>VDFB02000009.1:13375013-13491251 GCA_007258455.2 Sequoia sempervirens
TAGATGTAACACTCTAACTGATCTACAGTTTAAGAATGGAAACTAACTACCAGTTTCAGCTGAAATGCAACTAACTAGTTTTCATGCTAGGGTTTCCTTTGCAATAACGAACGGAAAAGATATACGATTTGAACAATTACATCATAATCTACTCGTTTGAACAATTACATCATAATCTACTCGTCAACTAACTTTTAGTTTTCAATTTCAGCTGAAAAGAAAACAATTAACTGTATACATATAACCGAAATCACAGTAGAACAATAACTAACTTTTCTTTGCTTTCAAAATGTAAAGAGCATTAATTACAGCTATGAAATAAACATGCTAAAGTATTTATAACTGAAATTAAAGAGAGAGAAGAGTTACAAGAAAGTACAGTCTGAAGGCTTCCTGCTGGAATGCTTGAGCAAGACTTTATCATCAAGGGAAAAAGAAATATCATCAAGGGCTTTTCCACCCAACCAAAGACCTATTGGTCTCCCGTGTTTCTTCAATTGAAGAAACCCAATCCTTCATGAGTGTAATCAATAAAGGATCACATAATAGCATCATGCCATCTGAGCCTGGTGTCAAGAACCTATACTACCTAGTCAATCCTTCACTGTAAGGAACTCCTAACTAGAAAGACCACTTTGACCAGGGGTATATCTGGTTCTTGATAGCTGACAAATGCTTAATTTAAGCATCGTAACATTGGCCAAGGATTTTATCAATAATAAGCACGTACCTCGTGCTGGCAACACTCTCACTCGTGCTTGACATATAATATTCTTATTCCATTAATTTATAATTTCAAAGATTCATTTTACATCATTTGTTTACAATTAGGTGAAGATTCTATTTCAGAATTACAAAGAAAATGAGGTTAAATGGCTCAATTCGAAGTTTCCTTCCTCAATAATCATATGCATTATATTCTTTCTTACATGCTAGAGGTAAAGAGCACTTGACTAAAACTTTGCTAAAGATTGTTCTCAGTTCAAATTTTATTTCTACAACTGGCCAAGCATATTTTGGCAAGGTTTGACCCGGATTCAAATACCAAGAGTACGAGTAGGTTACAGAGGTTAAGGAAAAGGAATATATACGATTCCAACTCAGAAATGAAGGAAACAAAATATAGAGAGAGATATCTTTGACTCAGGCATTGGCGTAATAGAGCATAGAGCAAATTTGAGGGAAGCTTAGTCTAGCATACAAATTCAGAAATGAATAGGCTAAGTAATTCGAAAGCAAGGTTAATAACTATACAGTTTCATATTATGAAAGAATCTTCTAAGGAACCGATTCTATTAAACTTTCAGCAAGAAGAAAGAATTCATTGATACTACATCCATTGCAAGATAGTTAACATAACGCGTTCCAATCTTTTGATGCTGGGTTAAATAAATTTAAAATCTCTCTTTACGTGCTTGTTTGAGTAAGTTGGAAGCTCAAAGAAGTTCCGCACTGTATCCACCAAATGAATCGAAGCTGGAGACTCAAATTGAATAACAAGGTTTCCCACTTATGCTCGACAGGTGAATGAACCAAGAATGCCACCCGCTAGGTAGTCGATTGCTAGAGAGGAGAAAAGAGATAGAAATTGGAAAAGCGAGACAAGATGAGTGCGGATACAGAGTGAGGTTACAAACCAGAAGAATGTCGTTCCCAAAAATGAGTAAGTATGAGTCTCAAATGAATGCCAATAGAGAATGATGAAAGCCCGAGCAAGAACGAAGGAAGTGGAAGAATGAAAAGAGAGTGAGCCAACAATAATATTGAGAATCATTTTGAAACCACCAATTCAAGACTCCAAGAGCATGCGACTGCATGACTACCTCTTGGCCGTTTCACCCAAGAGGCTCGATGGAAGGTTGGCGTGGAGCTACCGCCTTCCAATTCTACTGACGGCTCCAAACTAATATTCAATCAATTTTTATATTTAAATCGATGGACTTAAGGTTATAGATATTATTATAAATTTTAATATTTTATATTCATTTACAATCTCCTAAGGTGCATTCCAAGAGTTAATTTTCATGACTTCAAAAGGAGATTATTGGCAAATAATTAAAGTTGACTTGCTTTACAATTATTTTATTAAATGAGATATGACCAAGGTTACGACTTAAATACAACCACCTTACACCGACTCATGGCTTGATGATAAATTTGATCCTTTATTAACTACAACCTCTCCTTGATAATATTTCCCTTTCCCTCAAGGTGTTCGCAATCCTGCAACCACTTGACAAAGAATTAGGGTTAGACTGTTCTCGACATATATATTAAATACAAAATCATCATCACATTCATTTTCAAATATAAGAAAATCATTCACATTTGCAGTTACAACATAAAATTTAAAAATTCTTTCCCCAATTTCACATTCTTATGAAAAGTAGTTAATCACAACTAACATAACGACCATAATTTCATTGCCATAATCATGTTCAAGATAGAGAGGATGTAAATCGATTATGTAAAAGGATTTTATTCCCTTATGTAACATTATAATGTATAAAGAAGGTACATGATTTACACTTCACTTTTGCATTCACTTTATCCTTTCATTAAGTGTATTATTTTGGTGTTTAATTTAAGGAATCTAGCAAACAAGTTGACTAAAATAAACATAATTTATGAAGTTGTTTACATAAATTTTAATAACTTATTATTTATAGTTAAAATTATTTTTTTAAAATTGACATTTACACTATATGTCAATAATTTTTTATAGAAAGGATAAAATGATAAGTTTTTAAACATAGATTCATAACGCATATCTAGTGCACAATTTTTTCATATACTTTTGTTGCATATTTGTTTTATTAATTTTGAAGTGATATTATTATAATTTTTAGATATAGGTTTATACAATAAAACATAACTTTTATGTATGTATAGGGTGATCCCACACACCGGCTTTACAATTTTCTCGCTAAACTAGACACTAAATAATTTTTTCTAACTAAATCTTCACTTTCTGGCACCTATAGCGCTAAGCAGGAATTTGAAGATGATGCAAACTAGATTTGTGAAATTTTGTTTGTAGATTCTAAATATAATTTTTTCAATATTTTTGGAATTAGATTGCACTTTTTTTCCATCTCTTTCGAAAACTAGTTTTTTCAGTAAAGACCATTTTTTAAGGAGTGTAATTCTCACCGTATACAACATAACATTTTTCCATGAAGGATAAAATTCTAATTTTTTTCAAATTTAGATTTGTAACCATGATATCTAGTGCTTTCAATTGGTTTCATAGTGTTTTATTGAATATTTTTTCATTAATCAAGTTTCAAAGTCAAACCAATTACAATTCAGACATAGGCGGACTATATACAACATAATTTATTTTATATATTAAATTCAATTTTTTTGTTAGATCAAGGACTTCAATATTTGGTGCACTCATATATTTTTCAATTTTTATTTTTTGATAATCTGCTATTTTTCCACATGTGTAGAATAGTTGATGATGAAAACCTATGTTTAATAAAACTAAAAAAACAAATACATAAGAAAACCAAAACATATTAAAATTTTATTTTTCAAATAGCTCATTTTGAAGACTACCATCATCTAGTTGGGTCTATGAAGTCTCCTCCATTTTCATCCTCAACCCAAGCTTTGAAGGTAAAATTATGGACTTTTTTGGTGCTAGAGGGTGAGAAGGTGGGAAAAGGGGGGTTCTCGAACCAAGGGGGTTCAGTGAACCCCCTTTCCACAAAGGTTTTCTTTTAGTTTTTTTTCGAGAATGGTGGGACCCTACATTTAATGGGTTCACTCAAACCAGGGTTCTAGCGAACCCTCTTTTGGTTGACTCGAACAAAAAGTTTGTTCAAACCCCCAAAAACCAAAATATTTTGCATGGGGTCATTTTTTGCAACTTTTTCTTCCTCACTAGAATTGTAAACCACTTTTGTGGGTTTACCCTATATCTAAATTAACTTCTTTTTTGTGTAAACACACACACCAATATGTAGTGTGTAGATATTTTTCATAATTTTTTTTCCTATTTTTCTATTTTTTCATGTGTGGAATAGAGACCTGTTGATGGTCAAAGTAACGCATCAATGTTAAAACAGAATATTTCTACCCTATTTCTCTTGAAAAATATAGATAACCTAAAACTACCTATCTTCCAAGGGCTTTGTAGTTAGTTCTCAATTGTGCTAATGTTGTTCAGTGTCCTATGCAACTATCCTATTCAAGGGGCCAGCTAGTAAAGGGATATAAAATGCATAGTACAAATCATTCTACCATGTGGGGGGTGTAAATAAATATCAAAAGATAGAACAAAGCTCAGGAAAACAAAACATAAATGTAGATTTCCTTCAATTCAGACATACAAACTTCATAATGAGCATTCCTTCCAAACAACTAAACCATAAAATGATATAATCTATAACACAATCTATACCATTGCATTCATTCATTGTGAAAATTCAAGACATACAAATCATTCATCATTACTGAACTTCAAAATTAAGAAGAACATATCATCAACTCATCACTAAAATTCATAGACCAATGAACACAAAGAAACTTTCATTCACATATAATTCAATGGAAACAGTCTCAAATTCGAAATCTTCTATTGACTTTCATTAAAGAAGAAATATTTATGCACAACATTCACTAGCGTACAAATGAATATTGTTCATTGGAATCACCATTAAAACTAAAACTTGGAAATAACATGAATTGTATTAAAAATTGTAAAGATGTCTAAGTGTATTTGCATAAAACTGTAAAAGCTTATAATAATTATGAAAATTCTCCTAAAGTTCTCCTTAGGCTGCTAATATTACTTCAATTAGCCGACATTTACAATATGGAGAGAAAACTAAATATAGACAAGTTCTAACACTAATTTCTTCAATCAAAAATTGAGATGCACCAATTTAGGGAACAACTGGAGCTAGATGAGATGACTGCCCTGCTAATCTTTAGCTCAATTTTTCATGACTTTGTATCATAATATGATGCACAAAGAGGAGTTCAAACTGCTAGGGAATATTTAGTGGAACTTGTGTTATGATCCTGAAAAATAGGGAAGAGCTGCCCAACTGGTCGTATCATCTAATGCTTTATTCAAAAAGGATTTTTCATGAAACCCTCACTTTTTTGTCTTATGTTCAAGTAAATACTCATCATAACTATCTAACACTTGTCTAAGCACATTCACATCCATCCCATCTACCCAACCGTCCTCAAATTTTATCCTTCTCAATTCAGTAGAAGTGAACTTTTGCATATCATTCAATTTGGAAAGCTCCTTCTGAGCAATCTTTACTACCTCTTTGATGTCTATGAACCTATCAATTAATAATTCATCACCATCATCTCCCTTATGCATTGCCTCTTGAAAACTATTATCCCATTTTTTCCTTAAATCATCAAGAGGGAAACCATCCTTGACAGGGACATCTTCATTCACCATCATAGCTATGATTGCTTCCAACTCCACAATTTGATCTGTCAAGTCCTTGCCAACCTATTGCACATCATTTCTATGGGAAAAGATAAAAGAATTCATGAATCTAATAATGTTGATAGTTTTATCAATGAAATCTTCATTACCTTCTTCAAGGATAGATTATTCCAAGAGTGTTTGTTGAGGAAATTTAGTAATTTCTTTCAATTTCCTAACATTCTCCCTATATTATTTTGCTTGCTTCCAAAGGACCTTAGCATATGTAGTCATATCATTGGATGAATTCAGTGATATTTTATGAAATTTTCAAGCTTCAACAAGTAAATCCTCCACCTCTTGGTTCAACCTATCAATCCATCCATCTAACATCTTCACCTTGCTTCTCATCTCAACAAGATCATCAACTTCGTTTTTACTCAACAAAATTCATGTTGTAGGAGAAACAAATTGTATAGAAACAAGAGAAGATAGGTTCTTTAAGAACCTATGAAATTGATCTAATTGAGCCTTGAGCTCATCCTTCCTTTGCTTGTCCTTTACCATTCTTGACTTGGTGGAAGATGCCACAATATCAATCAAGTCCATCTGCTGGTTTCTTGTAGGCCTTCCCAAGTTTATAGTACCCAGTTGATAATCACTCAACTACATCTCTGATATGTCCTTGTCCATTATAGGAATGGCACATTCAACTACAATCTCTCCAGCATCTGGCAGCTTGGTGGAGTGAAGGACTCTATCCTTTTTCTTGGGCCTTTCCTTCTCAATCTCTTTCATCATATCATCCTAGTTCAGGGACTGGGGCTAGACTATTTGTTTCTTTTCTAGATTGAGCTTCAAGCATGTTGGGGCAGTAGGAGGAGTAACTACTTGTGAAGAAGTAGTGGTAGAAGAGAGGGCTTGCAGAAATGTTACCTTAGGTTGGGAATCAACTGCTTGTTGTTGCTCCTTTTCGTCCATTTCCTTTGCAATCCTATCAATTTATCTTTCTCTCTGTCCTCCTCCGATCTCCTCTGCTCCAACATGTCATCTCTCTATTTTTCTAATTTCTTAACTCTATCCCACATTTTGGCTACTTCTTGCTCATGCTTGGCTTGTTCTTTTGCCTCCTTCTTTAGCAAGAGCTCTTTTTCAATCTTTTTCCTTTAGGCCTCCTTTACAACCTTGGTCTTGGATTTAAGGTCATGAATTTTCTACAAGAGAGCCAACTTCTCCCTCTCTGCATTGGCTTTCCACTTAGTTCCTTTTTGATGCTACAGGAGGTCTTCCTTTTCTATGTGATATCTTTCAAGCTCTTCAGTCTTGGCTATGGCTTCAGCCTCTTGTTGCTTAGCAAGTTCCTTAGCTTGTACTTTGGCATCAACCTCTTTCTTGGCATCCTCAAACAATTTCCACTAATCCTCTAGAGTCAAAACATTCTTAGCTCTAGTATCTTAAATGTCCTCAGTAGTTGTGGTCACAAGAGGCTCATGGTCTGATTGTGTAGCCTCTGAATCAATGTCAATGTTATGAATCTCAACCTCTTTTTGTTTGTCCTTTTCAACCTACTCATTAAGGCTATCTGTAGGTACCTCCCTAGTGGATTCCTCTGGGAGAGAAGGTTGAGATGGAGCTCCCTCTCCAAAAGTAGTAACTTCTACACCTTGTGATTTATGAGTTTCTTGAGTAAGCATCCCTGGATCAACATCCCCTCCAAATCTAGGAGGAAGGTACTCCAATTGTTCTTTAGGAGCTATCCTCCTCTTTGTTCTTCTATAGTCTTGGGTAGCTGCTACTTTCCTCTTCTTTGAGGATTGAGCTTCTGGATCCTTTTTCCTCATGACCACCCATTGGATGCTTCTATCCATGACTATTTTAGCAAGTTGTTTGATATCAATAAATTCTTCCTCATCCCAATTTATTGGGTCCAAGCTTTTGGTGCATATCTTTTCGACTTCATACCCGGGGTCCAAAACCACACCTTCATCTAACAATGTATCAGGAATCTCCTCCTTCAACCCATATTCAATCATCTGTGGGATGGTAAGCCTTTCATAGTTCCTCTTCCTAACATCATAGTCATCTTGCATATCAATCCAAAAATCTTCTAACAAGTTAAAATGCTTGTCAAAAATGGTAGGAGTTGTGCCATTCATCTTGTGCTCTAGATCAAAATGTTTCTTGGCTATGTACAAGCCCAAGTTTAGATATCTCAATGCTTCACATACTGTTGTTGCAGCCAAATCGTGAGCACAATAGTATTCTCCCAACTTCATGGGGAATTTGTGGATTCTACGCTTGTTTTTTTTTGAAAATTTTGTATTAAATCCCAAAGCCTAATAAATGAATTCCATAAGAACCATCCTATCACTGCAAAATCTTGGCAGTTGATGAGGATGTCCATCTAAGCCTACCAACCTAAAATAAGAGAATTTGGGGTATTGGATGTACTAATGTCCCCATTCAGCAATGAAAGCCATGGCCTCTCTGCTCATTTTGTACCCAACATCTCCTATCAACTGATTGATGATGACATAGACAAATGCATCATTGGCCCTTCTATAGTGTAGATCTGAG
This sequence comes from Sequoia sempervirens, assembly GCA_007258455.2. Classification (NCBI taxonomy): domain Eukaryota; kingdom Viridiplantae; phylum Streptophyta; class Pinopsida; order Cupressales; family Cupressaceae; genus Sequoia; species Sequoia sempervirens. The sequence goes on from VDFB02000009.1 coordinate 13,382,995, forward strand.
GTTTGCAAGGTCAATTGATCATAATGCTCCCATGCCTTATTTTTCCAAAGAGCTTCTCCTAATGTTCCCACTGCATTTTATCTAGGGAAAATGCCCCTCCTAGCAGCTGAATATATGACATAAGAGGTCATAAAGAAATTTTTGGTTTTCCCCACCTTGAGCATTTGGTTATGCAAGTTGTCTAATAAAATTATACCCCAATCAAATTGTTGCCTACCATCTAAAATGGTTTGAATGAATGGAAATACTCATTCCTTGAAGTATGTTGAGTCCTTCTTCCCAAGTACTCTGGAAAGCATCAAGATTAGATCATCAGTCTCCTTCTTGAAGTCTCCCTTCTTGGACTGTTTAGGAATCTTGGTGAGGGAATTCTTCTCAGTTCTCAACCATTTCTTGTTCATGTGGGACCTATTGGATTCCTTGTCCCTGTTAAACAACTCCAATGCCTCTACCTTAGTCAATTGCTTGGGGTTCTTTAGGGTAGGTGCATTAAACATGAATCTCATCATCTGTGGGGATAGATCAATGATCACATTCCCTTTTCAAGGTCAATACATTATCTTGATAAGGGGTTATATGCCCCTTCTACTGTGAGTATGAGCTCTAGTAATTGGACTGATAAGGGGAAATGTGTAAAATGTGCTAGCCTAGATTGGGCTATTCTCTCAGTCCTTCCACTTACATCTTCACAAAAAGTTTCCACAATCAGCTCCTCATAGTTGAATTGGCCTAGATTAGTGTCTGTAATATCTGCCCACTTTGAATCTAGCTTACTAGCTATGAGAGTAGCATCTTGTTGTTTGTATCTCAAGGTGTAGGGAAATTACAACACCTTGATCTTCTTGGGTTTTGCTCCCTTCGAGCTTTCTGCAACCTATACTTCCTTTTGTTAGATTTCTTCTGATACTCCTGACATTGTTTATTCCTACAAGACAAGCTTGGATTAGACCAACAAAAGGTTTAAAAAATATCATTACAAGTGTTATCCTTTCACACTTCTCTATTCTCCCCTAGGCAACCCTCCATACTCAGTAAAATTTCAAACCTGTCAAGACCAGGACTAGGAGAAAATCAAGAACCAAAGAGGTGAAACAAATAACATTATCGGAACTGGAACTGGGATCATAACCAAAACTGAAACTAAAAATTTAAAAGTTTCAATCCCCTATAATGTTTGATGACCTGGCCCCACCTAATTGGCGGAATCGGGTTCGGGATTGGAATCCAAACCATTAGAGGCAGACTTGTTTCCAAAACTAAACTTTCATCAGAAAGTTCAATGGACGAGTTTGGTTCTGACTCTGGTTCCGCCGTGTATCACAGAGTTGTGCAGATCATCTCCACACGCCAACACTAGTTGGACATGAGTCAAAAAGGATGCGGGAAAGGGAGAAATGAAAACTCACTCTACCCAGACCAATGAGACCAGATCAAGCAAGCTAGGGAAACTACGTGAAAAGGGTGCAAAACAAAAAACCTAACTCATACAGCCCGTCGACTTACACCAAAACTAGGGCATCAAAAACCCTACAACCAAAACCTGTAAGACCGACAAAAACAAGAATAGAGGGGTCTGAGAAAGAAATTTAAAACAACATCAAGGCACCAGAACCCCTATAAAAGAAAATCCCTAATCGAAACTAGGGCATGGTGGAACGAAAACACCACTGAAAATGAAAAAAAATGATAGAAGACAAATAGAAACAATAGATGAAAAAAAAGAGAAACATAAAACAATAGGAAAACGAAAAGAAAACAAAGAAAGACAAACGAAAAGCCAAAAACAAGAAAGGAACAAGTGAAGACTCATGAGAACAACAACAGGGTGAACAAAACAAATGGAAACAACATGAAATGAAACAAGGAAACCCACCTACCTCAAAATGCCACCAGAAAGGTTGGAATTTGAGAGGGATCCACTCACACACTTTCACCCTCAACCAAATCATGCTCCTCTTCAAATTCTCTAGGCTCCTTGTTTGTTAAAACGCTTCGAATAAGTATAATGAGCCAAATAACCTTGATTAACGTTTTACAAACCATTTCATGCATGTGAGGAGGTTGTAATTAATACATTTAATGCAGTTGGTCAGGGCAGTGTCAAAGTGAAATTAAATACGCTACCAACATGTACGTCAGAGGTAAAATAGGAGTAGAAGAGGAGTCAAGATGGAACCAAGAAATTTTTCAAAGTTCTATACTTCTTTTTGGATCAGGATCCGGTCCCACAATAGTGAAAAGGACAACAATGGAATGGGGGCAGAATCAGAACCAAATAAGGATCTAGAACTTGGCAAAGTTCCAAGTTTCAATCCAACTCTAGTTCCACTCTTGAAAAATGGAAAGAAAACTAAAAGGGGGAAAACAAAAGAACAAAGGGAAATGGGACCGAAGCAAATCCCATCCTAAAACATGACACAAAATGAGACCAAAAATAGACAAAGAAATGGGAGCAGGATCAGAATGAAATCTAGACTCTAAAATTTTGCAAAGTTCCTTGTTCGGTTTCCATCTCAGTTCAGGTTCCACAAAAGGGAAAAGAAACACAAAGGGGAAGAAACAAAAGAAAACCAAAGGGAGAAAAATATCACAAGATTCCAAGACAAACATGACAACAAAGAACACAATAAGGGAAAAGACGAGGCTGAGACCATAACAAAAACTAGACCAGGAACTTTGCAAAAGTTCTAAGTTCAGTTTTAGCCTGCATTCTAAACACACAAAAAAGAAGAAGAAAAGAATTAGGAGGAAAAATAAAAACTCCTCAGACCCAAAAAAAAATGAAAAGGGAAAACAAAAACAAGGGGGATCCATTTTGACCAAAAACAAAAAATGGGGTGGCTATGGAAGGCATGACAATTGGAAACTCAGTTGGGAAAATGGTTTACCCATTTTTCAAGATATTGAAGAATTCAGTCACCTAGAACCTATGTTCATGTACATTTTAAACTTTAGTATGATCAGTTATGGAAAACAAGGTTGAGCTGGAATTTCAAATGTAAATCAGCAATAACCACATTGAATTTGAGTGTATGCATGAATGGTGTATCTATTGCAGTAAAGGTTCTTCTCATCCTGAAATAACTATATAAAAGATTCAGGCTACATGAGTTGAATCCCTATGACTGTCGTGCAATGATGTCCTGGGTATTGCTCCGCTGCCAGACAGGCATCCACAGCCCTGATGGAGATACCTCTAGTACTCTCAAAGAATTGCTTTACTGCCAGCCAGGCATCCATAGCCCCAGTAGAGATACTTGAATTACCCTTTCTATATTGAGTTTTTCACTCAATTAATAATTCTCTTTTCTTTTCTTTGTATAGGCTTACTTGAATAATTTCTCTTTTCATCTTTCCTCAATACTTAGATATATCATTTTGAAATGTGGGTTGAGAACTACAATGGATTTCATGAGAGTATCAGGACTCTAATTTTTCACCTAAATCAAAAATAAAATTATCTTGAGACAAATAGGCCTTCATGTAACATATGTTTCTACCTATTTTGTGACAAATTTGGCTATGATATGTGAGATTACTTACAATACACCCATTTGTTCTTAACCTTTCAGGTTGCTACTTAAAAAGAACACAAGACATAGGTCTTGAAACAAAAAATTTCCACAGACATAACTGTAAAATACCTAAACCAACTTCTCTCCTAGTACCTTCAACATACAATGAATAACCACTCCATACTTTGAAATAGAGAAAAATGGAAGTCACCCCAAGACACAAGAACAAAAACAAAAATCACAAGAACAAAAGAAAAACAAACAAACAAAGAGGAAAAAGAACAAACCAAAACAAACATACAAACAAGCGAGCCAACGAATTACATATGTACAACCAATTAGAATATCAGACCCTCATGGGCCAAAATAGTGTTTGAGAAACTACCCATTGATAGGCAATGGAACAGGCTCTCCCGTTAAAGTTCTCAACTAAAAGGCATTCTCACCAAGGATCTCGACAATTTGATATGGACCCAACCAAAGTCTGTCAAACTTTTGATGGTCTCCTTTCTTTTCCTTGGCTTTATCCCACAATAGGACTAGGTCTGATATCCTAAAAGCTTTTATTTTCGCTCTTTTGTCAAACCAGCATTTGACAACAGCTTGATGTTTAGAATACTATTGTAAAGCAACACCTCTTTGTTCTTCCAAATTCAATAAACTGGTTAGGCTGGCTTCTATCCTATCATCATTTGAGTAGAATTCTTGAATAAACCTAAGAACATGTATCTTTAAATGGATAGGAAAGACTAGATCTTGGCCATAGACTAACTTGAATGGAAAATTTCCTAAGGAAGCCTTGATTCATGTTCTATCTGCCCATAAGGAAAATCTGAGTTGAGTATGACAGTCCCTAGGATTACTTTCTAATAGCTTCTTAATTACTTTCAACAAATTTTTATTTGTAGACTCAGCTACTTTATTCCCCTACGGGTAGTAATTAGAAGAATACTTTAACACAATTTTATTCTCATATGCCCATTGAATAAATTATGCAAAAGATCTAAAGCAGGGCCATTGTCACATACAAGGGAAAACGACACTCCAAACCTGGTAATGATGCATTCATTAAGGAATTTGATGACAACCTCGGTGGTGTTGTTCTTACAAGGCTGAGCTTTAGTCCAGTGCGTATAGTAATCAGTTGCCATCAAAATAAATTTGTGACCTATAGAAGAATTGGGATTAATCACACCTACAAATTCTAATGCCCATTAGGAAAATGGTCTTACCTCGTATACCTGTTGTAGGGGCATTGTTGGATTGTGTTCCCTAGATGTAGAAGTCTGACATGTATGACATGTCCTCGCATGTTGGTGAGCATCACGAAACACATGAGGCTAGTAATAACACGATCTCAAAATTTGGTGAGCCATGGAATTAGCAGAACCATGTCCAATACCATGTCTACCATGAAATTCCATTATGGCTTGTTTCGCTTGCTGCTGATCAAGGCAGCACACATAGATGCCCTCAAAGTTTCTTTGGTATAAAACTCCCCCTTTAAGCATGTAGTAGGAACTCTTTAACCTGAGTGCTCTTCTATGAGTGGCGTTCATCCGATCTAGACATTTGTTATTTAGTAATAGAAAGATCAAATCAGCATACCAAGGATCACCTGTAAATGATTGTATTGTATATTGCTGACAGGTAATCTTACTATCAAAATCTTCCATTTCCTTCGATAAGCCTTATTCTATGACTAGCTTCATCAGGTGGATTTCAAGGTCGAATTCTTGTAAGATCGCCATCCACTTCCCTTGTCTCTCCCCCAGTTCACTTTGCATAAGAAGGGACTTTACAATAGGGTTAGGTACTATGGTAATAATTTGACTACGGAGGATATAGTGTCAAAACTTATTGACAGCTCAGACCAGTGCAAAAGCTTGTTTCTCCAAAGGTAGATATCTAACTTCAGCATTCTTGAATGGAGAACTCATAAAAGTAATCCTCCTTTCATCTCCTTCACATTTTCGTTGTGTCAAAATAACAACACAAGAATGGTCAAATGGAAAAGAATATATATAAAAAGGCTTCAGATAGTCAGGGCTAGTTAGAACCGATGCCTCTGAAATAAACTGTTTAATCTATGAGAATTTAGATTTAGCCTCATTGCTCCACTCAATATTAGCATCCTTCTTCATCATTTCATTGATGGGTTTGACGATCTCCAGAAAACCAGTTATGAATTTTCATACAAAGTTTATCTTCCCGAAAAGGGACCTCATCTCCTTTATGCTACTAGGCATGGTGAGTTTCAAAATGGATTTCACTCTGTCTGCATCAACTGAAATTCCCTTCTCGGATATTATGTGGCCTAGTAATTTTCCCTCTGAAACTTTGAACACACATTTTTCCAGATTAAGAGAGATTCCATAACTTATGCACTTTTGAAGGACCTTTGACAAATTTGCAACATGGTTTTCTCTATTCTTTGAAAACATAGTCAAATCATCTACATATATAATAATACACTTACCTACCAAATCCTTGAATGCCACATCCATCGCTCGCTGAAAGGTAGCTCTGGCATTGATAAGACCAAATGGCATCCTTCAATAAGAAAATGTCCCCCACTTGATAGTGAAGGTGGTCTTCATCCTATCCTCATAGTTGATCATCACCTGATTGTATCCTGAATATCCATCTAGGAATGACATTATTTGCAAACCATTTACTATTTGCAGTACCTCATCCATGGAAGGAAGAGGATAGTTTTATTTCTCTGATGCTTTGTTAAGGTTTTTAAAGTCAAAACATAACCTGATCTCTCTTTTATTTTTACAAACAGGAACCAAGTTAGTGACCCAAGTTGAATGTCTCACTAGAAAGATTATCCTTGCAAAAAGCAACTTTTGCACTTCCTTCTGAATTAAGGGATCAATCAGGGCATTTGTTGGGCACTGATTTTGGTGGAAAGGCTTTGCTTCAGGCTTCAAGGGGATGGTATGTGACATTACTAACGTATCAAAAGTTTTCAAGTCTTTGTATCCCCAAGCAATTACTACTATATCCACTTTTAATGCTGGTAGGATTTTCTCTCGAATGGATTTGAGTATAAAAGAGTTAGAGGTGGTTTCAGGAAAGAAAATGGAAGAAGATATTTCCAATTTTGAAGAGAAGGAAGAGGAGAATGACAGTGAGCAGGAGGTGATCAAAGTCTCTAAGGATGATGAAGAAAATGTTGAAGTGAAGAATAAAAACCAAGAGGATGAAAATGTGCAATTCATGGCTAGTCCTGAGGAAGAGGGGGAGATGGTCAATAGGAACCCCCAATAAGAAAAGGACTTGATTATTTCTTTGCAACACAATCAATCGAATGGATAATTCCTTCAATAGGTTGATTTCAATCACCTATGATATAATGGGTAAAACAATTTTTGGGATGGTGACTGGTTAATCCAAGTTCAAAAAGAGGAATCAAAGGATAGAACCTTATGAGGACAAGGAAAAGTTGATGGATGAAAATTTTTTAGATGGAGAGGACCCATGGACCAATGAACTGTAAATGTTAGCTAAGGAGTAGAACATGATAAATAGTCAAAAGGATTAGTTATATTTTTTAGTAAAATGCATAAAACTTAATTGTCTATTATCTGGGCAAACATCTGCATATATATGACCTAGAGGAAGTAGTTGAACGGAGGTTGAATGGAGATGGTTGAATGAAATAGTTACAATCAGTTAACTATAAATACACCCACTAGTTACACCTGCCACATACAATGTAATATAATATATAACTAATTATACCAACATTCCCCCCTTATTACATTGTTCCTACAAATGTATCCTCTAAAAGTTCGTTTCACTTTACCAAGGGACACCCCTTAAGACTTACATAACAAAACTTGTTGAATACAAAATGTATATACATCTTTGTGAAGATATTCCTTGAAGAAAAAAATCATGAATCAGGCAGAGCTCCATCAAGCTATCTCTTAACCCACATAAAAGTGTAGCCCGTAGCTGAATTCTCAAGTTCTTCCTCCCATGAACTCCCAAATCATTGATTCCTCGAATTACTCGACAACAATCCATATTGAGCTCTCTAAACACATGGCTCCATCAAGTTGTCTAATGACCCTCGAAAGGGTACAATTCAGATCATAGCCTCAAGTGCTCATTGGACAACCATCCATATTGAGCTCTAAACCAAACCACTTACCTATCTCCAAAAACCAAACTTTGCAATATATATATCTTCAAATCTATCAACAATAACAAGGAAAAGTAAGAAAATAAATCCAAAAATGCTTCTCATGCAAAGCAACATCTCAAAGTGTGAAGCTAAATTTAGATGATGGAAATTCCTCCATCCTCTGGTGCCACTAGCCTCCAATGTGACTGTGTTATAGTTTATCCATTTGATATCTTAGATGATTCTTTTGAGGCCTCATTAGATGTTGCAAAGATATCCCCAATTTGAATGCCATTTATAATGTTCTTATTTCTAATGTAATGGCTCTTGATATAGTCGAATAGCAATCCCCTCTTTGGATTTGGCTTCTCCAAATGTAATTCAAATATCATCATAAATTCACTCTCTTTAACACCAATAGTAAGAAAATAAATTTCTTTGAACTTCATGCTATGCATTTCACTTCTTGCAAAGAAAAGATCCCATTTTCTTACTAGGTGATAATCTTTCAACAAATAAGGCTTTAAATAGGCATCAAACAAATTCCTAGTAACACTCTTGATGATATTAACAATGGGGAGAATATGAAGATATTTACCATATTTAATATCAAGACGTTCGCGAACAGTAATCACATCTCCTGTAAAAATCTTCAACATACTAGTGCATGCTAGGCATACATAAGATTGAAATTTTAATCAAAGTGAGAGAAGACCTTAACAATGTACCTTTGGAGACTTAGGCTATACTAAAATGTTGCACTATTGGTTAGAATGTTATCAATATACACCCAAGTTTTTCTTCATTCACTATTATGATTTCTTTAGATATAACACTCAACTGGTCCAGTGAGTGAGGATTCACATTTACGAGACCCAATACCATTATATAGAACAAACCTCTTTCAATCTAGCATATCACTATTTAATTGTATATCTGTATAGAATGTACTTAATGGATTTGTTTGGTAAAGAGAAGGTACATTAAAACCGACAATGATGTCAACAAACAAAAGGGCCTCACAATCAATTTTTGTGTGTACTTCTGTTGGAGACCTGTATTCATGGATGATGAACATGAACTATGACCACTGCGTCAAGTTGCATCATCTCTTCCTCCACACGGCTCATGATCTTGGATGCCTCTCACACCATGTTGGAAAGATGTTCGATATAAGATGAACATTGTAATGCATTGCAAATTCTAATTTCAAATTGTTCCCTTCAATATATGCTCACCAGCATAACTCTTCTTTAGACTTCACTATCGTCTCATACCCAATCTTCATGCCTCCATTCTCATCTTTTCATCACGCATAGGGACAGTTGTTAATCTGATACCATATGTGAGTAAAATGTATAAAACTTAATTGTCTATTATTCGAGTGAAAAATCTACATATATATGGCATAGAGGAAGCAGTTGAACAAAGGTTGAATGGAGACGGTTGAGTGAAATAGTTACATCGATTAATTGTATTCACACTCACTAGTTACACCTTCCATTTAAATAACACCTTCTCCAAAGTAAACTGGAAGATTTGGGAGCCAAGATTGCTGCGCTTGATAAGAAAGAAGTGGAACGAAGAGATCACGGTGTTAGCAAAGAAACCCAGTACCATGTTGGCAAGGACAGAAGTGTTGAAATTGAGCTAGAGAAAATGAAAAAAAATGTTAAAATTATTGATGAGCAGAACAATTGTATGGCTAGACACAATGCCATCATCATCAATGCCATGATTGAGAAATTTGACAAAGCTCAATAGGGGTCTGTGGTGGTTGACCTGGAGGAAACCAATGAAAGAAACCAGGAGGAGGATGCTGACATTTATAAGAGAACCAGGGCCAATTTATAGAGGAAAGCTCCTCCCACTCTACAAATGATTCAAACCTTTAAGAAAGGTGTTCAAGATATGCAGAACCTGGAGGCGAAAACAAAGTCTGTCCTGATGACTCTGGGTTAATCGCGGTTGGTTTTCTTGTTGGTTTTTTTGCTAGCTTTTTTTGTCTGACCATCCTGGTCTTTTTACGGGTGGCTGTTGCTTGTAATGTTTTTTCCTTTTGTGCAGTCGGTTGTCTCTTTTGGACTATTTTTTCCTTTCTTTTCTATTGTAAACTTTGTGGTTTCAGGTCCCTGTAAAACCTATTTTACCCTTTATCAAAAACAACACCTTCTCCAAAATGGCTAGATGCAGAAAGACACAATATAGTTCGAGCTATACAATAAGAATCAACCAATTATTTTATTGTGTTCCAACCAAAACAGAAAATGAAAGCCATAAATCAAACAAGATTACTTTCTATAGCCACCCACATGCAAAAGGCCACATATATATATGTATGTATGTATGTATATATATATACATGCATATATACATATACATATACATATGCATATACATATATATATATACACACACACTATAGTTTGAGCTATACAATAAGAATCAACCAATTATTTTATTGTGTTCCTTGAACCAAAACAAAAAATGAAAGCCATAAATCAAACAAGCTTACTTTGTACAACCAGCCACATGTTGAAAGCCACATACATATATATATGTATGTATGTATATATATACATGCATATATACATATACATATATATATACATATATATGTGTGTGTGTATGTGTATGTGTGTGTGTATATGTATATGTGTATATATGATAAAAATCACAGAGCAAACCTTTTCGAACCATTGAAACATGCAAAAAAACACAAGATCTCCTTCAACCAGCTTCACTAAAATTGCACAACATTCAATGCACTTGCAACTTTACAAAAGCTTGCCCTCTACACTCATAGCCACCTTCAGCAACAACATAAACCTTAGACTGACACCCAATAATATGGTATCGATAACTCTACAGATATTTATTTTGTTTTCCAAGGACTTTAAAACAGATGTTACTTGCACCAAGACCACTACACAGGAACCATACAACAATCAATGCTAATGACATTTCCCTGGCCTCCCCTACACTTCCGCCATTTCGCTAGACTCCTCTATCGTCGTGACAAATGCCCACCACCTTTGACACGGCAATGAAGTCCCAAGTTCAGCCACCTTCACATAGGTTGCATAGCTAGTGAATGCACTTGCACCTTGATAGAATCTTTCCATCTTTGGTCATAGCTACCTTGAACAACAAAAAAGAGTCCTAGAATGGAATAGAACAATACATTACCAGTAACTCCAACAACATAGCAGATTAGCTATTTTTGAGCCATTCGCAATGAACCAAAGCCATAAATGGAACAATATAGCTAGCTGTTAGTGACATACGAAAACCAACAAAAGTATGCAGTCTTTCCAACAACAATTGACATAGTCAAAGAATATTTTCCCCAAGAATAACCTAGATTAGATGCACCTCTACCCGCTTCCTTCAATAACAGGTAGTCACGCTTGCTGTCTTTTTCCTTCGTTCTTTCTTGACAACCTGCCAAAGAACACTATAAAATTTTTGCATCCTAGACCTTTTGGAACCATCGATGCATGCAAAAAAAATAGTAGACATAACATTAACTATTTCATTGCATTAATATATACATATATATATACATATATATATATATACATATATATACATATATATATATATACATATATATACATATATATATACATATATATACAGATTTGTATACATATATGCATATATATATACACACATTAAGAGATATAGTGGCAGATAGCTTATAAGTTCGCTCAGAATTTTGGTCGGCCTCCCGCTTCTTAGGCCTTCCAATCGCTGGTTCGCATCAACATTAATTAATGTATGCTTTGCATGTATTGGCGATGGTCCTAATAAGACCAATGATAAATGCAATCCATAAATGTAACAATTAAGCCTAACGCAGACAATAACAACGAACAGTCCCTTATGCAAAAAAACATGGAGCACATAACATTAACTATTTTACTACATTCCAACCATCGCCACAAAACAAAAGTTGTGAAGGAAACAATATTGTTATCCACACTCACCCAAATGGCTAAACCCACAAAACACTAAAAATGACAGTGCCAAATGCATAGACAAAATACGCGCAAAAGCCAAACCATAAATCAAATAATATCGTTGCCAACAAAGTATTGCTATCTAGACCTGCTCATATATCTACCTATGAACATAGTTGTATGTATGTCTCTATTTGTATATGCATATACATAAACACACGTGAATGCAATTCACATTTCCCTGTCCTATACAAATTCTTGGTACATATGTGTGTAGATATTCGGTCACCTGTTGGATATCTATGCATATATGCATACACCATTCAAAATTTACAACTATCTGTGAGCTATTCTAAACAGAAACAAAAACATGGCTTCCAACAGTACCTCGCATACAAAACCCACAAAACATAGAAAGCTCCTAGTAACATATCGACTCAAAACCTTCACCACAAAAATACCAACCCTAAATGAATCAATACTGGTTTCAACCATAAGCTAGATGGGGTGATTCACCAAAAAACACAACACATTAACTATTTTCTAGCCATTCACACAAGACCCTTATTGTCTTGAGTTTTATTTTATAGTTTACATGTACACATTGCTATCCTTCTAAGATAGCATTTACAAAAAAAATCATTTTTTTTATTTTGGAAAACCCACAAAAAGACAAAATATCTCAATTTCAACATTCACCAAATGTATGTGTGTAGATATATGTATGTATCTGTAGGGTATGTGCGAGATCATGATGGGTATTTGTAGGGTATGTGGCTGACGACCTTTTTTTTACCCAAAATTAATGAAACAAAAAGGTTTTTAAAGGAGATTCTCAGCTTTCCACCAATATAAATTATGCTTTACTTTGAATTTAATAAATAATTATTATTCATTTTCTATTTGAATTACGACTAAAGTCTTGATTGATAGGTTGATTGAAAAACATCTATAGCTTTCAAATGGTATCACATTTTTGAATCTGAAACATGTGTCACATTCTATTCTTATACTAGGCGATTAAAAAAAATGAATTTCATGAATTTTTGACCAAGTTAAGGTGGTTAGACGCAAGTTTTGATATTTTAAAAGTTGTAATAAAAAATCATAATTAATTATTTACTTGGAAAAAAATTACAAAAAATATGCATCACATCAAGACATGAGTCCTCTACTTATATCTAAAATTTTATAAAAAATATTATCATTTTATTGTGGTTAGGGTGGTCTAGGACACCTACTTATTTTTCCCTAAAATTTAAGTACTAGCATTGAAATTTCAAATTTTCACCAAATAGATTTTGTTTAAAAAAATAAACCTAGTAGTTTAGAAATTACATTCAATTTGCTACAAATTCTATTATTACATATTTTTGAAATAATATAGATAACTTATTCAAATTTTTACATGAAGTTGCCTAACTCTGATTTTTTTGAATTTTTTGCCACTTAAGGGCCTATTTTTTCCATGATCATCCTACACATACCCTATATATATGTGTCTATATATCTATATATATATGTTTGTACATATATGTATATATATATATATATACGTATATATGTGTGTGTATATATGTATGTCAATGCTAATGACATTTTGCTAGCCTCCTCTACACTTTGGTCATTTCGTCAGACTCCTCTATCCTCACGCCAAATGCCCACCACTTTTTACACGGCAACAGAGACCCAAGTCCAGTACCTTAAACCAGCAGGGCTGATGAAAAATCCAACCACACTATAGCCCATCCGCCAAGTCTCAGATAGCATTTACAAAAAAAATTAAATCTTTTAGGGAAAACCCACAAAACACAAGAGATCTCGATTTCAACATTCACCAAAAACACAACAGATTAACTATTTTCCAACCATTCACATAGAACCGAAGCCATAAATGAAAAAATATAAATAACAGTCACCGACATGCCAAAACCCACAAGAGTATATAGTCTTTCCAACTACAATCGACACAACGAAACAATATTTCTTTCAAGAATAGACTAGATCATATGCACCTCTACCCGCTTCCTTCAATAACACCCCTTCCCGCTTGCTTCCTCTTTCCTCTGTTCTTTCTCAACAACCTGCCAAACAATACCACAAAATTATCACAACCCTCACCATTTGCAACCATTGATGCATGCAAAAAAACATAAGATAACCTTCAACCACCTTCATAGAAATTGCATAGCCGTTCGTTGAAAATTAGCCAAACATTTGTTTTCTTCCCTGGGGAATTAATAGGGCAGCTGTTAGATTATGATGTCCCCCAGTACATCCAAAGCATAAAATATGTGTAACTATATCTATATATGTATACAAATGTATATATGTATGTATATATATATCTCTATAGATATCTATATATGTGTATATACATGTTTATATATATGTGTATATATATGTATGTATATATATGTGTGTGTGTGTGTATGTATATCTATATGTATATATGTATATATGTGTGTATGTATGTGGATTTTTGTATGTATATATATATGTATGTATATATGTATATATATATGTATATGTACATGTCTATATATATATGCATATGTATATGTATATATATCTGTATGAACATGTGTATATATATATGTATGCATATATATATGTATATATAGCAACCAAAACATTGATTATTTTGTTCTGTTGCAACTATAGATGCTAAATGGAAGCCATAAATGGAACAATATAGCCTAAGGTGGACATCAACGAAATGAATTCCATAACATTTACTTGTTTATCCCATTGTAAGCATTGCCATACAATGCTGAAATTCATAGTTAGCCCTATACAAAGGCTTTCCTGTGAAAGGTTGGTCTATATAAAACTCATGTGTATACATATATGTATATATATGTATATCTATATGTATATATATGTACATGTATAGTATGTATGTTATGTACATACACATATGTATATGTATATGTGCATATATGTATATATATATATATGTATGTATCTATATATATGTATGTATGTATATATATGTATATAACACAAACACTTTGGAACCATCGACGCATGCGAAAAAACACTAGATAGCTTTCAACCACTTTCATAGAAATTGCATAGTCTGTGTATATCTAAATGTATATCTATGTATATGTGTGGTATGTATAGTATGTACATACACATATGTAGATATATGTATATGCATATGTATATGTATATGTATATATATATGTATATATTGTGTGTAGTATGCATATACACATATGTAGATATATGTATATGTATATGTATATGTGTATATATATATTTAGTCGATAGGCTGTTTGTGTGAACTTTGCCCAAAATTTTCGTTGGCAGGTATGTGCAGGATCATCATGGAAAAAACAGGCCCTTAAGTGGCAAAAAATTTAGAAAAATCAGAGTTAGGAAAATTGACGTAAAAATTTGAATAAGTTATCTATATTATTTCAAAAATATGTAAGAATAGAATATGTAGCAAATTGAATGTAGTTTCGAAGCTACTAGGGTTTTTTTAAAAAATCTATTTAGTGAAAATTTGAAATTTCTTTGCATACTTAAATTTCAGGGAAAAAGTAGGTGTATGTTTGACCACCTAACCACAATAAAATGATAATATTTTTTATAATATTTTAGATATAAGTAGAGGACTCATGTCCGATGTGATGCATATTTTTTTGTAATTTTTTTCCAAGTAAATAATTAATTATGATTTTTTAATACAAATTTTAAAATATAAAAACTTGTATGTCCGACCACCTTAAAACTTGGTCAAAAATTCATGAAATTCAATTTTTCTTTGTAATCCTATAGTATGCATAGAATTTGGATGTTTTGGATCCAAAAATGTGATACCGTTTGAAAGCTATAGATGTTTTTCAATCAGCCTATCAATCAGGACTTTAGTCATAATTTGAATAGAAAATGAATAATAATTACTTATTAAATTAAAAGTAAAGCATAATTTATATCAGTGGAAAGGAGAGAATCTCCTTTAAAAACCCTTTTTGTTTCATCAATTTTGGGTAAAAAAATAGTTATCAGCCACATACCCATCATATTGCCACTTTTTGGCCCATCATGATCCTGCACATACCCTGGCCTCATCATTTTTTAGGTTTCTGGCGACTGGGGACAAGGTGGCGGGTGAGTTATAAACTCGTATGGAATTTTTGTCAGCCTCCTAGATTTTTTTGGCTTCCGATATCCATGAAAAAGGTGACGAAGGTGGTTGTTGGCTACTTTGGGAGTTGGGTGGTGTTTGTCAGAACATGTGGATAGAGAAGGCTACAAAAATTAAATGCTGGTTCGCGTCAACATTAATTGTTGTATGCTTTGCATGTATTGGGGATCATTGTAATAACAACTTCCCTTTAACTACTCGGGGAACAAAACGAATGTTGGTAAATTTTGAATGAGGCATTGTTTGGTGTTGTTCTATTGCTATACCTGCTATGAGAGCCGAGAGCGATGAGGGTTAGCTTTTGTGAGGGTGCAAGCTAGATTAAGTTTTGTGCAACTTCTGCAAAGGTGGGTGGGCATTATTTTGTGTTTTTTGCAAGGGAGGGTGGTTGGAAATGCAAAAGAAATGTGTTGACTGTGATAGTGTTTTGCCTATTCTTGTGCAGAAAAGTTGGTGAGAAGATGTTTGTTTGAAGTGAGTAGGAAGAGGTGCAACGACATTTATTTTTCTGGCATGGCTTTTAAACTTTGAAACCTATTATGTTTAATTTTTCCTTTTTGTTTGCTCCTTATGGCTGGAATCCAATTAAATAGACATTGTTATATAGCCTATCTTCAATGTTGTCTTTTATATTCTTACTCGTTGGTTCTCTTCTGTATACTTTGATTGGAATCCTTGCAAGCCTTTTTCATTTTCCAACTTCCCGCATACCAAGGCTAAGGTTGCAAATGGCCTTCCCTTTAAAAAAAATCTAGGCCGAAATCCCCATGAGGCCACACTATTTTAACACTTGTGGAAAGAGCATAGACATCCAGACTGAATTTTCCCTCATTTGCCTTGTTGAGAAGGCTAGGAATTCAAAGCTTCTCTTGGCTATAATATGTTGTCCATCTAGAACCAAGGAATAATCATGGGCAACAAAATATTTGAATTTGTAGCCTTCTCAACTAGTCAAGTGAGGGAAAATGCTATGTGGATGTCTGGTCTCTTGAATGCTAGCTAGTTTTGAGATTGCTTGTTGTATGGTTTGCATGTGCTTGGAATACTTCTAATTGTAGCTCTTGTTTATCCAATTGTATATAAGTTGTGAGATGTAAGATAGGGCTTCCTTTATATCGTACTTAATGTATGGAACACATCAAATGCATAAAAGAAACAATATTGTTTGCACCCAATGGCGGCTAGACATAACTCATAAACCAAACCATTTGCAACAACCTACAAACCAACAACCAACAATCTTCTTTTGGAACTAAGATAAGTTGTTTCACAAATACTACACAAACGGTTTTACAAATATGCATGTCTCTCAATTTCCTTCAATTACACCTCTTCCTAGTTGGTTTGTCTTCCCTCTATCCCCTATTGATGGCTTCTTGTAGATGAACATAGAACTATCACAATTGATGCTAGCTGTAGAAATTTTGTGAAGGTGGTTTGTTGTTATCTCTTGTTCTTTGCATGTGTTGAGGGTTGCAAAAGGTGTGCATTGTGATAATTCTTATATATATATACAACATATATATTCTTATATATGTGTGTGTGTGTGTGTGTATAATTATATGTGCATAGATATGTATAGACATAGATATATACATGTATGTCTATATATATATGTACATATAAATATATATGTGTATATATGTATATATATATGTATATGTATATATATAGATACATATATATATGTGTGTGTGTGTGTGTGTGTGTGTGTAACTATGTGTGTGTGTTTCTGTGTATATATATGTTTCTGTATATACATATATATATGTACATGTGTGTGTATATATATATGCACAGTATGTTGTTAAAAATTGCCGACATTCGCCTTGTTCCTTCAGGAATTTAAATGCATATTTCCTTGCATCATCATCGCTACATGGAAACCATGCAATGATTAATGCTGATGCCATTTTTCTCACCTTCTCTATCGCTGCACCAAACTCTTTTAAACTTTAAAAAAAAAAAAAAGAATAACACCTCCTATACGATGCCGGAGGCCTAGCAACATGTAGGCTAGAAATAATTCCATCCAATGTTGGCCATGGCCAAATGCTAATTCTTCTTATTAGGTTGTGTTGTGGAGAAGAACACAAAGTATTTAAGTATATTGCAATCATTTACAAACAAGAAAAGCCATAAATAAGACAATATTATATTTTGTTGTGTGTAGATTTGCATGTAAAACAAAGTGGATGTAAGCAATGTGCATCTCTATTCTTGCCAATGTTTATTGTTTTACTCAAAATAGTTATTTCTGTGAGCCTTAACATGACATACTTCAAATGTTATACTTCATATCACTGTTATATAGAACATTGAAGCCTATCTTGCTAATTATTTGTTTTCGTTCATACTGTTGGTGTTTCTAGGGGAGAAAAGAAAGAATTTTAATATTGAAATAGTGAACTTGGAATAAAAAATTGTATGTTAATTATTAGTTGAATCATTGAAGAGATTGTTATTATTAATTATTTTCTTTTCTGCCATATTGTTAATGGCTGTGTAAAAAAATTAAGATCCAATGTTGTGTTTTGAAGCCATAAACCTCCTAGCCACCCACCAGCATTGTAGCTCTTCATTCCTAAAAAGAGCAGACAAAGCAATGTCGGTGGTCTCTAGCTCTTCAGAGGTTGGGGAACAATCCTCAAGCAACACTCATGTAAGTGTGTTTGTTGTTTAGTTTATTGTTGCTGCCAATTTCCTTGTCAGTTTCTCAAGTACGCCAAACAAATCAAAGAAATACTTCATTTACATTGATAATTAATATTAGATATGTTCTAACTTATTTATATTTAAATTGTATGTCTTGTTGCCCATTTAGTTTATTGGCCTTTTTGGAGTAAGTTAGATCTTAGAGGGAAAAATGTCTTGGTTTGCAAATACGTCAATATTGTTGTTTCTTTTTGGAGTTGAGCCATAGTAGTAGAGATGTCATTGCTGCCACTATACTGAGTTTAATTTCCTTGTAGGCTACAAATGTGAATCCAACCTTAACAACTGATGCACTATGCTCTATAGATGTTGGGGATGTTGTCCCATCTCCAATGCTCCAACTAATGTCTTACCAAAAAATAGGAGGTCATCAAAGCCCAGTT
Organism: Sequoia sempervirens; assembly: GCA_007258455.2. Classification (NCBI taxonomy): domain Eukaryota; kingdom Viridiplantae; phylum Streptophyta; class Pinopsida; order Cupressales; family Cupressaceae; genus Sequoia; species Sequoia sempervirens. The sequence goes on from VDFB02000009.1 coordinate 13,401,876, forward strand.
GATTGATACAAAGTCATGCTATCTAATGGATCCCACATGTATATGGGAACTCTTCCTAGAAAGTACAATGAAATTTTGTTTACAGGCGAATTGAAAATAGGTTCGGTTGTGTTCTTGACAAACTATTTGTCTAGAAAGCTACGAGAATCGAGGTTTGATATAGTTGTGCCTTGCTTGTTCTTGTAGTTTTCTACTTCCTTGTTTGTGGGGGCTGCATTTTGAAGTATTTAATCTTCATTTCATTCTAGGGCAATTGTCATACTGTCCCTAGATGTGAAGATGATAGATTGCTAGCTAATTGGAAAACCCAAATATTTTTTTAGAGATCAAGAAGAACAAAAAGTTGGTTGTGAGTCACCCTCCCCATCAAAACAAGCCTTCCTATTTGGAATTAACACATCACCAAGCCAGTAAGATGCCCCTACAAAAATCAGCCATGTTAAAGGGTTGAATGTTTACCAAACTAGATGGATGATAAAAGACCGTGTAACAACAAAGAGGGATATGGACCATTATAGCAAGCAAGGCCGTGAGGGACAGGTATTCAGCTTTGATATCATTGATGATGAGGGCACACAAATATTGATTAAATGGTTTAATAAGATTGTAGACATACATTATGATAAGGTTGAGGTGGGACATACTTACTATGTGTCAAAGAGATCGGTGAGACAAGCAAACATAAAATTTATTAAGCTGAACAACCAGATGGAAATCATTCTAGATCAAACTTCAATGTTAAAGTCATGTGATGATAAGGAATTTGTGCTAGAGAAATTATTTTGTTTCACACCATTAAATCAAATTGCAAATTGCACTAATAACAGTTTAATTGACGTTATTGGCACTATGGTGCATGTGGGAATGGTTTCGACCATACAAAGAAAAGATCAGTCCCAAACAATTCAGAGGACTGTTAAGCTTAATTATTTTTCATCTTTTTCAATTGATGTTAATTTGTGGGGTTTAGCTTGGGAAGCAAAGGGTCATGAGTTAGAGAGGTTGTACACCCCTAGTTCAGTTCTCATCCTTGTTGTGAAAAATGCACGTGTTGGGTACTTTAATGGAGTTGTTCTTAACACAATCATAGGAACTCTTCTCTATATAAACCCTGACATTCTAGAGGCACAACCATTGATCAAGAGAGGCTATATTGCTCCACCTACTATCGAGCCCCCTCATCTAGTCCCTTGAAAGGTCGCTTTGGAAAATGGGAGAGTCGCTATTGCATACATGTTTGACCACTGCCTTGGCTTGCTAGAGACTTTGCAAGCTACTCTCAAGGCAACAGTAAAATTTATAAGAACTGATGCATTCTGTTATGTTGCATGCCCATTAGAGGTGAATGGCAGGCAATGTGAAAAAAAGTGTGAACAATTTGACGAAAATAAATGGTTTTGCACAAAATCTGAGAAAATGATAGGTGACTGTGACTTTCGATATTTATTGCAACTAAAGATTGAAGACCACACAGGCTCGAGCTTTGGGAAATTGCTTTTGATGAGGCTGCAACAAGCCTATTACAAATGTCAGCAAAAGAGCTTTACATGTTGCAATATGAGTCAACTGCTGAAATGAGTGTCGAGTTTGTTATCAATGTTGTCACCTACATGGAATTTGTTTTCACAGTTCTAATCAAAACCCAAACTTATAATTCAGAAAGAAGACTGAAAGCAACAATAGTAAAGGTTGCTAAGCTTAACTTTGAAGCTAAGTGCAAGCTATTACTATTAGATTTGTCTGCTATTTCTCCCATAGTTGAGTAGGCTCCGGATTTAGTTGTTGTGTTTCCTTTTGAAGACCAAAAGAAGCATATCTATTTGGGGCTTTGTATACTTCTTTAAGTTCATCTTGTTTGGAAATTTAGTTTGTTTAATTCCCTCACACTCCTTGCTGTAGCAAAATGACCTTTACTCTCTATCGCTATTGCTTTGTTCTTTATTTCACTGGTTATTTATTAAGACAATGAAGTATATGTTGCAATCTCTAGGTAAAAAAGATACAGTTATTTTTTTTTTCTATTGATTATGTTTGCTATAATTTCCTTACATTTTAAGTTTATATTTCTGATTTAATTTTGTACTATTTATTTATATAGAGTTTATTTTCTTGTTAGCATGCATATTGCTATCTACAACTGCTCATATATCTACTTGTGCATGTAGTTGTATATATGTCTCCATTTACATATGCATATACATAAATATACATGCATGCAATTGACATATCCCTATGTTATACAACTTCCTGGTATGCATGTGTCTAGATATTGGTTTGTGTGTTAGATATCTATGCATATACACATACAGAATTCAATATTTACAACTACCTATGATTTTTTCTAAGAATGTTCTTTTTATTTTGTTTACAATGTTCTTAGTGGATAGAATATCTTGACAGAGTTTTGTGCAGATATATGTGTCGATGATGTTTTTGTCTATATGACTATCATGTCTGGCTAATCATCTAATGCTTACCAAGTGTTTTTCCTACTACTTTACGATCCCTAATGATAGTCACATGCTGGATATGCATGCAATATGATTCTTGTCTATAATGTTTGTTGTGTATGTTAGGTAGCTGAATCTAGAACTCATCGCTCAACAATGCATTCTTGAAACTATGCCAAACTACCCAATTATTTTGGTGAGTTTTAAATGGAAAGTATTATTTCCTATGCAAACTGATGCTTGTTTCTTGTGCGCATGCAAATAAAAAACTCAAGTTCTACAGATTGCGTGCTTTTCTCCAAGTGAGAGTTGATTATTGTTCTTTGGATTGAGGTATATTCTTCCCTTTCCACTTTTATGCTGTATGTCCTTCACCTTTATTCCATATGTATATAATGTAAAGCTACGTATCTTTTTTCCCATTTCTCATTTCACAACTCCATGTGAAATTATAGAAAATATATAATGTTTAGTTCCACTAAATAGATTCACTCGGATGTAATAGCAGTTCCTTCAACATTTTCCAAAGTGGTGCACAATTAATGTTAGTCATCGGGGGTTTGGTCATAGCTAGTTATGCTTGATAACCTCATACGCTAGACTATAGACCAGGATTCGTTTTCTATGTGTAGACTCCAACCCACTCCATACACAAGGAAATTCTACATTTTATTTACTTAATTTGTTCTACTGCAAGTCCATTGCCTCTTATTTGTAATTATTTCTATAAGTCTTTATATTTTGTGATTTCTTTGTTGTCTACTAATCAAAACAATTGTCCTTCGCAGGCATTACCATGTGATTAGATATTTTATTCACTCATTGGTGGGAAAATCATTGGCCTCACCATTGATCATAGTGGTGGGAAATTTATTCTCTTGCTCAAGGGTTTGGTGAGAGCACACATTTCTCCATGAGCCAATATGGTAGGGTGGAAATCAAGCCTTGTTTTGTTTTCGACATATTGTATTCTCCCACGCACACTAGGTATGGCTAAATTATAGTTACTCCATTCAATAGGACTGTAGCTATAAGTTTTATCTTCCCACCATGATGGGTGTGATGCAATAAAATGGTCAACGTTGTGTGCTCCATTCTATTCTTCCATAATCAACACAATTAACTTCACAGTTTTTAGTAATTCACACACACCATATTCGAGCTATAATGTGGTATTTTATGAACTAATCTGTTAGAAACAACATTAAAAAATAATGATAGTGACTCCATTCAATAGGACTGGAAAATGAGTGACAATGGTCAAATAGATAATCATATCCTCATGTATTCTAAATTGATTGTCATAAGCAATATTGATTTCACCATTGATTTGAGTAGTGGGTAATGCATATTCTTGCTCAAGGGTTTCGTGAGAGCTGATGACTCTCCATAACCTAGTATGGTTTGGTGGAGAGCAGGCCTTATTGTCTTGAGTTTTATTTTATGATTTTCATGTACATATTGCTATCCTTCTGAGATAACATTCATAGAAAAATTTAAATGTTTATGATAAATTTGTGTACATTTTTTGTAGGCGCTGGAGAAAGAATAGTGGAAAGAGATAGCAAGTGGGTACACATGTAATTGAAACAAGCAACAAGAGTTGTATAGTTTTTATTCTTCCGCCCCCATCATCTGCTTTGTCTTAGTTAGTTCTATAATCTCTTCATATTCACAGTTACTCCAGAAAGCATGCTTCTCCTTTAGGAGAGACAATTCAACAAGTGAGATGTTGATATTCCAATATAGTTGCTAAACATATGAATCAACTTTCAAACAACTGTGAAGATGAAGAGATTATAAGACTAGCTAATACAATGGGAATATTGATATCACCATTTATAAGAGTACTAGTGACCCAATATTAGAGAGCAGGCATTAAAAGTTGCTATTCTTTATGGTAAGTAATTGCAATGGTCTACTGATGGCCGATAATGCTGCAAGATGCAAAATGGTAGGGTCGAGAGCATGCCACCTTTTCTCTCTGCACACCTCAATGCATTGCAACCAGAAGGTCTAGCCTTTGGAGTAAAATTTTTGCATTGGGATGTGGCTATCCGTTTTTAGCTTTCTGTTACAATGGCTATAATCGAATAAGATTGTTTTTATTCAAGGGGTAAATGCTTTTGACTGGAGCTATGAACCGGATACAACCATTCAACAATAACACTCCAATGGGGTTTGAACCTTGGTGGCAAGAACAACAATGCCACCAATAAACCATCACAACATGCCAATACTGGCATAATCGAATAAGATTGTTAATTTTATGTAGTTCATTCTATTTTTTCATAATCGACACACTAAACCTCAAAATTTTATGCTATTTTTGTAGACCATATTCCAGCTATAATGTAGTATTTAATGGACTAATTTCTTCTAAAAAACCTTTCAAAATAATGATAGTGGCTGGGAAATCAGTAACAATTCCCAGTTACACAATCAGATCCTAATTTACTGTATATATTGATTTTAGTAGGCAATATTTACTTCACTACTTATGAGAGTGGTGGGCAATGTATGCTTTTGCTCAGGGGTTTGGTGAGAGTCCACAAGGCTCCATGACCCAATATGGTAGGGTGGAGAGAAAACCTTATTGTGTTGAGTTTTATTTTATATTTCTTATGTACAATTTGCTATCTTTCTAACATAGGATTCATTAAAATATCATGCTCTTTAGGTTATGCTTACGAAATAGTGAAGTAGTTGATCTTATACACTTCATGTTAGATTCCATTGGGCATTGTTGATTTTTTTTCTCTTGGCTAAGCTATAGTATCTGATTATTGACAAAGTCTTGTCAAAAAGGCTATGTTCTTTCAATTTTAGTTGGTGTTGTGTTGGGTTGCTCTCAATTCCCTCTTGATCTTTTTTTATAGTTTTCATTTTATGCTTAGATTTTCAAATTGCCTTGCTGATTAGCTCATTGTCATTCTTTCTTGGGAGAGATAGTTCAAGAACTTGGGTGTTAATATTCGAGTTTAGATGGCAAACGGATGGATGGCCTTTGTGAGGCAAGTTCAACCAACTATGAAGATCAAGTGATTGTAATTGCAGTTATGAATCTACATCCTAGTTTTGGAACTCCCTTTCCCAAGCAAGAACAACCGATGATGTTTCATGATCCAATATGGTAGGATGGAGAGCATACCTCCTTTTCTATATCTAGACTTCAATTCATTCCCTACACAAGGTATAGCTAGATTTTATTTACTTATTGTGTTCTATTGCAACTCTATTGCATCATCTTTTTCATTAATTGTATAAGGATTTACATTTTCTGATTTATTTATTGTGTACCAATGTTGTGTCTTTATCACACTAACAAAATTTCCTTTTCCTTGCAGACCATGCTCCAACAATAATATGGTCTTCCACACACTAACATGTTACAAACAACCTTCCCAAATAATGTTAGTGACTGTAAAATTCAGTAATAATGTTCAAATAGACAATCATATCCTAATGTACTCGATATTGATTATAATACACAATATTCATTTCACGACTAATTATAGTGGTTGCAAATCTATATTCTTGCTGTAGGGTTTCGTGAGGGTCCATGACCCAATATGGTAGGGTCGAGAGAAATCCTCATTTTGTTGACTTTAACTTTGTATTCTGTATGTACAAATTGCCATCTTATTGGCATGGGGTTCACAAAAAAATTTATATGTTTAAGATTATGGTTACAATGGACTAAAATAGTTGACCTTATACACTTTATGTTAGATTCCATTGAGCATTGTTGATTAGTCTTCTTGTACTTATACTCTACATCACATAAATTATTAACTTGTTTTTAACCAAAATTCGTCTATGGTGCTTTGTTGGTGGCTATGAAAGGATCCTTTATTTGTATTGTTAACAATTGATGCAGTTGTGAAATCATGGGGTCTCATGTAATGATGAATACAACTAATACTATTCCACAATTATTACTTTCCTTCTAAATGCACATTACTATTGTCATTAATTATTTAGACATTCAACCTTATCCATAATAATATTCTATTTTAATTAGCTAATGAAACTTAATGATATTGATATTATATTTAGATTGATACAATGGTTAAATTATGGGGTGGGCTTATATAATAATGCAGTTGTCAAATTATGGGGTGTTCTTAGATAATTATGAATTTGCTTAGTACTATGCCAGATTTATTATTTCCTATCTAAATACAAATTAGTAATCTCATCAATTATTTAGATGTTCAACCTTATGCATAATAATATTATATTTTGATTGACTGATAAAACTTAATGATATTAATATTACTTTTAGATTTTTTTAAGTATAGTTGATGTAGCCTTCTTTGTTAGTTGTTGGCTAAATTATTTCGTGCAGTTGTATAATGACGAATTCATCTAATTTAATATCAACATTATTATTTTGCAAGTGATTGCACGTTAGTAATGTCATCAATTTAAACATTGAATCCTATGCATAATAATATTATATTTTGATTGACTAATAAAACTTAATAACTAATTGAACGTTAATACAATTGTTCATCAACTAGCCCTCTATATGTGTATATATGTATAATCTACAAATATATTTCCTCACCAACTATTGCTTGCACACTCTAACCGTTATATACATATGCTTCTTACAACCCATTAGGGTTAACACCCTCCTTTCCTCTCCATTATAGTTTAAAATGTAAATTGTTCCCACTCAATCACTTTCATTATTGTACATAATATATTTAGCAAACTATTATATTGTTTGCTAGATTTCCTAATGTCTAACTATATTCTCTACATTTGCATATAGCTACTGTGCCCACTCATTCCATTCACATTCGAATATTTCCCCGCATAAAGTTTTTGTACATCACTCCCCTTTCATGGCGCGTGATGCCTATCAACTCATTGTTGTGTGTTACTACATAGAACTACTAGTATACTATACTTTTAGAGAATATATATATATACAAATAAGTTAAAAAATAAGCTAAATACAACTAAAATGTATAATAAGTATTCTATTATAGAATAAATAATATTATATAAATTATGTAGTATTACTTTAAATTATATAATATAATTTTCAAGTTAAAGAACAAATAACTAAAATAGTTTAGTTTGTCTAGTTTGTTTATATTAAAATGAATACTACATTATATATAACTAAAATATATATACTACATTATATATAACTAAAAAATATATAATAAAGAATAATTGAATAAGGAGAACAGGAGAAATGGGCGGTAAGGAGAGCGAGCAGGAGAAGCAAAATTTTGAATCTTCAAGAAATGGAGCTGATCATCGTGGAGTAGGCTCTGAGGATTTGTAGGCGGTTTTCGTGCAAATTTCAAGTGGCCAGGAAGGTAAGGAGGACTGAGAAAAAAATGACCCCGAGAAAAATATTTAGGTGGACCCAGGGGGGAAGGCTGACCTGAATGTTAACTCTGGTGGGGGCACTAAAGGACAAGAGGTTGAAAAAGCCACAAACATGGTGGGGGTCGTTGGAGGGGAAGGAGCTAAACTATAACCTTGGTCATTTCTGTTTGGAGTCAAACCTAATGGTAAATCAGTGTTCCCTCTAGTCTACAACATTTCAGAATCGACAAAGGGTAAGTTTTCCATTTCTATCTCGAATTTGGTCATTGATCAGAATATTTCTCTAATGGATAGAATGCTGGTAGGAAAATCTATGGGCCCTAGACCAAATATTGAAGTTGTTAGGGATTTTGTTAAAAGAAATTGGAGAACCAATGGGTAGGTTATTGTTTCAGCTCTTCCAAAGGGTTACTTTTATTTTGAGTTTTCCTGCAAGGAAGATATCTTGGCTGTAAGGAGTGGTGGCCCTAGGTTATTGGTAAGTCATCCTTGGCTCTCAAGAAATGGACAATGAATCTGGATGGTCTTTCAGATTCTATATTTGAAAATTTCCCAGTATGGGCTAGAATCCCTGGTCTCCCAATGGAATATTGGAAGAAGGATGTCTTTAGTCGCATGGCTAATTATTTTGGAAAGCTTCTATCAATAGACCTAATGACGGTGACCAAGAAAAGGCTTGTGTTTGCCAGAATCTGTGTGGGTGTGTCTCAAAATGCTAACCTACCATCATCAATCAAATTTCAATCGAAGTTGGGAACTTGGGTTCAAGAATTTGAGTTTGAATCAATTCCTTTTGCCCTCTTTAAATGTAGAAAAATAGGGCACTGAGCGAAGAAATGCCTGCTCAAATCTAGCTCTATGAAAGAGAAACCCCAACCTAGATCGAGAACAGTTTGGAAAAAGAAGCCTGAAGGGGAGAAAAAAGAGACCAAAGGAGACAATATTGAAAAGCTTGAGGGTAAGTCATTAGAGGTTTTTAAGAAAACCATTGGAAATATGGAAGATGGGGGGATTCAAGTTGATTTGGAGCTTGAAGTGCCTCCTATCAACAAGACAGAGGTAGCTATTGTTGGTAAGGTGGATGGAGAGGCTAGCTCAGAAATCAGAGAGTGTGGCCTTGAGAATCAAGAGCATGTAGATAATATGCCTAAGAATGAAACAGAAGGGAAGGAGGATGGTGTGCTTAACCTGGAGGATATCTCAAGTCAAGGATCTGGATTTCCGAACAAGGAAGCTAGTCTATTGTTGAAGATTGGGGTTCCCTATATGCCCTCACTTTTTGGAGGAAGAGGCCTCTCTATTCAAGAGTCTGGTTAGGTGCTTGAATAGGTAGATTCTCAAGAAATTGTTAGGGATACCTTTGAGGACCCGAGCCAGACTCAGGAGAACTTGAGTAAGATTTTGACCTAGTTTAACAATGGTTAGATGGATACCCTTCCTTTGAGTGAAAAGGGGCTCTCAGATAAGGAGTGGGAGTCAGGTAAAGAGAATGAAAGTTAAGAAGAAACTAATAGAGATGATTTCACCACTTATACCAGGAAGAAGAAGAAGAAAAACAAACAAATCATTACACCGAAAGGTGTCTCAACTAGAACTAGAGCTAAGGTAGATTGTGGGGCCACAAAGAATAGTCAAGGAAGGAGATTTGCAAGATGGAATAGGGAGCAAGAAATTTTTAATGATATAGCGGATGGGATTCAGAAAACCATTCTTGAGATTTGCAAAATTCAATCCCTTGGTAAGCTATGAAGATTATGTCATGGAATATAAGGGGGATGAATAGCCTCCATAAGCAGGATGTGTTGTACAATTTTGTTAGGGATCATAAACTCGATATCTTACTTGTCCAAGAATCCAAAATTCCTAAAGAGAAAGTGGAAAAGATTAAAATGTTTAAGTTTTGTGGTGTGCATGGCAATAGTTCTGAAGGTGCCTCTAGAGGAATCGTTACCTTTTGGAATCTAAACTTTGTCAAAGGGGAACCTCTGTTGGACAACACGAATCATGTGGCTACTAGATTTACCCACATTAGAGACAATTTTAGCTAGATCCAGTCCAACATCTATGCTCCAAATGGGAAGGGAGCCAAAAAGACTTTTTGGAAAGAGTTGGCTGCTTTCTGGAGGATTTTCAGTAATGATATCTAGGTTGTTATGGGAGACTGCAATACCCTTCTTCAGAAAAATGAGAAGTTTGGGGGATACCAGGTGAACCTAGAAAGTAGAATAGATCTTATGGATTTCATTAATAATCAGGGGATGATTGACCTTGAACTCCAAGGAGCCTCTTATACTTGGTCAAATCGTAGAATTGGTAAGGATTTGATTCAAGTCAGATTAGATAGAACTTTAATTTTTGACCATTGCTTTTTAAATTACTTTTGTTCCTTAAAAGCTCTCCCAAGGGTGGACTCTGATCACTATCGTATTAGTTTTGTGGCAGATCCTATTGAGGCCAAGAGGAATTTCCCCTTTAGATTTGAATGAATGTGGCTTTCCCACCCTCAGCTCCTTGAGGAGGTGAAGAGGTGGTGGAACATATCTGTTGATGGGATTGCTATGTTTAGAGCTGCCAAGAAGTTGGGAAGTCAAAAATAAGATTAGAAGATGGAATAAAGAGACTTTTGGTAATATATTTTGTGCCAAGTCTGAATTACAAATGGAACTATAGGAGATTCAAGAAAAAATCCAGCTTGAGCGATACATTGCTGATAATAGGAGGAAAGAAAATGAGATATTAGTGAAGATGCATGATATAATATCCAAAGAGGATGAGTTTTGGAGACAGAGATCTAGGGATTTGTGGCTTTCAGTGGGAGACGAAAATACTAGATATTTTCACATGTCAACTTTGAAACACAGGGCTACTAATAGGATCACTCACATCGAGTCTAATGGTGCCCGTTTTGAGAAAGATGATGACATAAGAAGACAAGCTATCCTTTTCTTTAGTAATCTTCGTTCGGTGACTGATGGAGTTAACCATGATATGCAACATCATCTTTCAAAGGCTAGCCCAAAACTTGTTAAGGATGAAGATATCAAAATTCTAACTGCTATTCTGTCTAGGGAAGAAATCAAGAAAGTTGTCTTCTCTTTAGAAGGAAATAAGGCTCCAGGGCTGGATGGGTTTCCTATGTTCTTTCTTCAATGGTTCTAGGAGATTTTTGAAGAGTATGTGGTGAATGCTGTGAAGGAGTTCTTTGGCTCAAGGATCCTCCTAAAAGAACTAAATGCTACTTTCCTGGTCCTCATCCCTAAACATCCAGGAGCTGGGGACTTTGAAGATTTTAAACCTATTAGCCTCTGCAAATACTTCTATAAAATTATCTTTGAAGTGTTGACTTTGAGGCTTCTGATTATTTTTCCTTCCTTGATTTCTCATCAGTAGAATGGCTTTGTTCCTGGAAGGCAGATTCTTGATTCAATTATTACTCTTCATGAAAATGTTCATTCTCTCATAGAATCAATGACTGAAGGTTTCCTTCTTAAATTGGAAATTTAAAAAGCCTATCATTGAGTTGATTGGGATTTTTTACTTAAAATAATGAAGGTGTTTGGTTTCAACAATAAAGTCCTCCAGATGGTTGGTCAACTCATTTCTACTGCTTCCATAGCTATCATGGTGAATGGATCTCCTTCACATTTCTTTAAGAATTCTAGAGGCTTAAGATAGGGAGATCCCATTTCCCTTATTTTATTTACTATTATGGTGGAATGCCTTGGAAGGAACCTGAAAAAAATGGTTGATCAAGGATCTTTAGTGGGTTTGAGGCCTTCATCCAGTAATTTGGTCTACTCTCACCAACAATTTGTGGATGACACCATTCTGTTGGGGAGATCTATAGTGGCTAAAGCAAGGAATCTTAACAATGTCCTGGATGATTATGAGAGGGCATCTGGTCAGATGGTTAACAAAAAGAAAAGCTCATTATTCTTCTTCAACACTTTGGAGCCTAGACAAAATAAGATTACCTGAATTCTAGGATGCATAATGGAATCTTTACCTTCTATTTATCTTGGCTTGCCTTTGGGCCTTAAACCTCCTAAGTCCTTTTGGAATGCTCTGGTTGATAGGTTCAGTAAAAAAATTGCTCAATGGAAAGGAGATCTTCTTAGTCAAACAAGTAAAATTTAGCTTCTCAAAGCTACTCTTCAAAACCTTCCTATATATGATTTAATTCTTTTCAAAATACCGGCGAAATATGCAGACGCTATTGAAAAAATCCAAAAAATGCTTTCTTTGGTCGGCTGTGGAAGATAGGAAAAGAATTTCTCTTATTAGGTGGGAATCTATTTGCAGACCCAAAAATTTGGGTGGTCTAGGTCTTAGAAGGATCAAAATGATGAATAAGGCTCTTCTTGCGAAGCAAATCTGGAGAGCTTTCTCATCTAAAGGAGAGTGGAATGAAATTTTAAAGAGAAAATACATGGAAAATTTTGGATCTCTCAAGGCTCTACTTGACTCTCCTAATATTCCCCGTGGTTTGGATTTCTAGAATGATATGACTAGAGGGAGATACATTATCGATAAGGGAGTTGGCTGGAGTATAAGAAATGGGAGACAAGCTAGGTTCTGGGAAGACAAATGGTTAATGAAGTATCCATTAATTTCTTACCAAAGCTTTAATGGATGGGCTAATATTTGCAAGGCCAATTTTGGGACTCATGTTAAGGACTATTGGAGAAATGGGAGTTGGGTGAATCTTTGCTAGATCAGTGGGGACCTTGCACCGATTCAATTCTCTATGTTGTTTGTTAAAACGGGGTCGAGCCAACAGGATGATCTTTTAGTTTGGATGGCTAACCCTTTGGGTAGTTACTAAGTTTCTTTGGCTATCTCTTTGCTGTCCTTTTCTCCTCCCTCCATCCCTTTTGGGTTAAAGCTTGGATTAAACACTTAACTCCTAAGGTTAACATATTCTTTTGGATTCTTCTTTAGAATAAAGTGCTCATGGTTGAGAATCTCTGCAAGCATGGCATCCAGATCCCGAACCGATGCTACCTATGTAAGGAAGAAGAAAATCTTCTAATTATCTGTTCCTCCATTGTCCATATGTGGCTTCAATATGGGGAAGATTTATCTCTCTCTAGAATCTCTCATGGGTGTTTCCTGGCACTATTGGAGACCTTTTTATTCAGTGGAACTATAAGGAAAATTAGATGTGAAAAAAATTCTCCTAACGTCAATACCTCAGGAAAGAATGTAGATGTACTTTTAAATTTTACAATTACAGTCAAGTTAAGATGCACTAAGAAACAAATTACAGAAATAGAGTTTTGAAAATCACACAAGAACACCAGATATACGTGGGAAAACCCTTATGGGAGAAAAACCCACCACACCAAGATAAATCACTTTGTATTACAGTAACAGAAATTACATACAAATTCCAAACTTATCTTTTTGGTGTCATATACAACAACATTCACCATGAACAATCTTCGAACAAAACTTTCTAGTTACAGACTTTACATAATAGAATTCATTCACTGATACAATCACTCAACAATCCGTTGAACCAATCAACCACCGAACCATCCACAATCTGCAATCATCGAGTATATCCATGGCATTCCCCTATTTGTTGAACTTCCTCACAAAACCGTCGCAACTGACTGTCTTCCAACTATTCCCATTCGACTCCTCCTATTCGTCCACGAGATGACACATCAGATAGTCTTACTCGGTCAACATAATTCACACTGTACTGGCATCTCAGTGAGACACTAACAGTGTCTCGCCAATGCCACATAGCCTTCATACCGATGTCACCAAGAGTCACCGTAGTCGCCAAGATGTTCTATCGAGCCTCATGAGTTACACCGAGTCACCAAGTAGTCGCCCAGACCTATAGCTTTCGCCAGGAGATCATAGCAAGTCACCAAAGGTATACTAAAGACACAAGTCATATCGAGCTCCACAGGATAGTTAGCAAGATTTTTTCTATCACTAAGAGGTCTCATAGAGCAACTTGAGTTACACCGAAAGCATACAACTATCGGCAAGTCCAAACACAGTCGCTGAGATGTTACACCAAACAAGGCAAGTCACACTAAGCTTCAATCACTAGTCGACAAGACTTAACACCATTGCCGAGAGGTTTCTTCGAGATCATTTGTTTCATCGAAACTGTTAGAAGTCGCCAGGACATACACCTTTCGCTAGGACTTCTTCCCGGGACCTTTGAGTTACCCCGATAACCATCGGCTATCGGCAAGACATTCACCATTGCTAAGAGGTTTCTTCGATCGCTTTGAGTTACACTGAAGAACGTTTGGATGTGTCCCCTGTTGGCAAGAATTTCACTGTTTGTTGGGACTTCTCACCAAACCATATGTTATGGCAAAGATACCAGCAGTATTCCTGTCGGTGAGACATTAGCTTTCGCTAAGATGCTTCACCGAGCCGATGTGTTACACCGAAGATCATGGTTGCCAAGAGTCTCCCCAATACACGATTGAATGGCCTGTTGGCCAGAGGTCTCCCGAGCGCTATGAGGTCATAATGAGTACTCCTTGTCACAACGATAAACTCCACAGTGTAACCCTTCGACAAGACTTCTGCAAGGTCACAACGACCTGTGCAAAACATAATGATACACACTACTTGCCGGCCAGACATTGAAGTTGTCACACTGACTTGGCTCTCATGGAGGTTTCAACCTGTATTGATTGAGACATACATTTCCAATAGGAACAACCCTTCCCAGAATTTGGTTATCTGTAGACTTTGGTATTTTATTTTTCCTTATATAGCCTGGGGTGTGTGGAAGGAGCACAATAATAGGATCTTTAGGGACAAGGAGGCTCTGGAGAATACTGTGTATGAGAAAATATACAAGTTAATTGTGGAGAACATTAACAATATCCCTAATAAAGAGACTAAGATGGAAGCAGTGGTCTGCTCAGAATATGACCTCAAGATGGCTAAAGAGTGGAATATTTAAAATGATATATCTAAGGCTTCAAAACCAATGAAAAAGAACCATGAAGGGGTTAGATGGAGTCACCCGCCTAGGGAATGGATAAATGCTATTTTTGATGGGGTGGCTAAGGGAAACCTGGGTCCGACTGGGAGTGGAGGTGTGATTAGAGATCATAATGGAAAGTTTGTGGTGGTGGTGGCTATCTCCTTAGGCATGCAATCCAATCATTTAGCTGAATCCATTGGAGCTTTCCAGGTTATTGATCTTGCTAAAATATTGAACTTTAAAAATATATGGATCGAGGGTGACTCCAAAAATATTATCGATTGTCTCCTAGATAAGTCCCCACCCTCATGGACCATTAAATGTTGGATAGAGGAAGCTAAAGCTATTTTATCCAACTTTCATAAGGTCAGAATATCCCATGTCTTTAGGGAGGCTAATACCATCGCAGAATTTTTTGTGAATGAGGGGGTTAAACAAAATGGGCATCATACGTGGCAGGACTATAATTATTTGGGAGTTGACGTCAAAGCCTTAATAAACTATGATAACATACATGGGAAGGTTGTTGCTTTTATTGAGGAATATGAAGAATAATGCCAGGTACTGCGATATCATTAGATACGATGGAGGTACTATAATTAATCCTATGGGCTGCAAAGTATGGCATGTTTTGTGGGTGCTTTGGTTCTATTGCTGGGTCTCTGTAAGATTGATTTTCCCTACTAACAATAAAAGTAAGATTACTGCAACAATGGGGGGAAGCAGAAAAAGGGTGGAGCCTACGAGTGGAGAGGGGCACAAGAAGAACTCGAAGGGGAGACACATTCAGTGTGGTGGGCTGCAACCCTTCATTGATAAGCTCCACGGCCTTGACCTCGAAGTCACCGCATATTTTGCTAAACATTGGAAGAAAGGAGAAATATTTCTCTTAGGAAGGAAGGCTAAGGTGGATGAAGAGCTCACTGGGGAAATTACTGGTCTCTCGACTGAGGGGGTAAAGTCTTACCATGACATAAAGTTTTCAGATGAAGTTGTTCTCTCTTTCCCCAAAACCAATAAAGAGAGGAAGCTTTTGGCTAAATTTTCTTCTAGTTACTTTGATGTTGGGACGATCAAGAAGGTGTGGAGGGAGGTGCTCAAAATTCTCATGGAATACATTACCCTAGACGATAGATTTACCAGGGTTTATGGGTACCACTTTTCCCTCCTTAATCATTTCTGACACAAGGTAAGGGTTTCCTTTCCCCACTATCTTCTATGTTCCTTGAATAATAGTATTGAGGAACATAGAAAGAGTCCTAGGAAGAACTCGGTCTTGCATTCTGGTCTCATTAGGCTTATTCACGAGCATTTTAAAAACATGTTGGCCCCGTCTAACCTGTTAACGGCTTCGGCTTCGAATGGAGATGATACTAAGATCAGCTCGTCTGAGGAAAAAGATGATTTTGGTACTAAGTGAGATGAGGAAGACTCTCCCCCCAATAAGAAAATAAGAAAACCCCTTAGAAAAAACCCTCGAACAAAAAAGTGGGCATTGTGAAAACTCTAATGGGTACGTCTCAGGAGGCTAAAAGAAAAAAGGACCCCCCTGTGAATAAGTTGGTTTCTTATTCGAAGGATACTATGGAGGACAACTTTGATGATCATAATGCTACTGTGGACTCTTATACCTCTTACCCTGCTACTGATAGAGAGAACAGGCCCAGATTCCCTAGAGACCTAAATCTTGATGGCCACTATTTCAAGCCAGACCAGGAATTTCCAGATGATATTATGGCTATAGCTAGAAACGGGGTTGTTGACAACTTCAGAATCATAAAATGGGTATTTCATGAGATTAAGGATCTCAATTTAAAAAATAGGGCTCTCACTAGCAAGATGGATGATTTGGAAGCGAAAGGATTTTCATAGAGTACTGTTGGTGTTTTGTGGACTATGGAAGAGAAGAGGGCTTTGGCTAAGCACCTCCAAAGAAATGATGAGCTTATGGACAAGATGAAAAAGGATAATGAGAACAAGGTCAAGCAGCTTGAAGGGGAAATTGATAAAATCAGGGAGACTATGAAAACTGTTGTGGAACACAGCCACAAAGTTGTTAAACAAAATGCTACTATCTTGGTTGATGTTTGTGGACTTGGATGCTGATAGGGAAAAAGGAAAAAAGGAGGATTATGGGCTATCGAAAAGGACTAGAGCCAACCTAAAAAGAAAAGCGGATTCCTCACCGCAAGAGATCTAAGACCTAAAGAAGGTTACTTAAGAGATGTGCAACCTTGAAGCTGAGGTTGCTCAAATTTTGAAGTCTTTAGGTTAGTTTCGGCTGTGTTGGGTGCTGGCTTCTTGCTGGTTTTTGTTGGCTCTTGGTTTGTGGCTATTGTCCTTTCTATTTTCTATGTCGCAGCCTTCTTTTTGTTGGGTACTCTAATGATTTATCTTTCTTTCACTTGTAAACTCTGTGGTTTCGGGTCCCTATAAAACCCGTTTTTTCCTTTATCAAAAACTAAAAAATATATAATTATTTTTGACAATACTACATTATATATAACTAAAATATATATAACAAAAAATATAACTTTTTTTGACAATATATATTATATATTATAAAATAGTAGCCTATATACTATTAATATATATACTAATATTATAAAATATAATATATATAATCGATTCCATTGCAAATTTAAATGATATATAGCATATAAGAAAATAATAGGAATGTTATTTTACTAAATATTTTTTGCTTGAAGGATATTTAAATTTGCACGCTTAATTGAAAAATTAAAATTAAAAATAAATAAACATTGTAATTGAAGCACATGAATAAAAGAAATAAAAGAAATGTATAACTACATGTGAATGACAAAAGAAGGAATTAAAGATAATAGTATAAGAATGTGTAAGTGGCATAAGACAAGATACTCACTAATGAGAAAAATTATCCTCCCCTAATGTTGCTTTTTCTTCTGGTTAGTAACACTTTTTAATCACCATTCCATGTTATTTTCAAAGTGGGCCTAAGCTTTCCATTCCATTTTCACCTTCCCTAATTAAGGAAACCTTAAAATTAGTCTTCCAAGTTTTCTTTGCAGGCAAGTGGGGCTCAGAGATGGTTACATTAAATCAGACCACAAAATATACCACTACCCCACTATCCTTGGGGAAAAATAAAGTCTTTGAAAACCTTTACATATTGTGTAATGGGATGGGTGTGAAATTTTGAGGATTGTAGTGTGGGAATTCATCCATTCACATTAGAAGTTTCATCTCTCTAGACAAATTTCTTTGGAAACATTTTTTTGACAAACACAATAAAGGTTTGAAGCGAGTGTTTTTCTGATGAGTAATGTTCATTTCATGGCAGCTTAATTTAGTATGTGCACCATTTTAATTTAATGTTAATCTAAAAAACCATTATAATAAATTTTGGTTGCTAAATTTGTCTAAAAAGGTATTTGTAAAGTAAAAACAATGTTGAATTTAGAGCTTTGATGTGATTTGTGGTAACTGGATAAATTTCATTAATGGTGCACCCTGCTATTTAAAATTTCTTGGTGTTTCCTGTTGATGTATAAAAACTATTTTATTAAACCAATGCTGCATTATACATGATAAAGCATGAAAATAGGAAATGAAAGGCATAGAAAACACAAATGCATTTGGCAGGTATGACGGTTTTAGTACAGTTAAAAAATTTCAAGTCACGTGTCTTGTTTGTACTCCCAAAGTTGCATGTTAACAACTAAACCATCCACTTGGCTTTGACTAAGTTTCTTTTTGAGTGACTAGTTATAATTTCTTTTCCTATGTGAATTAGAGATACTACAATATGAAACCACAAAATAATTTGGGTAATAGTGGGTTTAATGTCAGTCATGCTCTGTGCGAGTAGTAATATTCAGCTGAAGTCAAACGAGTGTGCAAAATCCTTACTACCATTGCCTAAGGATTTGAGATTTTTTTGGTGGACGAAACACTTATTTTTTTCGGAGGCTGGACATAATCGTAAAAATACATTGTACTCTAGCACGGGATTTATATTTAAAATTTTAAAATAAAGTTAAATATTTTTTCATTAAAATAATATAAATTATAATTTTAGATACTAAATTTTATATTGTAAATTAATTTGTAAAATAATATTATAATTATATTTATTATATGGGTATGTGCAGGATCATGATGGGCCAAAAAGTGGCAATATGATGGGTATGTGGCTGATGACTTTTTTTACCCAAAATTGATGAAACGAAAAGGGTTTTTAAAGGAGATTCTCAGCTTTCCACCAATATAAATTATTCTTTACATTGAATTTAACAAGTAATTATTATTCATTTTCTATTCAAATTACAACTAAAGTCTTGATTGATAGACTGATTGAAATACATATGTAGCTTTCAAATGGTATATTTTTTTAATCCAAAACATGCATCACATTCTATGCTTTGCATACTATAGGATTAAAAAAGAAAAAATTGAATTTCATGAAGTTTTGACCAAGTTAAGGTGGTCAAACATACGAGTTTTCTATATATTTTTTAAAAGTTGTAATTAAAATTTTATAATTAATTGTTTACTTGGAAAGAAATTACAAAAAAATATGCATCACATCGAGACGTGAGTCCTCTACTTATATCTAAAATCTTGTAAAAAAATGTTATCATTTTATTGTGGTTAGAGTGGTCAGACAAACACCTACTTCTTAGTTTTTCCCTGAAATTTAAGTACTACTACATTGAAATTTCAAATTTTCAGCAAATAGATTATTTTTCTTAAAAAAAACCTAGTAGTTGAGAAACTACATTCAATTTGCTAAAGATTCTATTCTTACATATTTTTTAAATAATATAGATAACTTATTCATTTTTTTATGTCAAGTTGCCTAACTCTGATTTTTCTGATTTCTTTGCCACTTAAGGGCCTATTTTTTTCCATGATGATCTTGCACATACCCATATATTATATTATATTTTTATATCCTACAAATTAAATTATATATAATATTCGTAATAATACAAATTATATTATTATCATAGTGAGCGAGGCCTTGTGCAGGTAGTAGACAAGGCTTCTGTTACTTGATGAAAGACTTTCAACCCTAAAGAGGCCTCTGGTGAGGGTTACAAATTCATGGAGTTGTTAAGGGCAAGCATTCATCAAGTGTGGAAAGGGTAGCCAGACGGACTCACAGGCAGCCATACCGAGCCACAAATATATGAGGCGGCCATTGATTAAATCCCTACAGAACTCCATGGCCACGTCATGAGCTATTTCATCCACCTGGAGCTCATCTTTCATCACTTTCTCTATTGGTTAAAATACTAAATACATGGATTCTCTACCATTTCCCATGCTCAGGCTCAGTTTTTGGCTCCGGCTCCTCCATTTGGGTTGCTTGGGTAGGTAGAGGACCACCTTGCACAAAGAATTTTGCTGGTCTCTATCATCTCGGAGAACCGGGGATCAAACAAATTTAGTGAAGACTTTTTTTGTAGCTAGCTTATTTATAGCAAGGGAAAAAACCTATTATGATAGATAAATAGATTTATAGCCGGTAATTGATTTACCATGGGTCTGGTCAAAGAACTGAAAATGTATTCGAGAGGACTGGTGTGGAAGATGCTAGTGTAGCAGGTAGTGACTGTACGCAATCCTTGTTTTTATTTGTAAGCTTTCCACCCTAATTTGGAGAGTAATTTGTATGTGTTGCAATTTTAATCAAATAATAGGGTAATCACTAGAGGATACATTAAAATGAAAGGATGAAAGATTAGAAGCAGACCTGGTTGAAAACAAAGTGAAGCAGACCTAGTTGAAAAAAAAATGAAGCAGCACCTCAAAAATCTAAAGATTTCTAATGATCTTTATGTATTCAGTGCAGTGTAGATAACTGTTGATCTATGTGTCTTCAACAGATAAGTATTGAACAAAATATCAGCAAGTAAGATATTTGGTGGTTGATGGCAAGAAAACCCATACGAAGGTGTGAAGGAGTAGTCAAGTCGATCCATAAATGTAACAGATTAATGACAAGACACTGCAAGTAGTAATGAACATACATGCGCTTGAATGTATTAAAGGATTACCGAACAACTGGCGATAGAAAACTACTATGCAAAGTGGACGGGCAAGATTAAAGGAATGGTGTTGCATTACTTCACAAGCATTTTAAACTAGCGATGGGAAAAACAAGTTCAATGAATCTCATAGAGGGAACGCCTTCTGCGTAATTATCTCCACTTACTCATCTTATGTTTTATCTTGTAAATTTACAGTAATTACAACATTCCCCTCAAGAATCTTTTAATTACTCTTAATTATGAGTAAACCACTATCTCATATATATATATATATATAACCTCATAAATTACCATTTCAATTTTCATTAATTTGTTATGTGGAATAAAATAACATCATAAGAATACAATTAGATTTTTTCTTGATCAAAGATCCCTAAATGTTTATATTGATCTAAATAATTAGACTTAATAAAATGCTTTACGTTCTAAAGTAAATTTACCCAATTGAAGATGTTCTTGTTGAAATAATAAGTAATGATAACATCACTAACCTAGAAGATGAAATATATAATTTGAGTGATTATTCCAAAGAGGGTTGTAACATCCTTCCCCCCTTATTTGTGCATCATCTCGATGCACACAAGTTTTAAAAAATGTTCAAGTGAGTATGGTTCTAGCATTCGACAATTCTTGCATGATGTATACTATTAAAAACCATGAATGGCTAACTTACAATAATCAAAATTTGTGGTCAATTCATTTCATTTATAAATACACTAGATAACTTGATTTTTGTATTCCCACATACTGAATGAAGAAGCTTTCATATATGAAGTATTCAAGATTAAAATTTAAATAATATTCCCATTCATAGTATTGGACATTTCATTTTCTTTACCTAGAAATATAAGTTGTTTAATTTTCATAAACTAATTTATATTATTAACACTATAACTCCATTTATGGTTCATATAAGACTTAATAATCATAGTGAAATAAAATACTATGAGTCAAAGGTTAATCATATAACCCCTAAATTGTGATTATAAGAATTAATTGAGATAACACTATCTGTTCATCTTGTAAGAATATTTTTCCATAATTTATTTATTTATTTCTCTCGAGGGTACATACATGTTGGCCTCAATGATTAATATTACTTCATCATCCCAATTGTGTTCCCTATCCTTATTTCCTCGCACCTTGGTCCAATAAGTATTCTTTTTCAATTCTTGATCGAAACTTCATTCTTCTATTCTTGAGGTTAGAACATTAGTAGAAACAAGATTGTTTCCAAAATAATCATCACAATGGCTAAGGAAGTCAAAATAAATTTCACTAATTCATACTGATCAAGAGTGCATCTCAGATAACTATAATTTTTAGAACATTTTTTTCAAAGTATTAACTTACTTGTTGATATAATGAATGTCATTTACCTCCTCTTAAGTTGGGCATCTACTCGATAATCTTAAAGTTTCCACCATTTATTTTATTTATTAGCTTCATTATGTGTTTATTCATTTATATACTTGGGTATTTTTATCCATATAGGATAGGCATTCGTCCATCTAGGATAGACATCCAGCCATACAGGTTAGGAATCTTGTCTATATGGGATGAGATTTCATCTATCCATTTGGGATAGGAATCCACCAAAATGGGGTTGACATCTATCCATAAAGGATAGGAATGTGCTTTGGCTAGAGACTTAGAATCACCAAGACTATCTGGGTCCTAAGTCACTCTCTCAAGACTACACTCCTCTATTTGGAATGCACTGAGGTCCTTGTTCTTAGGAGTATATATAAAATACATAATTAGATTGAGTCCAACCTCAAAAAATTTCCGAAAGCCTCAGGGAGTCAAGTGAATCCATTCGAGATTCCTTAGAGTGTACAAAGAACACATTTTCTTTTTAGTTTACATCCCTTCTTTTAATCATTAAGCTTGGTTAGGATTCTTCTTGCTCTTAGCCAATATGAAATTTATTTCAAAAGAAACAAATTACAAAATAAATATTTTACCTTTAAATTAGATGAATTAAGAGAATACAACTTTCCATTCACAACAAAATAGAATAGCTCATCCTTTTATTTATATTTCTACTCTTGTACAAAAAATTATATTCTTACTTTGATTCTTCTTCTTCAGCAGGTTTCTCTTCAAACAAATTTAGCGCATTCATTTATTTTTGGATGAACCTAGAGGTATTCAATCTATACCTCCTTACTTATCTTAGGAGCATTTTATCCATAGCCAAAATGTAGGTCCCTCACTAGAAATGGTTTTTGTTTCTTAGGTTACTCTTTGTCTTCTTCTTTGATCATTTTCCCCTTTGAAAGGTTAGGAAAAGGGGCTCCATAATGAATAAGGATGTATTCTCTCTATTTATACCTTTCCCTAAGGTATTTCATTTGGAAAGAGATCACAAGGTGTAAATATTAAGTTTCAACCTCAATGGGGAGTCGATCGGACTTGTATTTCAGTCCTTAAGATAATACATTAGATCTAAAACAAAATTGAAATGATATGTAATGCTAAATCTAGATGCACAATAATATCTAGAACATGAAATGAAAATTCCCAAAAGTATAGAAGTTGAAACCATAGTTTGTAGGAAAATTTGAGAAGGGTAAAGAAACATGTACCAATCACCAAAAGTTGATCTTGAGCTCTGTTGAAGGATAGGTTCGCCCTAGGAAAAACGGGTCCTTGTTAGGGCTTCTGAAAATTGTTTCAATAGTCCTCTAAGGTAGGATCTTAACTTTTGTTTTGCACAGGTTCTATTGTCAGAAAGTCATAAATGAAATATGAATTTGAGTTTCTATGGCTTGAAAACAACGATGACAACTTATGCAACAATGAAAATTTTCTCTTCAAGATCTTCAATCCCTCTTCAATCTGTAATATGCACATAATAAGGGAGGGATTTTTTTTTGTTTGAATGGTGTTTTTCCTTAGTCAAACCCCATGCTTGGTAATTAAACTTTGATAGAAAGGTAATGACAATGGAGAAGGAAATGATGAATGAAAAATTTCTTGCTACAACTCACCAAACTTTCAATGGCTTCCCTTAGAGGACTATAGACAAACACATCACTCCAAGGAACTTGATCCTTCTTTGCTTGATGGATTTGGACACTTGAAAATGCTTGGATGTTTTAGGATTAGTAATACATGTTAGCGTTCACAAAATGACAATAATAATTACTTTTGAGAATATTTGATCATGCTTGTTAGATTTGAATTGATAGAAATACTATGTATTTATAGATGTTTATCTAATTTCCCAAAAATTAGATTCCAAAAGATGACAATTGCATATTGAATTTGAATCATTATAAAACCACCAAAAATCTAGGACACTCATGATCCAAGGTGATTAAAATATTAATTAAATTAATTAAATGTTGGTTTCCCTTTTAGAAAACAAGAATAATAAGGCTTTGGAATGCATAATTTGGAAAATTAGAAGCTTAATTAAGTCCAATTAATAAGGGACCCAAAAAAGTGTGAAATTGTAAAGGGTATACAATTTCCTACACTACATTTTTCCCCCACTTTAGTGGGATTATGAACTTAAGCTCATAATCACACTAAAGTAGATAAATATGCATCAAGAGAGGTCCAAGTGTACAAATGTTAAAGAAAGATAGGATGACAAAGATCAAGGAGGATGATAGAGCCCCCAAGATCAAAGATCCTATGGAAAACCAACATAAGGAAAAAGGGACACACAAGATGTGTACTTGATACATGCAGCAAGACAAGATACACAAGCATACAATGTCAAAGCTAGTGCAAAAGGGGATCAACTAGCAAGTTGCATTATGCCACTTCCATCAAATACACTTACAACTTAGGCTAGTGTATTCTTGTATACATTGGGTGATCCCCAAAGGAAAAATAAGAAACATAGACTAGGTCTACAAGGTGTGTACTTCATAACAAGGGGTGGCAGATAATAAATTCACACCAGGTATACAGGTCTCCCATCATCAACCATACCAAAATTTATAATCCTTGATAACTTTGATAAGGTTCCACAAAAATGATCAATGCTATACTAATGCTAGACTAAGTCCAACCTTTGTGAAAATTAGTGAAGCCAAAATGTCAATATATTCATGCAAAAATGAGATAATGCCAATGTCCATGTCAAAATAATGTGAATGCAATAATTTGTCAATGTAGCCCTCACTTTAAAGGAATTGTTAAATGCCATATTATGAGAAATTACTTTAAAGTAGAAATGATAAATGCTAATTGATAAGAGGGCCATGTGAGCTTATTTGGAAAGCCCTATGCCAATCATATGTTTCCAAATAATGCTACATCATGAAAATAGAGGGTTTCCCCCATGTGCAATCTCAAAAGAAAACACATAAGGGATCCATAGATTTAGGTTCAACACATGTCTTTTCTATAGTGATATAATAGAGCTTGGAACTGCCATCATTCCCCAAACACCTCATGGAACAACAAACACAAAGGAGGAATGACACATATAGAGTGTGAAAAAGAGAAGGCTTTTGTATCAACATGGAAGAAGCTTTTTATGTCTCAACACCTTGCATCATCCCCAAAAGGAAAACAAAAGACAAGAGAAAAACAATGATTACGATGGATAGAAGAATGTAGATACAAATAGAAGAATGTCATGATAGATTCACTTTATATGTATCCTTTCCCAACTGAGTAACAAGGGTCATCCAAATAAATCTCACAAACATAAAGGCACACCAAATAGCACAATACAGGGGATCACAGTACATACATGCAATCACAAAGAGCACAAAGAGAAAATAAAACTAGTATGTCATATGCGAGCCAACCTATAGCAGGTTGTTCACATCCCAATCTTGTTCGTCATATATGGAAAGTGGATAACTAGCCAAATGAGCAATGACAAGTTTCATACTAGGACAAGGATATCAAATCCCCCCCCCCAAATGTAGGACAAGGATGAGGCAAGATAAATGATGATATGGTGCTCCTTGCAATATGGAAAAATGATTTACATAAAGTGTAATACATGTCATAGTGAGTATGCTATGATTCTACAACTATCACATTGAAAGCATCAAAGTGCATGCATACTATCGAATTATATCAATAATATCATTTCATTTATCAACTCCTTTAAAGCATCACACTCATCAGTAAGATGCTCAAGAGTTCTATGATATGCACAGTAAGACATATTTGTACTTTTTCCTTTTTTGTTTTCTCAAATAGGTGGTAATGTAATCAATCCTAGATGGGCAAGTTTATCCATTTTTCATTAAATCTTAGTTATAGTATGTAAAAATGGTAGCTTCTTAATTTTATAAGGTTTGGGTTTCTTACTTGATTGGGTAATTGGTTGATATGGAGGGGGAGGATCTTGATATTCTATTCCCTTGGTATCTTCTAATTATTTTAGTTCTAAAAAATTATGGATCTCATGCTCATTTGTTATGTCACATCCTTGTTTACTTAAGATTCTAAATCCTTGACCATATCTCTCTTGTAAGTTGATAGGTGTATTGATAAATTTATGAGCGTAGAATAGAAGAGTATCAATGATTTCATTATGAATGAGTTCATTCATGTTTGATGGTTGAGGCTTGCTTTGTGATTCAATTTTGGGATGTAAAAGATTGAACATGTGAAGTACTGGGATGATGGGAGGTGTTAGTTGTTGCATGGATGGATAGAAGGATGCATTGTTCTCAAGGTTATGCAAGGAACTTTGTATGAATTCTTGCATACTATCTTCATCTTGGCCTAATATGTCTATATCTCATGAGGACATTTATTAGGAGGTGAAGATTCATGAATGTTTTCAATTGCATTAGGATCATCACCAAATACACAACTTGAAACATCAACCAAAGACATTAAAAAATACATATTTTACCAAAACACATGTCCATGATGAAACTTTTCTTTGAATATTAAATGACTAGATATTTAATGCAACTTTCAGATTTGAAATATGATAATTGACTTATTTTAGAACCAAAAAGCTGAAAATGTTTACTTTTGAATGCCAATTTTGATTTTAAACATTGCACTATCTTCCACCAATTGAACTAAATGCAAACAACTACAAAAATATGCAATTTCTGAAACCGAAATAGAGATCTATAGGCTAGAATTGATTGATAATATAGAGACAAAATAGTGTATAAATATTTGGAAAATCACCTGTACCAGGTGTGAATATGAAATTCATCGAGCTCCTTTCAGGTGTTTTTTTTTTTTGCTAAGTATCGACCCACGCTTCATATAGTAAACATGTTGCCCTTAGCCTTTCATCGACCTTTTGCTATACTCTGTCAACGTCTTCCACGTGTTTGCTCAATAGTATGTGAAGGGATTTTTCCCTTCGCTTTTCAACCGGCCCCCACCATCCTTCCACATGTCAACTCAACGAGCATTTGAAAGATACTTCCCTTCAGTTTTGAGTCAAGCTCCATCCATGTGCCACGTAGCCTCCACCCACATTTACTTTGGCGGACCCCATGGATGGCGTCAATAAGAAAATAATGCTTGCACATGTCTTCCTAGTGCAAGATTTCAACAAAGAAGGGATAGATTGAACCATGGGTTGTGAAATGCTGCCACATATCCCCTTGGCAGGTCTTCATCAAGGGAAAGAGAGGAGCGAATGCCAAGCTGCGATATGCTGCCACGTGTTCTAATTGCCTCCATTGGGAGTTGACACTTGTTTGCATAGCGTATTCCAAGACCACAGCCCTCATTCACATGGGATGCATCTAGCTAGAGAGTGACTACATGCTATGGCCCAAATATTTTCTATTACGCTTGGCAGGCAGTAGATTGTTGGCTATATATTTTGCTTCTTAGCTCAGAAAATGAGTTCCTAGAGGATACAACTTTTTTAGAAAAGACACTAGGAATTTCTACTATTTTTAGATTATTATGAAAAGAACTTACCAACTATGCCCTTGTTCAACCTTTCTATTTTGTTAAGCTATTTGATAAAATTTATACTGTGTCATTATTGTTTTGAATGGTTCATTTACATAAATTCTATGATTTTAATGCAAGTTTGCTGGTTTAGATCATGTTCTTGACTCCTCTTTTCAATGAATGTGCATGAAAATTATTTTATGTCATTGAATGAATTATTCAAGCTTCTATCTTTAATTTTTGTTATTCTAGGACATAGCATATTGTTGATTGGGCCCTTAAATTGAATCCTAATAGATAGATTTACCACATGCCCATATCTACTCCTTGGTGCATCGCCTTGGATTTTTATTTTTTATATCTACTTCCTTTTCTCATTCCAAAACCCTAATTATAGAAGAAGCTGGCTTCTCTAAAAATCCAGAGGTCACTTAGTTTAGTGCAATTGGTCCCCCCATTAACTGAGTTTTCCATAAAGGGCTGTTACCTTGCCAATTTTTGGCATCAACTATTTTCATTTTTTTTGGGCACACCCGGTGGGACTTGCTTAAATGAATCTAAATTCAAAGAGGGTGTATGAGCCATTGGCCTATTACTAGGTCCCAAACAACAAATAATCCTAGTTTGTTAGTACTGCCACTAGGGACAACACATGCCTCAACCCAACTTGTGAACGACAACTTTATTCGCCCCTTTCGCTAGCCATGTTGCTTGCTCCTAACATAAATTATGTGGCATGGGATGTCATAAGTCCTCTCATCGCGCCAATAGCATCCGATATTTGGGCCCCTATCCCATTCACCGCTCTAAAATCTATACATAAGTTCATCGGAGATGGCTCAAGAACACTATCTAAACATCTGCAAGTTGTTGCAGACGTATGTTTGGTGCATGGAATCACAACCTAGAATGTAGTGCTAAGGTTGCTTGTAGCCTCTTTCAGGGGTAAGGAACTAGATTGGTATTGCACGATACAACCTAATACTATCGGCACCTGGGATCAGCTTGGAGACTCTTTCTACGAGATATTCTCTAATGATGGAGACAAGTCTTCATAGTATCATCAGCTGTCTGTCATAAAACATGCCCCATATGAAGCCATGACTAATTTCAATGCCTCGTTGCATGTAACTTGGTAGAGAATCCAGGTTGCTATCTGCTTGCTGGTCGAGCTTGCATTCATGTTCTACCTAAAATCTATCAATCCCAATATTTTGATGATGATCCAGTCTCTCAATAGAACCACTCTACCAGATGCATATAGCATCACAATTAAAGCAGAGAACAATCTAATTGACGTTGAAAAGTTGTTGCCTTTGTCCACCATGCCTATATTCCTTGAAGTATTAGTTCCCCCACAAGCGATTCCATTTACCAGTGTGCTTGTTCCTCCCCAGTCTATGTACACATATACCAGCACACCGCAGAACGTTGCCTCCACATATGGTTCTTCAAAGGATGATATAAGTGACATCAAGGAGATATTGCGGGCTATGGTCAACGAGATAACTATTATCAAGTGTAACCAGGCCACACCTTCGATCTGACCTATTAGTTTTATCAGGGTGGGAGGTCCTCTTACCAACATAACTAGTTCTAGGGAGGAGCTTGCACAAATCCACATGTACAAACAATAAATCAAATAGTGTCAGTACCTTCTCCATTGCAGAGTGCCAACCTAAGCTCGAGCAGAGAGCTAATAGCGGGGAAAAAAATTTTAGGTGATGACACCAACCCTTGGTGCTTCCCTTGCAGCGATTCATATATGCCCTGAAACTGCCCACACAAAAATCTACAACAAAAGGTAGCAGAGCACCACACCCAAGGCGCAACGTCAGATCATGGAGGTTATGTATATGTCTCTCCGCAAATGTAAAATATAGTACTCGCCACTCAAATGCAAGGGATGTATCTAGAGCAAGAAATGAATATCACTCTTGATCACACATTCTTCTCATGGATGGAAGAGGAAGAGGCGGTGTTCGCCAATGATGCATCCACATCTATAACACCACAAGTACAATTTGACTACAACACTTGCTCCAAGAGGAGATTCACAGGAGAATCAGTTGTCTCACAACTAGTCAGTCAGCAGCCCAAAAGTGCTTCTAATCAGATACCTAGTACCTCCATGGTGGTGCCATAATCTATGCCACAAAGGGAAATTCTTATAACAAGAGCTAAGGAGTAGAAGCCTCCAAATCTGCCACCGTCCAATGTGGTGGAAAAATTAAAAAAATCATCCACTAATGTGTCCCTATGGGATATCTTAGCTATTCCAGAGCAGAAGACATTGCTACAGAAGGCTCTCCAGGAGGATCCAATCATCGAACCAAAAGAGCAATCACTCAAAGGGAAGGTTGTTGGTCAATTACCTCATATCAAAGTTCTCACAAATAGCATAGTGGAATCCTCTTCCGAAGTTATAGGTAAGCCAAAGCCTAAACCCTTATTCCTAACTCTCATTATAGGGGAGAAATTATTACATAATTCTATGATCGACTCTGGTGCTAGCACTACAGTCATGCCAAAGTAGATAGTTGAAGCCTTAGGACTTAGCTATGAACCTTTAAAGAAGGGAGTTATGTAGCTTGATGGAAATAAAGTTGAAACTATAGTCCTCATCAAATATCTCTCTCTAACTCTATTCACTTGCCCTAGTATCACAGTTCTGCAAGAAACTGTGATCATAGATGTTCCCCCTATGTTCGGTCTCTGCCTATCCCAAGAGTTTACTTAGAAAATGGGTGGGTATCTTTATCTGGACTGGTGACACTTGATCCTAAGGACCAAGCACGAAACCAAAATGAAGATAAATTCTGAATCTCTGCATTCAGAACATGTGGCCGATGAAGCCAGAATCAATTTTGAGGCTGTCCATGGGTATGTCCAGGATCATGATGGGCCAAAAGGTGGCAATATGATGGGTATGTGTAGGGTATGTGGCTGACAACTTATTTTTTACCCTAAATTGATGAAATCAAAAGGGTTTTTAAAGGAGATTCTCAACTTTCCACCAATATAAATTATGCTTTACTTTGAATTTAATAAATTAATATTATTCATTTTCTATTTGAATTACGACTAAAGTCCTGATTGATAGGCTGATTGAAAAAAATCTATAGCTAAATTCATGAAGTTTCCATAGTCCATAGTAATATTGTAATGAGATTTTTGGATTAAAACTATGTTGCAATTTTTACATCAACGTTTCAGACCGTACTCCATGATCCATCATCAGGATACAAAGCATAAAGATGATACCATTATCTTTCCACTTTACATCCTGATGATGGATCATGGAGTATGGTCTGAAATGTTGATGTAAAAATTGTAACACAATTTAATCCAAAAATCTCATTACAACATCTATAGCTTTCAAATGGTATCAGATTTTTTGAATCCAAAACATGTGTCACATTCTATGCTTCAAATACTATAGGATTAAGAAAAGAGTTGAATTTCATGAAGTTTTGACCAAGTTAAGGTGGTTAGACATACAAGTTTTATATTTTTAAAATTTGTAATAAAAATTCATAATTAACTATTTACTTGGAAAAAATTACAAAAAATATGCATCACATCAAGACATGAGTCCTCTACTTATATCTAAAATATTATAAAAAAATTACCATTTTATTGTGGTTACCTAGGTGGTCGACATACACCTACTTATTTTCCCTAAAATTTAAGTTCTACTACATTGAAATTTCAAATTTTCACTAAATAGATTTTTTAAAAATAAACCTAGTAGTCTAGAAACTACATTCAATTTGCTATAGATTCTATTCTTACATATTTTTGAAATAATATAGATAACTTATTCAAATTTTTACGTCAAGTTTCCTAACTATTTTTTTTGAATTTTCCGCCACTTAAGGGCCTATTTTTTCCATGATGATCCTGCAAATACCCCCATACCTCTTTCACTTAGGAAGAAACATATTCCACTGAGTTGATAGAAGATGAAAAGGTGACTAGAGATTGGACCGATCAAGAAGAAGTCCTTTTGAGTGAATATATAGATGTTGACCCTTTCGACAACTATCATGCTATCGGGCTAGGCACCTATGTTATCTATGATGAAGATCAAGTGCTTCCAAAGGACATGAAGGAGCCTGAAAGAAACCAAGATTTAGAACTATGGAGCAAGGTGCAAAGTGGGTGCAGGAGCCGGGATATGTCTGACATTTCTAAACAATGAAAAGATAGTTTGGTTCTGCTTCTAGTTTGCTTGTTCGAACAATGAAGATGAGTACGAAGGCCTAGTGCAAGGTTTGAGCCTCATAGAGTGGATGGGAATCAAGCAATTGATGGTGTTCGGAGATTTTGAACTAGTGGTCAACCAAGTCTTAGGGATTTCTGCAACTAAAAGTGTCCACATGAGATCCTATAGACATAGAGTCTGGAACCTAATAGAATATTTTGAAGCCTTCAACATTCAGATAGAGCCCAAAGAACAAAATGTTGATGCAAAGTGCATGGCCACAGTCAAATCTCAATTTGAACCTGCCTCTGACCTAATGCATAACAAACACTTTGTACGAGTGATAGTTTGATTGGTGATTCCAAAGAATGATCAGAGTTGGAAAATATTTGACAGTGATGAAAACATTGCCTCGTTCATCCAACAGTCGGGAGAACTTTCCAACCAACTCCAACCAAAGATCGACGAAGCCTACGACAGGAAGATCATTCAGCTAAGGTCTAGAATAAGCTTCCGAAGGGGTTGGTCACTCTCAAGAATATTTTTGACTGTGACGATGCAAGAAATGACAAAAGAAAATTTGTAGCAAACAAAAGCGACTATGCGGACCTCCAGGTTAGAGATGGGAGAAAGCTCAAATTCAGGAAAGTTGTCCCGTATCATGATAAAGAAAGACTCATCGACTTCTGCAAGAGGTATGAAGGAGTAGTTTCCTGGTCATATGATGACCTTTAGGGATATAATCTTGATGTCATCCAACAGACAATAGAGCTGACAGAAGGTACAAAACTAGTCTGCCAAAAATAAAGGTCAGTTAATGCGAAGGTCGAGGATATGATGGCACAAGAGCTGACAAAGCTAATTCAATCTTAGATTGTCTTCTCAATCAAGCACAACACTTGGGTTTCTAACCTGGTTCCAGTCAGAAAGAAGAATAGAGATATTTACTTGTGTGTTAACTTTTAGGACTTGAACATAGCATCCTTAAAGGACCATTATCCGCTCCCTTCTATGGAAACAATCTTACAAATAGTGGTAGGGTTAGAAATGTTCTCTCTAGTAGATGACTTCTTTGATTACAATCAGATCCGGGTCAAAGAAGAGGACTGACATAAAAAAATATTCACTATCAAGTGGGGGACATTCGCATATGCTAAAATGTCGTTTGACCTTTCAAATGCGGGAGCCACTTTTCAATGGGCCATGGCTATTGCTTTCAGTGAATTAATTAACAAGATTATCCTAATCTATTTGGATGATCTTATTGATTTCTCCAAGCGTAAGGATGATCATTTTGATCACCTTGAGATGGTTTTCAAAAAATGCCAGGAGTTCGGGGTCTCCCTGAACCTAAAAAAATGTGTTTTCAAAGTGCCACAAGGCAAGCTATTGGGACACAGAGTGTCCAAAGAAGGAATTTCAATTGATCCTAAGTGGGTGAAAGCAATCAGAGAGCTTCCTCTTCTAGTCAATAAGAAAGGTGTCCAGTCTTTCTTAGCAAAAGTTAACTTTGTAAGAAAATTTATTTATGATTTTGTAGCGATAATTAGGCCAATCACCTTGATGCTAAAGAAGGATCAAACATTCAAATGGACAAAAGAGGCCAGAGAAGCCTTTGGAAAAGTTAAGGATGATATTTCCTTAGCTCCTATACTAGTTAATCTGAACTTATCAAAGGACTTCATAATGTATGTATTCAGTAGCAAGTCAACCATTGTTACAACCTTAACTCAGAAAGATGATGAAGGAAAGGGAGAACACCTAATAGCATTCCACTCCTGGACCTTGAAGGAATATGAGATGAACTACAACTTTGTCAAGAGAAAAGCCTTCACAATAGTGAAGGAACTCAAGAAGTTCTAACACCTAATCTCTTACAATAAGGTGATCATTTATGTCATGCATTCCAGTGTGTGTGAATACATCATGGAAGGAGAAATCATCAAAAAAAGGCTAATTGGATCACCAAGATCCTTGAATATGACATTGAGGTCAAGCCTACAAAGACCATCCGAGGAAGAAGATTGTGCGAATATCTGGCGCACGATGAAGAGATCACAGTCGAAGAAGAACAACTAGAGCTGGTTCTAATGAATGAGTCAAGAGTGGAAGGCTACTATTTGGTGGAAAAAGTAAGATTTATGTACATGGGAAAATATCTATCTAACCTTCCTTCTAAAAAGAGAAGATTCTATCAACTTCAGAATTGTGAATATGCACTTATCAAAGGGGTCCTTTTCAAAAGGAACTTTAACGACATTCTGTTGTGGTGTATCACCACTGAGCAAGCTAAGAGGATCGTCAACACTTTCAATAGAAGTCCCATGGGTGGACACTTCTCCACTAAGACCACCCCCATCAAAATCATGTGTGTCAAGTACTTCTGGTTGACACTATTCAACGAATCCTATTCATTGGTTAAAGCTTGCAAGAATGTCAATTCTTTTCCAAAAGAAGAAAGAATTCCATGATGCCTCTCAATCCGATAGTGGTTGATGAGCCATTTTTGCAATGGGGCCTTGACTTCATCAAAATGATCAATCCTGCCTCTAGCACCAGACACAAGTGGATTCTAATAGCCACAGACTACTTCAGTAGGTAGATTGAGGCCATGCTGCTAAAGAATGTGACGGAGATAGAGATAGTGGACTTCCTTCATGATGAACTAGTGACAAGATTTGGCCCACCTAAAATGATCATCTCTGATAATGCCAAAGCTTTCCTAGGATCTAAGGTATGTTAATTAGCACTCACAAATGACATATTCTTAAAAACATCGTCAAAATACTACCTGCAGGGGAATGGCCTGGACAAGTCCACAAACAAGAATCTGGTCCATCTCCTCAAAATGTTTGGCTCAAAGCATCAAATGGAATGGCATAAAAACCTTTAGGAACCACTCTGAGAAGACCACATAACTCCTAAGAAGGTTCTCAAGACTTCGTCGTACGAGATAGTGTATGGGAGGGAAGTGCTATTGCTTATCTCCATGTAGTTTCTGGCACTGCAATTGCTCAAATATCTTGAGGTAGAGCAAAATGGTGTCATGGAGGTTTGGCTAGCCGAGTTGCTGGAAGTGTAAGAGAAGAGGGAAATGTCCCTGATAGCTATGACCAACTACCAGTAGGTGGTTAAGAGATGGTTTGAAAAGAAAGCATCTGACCAGGGTCTAAAATGTGGCGACCTAGTGCTAAAATTTAATGAGAGGACTGCAAAGCCAGGTTAGCATGAAAATTTTGACAGCCTTTGGGAAGGCCCGTTCAAAACAATTTGATGCAAAAAAAACAATATATTAGATTTAGAAAATATGGAGCAAGAAGCATTGGAAATTTTGGTCAAAAAATTTCACCTTGAACTATTCTATTAAACTTGCATTATCCTACCATGTAAATATGTTGATAGTGTGTTTTTCTTTTTCCTTTCCCTTTCATTTTGTTCACCGGTCTTTCATAATTAATTCTTCAACTGCAAGAAAGCATAAGTGAATGGAGCCCATTTTCGTAAAGTGTAGAGAAAGTTAAAAGTAACCCATGCCACAAAAAAATAACACTCGTATACTGAATTGAAGTGAGCACACATATGCAGGAAAATAAATGATAACCCACATTGCAGAGCAAGCCAAGGAGACAATTTTTTTAAACATAAGTCATATCTTCATTATATTAATATACTTTGCTAAATACAATATCAAAATGGCTCAGAGGTCATGCTTTTAAAGTATATAGCTATATATATATATTTGTATCTTCTTTATACAACTACTATAAGGCATTTTCCAAGCATATATACAAAAAAAGACAAATGAGCTTTAGTTTTTGAAACAAAAAAAGAAATCTTCAGTGATGAGCGTGAGCGGCAGCAATGGCAGCATCAGTGGAAACTTCTAGAATCATTTCATCAATAGAGGTAACATCTTCACCAACGACAACATCAGCAGGAGCAATGGCAAGTGGCGGAGGGAGCACCAGGTTTCTAAAGTCAGTATACCAGTCAATTTCATAAAATGGCACCACATTGTACAAGTGAAAGAGGAAGTGACAAGCGCGGGTAACCCTCTGGCGATGTTCTTCTTGTGACTAGAGTTGGAAACCACTCAGAAACGACAACCACAATATGACTGCATCTTCTTCAATGAACTTACAAAGGTTGATCACAGTTGGAATACCTCCACCAAATGTAGTATTCACCACCACCTCTCTGAGGCCATTTAAGTATGTCTTTGGAAAGATCTCTTTTACCAGGTGGAGAACGAGTGGCTTGGGAATCTAGATGTCAAGCATGCACATGACAAAGTGAGAGCACACATCAGTTTTAACTCTGTATTTATCTTCATATTCATGGTAGTCATGTCCTAGAACCAATTTCATGGCTATGATGGCCAAGGAATGTTTATTTTTGGTCATCCTCTTAAGGTACCTAGTTGAAATCTCACCTAGTAAAGTCATTTGGGATTTATGAGAGACCAACCTAATTGGGGTATTCATGGTGAAAAACTCTATACGACTGTCATACAAAAGCCCTATGCAAATCACCTAAGTCTAAACTCTATGCAAATACTACGCAAATTTCCAAGACTGAATGGTAAGCCAATCACCTATTACCTATTCTACTAAAATTGCTAAGTGTAATTTTCACTATTGCCTAAGTGCCTACTTATAGAAATGGCCAGGATAAATGTGGTAATTTATATACCATAAGCATGAGGTTAATCAAGTACCATCTCAAAATTTGCACCACGGCTCACTCGAATTTCCCACCCAGTTGCATCTGTAGGTACGATTTGCTGCATACAAGGATTAGTACGAGCGAATTAATTAGGATAAGCTAGTGGCAGTCACCGACAGTAGTCCATACAGTCGAATGTTGAGGTGTCGTTCTACAAGTGCTTCTCAAACTCTAAAAAAGAACACATATTTTTAGGAACTTATTACACATTTAGCATAATCATTCCATTTGGGATATTAATTATGATGATATACGATGCCTAAGTTGCCTTCAAATCACTGACTCAAGTTCCAAGAAAATCATAGCGGAGTACATCATTACCAAGGATCATTATGAATTCTTGTCATTTCAAAATCACAAGTAATTTTCTTCGCACAAGCAAATAACTGGGAATACATGCCGAATTTAATGCAAGTACGTGAGCGTTGTTGGCTACCCAAAGAACGAAATAATCGCTTGCAAAAAAAAATTGTATTGTGAATGCTTTGCAAAAAATGTTGCCCAGAGAAAATGAATTTTAAGTGCAACTAGAGCTGAGGTAAATTGTAGAAAGTTTGAGTTAAGCAAAAATCTCTATCAAAACAAGAAATGGCAGATAGTTCTCAAATAGAAGCATGAGTAGAGGTCCAAGGAGAAGAAACACAAAGCTTGTTTGATGATATGCATAGAGCATCAGCCATCTACATCTTTGAAGACATTTCTTATGCTTTGCCTGGTATACCAGAGAAGCTAAAATGGGTTAATATGCAAGTTCTGGAGAAGCCCAAAAATGACAAGGATTAGAGCCGAATCAAGGAGGATTAGGATAATATTCATGATCCCATCCTTACAAACAACCCCAAGAATTTGAGGGAGGTAGCTTGTGAAAGGATGAAGAGATCCACTGGCTCAAAGTCATTGTTGCAGAAGCTATGGTATAGTGGGCTCCCATCGTATATGGTCCCATTTGTTCACTATTTCCCAGAACTAGTCGATGCATCCATCAAACATTTAAACCCGAGCACCAACACCATCGAGGTCTGGAGGTTAAGGGTCAATATCTGCATGGACGTTATTTGGAATATGTTGTGCATCCCTAATCTCGACTCCATAACAACAGAGGTAGAGCCATTCAACCCAGAGAAGGGAGAGGAAGTATGGAGAGACATGAAAAAGGCTCTAGAATTTTACAACAAAGAAACCAAAAGGCCTGATGAAGATCATCATAATCCACCAAAGATTCTGATGCCCCTCATCGCCTTCCCCCAAAACATGCAAGATGTGTTCTTAATGTTGTCATTTGTTTGCAGCTTGGAAACCGACAAGGATGTGTACGAATTTCAATTGGATCCAAGATTTCAATTTCGCAAGCAACTTTCCTTTTTCTAGTATGATTTTGCTGAATTCCTTGTTGATGAAATGCTTAAGAAAATTAGGGACTACCAAATGCAATGGAGGTTCAGGTTTCCTTCCTTCCTTGCTCACATTTTTTTGCATCAAAACCTTTATTTCTTTAAGAAGTATATGAGGTTGTCTATTTTTGATGATTCAAGCAAATGAAGGTCAGTTTCTGTATAGACTCCTCTCCTCTCCTCTACCTATTTGACTATTATGAATTTTTAGATTATTTCTTGACTCTAATTTTGCAAGATTTGAAAGGGGATGATGGTTTCGATCAGCTCACCAAGGAGAAAACTACATATATTCAGAACTTCACTCCCAAGTGTGACTTGTTTCTTGGAGTGGATTTCACATTCATCTGAATGCGTTGTTTCATCAGGGAACCATTTTGCCTTTCAGCTTGTGCCACGAATCGGGTGCTAGCCCTCGAAATTTTCTAGAAAGTATCCCTTATTGACTAAAAATTTTGTAGAGGGAAAGAAGAAAAAAGGGGATTCTTCGACTGCCTGCAAACCTTCAAAATGGTGGTCATGAACAATAAATAGACACACGAGCTACTAGAAGATAAGCTGGCTCATCTGGGGTTAGTAATGATTTAAGATAACTGGGATTACAACCCCAAAAATAATGCATCAAATGAATTTTTCAAGGTAACACACCACGCGCAACCTTATTGGGAAAAGAGGAGGAACCCACTGAAAGATTTGGATTATCTACTGGTTGATTTGATCCACAGTCCTATAGAGGATAGTAAGCAACCATGGCATAAGTTCTACTTCCCTATGGAGGTGTATGATGAGAAGCACAAATAGGAACTGACCTTCGAAACAAGTTGTTAAAGATCAAAGGTTGGAGCGAAGAGAAAATTAGAGGTTTTAGGGTATACCGACAAGAGACCAACAAACTCGAGGCCGCTTATGGAAGTGTGGCATTGGATGAGTAGTTTGAAAGATTATGGAATGAGGCACATATAGATTCTGACACGAGCGTTGACAAGGACGATGACTCTAATTAGAATTTTGAAGAGCATGTGGGGAAAGGAATGGAGAAAGAAGTAGAAGTGTAGTCAACCTCTGCTTATCAAAAGATGAAAGCAACAGAGTAGCCTAGCCGAGTTGTTTCAAATGTACGACTGAAGCTGTTGTACCATAGAAAAATGGACCTATCCCATTTTCATAGTCTTTTAGGCCTTTTTTCCTAGTGTTGGAGCTATGTTTCTTTAATTTTATAACGTATCTTGGCTTGAAGATGCTTATTTTGGTGCTAAAACTCAAAGAACGATGTCTTGTGAAAGTGTTGTAAGACATTTCTACATTCTTCTAGACTATATTTAATTTATTTCACCTTAAAACCACATTTCCATACACCAACAAGTCCTATTTTGAAGTGTTGTAAAGTCTCATAACTAGATTTCATTCTTTTCTAGGCATATTTTCCCTATTTACACCCTTCTCATGCTTTACTTTGTCTTTTTATACACTCATATGCTTATATTAAGTGTATTTTTAGGTCTATCCCAATAAACAAGATTAAACACAACTTTATTTCTGACACTTGGTTTTGGGTCCCAGGTGGGACTCATTCACCAAGGGTGGCAAATGAGTCCCCCTTGGGCCCAAATTCAAAATATTTCAAATTTCTTTCGGCATTTTACTAAAAAATCACTTCATGTCAGCCTATGATGAGGTATGAATAGATACTAAGGCACAATATTTATATAAATAGGCATTTTTCACCTCATTTTACATTCTCTCACTCAAGCATTCAATCTCCTAATTCAAGTAATCCCCTACAATCTCCATATTCAAGCATTCAAGCACTCTCAAGCACTTTGGAGCAGCCTTTAGACATTACTTCAGATTTGCATATTCAAGGATGTGGTAAGTTTGCAATACTTTCATGTTATTCATTTATCATTCCTATTGCATGTCATTCATTTCAATTGGGTTTAATTACTAAAGTGGGGTTTGACCAAGGAAAACCCCTATTCACTAATCCCTCAACATTTTTCACCTTTGTATGTGTCTTTGTAGCCTTGGTTTTGCAGATTTAATAGGTTTAAAGGTGTTGAAAATTGGATTCCAAGTCAACTAGGCTCTTCAAGTCAATTCATCATCCTTTCATGCAATTTGAGTGAATTTCATCCCATTTTCTACAAAATTGACCTCATCAACCTAATATTCAGTCATTTTTAGATCTGAAGTAGCAATGTTGACCCTTAAATTTTTAGAAATCTTGGGGAGGACTGATTTGCCACCCTTAGAGAATGAGTCCCACTTGAAATCTAGAAATTTTCATTTTGTCATAAATCAACTCTCGGTTGTCAGAAATCAGCTCCCGACACTTTTTCACCAGTTGGAGGACTAATTCGCCACCCTTAGCGAATGAGTCCCATTGTGAAAAATCAAAAAATTTGATCAGCATTCCAAACATTCCAAAAAGCTCACACATCATCCAGGTGCACTCATATTTGACCCTATACTTTTTGCTTTGCATATTTCTTTATATTTCATAGTTTCTGCATATCACACTATGTTTTCAAACAAGGCATAAATCTTAGTTTTGCATGCATTTTCGATCATCTTAATCATTCAATTGCATTTATTTTAGTTATTTTACATCATATCACATCACACTTTTCCTTAATTGAATGTACATTTATCTTTTTAGGATCCAAATCTCTCTCTTTCTAAGTGAAAAACTTAGGAAGAGAGCAAGCATTTCAGGTCCTAAAATCTATGTTACAGTTGTCAAGAGCTTCGCAGACACTCACTTGGGCCGCCACAAGAATGAGAATGACTCATCAACTATTGGAAACCGTTGAGGTGTTGGACACCCCACCCGCCAAATGACAACGCACAAAAGCAATTGCTGGAGAAAGTTTTCAAACACCCGCAACAAGCTAGGAGGTTGTGGCAGGGTAAGAGCTACAATCATCCAATCAATAGGTAATGTTTTCTCCTTCTTCTCTAACTTTGCAATCTTTAGTAGGCCTGTTGTTTCTATGACACCCATCACTACAAGTGTCGGCCCTGCCTTCTCTATCTCTAGCACAATGGTTGCGGGAGGCTTCTCCTAGTTCTCCCATATGAGGCCATTTCTCTTGCCTTCATAGACCCTTAAACCTTCCACCACTGCCCAATCTTCTCTTGCCTCTCTTTCCTCAAGCGTGGCCACTATTGATACCCCTCTTTCTATGACTATATCGAGCAAAACCTAGTTCACCCAGCAGTTGGATTCCGCCATGAGCCCACAATCTCCACAACAACTGATAAGTTATCCCACCAGTCCACAAACTGGGTTTTGGCATGTCCCTCATTTCTCCCCATAGACACTCGATTTCCCTAAAAGGAAAATACCTAGAGCCACTACCCTCGCATTCCCTTTCGTCGAAACTCCTAGTGCACCTTTTGCAAGCAGGATAGTTCAGTCATCATCCAAATTTATGGCACAAGGTGATGCTACAAAGGAAGCGCAGGCCCTCAGGATCCAAAAGTGAAAGGTGAAGGATGAAAAAAAGTTGGTGGAGCCAAAAGTATACAATGCTTACAATGAACGGCAAGAAATGTTGAATTTCGCCACCATGTACCTGAACATTGTCAAACCACAAGGGGAGATGCTGCCATATGATTACAACATGTATGTCGTGGGACTTGATATGAGAGCAACCCAACCACATGACAAGGTTGAACTCATGGAAGAAATGTAGTGGGTGGTGACCACAGACTTCCTCAAGTCTGGTTACCAACTAAAAAAGAAAGAAGAGGAGTTGAACCTTGTGAAGGATAGGGTCAAGCTCCTACAAGCAAAGGAAAAATCAATGGAAGTAGATGTTGTGTGCTTATCAGAAAAAGTACAAGTAGTAGAGGTGTAGTAGAACAAACTCTGGGAGGAACTTTCCAAGTTCCAATCCATTGACCCCTCTCTAGTTGATGTGCTACAGAAGAGTAACCAAGACTATCAGATCTAGTTAACTCTGGTAGAGTAGGTAGTGCAATAAAAGGATAAAGAGTTTAGACAACAACATCAAAAGATGCAAGAGAAGGATATAGAAATTGTGGCCTAAAAGGC
This sequence comes from Sequoia sempervirens, assembly GCA_007258455.2. Taxonomy (NCBI): domain Eukaryota; kingdom Viridiplantae; phylum Streptophyta; class Pinopsida; order Cupressales; family Cupressaceae; genus Sequoia; species Sequoia sempervirens. Next base: position 13,443,939 of record VDFB02000009.1, read on the forward strand.
CAAATTGGAAAAGGAGCTTTAAGAGACGAAGCTTTCTATTGAAACAGAGTCAACAAATAAGAGTCGGGCTAAGGAAAACTGGTCCAAAGAGTTAAGAAATATTGAGGAATAACTTGCATCTACAAACAGGAGAATTGCAGAATTAACAGAGGATGTGGGCTCAAAGGATGCAAAAATTTCCCTTCTAAAGAGTGTTCCCTGGCCCCCGCTGCTTAGTCGGACCTCATTCGAGTGGATCAGTAGCTGTATATTTCATACTAGGAAAAGGTCAAGGCCTTCTACTTGAAACTATATTCAATGTTCTGATTCATGTTGGTGGCGACAAAATTATGTAGGGAGACTCGCAGAACAATTGAGCAAGTCCCGCAGTTCATTGTAGAAAGGGTTCCTAAGGCAAAAACTTTGCTAAGTAAGCTATACATGGTCTCTGATGAAAACTTAGCAAAGGCAAGGATCGAAGATCAAAAGGCTGCTGCCAACATGACGAAAAAATTCATTGACTACCACTTGGCCATCCTTCGTGCTAATGCATGTGCAACTACTTTGAACTAGACTATGGATATCATGCGAGAAAAATTCTTCTGGCTAACTGAGATGGGCATGCCATCTCTGTTTCTTGAAGATGAGTCAGTCACCACAAATGAGAAAATTATGGTGAAGATTGAAGAGAACAAGAAGGACACAACCACTTTCCAAAGCTTCAACCAACCTCCTACCGCAATAGATATTGAAGATGTCATTCATCCAATTATGTAGCTACTCTTCCAATATGAGTCATGGGCCAGTTTACCTATGGTGTTTCCTTATAAAGAAATTCTCAACCTAAGTGGAGTGAAAGAGAATCTGTGTGATGTATCAAGACCATCTGAGGCTAATTGGCTACCTTTGTAGGAAGCTCATTCTAAGCTTTGACTATGTTGCCCTATGGATAGGGCTCTAGTCTGCAAGCTAGAGAAAATTTTGGGTTCCTTGTTCCGTAGGAAAAATGCCCCTGCTAGTTACCAAAAGTTGTGAAAATGAAATTCATCAAGCTCCCTTTGGGTGTTTTTTGTTTTGCTAAGTACCAGCCTGTGTCTCATATAGTAAACATGCCGCCCTTAGCTTTTCATTGGCCTTCTTTTGCTATACTCTGTCAATGGCTTCCACATGTCTGCTCAGCGCTCTCCGAAGGGATTCTTCCCTTTGCTATTCAATTGGCCCTTGCTATCCTTCCACATTTCAACTTGGTGGGCATTTGAAAGCTGCTTCCCTTCACTTTTGAGTCAGGCCCCATCCGTGTGCCACATAGCCTTAATTTGCATTTACTTTGGTGAACCCCATAGCTGTTGTCAATAAGAAAATAACGCTTACACGTGTCTTCCCAGTGTAATCTTTCAATGAAGAAGGGAAGGAATGAACCACAGGTTGCAAAATACTGCCACGTATCCCCTCGGCAGGTCTTCATCAAGGGAAAGAGTGGAGTGAATGCCAAGCTACGATATGTTGTAGCATGTTCTAACTTCCTCCACTAGGAGGTAACACTTGTCTACATAGGATATACCAGGACCACTTCCATCATTCATAAAAGAACTTACAGACTGTGCCCTTGTTTGACCTTTCTATTTTCTTAAGCTATTTGATAAACTTTATACTATGTCATTATTGTTTTGAATGGTTTATTTATAGAACTTCTATGATTTTAATGCAATTTTACTAGTTTAGATCATGTTCTTGACTCCTCTTTTGAGTGAATGCACATGAAAATTATTTTATGTCATTGAATGAATTATTCAAGCTTCTATCTTTAATTTCTATTATTCTAGAACATAGCAGATTGTTGATCAGGCCCTTAAATCAAATCATAATAGATAGATTTATCGTGCCCATATCTACTCCTTGGCGCATCACCTTAGTTAGATTTTTTTTTTATATCTTCTTCCTTTCCCATTCCAAAACCCCAATTACAGAAGAAGTCAACTTCTTTAAAAATGTGGAGGTCACTCAGTTTAGCGCAATTGGTCCCCCCATTAACTAAGTTTCCCATAAAGGGCTATTATCTTGCCAATTTTTGGCATTAACACTAGGAAAGGTTCACTCTAGGGAAAATGAGTCCTAGGACAAGGGTCTGAAAATTTAAATTTAAGTATTTAACTTGATACTTAAGCTCACTTTTCCTAATAGGAAACAAATTCTTCAGTGACAGTTTTTCTATAAATATGATGAAAATGCAAATGCAATTTAAATGACAATGTATGAACAAAATGACAACTTTTTTTAATGTAATTTTGAATGAAATGTTGATCTCAATGTTGAAAACACACTTTAATGCAAGCTATTATGTAGAATGTATAAAATATTTTTGGATTTTTATATGTTTAAATGATGCAAACATGAAATATATAACCCTACATATAATGCAAAAAAAGATGATGCAAAAACCTAGATTTAGGGTTTCAAGGATCTCTAAATCAAGAAAGGTATGATGTAAGAAAGTCAAGTTCACCAAAATGAAATGTTGGGAAAAGGGGTTCCTTAATGAAAAAGGGGGTATTTTCTCTATTTATTCCTTTCCCTTAGGAATTTCATTAGGAAAGAGATCACAAGGTGTAAAGATTGAGTTCCAACCTCAATGGTGAGTCAACTAGACCTTGATCTTAGTCCTTAAGACAATAGGGAAGATCTAAAACAAAATTGAAAAGGTATGCAATGCTCAAAATTGATGCACAATAAGACCTAGAACATGGAATGCAAATTTCCAAAAATACAAAAGCTAAAACTATAATTTGTAGGTAGATTTGAGAAGGGTAAGAACACATGTGCCAGTCACCAAAAGTGTATTTTGAGCTCCACTGAAGAACAAGTTCACCCTAGGGTGAATGGGTCTTGGTTAGGGCTTCTAAAAATTATTTTGTTAGTATTATGAGGTAGGATCTTTTGTTTTGTTTTTGTATAGGTTCCACTATCAAAAAGCTAGAAATAAAATCTGAATCTAATTTTTTGTGGGTTGAAAATAATGACGACAACTTATGCAACAATACAAAATTTCTCTTCAAGATCTTCAATCCTTCTTCAACCCATAATCTTCACATATAAAAGGATGCAAATTATTTTGTTTGAATGGGGGTTTTTCTTAGTCAAACCCCATGTTTGGTAATTAAACCTTGATAGAAAGATAATGACAATAGAGAAGGAAATGATAAATGAACACTTGCTTGCTACAACTCACCAAAGCTTCAATGGATTCCCTTAAAGAACTCAAGACAAAAAAATCACTCCAAGGAACTTGATATTGCTTTGCTTGATGGAATTGGACACTTGAAAATGCTTGGATGCTTTAGGATCAATAATGCATGTTAGCCTTCACAAGATGACATGAACACATATAAGCTTGAACATGATGATAGGGTCTTGATTGCCACAAAAAATGACTGATAACTCTGGTCTTGAATGATCTTGACAATGATATTTTCTTTTGAGAATATTTTATCATGCGTGTTAGATTTGAATTGATAGAAAAGTTGTATGTATAGGTGTCTATCTAATCTCCCAAAAATTAGATTCTAAAAGCTAGCAATTGCATATTGAATTTAAATCATTAAAACACGACAATTTTTTTTTTTTAAATGGTTCCTAAGAGTTAAAGGGAACCCATTCACCCTTGGGTGAATGGGTCCTGGCCTAAAAATTCAAGACACTCATGATCTAGGGTGATTAAAATATTAATTACATTAATTAAATGTTTGTTTCCCTTTCAAAAAAGAGAATAATAAGGCTTTGGAATGCATTATTTGGAAAATTAGAAGTTTAATTAAGTCTAGTTAATTAAGGGACCCAAATAAAGTGTGAAATTGTAAAGGGTATACAATTTCCTACACTACACCCTTAAGATTCAATTTTATTTGATTCATATCTAAGGAAAGAGTCTCAGAGTTTGAAATCCATCACACTTCCTAGGAGGGTGGTGATTTTTTCCTATCTTTAGAATTTGATGAGTTTGATGTGCTTTTATTCTTTTCCTTTCCCTTCTTTGCATTTTTTGATTTTCCCATATCTAAAAACATAAATTCAATTTTCATTAGATTATAACAATAGACAAGATTTAATTTGTAGCATGAATATTTGTAGTAGGTTGCCAGGCCTAGTTTTGAACCAAGCACTTTGATACCATTTGTAAAGAACCAAAAAAGACCTAGGTTAAAAAAATAAGTCAATTTTTTTAAAAAAAATTAAAGTTAAAGAATAATCTTTAATAAATACTATATTTATTTTATTCAAAAAAAAACCCCAAGCAGGAAATTTTGAAGTGAACTTACACATTTAATCCAAATATTTGTGAAGACACATACCAATGAGAAAAGGCTTTCTCTCCACCCAACTGTACTGGCATCGTGAAGCCTCTTAGACTCTAGCCAAACCCATGAGAAAGAAAAGAAAATACTATCCATAATCATAGTTTTAAAATAAAAACTAGATTTCTATTTGATAGTCCTAATTTCCAATCACTACATTAGTGGGTATGCAACCCTTTCTAGGGTGTACTTGCCCCAGATAGTTCTTCGTTAGTTGTCACCCACTTAGGTGCAACATCATTCACAATTTTTCCCAAAACCTTGATAATAGGTGGAATGTCATGATTATAGTATCGAACCTCTAATAATAAAATCATTTAATAATCCTTTGGTCGACTCCATTTTTTGATCACCAAGATCCATAATAGTGAGGTGAGAGCATAGAATGAAATTACAACTCTAATGATAGATTGAGAATACAATAACATATAAATCACTTTTTTTTCCATAATCAAATATTTTATGATATTTAATTAACCTCTAATATGGAGTTGATTGATTATTCATTGGATTGACTCTATTTCCTAATCACCAAGATCCATAACAACAAGGTGAGAGCATATGACGAAGGTATAATTCCAATGAAAAGATTTAAGAAATACAATAACATAAATCAAAACTTTTCCATGATCAAATGTTAGATGAAATATCTAAATTAATCTCAAGTAAGGAATTCATCTACTAAACATCAAATTCACTTCTTTTTTTGATCACGAAGATCCATATTGCTGAGGTGAGAGCATACGATGAAAGTATAATTCTAATTTAAGATAAACATTGAAATTTAATAAATAAAATGCAACACTCTCACTTGTCCGGTTGAAACAAATAATAATATGAAACATACTCTTCCACTTATCTAGCGCTGAGTGATATTCCACTTATTCAGTGGTGTTAGAAATCTAAAAAAACAATGTAATGATCAAATAATATTCCAAATATTCAATGGTGAGTGACATTCCACATATTTAGTGGGGTAAGAAATCTAAAATAACAATGTAATGGTCAAATACTCTTCCACTAATTCAATGGTGAGTGATATTCTACTTATTCAACAAAGTTATAATATGAAATTGTATAATTAAATTGGAAAAGGAACATAATCTAATAATCCATTAGCATTGATGTATAACTGAACCGTAGATTTTTTATGTAAGGTGCTATATCTCTTTTGCTCAATTAGGGTCTTTCACCTAAAGGAAAGAGATAGATCCCACATCCAAAATATAGGTGGTTCACTCAAACTAAGGAATGTAAGATGTAATTATGAATAAATGCAATGATCTAGATGTAGTAAACTGGTAAAAGCTATTGATTATTAAGTGAAAACTATTGAAATGCAACTTGTTGGAAAACACATTGTGATATGCAGAAGTGAACTAGAAATGAATACAAATTGCAACAGAAATGGATGAAACTAAAATTTTGCACCTGAGATATTGATGAAGAGTGGAAATGGCTTCTGGAATGTTGCTGATCCTAATATTTAGGTCTGGTGGGACTCATTCGCCATTCTGGGCGAATCAGTCCTAGTTCTGTGAAACTATTCTAGAGCCTGTTTCAGACAAATGGGTATCCAAAATTGTAGAAAACCAAAATCAAGCCTAGTAGTGGGAATCATTCTCCACCCATGATGAATGAGTCCACTTTTGAATTTCTGAAGATTCAAAGGTTGAAACAGGAGCCTTCGGTCTGCACTTTCTGCTTCTCTAGGTGTTTGATTCTGAAACTGTCAAATTCAGACCTGAAGGTGACTTTTTGTTGATGTTTTTCCTTATCCAATGAAGAGATGACTTGAATAACTTTGCAACTTGGTCTCCAATGATTTCCAAGCCTCCAAAATGCCTCAATCTACAAACACATGAGAAAAGAAGGAAATATGTTGGATGTTAGGGCATTGGGGTTTGCCTTAGTCAAACCACATTTTAGGTAATTAAACCAAAATGATGAAAGAATGTAATGAAGCATGAAAAAATAGAGATAATACCGTTCCACGATGTTTGAGCTTGAAGTTCTGTAGAAAAACATGAAGAATCTACCCTTGAATGTCTTAGGAAGTAATCTTGGTGACTTGCAATGATGAAACCCTAACTTTCTTGACTTGATAGAGAAGATAGATGATGAATGAATGATAAGAGAGGTGTGAATGAGTTAAGAGATGTAAATTAGGGTTTAGAGACTTGATTTTATAGGAAATTCACCTTATTTTCCTATTAATTGGATCCCTAAGGTCGAGATGAAGAAAAATAAAACTTAAATTCCAAAATTTCCTGCTCAAAAGTAAAAAATGGCCCAAATGGGACTCATTCACTACCTTGGGTGAATCAGTCCCACCTAGCAAGAAATAATTCGTGAAAGGTGGTGAATTAGTCCCAGAGGGGCCCATTTTCCAGTTGGGTTCTTGTGGAATGAGGAAATTGGGTTTATGTGATGACTATGTCAATTATTTCATCAAATTAGGCCTTGGGATGCACAATATGGGGTAATAGGGGCCTATTAGTGATGATGTGAAGTTCAATTAGGGCTTGGGACACAAAATTCAATGTGAAAGTGTGATTAAATACACTTTACAACATTAAAATGAGGTCCACTTAGCCTAGAAAGGCACAATATCCAATGTGAATGTGTAGGGCACATTACAACACTAGATTAATATTAAGTTTAATTCAAAAACCTTTTAGATTAGTGTGATAATGTTATTAAACATATTTTATAATGTTGAATTAGGGAGAAATGGGTCCATTAAGTCTAGAGAGGCGTGAAAGTCTTTTACAACACTTTACAACACCTTTACAAGAAATTCATAAATGCATTTGGAAGTGTCCAAGACCTAGTGTGGATGTGGAAAACACCTCACAACACTGAATCAAGGTCTCATTAAGTCCAATTTGTTATCAATTGTTCTCAAATCAAGCAAGTTGCCTTTTTTCTATAGTACATTTAGCCCCCACTTTAGTGAGAGGATGTACTTGCTTCAAACTCACACTAAAGTAGACATTCAAGAGATTTCTAATCGTACCAACGTGTATGAAAAATGATAGAAAAGATCAAAGGAGGTGGCCAAGCCCCCAGGATTGAAGATCTAAAGTCAAACTGACATAAGCACAAAAGGAAATAGACAAGGTGAATGATATGCAACAGAACACGATACATGAACATGCAATGGCAATAAGTTGAAGGAAGAGAAGTATAAAGGTGGATCAAGCTTCAACCATTTTTCCAACACGTTGTGGATAAAATCTAGGCTATTTTTCCAAAATGCATACTCACTATGAGGCAATGGAAATCTTGGCTATCCGGGTGAGAAGTCCTAAGTATACTCACTTTGGGACCATGAAACTTCTGGTTGTGTGTGGGGAGAGAAATCTAGAAGGTGGCTATGGGGAAAAGTAATGCTTTGAAATGGGATTTCGTGCTCAATCATACTAAATTTATACCTCCTGATATCTTTAATAAGGTGCCACTCATAGACATTGTAAATGCACAGTACTGCAAGGATTGTTCAAATGGATTTTTCTTAGTTCATGCAATGTCTCCTCTTAGAGAACATCATGCTTAATGTCTCCAAGAGAGGATAAGTGCAAACAGTCTCATGTTGTTTTCAAGAGAGCACAAGTGTAAGGTCTCATCATGGGGAAAATTGTGCCAAATGTGTCCAAGAGAGGGAATCACAAGAAAAATAAAATCACACAATGAAATGTGAATGGTGATATATGCCAACACTTTAAAGTGGTTGCAAACACCAGTACTATGAGAAATTGGTTTAAAGTAGAAGAAGAAGACATGAGAGCTTACTCAAAAATCCCTATGCCAAGTCATATGTTTTCGATAATCTACACCATGAATAAGGTAGTATGTCACATGTGAGACAACTTAAGGCATGTCATCCAAATCCCAAGCTTGCTCATATATGTTCATGAAAGGATAATGACTAGTCAAAAGAGGAAACAACAAGTGACATACGAGGACAAGGCTATCGAACCCCTCGTCCCCACTTAGTGCAGGACAAATGTGAGCCGAAATTATTAATGAAATGCATGGTAGAGTGAAAATTAGTATCAATTAGAGGAATTAGGTGCCCCCACAGAAGGAAGAATACCAAATTCCTAAAAATGTTGGATTTTATGACTCAAATCTTGACATTCATTAGTGGAGTGACCATGAATTCTATGATATGCACAAAATGAAGTCTTGTAATAACATTTCTTTTGAGTTCGAGGGTTAAGGGATATCAAGTGATCTTGGAGGAGTCTCAACAAGATACCCTCTTCATTGATGGTAGAAGGTGGTCTTGTAGTTTGCAACAAAGATGCTTCTTGCTTAGTACAAGATGTCATATGTATGCAAGACGCTTTAAATTGTGAGATTTTGTTCTCTCCTTATAGGAAGGCGTAAAATTTAACAAATGTAATTCATTAGTGTTTTGTGTGATGAAGTTTACATTAAGCGAAGAGTTCATTGTTTGTTTCATGTTTTGGAACGAAGAACTTTCAAGACCACTAGCATCTATCAGTTTAGGGTGTATGATGGTTAAAGTTATCTTAGAAGGATGTGTTGTGATATTATTGATGTTGAGGGAAGGCTTGATTACTTATATCAAAGGACAATATCCAAGACCATGATTTGTTCCTTGCGTGTTAGGATTGATGGGGACACGTATACCTTGCTCTCTAGCATGACATCCTTCTCCAGTATAGCCCAGTTGTTTCATAAGTTCATAACCTCTTCCATAAACCTTTTCCATTGCTTTTGAATCAGGTGGTTGTTCGTTGTTGTGTTCGACAAAGGTTGTTGTGTAGTTTTCTTCTTTGTCTAAAGTGGTTGAGGCGGATGCTTTTGAAAGGTCGTTTGAAGTTTGTGTTGACATTATCATTCTTTTTTTCCCCTTATTTGAATCTTTGTGGATGATTTTGTATTCTCCCATGAAGTCATGTTCGAAATCCAAGGAACCCCAATCATCTTCTAATAGCTTCGTGACTTGTTCAATATGTTATTTTTTGTCTTTTTATTGTGTGAGTTCCACTTGTGTGGTTGGTGTTAATGTGTTTAAGGGGTTCTCTTTGGTTTTCTCAAGTTGTAAGACACTCTAAGGATCATGATCAGTGTTGAGTGTGCACACTTTGTTGTTGTAGAGGTATTTCATTTTTCAATAAAGAGTGGAAGGCACACCATTCATTTCATGAATCCAAAACCTGCCTAGAAGAAGGTTATATGAAAGATCATGAGGCATAACTTGGATCGGTGTGTTCAAGGTGACTTCTCCAATTATAATAGGTAAAGTGATCACACCAAGCGGTGTCTTTTTGATATTTTCAAAGCCCTTAATAGATAAAGATTCGGGTTGAATTTTTGACTTATCCACATGAAGCCTATCCAAAAGGTTTATGCTACACATATTAATGACTAAGCCATTGCCAATAAGGGTTTGCTTTATCCATATCTGATTGTATTGAACAATGATAATGAAAGCTTCATTTTGGTTTTGCACTTCCAAAGGGGGGAGCTCACTTTGGTGGAAAAAAATGTCAACATTTATTCCTTGGATCATGGTTGCTATGTCAGTTGGTTGCACATTAGAAGGGACAAGAACTTGTTGCAAGGCTGCTTGGATCATGTTGTGATAGTGAGGGGATGCTTGAATAAGTTCCCATAAGGATATCTTAGGAGTATTATTTAGTTGTTCAACAAGATTTTACTCAATGTGAGGATCTCTAGGAAAAATGGGATTTGGCAAAGGTAAGGGTGTGGGGGTGGGTTGTTGTGGTTCTGAATTATTTCTATTGTTGTATGTATGAGCAACTGTATTATGACTCAGTTGCTATGATACGTTAGTTTGAAGTGGGTAAAGAGTAAACTTAGGTTTAGGTGGAGGTGAAGGTTTATGTAATGATCCACCTGGGTAAAGGATGAGTTGAGGTTGAATAATATTAACATCCCTTGGCAAATGAGAGTCTAACAGGGGCTTTTCATTGTCATGTAAGGGCATAATATTATTATTGTCAATGTTTTTGAAAAGGAAAAAATAGGTTTTACAGGGACCTGAAACCACAAAGTTTAAACACCAAAAGATAAACAGAAAAAGTACAAACAACTAGACAGCTATCCCAAAAAGGAAACGACAGCACCAAGAGACAATAGGACCCAAAAAAAGGACCGCCCAAAAAAACCAGCAATCAAAAACACCACTTTACTCCAAGGTGTTCAGTAACTCCTCAGCTTCCTTTTCAACATCATTCATGTCCTATAACCCCTGCTTGAGAATTTAAGCCGTATGCGATGAAGTCGAGGTCTTCCTCTTAATGTTAGCCCTAGTACGAGTCGAAATCCCTTCACCAGCCGATCTGCTGCCTCCCCTGTGCGCATCCAAATCCACAACCAGCGAACCCTTTTAGTTTTTTTCAAGCTTTTCCACCATTGCATTGATGATGATGGTGTTATGCCTAGCAATTTTGTGATTGTTTGCAACAGTGGCCCTAATGTTTTGTCCAATCTTGGACATGCTGCACTCGATACTAGCCAATCTATCCTCCTGTAATTGCTATCTTTTCCTCGATAATGGAGTTTCCTATTCATCATTATCTCTACGATTCCAACTGATCTTCTGCTCCAAATCTGTGACCTTGTTGCTGAGATCAGTAACATGACCTTTCAAATCACAAACTTCTTTCTGGGTCCATTTGAGAACAGTGAAAAGGCCATCCATACTTTTTTCTGCTATACTAACCAAATGCTCAGGCTTAAGCTTATTCAGGGCAGAATTAATTTTATCTTGAATAGGGGACTCAAAATGATCATTCCCAAATTTTTCAGAAGCAGGGGCACTAGGGGCTGATTCCTTACTGACCATGGGCTTATCAGAGAGGATTTCCATAGAATTCCCAGAATACGAAACAAGTTTCATAACAGGGTTACCTTTAAAGCCAGGGGACAAACCCAGAGTAGGGCAACTAGGAGATGGCTGGGGATTAAGACAGGGCAGTGAAGCAAAACCCAGACTAGGGCACTCATGCAGAGGTTGCAGTTTAGGACAAGACAGCGGGGCAGAATCCTTAAGAGTTTTCCAACAAGACAAGGATTGGGGAGCAATGGTATCAGGACCAACAAGAACACAAGCAGGGGGCCCGGGGTTCGATCTCCCTACTACTTTCTGTCTCCTCATCATCCAGCTCTTCAATATCAACAGTTTTAGGAAAAGCAGGTAAATTTTGAAAATGCTCAAAAATGAGCCTAACAAGACCAGGGTGAATAATAGCATTCCTCCTAGGGTTTCTTTCCACATCATCGAGGCAATTCGTCAAAGAAGAAAATAAGTAAAAAGGCAGAGATATACGAACCTTATGACAGAAATGGTTCAAAATGGCAAAGTGGTAACCATAAACTCTGGTAAAGCACCCGTCAACCGTGATATATTCCATAATAACTCTTAAAAATTTCCTCCAGATAGATTTGATGGACTCCACATCAAAGTAGCTATTAGCAACCTTAACCATCTTCGCTTTCTCCTTATCTTTTTTGGGAAATTTAATGACCGCTTCATCAGAGAATCGTCGGTCCCGATAGAATTGAACACCCTCAGTTGAAAGACTTGTTATCTCACCAATTAAGTCCTCACTCAGCTTAATATTCCTGCCAAACAACACAATCTCACCATTTTTCCAGTTTTTAACAAAATAGTCCAGCATCCCCTCGTCCGTGCCATGGAGCTTTTCCAGATATGGGACTAAACCTCCCTTTTCAATTCTTTCCCATGCATTATTATTGTCAATGTTATCCATGTCATGTATCATGATATCCTCCCTAGAAGGAGAGTTCTTAGGAGAACAACAAACCACATGTTCTTGACAATTAAGGCTTGGTTCATCCAAAATAACTTCATCGCATCTAAGGGAGTTATTAATGGTTGAATGTGTTTGATTAATGATAGTGGGGAGATTTGGGCAAGACTCTATTTGATCATTCATTGTCTATAAGGTCTCATTATCTTGTTCCATATTATCTACCCTACAAGGAGAGCTTGTAATATGTTCATCTAAGATTGAAATTTGCAAAGTAGCTTCATCACAAGTGGGGGAGGCATCAAGAGAAGGAACATTATGATTTCCAAATAGATCTTCCCATAGGGTAGGGACATTAGGGAAGGGAGGGGCAATATTATCATGATCTTGAATAGGTATATCTTCTAACACCAACCTATCCTCTGTGCATCGAGGAGGTATATTAAGAGAGGAACAAGTTTGATTAGCATGATTATGAAGACTAAATAAGGTAATGTCTATAAATGTGTCTATGATTTCATCTTCAGATTGTTGTGTTGTGTTATTGTCATGATTACTTATTGTGATGTCCTCTTCGTTAGTAATGTTATGTCTAATAGGAGAGGTAAGAGGAGAGAAACAACTCAGATTGTCAAAACTCTCATCAATTGGTTCTTCTAGCACTATAATATCTGCTTCACAAGTGTGAGAGATAATAGGAGAAGAAAAAATGTGATTTTTATGATTATCCAAGGTTTCTTTCACTAGACTAACCTCATCCACAAAAGGGAAACTAGGAGAGGGATCTATGATGAACAAAAAGAGAGGGGAAAGGACCTCATATTCATATGCATTTAACAAAATTATCTTACAACATGCAATAAGATCTAAAAATAGAACATGAAAGATGATAACTATAGAACTTTGTAATGAAAACATCATGTAATGGTTATTCTACACTTGAACTGTAACTATGCTAAAGCAATCATGCAAAAGAGGAATGCAAGTTTTTAGATTTTAAGGATGACAAGTAACTGATTATGCTATGTAACAATATGAGAATGCAAACTTGAAATTTAAACCATGCATGAAATGAGCTAATTTAGGATAGATCTAATGAAATGCATGTTACAGAAACTCAACCAACTAATACAGTTAGGTAATGGCACCAAATAGAAGCTTGAAAACAAGGTTTTTAGTTCTATAAAGGGCAATTTTAGGGGTGAAAAGGGACTGATTCGCCCAAGGTGGCGAATGAGTCCTAGTATAGATTTTTGTTAGAATTTTCAAAACAAATTGAGGGATTTTAATGTTTTTTGAGTTCTATGATGTAGACCTAAGTTTAAAATGTATAATTTCAAAACATTTAAATGAATTTAGATGCCAAAAATACAACCTAAATGCACTTTTCATGAATGCAAAATTTGAAACCTTGCATGCAAATGGATCCATGCAAACCCTAATGCAAGATGAATGTAAGGCTAGATCTATGATGTAGGACTCCAAATCAGATAGGAAAGTATTCAAAAAGCAGGTTCACCAAAATGAACCGTATATTTATGATGTAAGGTGCTATGTCTCTTTTACTCAATTAGGGTCTTTCACCTAAAGGAAAGAGATAGATCCCACATCCAAAATCTAGGTGGTTCACTCAAACTAAGGAATGTAATATGTAATTATAACTAAATGTAATGATCTAGATGTAGTAAATTGGTAAAATCTATTAATTATTATGTGAAAACTATTGAAATGTAACTTGTTGGAAAACACATTATGATATGCAGAAGTGAACTAGAAATGAATACAAATTGCAACAGAAATGGATGGAATTGAAAGTGTGCACCTGAGATATTGATGAATACTGAAAATGGCTTTTGGAATGCTATTGATCTTGAGTTTTAGGCCTGGTAGGACTCATTCACCATTTTAGGTGAATTAGTCCTATGAAACTAGTCTAGAGCCCGTTTCCGACAAATGGGTATCCAAAGTTGCAGAAAACCAAAATCAAGCTTGGAAGTGGGACTCATTCATCAAAAATGGAGAATGAGTCTAGTTTTGAATTCCTAAAGATTCAAAGGTGGAAATAGGAGCCTTCGGTCTACACTTTCTACTTCTCTAGGTGTCGAGTTGTGAAAATGTCAAATTCAAACCTGAAGGTGACTTTTTGTTGATTTTTTGCCTTATCCAATGAAGAGATGACTTGAATAAATTTGAAACTTCACCTCCAATGATTTCCAAGCCTCCAAGATGCCTAAATCTCAAAACACACAGGAAGAGAAGGAAAGATGTTGGATGTTAGGGCATGGGGGTTTGCCCAAGGCAAACCCCTTTTAGGTAATTAAACCAAAATGTTGCAAGAATGTAATGAAGCATGAAACAATAGAGCTAATACCTTTCCATGATGTTTGATCTTGAATTTCTATAGTAAAACATGAAGAATCTGCCCTTGAATGTCTTAAGAAGCAATCTTGGTGACTTGCAATCATGGAATGCTAACTTGGTTGACTTGATAGACAAGAGAAATGATGAATGAATGATAAGAGAGGTGTGAATGAGTTAAGAGATGTAAAATAGGGTTTAGAGACTTGATTTTATAGGAAATTTACTTTATTTTCCAATTAATTAGATCCCCAAGGCCGACATGAAGAAAAATAAAACTTAAATTCCAAAATTTCTTGCTCAAAAGGAAAAACTGGCCCAAATGGGACTCATTCGCCACCTTGGGTGAATCAGTCCCACCTAGAAAGGAATTGTTCTTCGCATGTGGTGAATTAGTCCCAGAGGGGCCCATTTTCTAGCTGGGTTCTTGGGGAATGAGGAAATCAAGTTTATATGATGACTATGTTAGTTATTTCATCAAATTATGGCTTAGGATGCACACTATGGCCCGTAACAGCGACCTATTAGTGATGATGTGAGGGTCAATTAGGGCTTGGGACATAGAATTCAATGTGAAAGTGTGATTAAATACACTTTACAACATTAAAATGAGGTCCACTTAGTCTAGAAAGGCACAATATCCAATGTGAATGTGTGGGACACATTACAACACTAGATTAATATTAAGTTTAATTCAAAAACCTTCTAGATTAGTGTGATAATGTTATTAAACACATTTTATAATGTTGAATTAGGGAGAAATGAGTCCATTAAGTCTAGAGAGGCGTGAAAGTATTTTATAACACCTTTGCAAGACATCGATAAATGCATTTGGAAGGGTCCAAGACCTAGTGTGGATGTGGAAAAAATATCACAACACTGAATCAAGGCCTCATTAAGTCAAATTTATCATCAATTATTACCAAATCAAACAAGTTTCCTTTTTTCTATGGTACAATAACTTGCATTTCAAAAGAATTAATTACCATTACTATGTTATTTAGATAAAATCCCTTTCCCGATTATGTTCGACCAATAATTTAAGAGGTTATAACTTCATAAGATGTAACTATTGGAATTTTCATGTAGTTTAATGAATGTTAATAAGGGAGAAGAAAAATAAGTTACCTTCACCTTTTGTATAACAACTAAATTCATCAAATAATTTCTATTCGTAGGAGTTAAGATAAAGAATGCATCTTAAGTAATTAAAAATTACTATTCTACTAAAATAGGGTACCTTCTCTATTTTTTGTTAAATAAATAAACTAAGAATTAAATACTTCTCATGAGATAACTATCAAAGTTCATATAGAGTTTTAAATGTAAATTTTACAAAAGGAATAGAGGAACAAGTTACGACCGTCTTTGGTGAAGCGATCCAATTCTTCAATTAATTTTTATTCATTTGAAAAAAATAAGATGAAGGAGGTTAAGCATCTCAAGCAATAACACCTTTTTTTATTTCCATCGAAAAGAAAATCCTTTCCTAACTTTAATTTATTCGGTAATTTAAGCATTAAATACTTCTTATTATAAGTCTATCGAAATAATATGAATTTTAGAATGGAAACTATTATAAGGTTAGAGGAAACAAGATATGAACGACCTATAATTCAACCCAACTTGTCAATAAATTCTAAAATTCATAACTTTTTGGAAACCTTAAACTAGTTTACACCTTATAATTTTGTATTGACGTCTTTCAGTAATGGATACTATCCAGTGATTCTAATATTATCTAAGTACATCTCAACCATTATCAATTAAAATGTATCATTACACATTTATAGCAACAAGGATAGTAGAGTATCATGCCAATTGCTATGGTTATTTAGAGACTTAACATGGGCTGATTTTGATTCAGATAACATTACTTTTAAAAACTTTCCATGCATCATAATTAATTTAATATTGAAGTCTTTTGGACTACAAATCTTTAAATTAAGAAGATTATTCTGACATCCAAGTATTACAGAATGAAGGAAAAAATATGTTATTACTAATTAACTCATATTTATGGTTGATTAGCATCAAGAAGCAGTTTTCTATATTATACATTATAATGATGCCTCAATTTACACTTTGTATGATATGTTTTATTTCCCTTTTGATGACTTGGGTTAATGGTTAGTTGAATGGTGAAATTTATGGATGGCCTATGATAATGTTTATTGTTATGAAGTAACTCATGGAACTGAAGATGGTCATAAAAATAAGGTATCAAAATAAATTCATATGGCTAGAATTTTAAATGGACTTACTCATAGCATGCTTTATGAGTAAATCTAAATGTTAGATAAAATATTCTTTCTATGTTAGATACCATCAAGGAATATAATATACTCGTTACAAAAAGAAACCTATTAACTATCCTACCTCAATGAAGTGCACAAATACTATTGAGGGATGTGTTAGTTTTATAATCTACTCAGACAGAATATACGAGTTTTAATAGTAATCACATTACTTTGCACTACTCCTCCTCTTTCTCTACGCTAGCAGCAGTTCTATCAAATGCATTGATAACAAAACGGATGTGAGACTACGGAAGAACAAGTCAATATGATGCTACAAAGCGACATGGGTGGGTCAATAAGTAAATAAAAGAGACACCAGATAGCTGCAGCTAGCACAATTTGTATATTGAGCTTTAACATCTTACCACGAAGTTCTATTGCTTGAAAATAAATTCCAAGCTAGAATGGAAAGCATGACGAGGTACAACTTGCGAGGATTTCAACTTGCTGCAAGACAACCCACTCGGTCAGTTTTGGAAGATCATTTACAAAGGCAATAACAGAAATATACTACTTCAACTCATGTTATTTAGTATTTGCTGCAAATAAATAAAAGAAAACACTTCCAAACCTATTCGAGCTAATCTGCATCAAAGATGAATAAACTGCTTCTTCATACAAAATAGAGAAATATCACTTCCTGATATACGAGGACAACTGCTCTGCATAGAATGAGTAAACCAATTACCTCACAGTAAATATTACTAACAAAGTGATCAGTATTTTGAATGAAAAGAAAAAACTTTGCTGTTAGAAGGCTCTAATAATTTCTACCAGCTAGATGATAAGTTCTAAGATTTAGATTTTCTATTTTTAGTATATAATTATGTCGACCAATATAAAATAATAAAAATATTAAACATATCGCCCTATTCTAGAAGTTTCTTGTAAAGTCCTCTATAAAAGAGGCATATGTAATTCATTTCAAGCAAGCAATAAAATATTTCTGTGCAGCAGCACATATTCGGTTTTGTTCTTCTTTGTCTCCTCCCTCCAACAGGTGGTATCAAAGCATAGGTTTGAAGATTGCAGAAAGATCATAGTAAAGGAGCTTGAAGAAGCTGCCAACTCAAGGAAAAGATCATCGCAGGAAATTCGGACTGTTCGGAAATTGCATCGCAGTCAAAAAGAGGTCGTTGTTAGGTCGTTGTTAGTGCAGCGCAAGGATTTGGGATCGCTGAAATTACCGAGGAAGAATCACTAATTATCAGCACTAAAAGACAACAGCCCTACTCGCAGATCATTGTCAAAAGAGAAGTTACAGATCGCTAAAAATTTCCGCTGTCTATAAAGAAGTTTGCCATAGCCAAGAGGATTAGTTTGCAGCCAAGGAGTATATCAGATATTGTAGGGCCGCAACTAACGAAAAGTTACAGAATTTTAGAGGCTTTATAAGTGAATTTTTTTATAGAACTAAGACCAATGTTATTTTTAGAAAGGTGCAACAATCAGCCGTAGCTGTAAAATAGAGATCGTTGTCTGCAGATCTGAAGGTAACTGCCAAGTATTATTGTTGTTTTTTCACATATCGAAGTCTATTATTACAGATCGCAGCCAAAGAAGAAGCCAAAATTGTTTGAGAGTATTGATTGAAGATTAAAGAAGTGAAGATTAAGTTGATTGAAGGTATGGCACCAGGAAATTACTTGCAACCTCTAATTCCATTTTTTACTGGTAAGAATTATGAGAATTGGGAAATTAAAATGAAAACTTTGTTTCGTTCCCAAAATCTATTGGATTTTGTAGAGAAAAGGTTTGTAGAACCACAAGATGAATCAACTTTAACAGCAATATCAATTGCATGAACTTAATGACAAAAGGCAAAAGGGTTTGTAGCTCCTATATGAAACCACCCTTTATCCTCTCTCTCTTGTGTGCAAGTTGCAAATCTAAAGTGGATTTTGGAGAAGAATGAAGACCTAATTGCAAGATCAAGCCTTCAAGCCTCCTACTTCAAAAAATTAGGGCAAGAGGAATTATTCATCAATAGGAAAAGTTCTAAAGCTGAGTTCAGGAGGAAATAACCTATAGACTGTAACCTACTAGACATGTTCATAGATCTCAAAAAAAATCTGTTTTGATCTAGGGTGGTATAGCCCTTGACTAACAAATTTAAGTCTAGTTTTCAATCACAGGTTCGTCTTTGTATCCCTTTTCTATATTTGCAAATTTTCATAGTTTTCATTTTGTCTATGTGATAAATTACATTTTTAGATCTAGGGTTTATGTCAAATAGGCTTGTTAAAAAACACATCAAAATTCTACTTTTTACAACTCAAGAAAACCAAACCCTAGGAGATTGGCTCTACCTTGTGGTAGCTAGCAAATCATCAAACCCTAGTTTGTTTGTGTTTGAATGTGTAGTGAAAGAAAAATGAGTTGATCCTAGTTATCTACTCGTTGGATCTAGGATCCCTTTTCCTACTCTACAATATATTTGTAGGCGTTGAAGGATTGAAGATAAAGGAGAAGAAATGAAGAATTGTATGTAATGTCTATTTTCAAGATAACAAAAATTTGTTCCTCTCTTTTTGATGGAGTTTTTTCACAAAAGAATTTCTCTATTTAAGAAATTTGTTATGTTTTTAATTCTTCTATTCCATATTTAATTGATTTTCTGATTTATTTTCTTGCATTCTCTATTTGGTTATGCATTGGATAAAATCTAATTTACAGTTGAAACCATATTTCATTTTATACTTGTTCATTGACATTTATAACAATTATAAGTTGAATTGGTGCATATTTGTGATTATTTTTAGTATGTCTGGTGTTTAAAGGCATTCAATATGTAATATTCATATAAAATATCATGGAGAAATCAAGAGCATAATTTCAAATCATCCTAGGAACACTACAACTTAGAGCACATTGTTCCCTCCTATAGGTTGGTTCCTATTGATTCTTTTGGGGATTGGTGTCTCTGGTAGGTTGGTGCCTACATCATATTGTAAAGTTAACTTATTATATTACTGCTAGTGAGAGCTTCTCACCGTGGTTTTTCTCATCTTGGGTTTCCATGTAAATCTGGTGTTATGTGTTATCTTGTGTTGTGCTTTAATTACTAGCTTGTATATTGTAAAGTTAACTTATTATACTCCTGCTAGTGAGAGTTTCTCACTATGGTTTTTCTCATCTTGGGTTTCCATGTAAATCTGGTGTTATGTGTTATCTTGTGTTGTGCTTTAATTACTAGCTTGTATGGTTTAGTGCTCTTCATTTTAAAAATATATTTAGTAATTGCAAAGGTTTTCAGAATTGTTTTGATCTACCGATTCACTACCACTCCCTCTAGTAGATTGTGTTCCCTTTAGTGCATAGAAGTAAGTTCAAATAAGTGTGCATCAATGATGTGTGAATTACAAATACATGAGAATATGTATAAACATGGGTAAAGAAAGGTGAATAATAATTAAGCCATAAGCTAAACAAAGCACAAGAGTATACCACTTATCAATATGTTATTGTATTTAAAATGTTCCACCAAGACAACCACAAAATGAAATGAGAAATGACATGGGTACATAAACAATTCATCATTATAACCTAGTTATATTTAGATTAAAAAATTATATGATTTGAAAATATAATTTTTTTGGCTTAAATATAAGCATATTTTTATCTTATAATTTAAATTAATTGAATAATGTTGTAGTGAGAAGTGTATATGAAGTAGGGTTAAAAATCAAACCATTAGATATGGAAACAACATATCCAAATAATCTTAAGATTAATATTCATTATAGCAATATTGTAGTTAATTTGAAATAAAAGAATATTAAATATTACTATGATTAATTTGACATAAAAATTGATAATATTCTAATAAGAAACATATCCATATAATTTTTTAAAATTATTATATCTTTTTCATTTTATAATTCAGATTTAATGTGATTTACTTAGCCCTAACTTTATTAATAATCTAAACTTACAAATGCTTACTAGTTTTCATGTTCACTTTCTCATAATATTTTATATCATAAAATTTTTAATTTTATTTTCGAAATACCGACCGCCCTTCAACTAGCTGACCACTTTTGCTATCTTCAAAAGTGATTTGGATCGTCTCTAGCATTGATATTATCTAAATTCTCAAAATAGCAAAGGTGGTTGATAAACAGGACACATCTGAAAACCCAAAAGGCATAAAAAAGTATAATAGGATTCTAAACTTCTAAATACTCCAATAGCTAGCATGCTTCATATTTCGCCTCACTGTTAACGCATTTCTAAGTTTCTAAATACTCCAATAGATAGCATGGAGGATTAATCTAGATACTCTTACTGTTAGCATGCTGTATTTTTTTAACACTTCATCTAGGGATTATTCTGGGGAGGCGTGGTGTGGTTGGTTATTGTGAGAAGAGATGGTGTGGAGATGAGGGAAGTGACACCAGACCAGCATTGAGCAATGCAGTTTTGCTTTGCACAGTAGGCTGCAGTGCTCCCAAACCAGTTGTATTTACTGCAGCACCTCCCTGAGTTGCAAGAGAATCTTCCAGCTGGCCTGCATGTTGGATCACCCTCTACACTCATCATCATCATTATCGCCATCACCATCACCACCCATCCTTTCTTCATGTCCATCTTTGCTCACTCGCAACCGAAACTATATCTGCACAAACAAACACTATCACCACCTACAAACAAATGGTTTATATAAAAACTGTTTCTATCAATATGAGAAGAATATATGTAAAGTGAACTAAGCATTAGGAGGAGAATCCATTTATACCTTTAAGAAACTTAACTAGACTATTTCCTTGCTTGTGTTGAGATGCTTTGAAGCGCAGGAGGGGACTCTATTTATAGCTCAAGTATGGTAATTTCTTATGCCAACTGAGGAGTGGTCGAGCAGGCATCTTCAGGGCGCACCTCCATTGCTTTGAATTAACTATCATATCATACTATATTGTTTTTACAGCCACCCACCAAATATGATTTTATTACAGGTTTTTGGAAATAAAATGTGAGGGCATTTTTCCTGAATTGCTAAACAATCTTAGTACTTCCTGTTGGCTCGCACGAGAATACATATTGAAACACTTATTATTACCTATTTATGAAAAAGCCAATCTCCACCCAAAGCGCTTTATGAATCGGACAATTTTGAGGTCGTGAAATCTGCATACCCGTGACATTTTCGATTAATTTTTTATTTTGATACAAAATTTTATAATTTGATTTGATTTGTATTTGCATGTATTTTTATATCAGAATAATTATTTTTTTATTATATCTATCTTTGTATTTATGTTCATACCATTATTCAAGATGTATATCTTTTTATCCAAGATCAAAATTTTAGTGTTCAGGTTTGAACCTATACCACATACAATTGACCATTAAAGATAAAAAAATTCAAATATGCATTTTGATGACTCATCATTTTCATAAGTTGTCATAAGTTAATTCGGTGCACTATGTGTAATTTACTACCATGCCTTGGTATTTAAAGGCATTCAATGTGTAATAATTCATATCAATTATCATAGAGAAATCAAGAGCATAATTTCAAATCATCCTACGAACAATACAACTTAGAGAAATAAAAGGAACCATAATCCACACTAAAACCATCTAGTGTAATTGCATGCTTGAGAGTCATGCTCAATATTCATTCATGGTTGTAAAGTCAATCTAACCAAGTAGACCTAACCTAGGATAACATGGCCCTTGTGATCTAGCAATTTTTCCAAGGTATTTTTCAATATCACTAGTCCTTACACGTCAATAGACATCAAATACAAAGGCAACATAATTTTCAATAATGCACTATTAGCCAAATCAATCTCATGGGTTATAGGATAATTCTACATGTCAAGTCATTTCCATAAAGTATGTGATCATTCGTGTGGAACACATTCAACTCATTAAAAAATGTAGAATTGTTCAAAACCATAGGCTTGCCACAAGGGAATTACAAGATATTACAATTGGCACAAGGCCTTATTATGACCTTCAAGTCTAATATCGTACTACTAATAACTATCTATCTTACTAACTTGAATTCCTTTTAATGGATTATAAATGATCTTAAATACGAATCTCTAGCTTCAATCATGATCTACGTCAGCCTCAAGGGCTAACAACCCCAATGCAAGATCAAATGTGTAGGTTGGCCAAGCACATGAAAATATAGCCCATTAAGAAATGGAATGTATTGTGAATCTCCAACAAAGTTCACCAAGGACCTAAAATTCCTTGCATGATGTTCCATTAAGATTTGCACACTTGAAAAAAGGTTCGCACAACAAACTTAAGCCAATTAGGCCATGAATGCTCTATTTGAGAATTTAAAATAAAATTTTGAGAGCGATAACCTTTGTAAATGAATGCAAATCACCTAAAACTTAGATATGTTGAAGATAACCTCATGCAAAACCATTATCCTACTCTACAAGCTGAGAAATGATAATGTAGTAAAATGTGAAAGAAAATGCTAAGACAACTACAAACTGAATTTAAAGAAAATATTTTTTTTTGTTGATACACAATTTATTTATAACCATGTATGCTCTTGCATCAGACACTCGTGGTTAGAAGAAAAGTGATTCCCTCACTTTTGAGGGGCTAGAGGAAAACCAAAGTGGTTCACCTCAACTTGAGAAATCCATGAAGAATCCTCTAGTGGTCTATATTTCCACTTTACCAGGCACTCCTTGTACTGGGTGTTCCTAGTGCTTCTACCAATTTTGGTGTACAAGATCTTCTTTATCTACTCTAGTGGTTGATGTGGTAATTGTTCCTTCAGGTCAACTTATTTGTTACTACCACTTGATTATCCTTCATGATACTCATAGATGTCTACAAAATTGAAAATAGGTGATATACCAAGTGTCTCATGTAACTCCACTTCATATGCATTTCTTGAATCAAAATTCCTAAGAGTCTTACATGGTCCAAAATTCCTCATCCTTATCTTATTGTATGTTCCTACTGAAAACATTTCTTTTCTAAGATATACCATAACTTCATCCCTAACAACAAATTCCTTATGTCTCCTCTTTTCATTTGTCTGCTCCTTGTACTTGTTGTTCATGTCCTCCAAGTATTTTTGAGCCTAACTATGTAATGTTTCCATGAATCCTACAAATTATTTTTCTTCTAAACTTCTCATATTCTCCATACTAGTGTCTTTGAGCTCCGTAATGCCTCTGGGATGTATTATTGTCATAATCTCAAATGGTGTCTTCCTTATTCTCTGATTTATTGATTTATTGTAGGAAAACTCTGCTTGCGGTAGAACTATATCTTAGTTACCTGCCTTATCTCCAACCAAACATCTGAATAAGTTACTCAAACTCTTGTTTACTACCTCTATTTGTCTATTTGTTTGTCCATCTATTTTTGGGTGATATGTTGAATTGAACTTCAGGTTTGTCTTCATCTTATTCCAAAATATCCTCTAAAACTATCCAATTAACTTGGTGTCCCTATCTGAATCTATACTCCTTAGTATTCCATCCAATCTCACAATCTCCTTAAAAAGTAAGTTAGCAACATGCACAACATCAATAGTCTTCTTGCAAGGAATTAAATGTGTAATCTTAGAAAAATTGTCCACTACTACAATTATAGAATCATATCCTCTTTGTGAACTATTGGTAATCCAAATATGAAATCCATACTTATATCTTCCCAAGGTCTCTCTGGTATTGTCAAAGGTTTATACAATCTAGTATTCTAACTACTCCCCTTTTCTACTTGACAAATTTTGTAAATTTGAACATAATTCTTGACATCCTTATATATCTATGGCCAAAAATAGTGTTCATTCACCAAAACTATTTCCTTATCTACCCCAAAATGTCCTACTAGTCCTCCACTATGCTTCTCCTTAATCAAATTCTCCCTCATTGAAATCTTTGGAATACACATTTGATTTCCCTTGAACAACATATCTTCTTGAATTAAATAATCCAACCACTAGCTCCTATATGTCACTACTAGTTCCTTACATGCCTTCCATGCTTCAAAAAAAATTGGATCATCCTCATAAAAATCTTGCAATTCTTCAAAACACAACACTTATATCTTTATTTTTGTCAACTAATTCCTTCTCCTGCTCAATGCATCTACAACTTTATTTCAATTAGCACTCCTATTCTTTAAGACAAATGTATAACTTTGCAAGAAATCAACACATCTCATATATCTCTAGTTAAACTTACCTTGATTGTTCAAATACTATAAGGTTTGATGATCAATATACAACACAAAATCCTTAGGAAATAAATAATGTCTCCACTTCTTCAAGGCTTGAACTATGGCATAGAACTCCTGATCTTAAACTAAACATCTCCTTCTGGCATCGTTCAATTTCTCGCTAAAATAATCTATTGCTCTCCCTTAATCTTGACTTAATACTTCTCCTATTGCATTTTCACTAGCATCATAATCAACTTGAAATACTATCAAAAGTCGACAATTACAACATTGGTTGTTTTCTCACCTTTTCCTTTAGCAATTCAAAACTTCTTTGTGCTCCAAATGTCCACTTGGAATATTTCCTATTTCCTCTCATTATTTTTTTCATGGGTGTGCAAATGCTTCTAAAGCTCCTAATGAATTTTTAGTATAAAGTTTCCAATCCATGGAATGATCTTACCTCTCCAGTGTTCACTAGTGTAGGTCATTCAATAATTTCCCTAACCTTCACAGGGTCTATCTTTAATCCTTCAGCAAAAATGACAAAACCCTGTTGGAACACAACAATCTACTGAAAGGGGGGTGAATCAGAAGATATTGAAATTTTTTACCTCTCGATAAATTAGTGCAAAATAAAAATGATACTTCTTAATGTGCAAATGAATAATTAACAAGAAAACACATGAGAGAACATTCATGCAACCAACACAAAACACCAAATGTATGTGGAAAACCCAAGGTTGGAAAAAGCCAAGGTGAAAAATGTTGCTAGGATCTACTATCCTAATCCAGCCTTACATGTTTGAGATTCAATTATAATACTTTAAGGGAACCAACCCTAAGGAGACACCAATCCCCTAGTTTTAGGAGTGCCCACTCTCTAATCTGAGCACCTACCAAGATATTTGATGGCACCCACCATTCAAATTTACAAAGCCATATATTACAGTTTTAATAACAATTCTATGTTACAACTTATTTGCAACTGCACTTACAAGTGTGTTGCATGCTTTGTAACTCTTCTTCTGCTCTGTACTTCTTTATCCACTTTGTATCTATGAAAAGGATCGTATCATCTTTAGGAGCATGATCCAGCATATGTGGTACCTTTGGCTCTTGTACCACTTGGGCATCCTTACCATCAATAGGGAAGGTGGCATAAGACATGTCACACTGCATACTACCTCCCATGGATGCACTCCATTTCTAAGACAACAACATTCCATAATTGGGTGGGATATCAACTACCACCACACTCATCTTAAACTAATTTTTGGGATATGCTGCTAATTTGTAAGGAAGTTCATTGATCACACCAGTAACAGGGACTTCTCTTGAATCCATAGCATAGCACTTGCCATGAGTGCTATCAACTTTCAGTTCCAATGCCTCCATGATTTTTCTTGGCATGATATTGTTGGACACCCCAAAGTCAATAATAATTTTTTTAGAAAATTTCCCTCAACAATCAGTGTGAGGGAAAATGGATCTATCTTCCCAGGACAAGCAGTTACT
This sequence comes from Sequoia sempervirens, assembly GCA_007258455.2. Taxonomy (NCBI): domain Eukaryota; kingdom Viridiplantae; phylum Streptophyta; class Pinopsida; order Cupressales; family Cupressaceae; genus Sequoia; species Sequoia sempervirens. The sequence continues at coordinate 13,470,369 of VDFB02000009.1, forward strand.
AAATTTCCTAGAAAGATATGAGAGATTTCAGTGATTACTCCCTCAAATTCTTTATCTTTCTTATCCTTTTCACTCACTTTGGGTGGATTGGGCACCACTAAATCATTGCAAGCTATAGTAGCTCCATTGATGAGGGCTACTGCCTTTTGTTTGTGGTCATCTATTCTCATCATCTCAAGAAATGGAACAAAGACTTTTACTTGACTAAGTAATTGAAACATGTCAACAAGGGTGTACTTAGGTAATTCAATTGAGAGCATACCTGGTTCTGTGTCACTCTCCTTCTGTTGATTCTTGGTTGTTTTAGATTTATGCTTGGAATCCTTTCTTATAACCTTAGGATTTTGCTTTTGTGCCTTCATCATTGTAGTAGGGGACTTAGATTCTCCATTAGCTTTTGGCTTATCTATTTTCTTAGCCCAATTTTTTTCTCCCTTGAATTCCTTAGCTTTGACTGCTTCTACTTTTCCATTAGATTTTTGCTCTTTACCTTTGGCATTCTACTCCTTGATGAAAATGCCAATGGGACTACCTTGCTCACCACCAACTGTTCTGTTTCTTAAGTGATATGAGCTCCAGGCTTGGGTAGCCATAACCACAGTATATCTCACAATTTCTTCATCTGAAGGTCTTCTTGGAGATATACCATCCTCAATTGCTTCTAAATTATATACTTCATTATCACTGTCAATATCATCATTGGAGAAAACTTGTTGGTGATATGCACTGATAATTTTCCTTTGGTCATCTACATCCATTTCATGGGACTCCATATCAAATGAACACTCACTGTCAGCCAAGTCAGAACCATCCATAATCATATTTATATCTTGATATCCTCCTTATTTGACTGATCACATTCCTTAGGTATATCCACTTCAACTTCAACCATTTGTGCCACTGCACATTGATGATGAGAATGAGGCATCTAGAAAACCATGCACCAAGGAGTGTCATCAGCAAAATTCCCTAGATTCTTCTGCAAAGAATCCAGGGGAACCTTATTTTGACCATTTCTCTAATTATTAGGAAAATGCTTCCCATTATACTAATTGGTATTGTATGGATGATCCTGCAATCAAGGAGGCTTTTCATTCCTTTTTTGATGGAGCCTTTTCTTGTCTTGCAATTCTATCATTTATAATTTTCATGAACTTATCAATATTATCCTCAACTATACCCCCTTTAGCACCTGTAATCTTATCTTCCTTTTTTGGGTTTTTGATGAATTTTCTATCATCTCTTTTTCCAACTTTATGAGTGGATTTTCTCATACTATCAATATTTTCTACCATCTTATAAGCCTCCCTCAATGTTTGAGGATTCTTATCAAGTAAGCAACAGTTCATCTTCGCATCAAAAGCATTGCAGTAATTTACCAAGTGGAACCTCGAAAAATGTAGGCTCCAAAAGATGTGGTCTATGTGGGTAGAAGGTTCCACCCAAGGATAGGGTATGTGTAGGATCATCATGGAAAAAATAGGCCCTTAAGTGGCAAAAAATTCAAAAAAATCATAGGCAACTTGACGTAAAAATTTGAATAAGTTATCTATATTATTTCAAAAATATGTATGAATAGAATCTGTATCAAATTGAATGTAGTTTCTAAACTACTAGTTTTTTTTTTTTAAATCTATTTAGTGAAAAATTGAAATTTTAATGCAGTAGTACTTAAATTTCAGGGAAAAAATAAGTAGGCATTTGTCTAACCACCCTAACAACAGTAAAATGATAATATTTTTTATAAGATTTTAGATATAAGTAGAGGACTCATGTCCAGATGTGATACATATTTTTTTGTAATTTTTTTCCAAGTAAATAATTAATTATGAATTTTTTATTACAATTTTTAAAAAATATAAAAACTTGTATGTGTGACCACCTTAACTTGGTCAAAACTTCATGAAATTCAATTCTTGTATTTTAATCCTATAGTATGTGAACCATAGAATATGACACATGTTTTAGATTCAAAAAATGTGATACTATTTGAAAGCTATAAATGTTTTTCAATTAGCTTATCAATCAGGACTTTAGTCGTAATTCAAATAGAAAATGAATAATAATTATTTATTAAATTCAAACTAAAGTATAATTTATATTGGTGGAAAGCTGAGAATCTCCTTTAAAAACCCTTTTCATTTCATCAATTTTGAAAAAAAAAGTTGTCAACCACATACCTTACACATACCCATCATATGGCCACTTTTTAGCCCATCATGATCTTGCACATACTCGATAACCCTTGAGAATTCAATGCAAAGGAGATTGAAATATAACAATAAGGTTTACCTAAGGACTGAATTTGACAAAAGCCTGGGTTCACCACCAAGTGTAAACTTGGAAAACACAATGTGATATGCAAAATGTAACAGTAATGCAAGTAAAATGTAACAAAAAACTATAAAACTGGAAATGTGCACCTGTGAAACTGAAGAAGGAAGAATGAAGGTCTAGAATCATGAAAACCCACTTTCAATGCTAACTAGGACTCATATGCCAATTTGAGAAAATCAATCGAGTTTCAGGTAAACTACATGAGAACACGTTTCAGACGAATGGGTACTCAGATCTGCAAAAAATCCCTAACAAATAGGTATAGTGGGACTCATTCACCAATAGTGGTGAATCAGTCCACTTCTAGATTTCTAGGACTTCAAAATTAGGTTTTGTAGCTCTCAATCTATTTTTTTGTTCCTGATTTAGATCTGGGTCCAAAACTACAAAATTCAACCTATAGACCTTCTCTAAGCTTCTCCAAGGCTTGTTTACAACTTCAACAACTTTGAATTCCTTTGACAACTTGATGAAAAATTTTACAATCTTTCTCCTTGATAAATCTACAACCTATACATGCAAATCACATGAAATGAGAGGTAAAAATGTTGTGGGGTCAGTGAATAGGGGTTTGCCTTGGTCAAACCCCTTATTGGCAATTAAACCCTTGAAATAGAATAAAATAGAATAGAGAATGATGAATGAACAAATAATGATGTTGCAACTCACCAAACCATTGCAATAAGGTGTTGCAAACATGTAAGTAATGGCTCTAATGGATGTCGACTTGGAAACTAGTTTGATGTTGATAGATCTTGAATGCAATGCTTGCTTGAATCACACAATCCTACACCACAATTGTTAGCTCTCTAAAAAAACATGATGCAAACAATCTTTGAAATGATGATTGACATTTGAAGAATGCTCTTGAATACTTGATAATATACCCTTGAAATTACTTGAATACTCTTGTGAATGTTGAAATCCTCTTGCGAACTATATGCATGAATACTTGAATGCGTGGGGATGAAAATGAGAGAAAAAACCTTGTATTTATACTGAATTATGCAATAATTCCTAAAATTACAACACTACAGGCCAACCTTAGATCTTGGAGAATAAAAACCCACCAAAAATTTAAATTAAATTTGAATTTTGAGTTAAAGGGGACTCATATGCCACCTTGGGTGAATGGGTCCCACCTAAAGGGACTCATTCACCCATAATGGAAAATGAGTCTTACCTTAGAATTTGAGGTGGGTTTTAGGATTTTGATGTTTTAAATGATATTTATCTAGATTATTCTTAAAAATACACATAAATAAGGCTTGTGGATGCTAAATGGGGCTGATTAAAGTATAAGAAAGTCCAATTATTAATGAAAAACCTAGGAAAGTGTGAAAGTGTGTTACAACACTTTGCAACACTTTGAAATAAGGCTTGGTAAATAATGAAAAGAAATTATTTTAGGTGAAATACATTAACACGACCTTAGAAAAGTTTGAAAGTGTGTTACAATACTTTACAACACTTAAGTAAGGTACCATTTGAATCCTTTTACTTCACAAGGGCCCAAGACCTAATGTGAATGTGTTATTCACATTGCAACATTAAATCAAGGCCACATTAAGCAAAAATCACAAGGAGGACTTGAACAAGTCAGAAAAAGTTGAAGGGTTACATTTTTTATGACTCCATCTAGCCCTCACTTTAGTGAGAGGATGAACTTGTTTCAAAATCACACTAAAGTAGACCAACGCACACATGAAGAGGGCTTCAAATGTACCAATTCTATCAAGATGGGACAATAGTGATCAAGATGGGTGATCAAGCCCCCAGGAGAAAGTTCCCATGAAAAACCAACATAAGTGCAAAAGAACACACGTGAAATGATGTCAAGAACAACAAGGCACAATCATGCAATACCAAAGAGAAAAAGGTAAAAGAAACAAAAGAATTAGATCAAGCTTCGACCATTTTTCCAACAAAATGTGGATCCGATCTAGGTTGTTTGTTTGGAAAACACATACTCACTCTAAGGCAACAAAACTCATGGTTCTACACCAGGTGAGAAGGCCTAAAAGGTAAGAAGAATACACTCATGGCTGGTATGTACTCACACACACACAAGTGGCTATGGGGAAATTCATGCCTCGGATTGGGCTTCCCACTCAACCATACCAAAGTTATACCTCTTGATAACTTTAATAAGGCGCAACACAAAAATGATTTTTCGAGCTTCATTTGACAAGAAAAACTTTCTATACTTGGAGATCATGAACAAACGTGATGGCACCACAAGCATGCAAGCTGTGTTATGCAAGGTGGCCATATAACAACAAATAAAAAATGAAAAATGAAAAATGCAACAAATGTTCAAAGGATGTGAGGTCTTTAACTTAGGGAACATTGTGCCTAATGTCTCCAAGAGAGGATTGATCAAAGAATAGAAAATTCACAACTTAGGGGATGCAGTGTGTCACATCAAGCCACCAAGAGTAATTCAATATGATAAGATAGGTCACACTCATGAAGGACATCACACCCAATGTCATCCACAAAGTAGGAAAATGCATCGTATGAAGCAAGAAGGTTGCACTAAGAACAATGGAAAAGAAAAAAAAATGCAAAATGATAATTCCAATGTATGCCCCCACTTTAAAGGAATTGCTAACACCATACTGTGAGCAATTACTTTAAAGTAGCCAATGAAAAATTAAAACAAGAAAGAATACATGAGAGCCAACTTGGAAAGACCTATACCAAGTCATATGTTTTTGAGTAAGGCTACGCCATGCAAGAGAAAGGGAAAAAGAAAGAGGTTGCCCCCAAAATGAAAACTCTAAACACATAAGGGATCTATGGATTTGGGGTCAGTATGTTCTTTATTGCAATGTTTATAGGAGAGCTCATAACTATCATAATCCCCCAAATACACATAGAACTAGAAGAATGACACAAAAAGAGAAAAACCAAAGACAAACCTTTTGGGTCAACATGGAAGAAACATGAATGTTTCGATGTCTTGCATCATCCCCAAAAGAAAAACACAAGACAAAAGAAAAAAGAGAAAATGAAAAAGGGAAAGGAAAAGGAAAAGAAATCCTTTCGGGTCAACATGGAAGAGACATAGGGTGTCTCGACACCTTGTGTCATCCCCAAAAGAAAAACACAAGACAAAAGAAAAAGATAAGAGAAAAGGTAAAATAAAAGAAAAGGAATTTGGGTCAACATGAAGGAGACATGAATGTATCAATTCCTTGCATCATCCCCAAAAGGAAAAACATAATCCAAAGAAAAAAGATAAAAAGAGAAAGCAATGCATGACTGTGGACAATGGAAATGGCATGCACAACTTCCTTGTTCACACAAAAAGGGGAATGAAGGAAGAGGGATCCAATTTCACAATGCTCACATTCAAGGAGAAACCCTTGAGATTTCAATGCAAAATAGATTGAAATATATCAAAGTGGATTGTCCTAAATGCTGAAAACTGATAAAGGAGTTCACCACTAATGCAAAACTTAGAAAATCCAAAATGTTTGAAAACACATTGTGATATGTAAAATGACATAGAAATGCAAGTAAATTGTAACAAAAATTGATGAAATTGAAGGTGTGCACCTGGAAACTGAAGAAGGATAAAATGGAGGTTCAAAATCCTAAAAAACCTGATGTAGAAGCCAACTGAGACTCATACACCAATATGGGCAGCTTAGTCCTAGATATGGAAAACTGTTCCAGAACCTGTTTTAGCTAAATTGGGTATCTGAATCTACAAAAATATTTGAAAAATAGTTATAGTGTGACTTATATGTCATTACTAGGGGATGAGTCCCATTTTGTTGAAAAGTGTCCTAGGGCAGAACCTTGAACTAAAACATTGCAAGCCTCTAAAGATGGATGAAATAAGTACTTTCCCACTAATTTTATGTAGATTAGATCGATATTTTTCCTTAGATCTGAGTTTCCATGAGTCTTGAAAAAATTTCATGATGACTTTGACAACATTTGTAACTTTATATTTTTGACCATTTTTCTTCAATCTGCAAACCTATAATCACACTTGAAAAAGGGGAAAACTTGTTGATTGTTAGAGGAATAGGGGTTTTTCTTGGTCAAACCCCTTTTACATGATTAAACAAAATGATGAAAACAAAATAATGAAGCATGAACATGAGATAATGCAATTAGAAACTTTCCATGACAATGGATCTTAGATTGCTGCAAAAATGGATGAAGAATCTGCCCTTGAATGACATAGAATTGATCTTGTGAAGTCTTGAAATACCCATCCCTAGCTTGCTTGACTTGAATGCATGATGAATGAATGATTGGGGGTGAAATGAATAGAAAAAACTTATATTTATACATAATTATGCCCTAATTCCTGAAGATACTACATCACAAGCTGACCTTAGGTCTTAGAAAATAAAAACCCGTTAGAATTTTGAATTTATTTTGATTTTTGAGCCAAACGGGACTCATCCCCTAGCAGTGGCATATGAGTCCCAGAATGACGAATGGGTCCCACTCAAGGCATTTTAAGTGGGTGTCAGAAATTAAATGTATTAAATGATGTTTATCAAGATATTCTTAAAATTACATTTAAAAGTAAGGCCTGTAGACATAAAATGGGGCTAATTAAAGCATAAGAAAGGTATAATTATTGATGACAAGCATAGAAAAATGTGCAATTTTTTTATAACACTTTACAACACTTTGAAATAAGGCTTAGTAAATGATAAAAAGAGGTTATTTAAGTGAGATACATTAACAAGACCCTAGAAAAGTGTGAAAGTGTGTTACAACACTTTACAACACTTAAGTAAAGCACCACTTGAATTCTTTTAGTTTGCTAGGGCCCAAGATCTAATGTGAATGTGTTATCACATTACAACATTAAATCAAGGCACAATTAAGCCAAAATCACAAGGAGGACCCAAACGAGATAGAAAAAGTAGAAGGGTTACTTTTTCGGTGTCCACATTTAGCCCCCACTTTAGTGAGAGGATAACCTACTTCAAACTCACAGTAAAGTAGAAATTCAAGAAGGGTCCAATTGTACCAATGCGGATGGTCTAGGATAACAAATATGAAGGATGCAGTCAAGCCCCCAAGATCCAAGATCCTAAGTCAAACTAACATAATTACAAAAGGACATGGACAAGGTGAAAGATTTGTAGAAAAACAAGATACGCGATCATGCAATGGAAATAACTAGAAGTAGGAGAAGTATTAAAGAGAAAAATAAAAAAAGTTGGATCAAGCTTCGACCATTTGTCCAACACGTTGTGGATTAGATCTATGTTGTTTGTCCAAAAATGCATAGTCACTCTGAGTTAACGAAACTATTGGATGTCTGTCGGGTGAGAAGGTCTAAAAGGTGAGAAACATACACTCATGGTTGGTATGCACTCACACACACGTAGATAGCTATGGGGAAATTCATGCCTCGAAATGGGCTTCCTACTCAACCATATCAAAGTTATACCTCCTTATAACTTTAATCACACAAAAATGATTTTTTGAGCTTTATGAGACAAGAAAAACTTCGTATGCTTGGAGCTAATGTTGTAAATGAAAAATAGTGTAATGGAATGGTCAAATGGATTTTTCTTAGTTCATGCAAGCTCTCATCTTAGGGAACATTGTGCCTAATGTTTCAAAGAGAGGATAAGTGCAAATGGTCTCATCTTGTTTCCAAGAGAGGACAAGTGCAAGGTCTCATCCTAGGAAACATTGTACCTAATGTTTCCAAGAGAAGAAATCGCAAGAAAAAGAAAATCACATAATGAAATATGAGTGTCGATGTATGCCCCCACTTTAAAGTGGTTGTTAACACCATTACTATGACCAATTGCTTTAAAGTATCTGATGAATGAAGACATGAGAGATAGCTTGGAAAGCCCTATGCCAAGTCATATGTTTTCGAAGTGAGCTACATCATGAATAAGTACATCACATGTGCGTCAACTTAAGGCATGTTGTCCACATCCCAAGCTTTCTCTTATATGATCATGGAAGGTTAATGGCTAGCCAAAAGAGGCAACGACAAGTGACATACGAGGAAAAGGCTACCTAACCCATTTCCCCCACTTAGTGCAAGACAAGGGTATGCCGAAATGATTGATAAGATGCATGGTAGAGTAAAAATCAGTAACAATTAGAGGAATTAGGTGCCCCCAAATAAGGGAGAGCACCAAAATTCTTAAGATGTTGGATTTTACTAATCAAAGCCTTTACATTCATTAGTAGAATGACTGTGAACTTTATGATATGCACAAAATGAATGTTTGTAGTAGAATCCCTTTCATGTTCTTGGAGGAAGGGATATAAGGGAATGTGCAGGATCATGGTTAATTACAAATGTAGAAACCCTCGATTATCCCGTATGTCAACCACATTGACAGGAATAATTACAAATGTAGAAACCCTCTCCACCCAACATAATGCATTTCATTCGTGGCGAGAAACCATGAGGCAATATTATGCATGCGGATTGTCTTATGATGATGTGAAAGATCTCCAAATAACAAAAGCCCAAATAGCCTCTTTATTTATTAACCCCAGCACTGGTTTGCCAGTTAATGTTAACAAACCAAAACTTTCTATAAAATGGTGCATGCATAGGGGCATAGTAGATAACTTTTGGGATCGTTGGTGTATGGTTTTTGATAAACCACCCAAAAATAATCTTGATGTACCTTTTTACTTTATTAAAAAATTATATGCTGAGTTTTTGTTAGGGCATCATGTCAATTACTTTGACATTAAACCCTTCCAGGGCGTTGGTGGAGGTATGCCCCAGGAGAGGCCAGGGGTAGCTAGAGTAGTTAGGCTCCCACATGTTCCCCATCCTCCCCTTCCTTTGCCACCTCCAGTACAACATCCAGATATTATGGAGGATGCAGCCACACAAACGATCCAGGCCATTCACTCTTTGAGTGGTCTTTTGGTTTCCCATGCTTCTTTAGTAGCTCAACCACACTCTGGTGATCTTGGCGATGGATCCAGTGCTGTTGCATCATCGTCCTTAGGTCCACATATTTTTGTGCCAAATATTTGCAATATGTTTGGGTCCTATTGTGCATCCCCTGAAGCAGCCATTAGATACTTTTGATTATGACATCCAGGATGTGGAGATTATAGCATATCACACGCAGGGGAGTGGAGCACACCCTACAGAGTTCTCTCCTACTAGAGAGGTGGACATTGGAGAAGTTACAAAGGTAACATTTAAGGTGTAAATTCATAATTTGCATTTTTTTAAAAATGAATATTAATAAGAGATAGTATCAAGTACTAATATTTATTTACATGCTCTATTTAATAGTTAATGTCTGAGGAGGAGCTCACATGAGTGACTGATAGCACCCTTAGGGCCATTTCATTTTTCCTTGAGACACACACAGTATGTATTTTCGCACTCACTCATTTACATTTTTTTACTATATACTTGCTTATCATTAATGAAATTATATATTAACTTATATGTTTATCTTATTCTCTACTTGTAGGAAACACCTAGTGTGAGCAAGGTGCGATGCTCTCCAGACTATGGACGCACAATGTTAGATAAGGGAAAGGTAATTAAACTCAAATTTGATTGAATTAAGATTTATAAGATATTTTATTGATTATGCATACATTGACATAGATTTGTAGTTTCATATGTATTTGTCATTTTTTATGTATAGGCAGTTGTGAGCTCTACATCATTGTTGATAAGTGCCACAACACCTGAAGGAGTAGGTATTCGAACACCTAAAGAAGGAGGTGTTGAAACACCTCAAGGAGGAGGTGTTGAAACACCTAAAGGAGATAGAGAAAAAGATCAGCCTAAAGAGGTATGTGTTTATTTTATTTTGTGCTTGGTAAATATAATCTTATTACTGACAATTCTATGCTAACTTGGATCAATTTCATGTTTTTGTTCATATATATAGATTTATGTTACAAAAGTTGGTTTGGTTAGTTCTTTGAGAGGGATATATTCTAGGACTCCTAACCCTTCGAAGAGACGTATATTTCAGGTAATCAAGATTTCAATTTTAGAGTTCAATTATAATTCAATGTGTATTGATTTTTATGTTAATTATTCAATTTTAAATTATATAGTATAACTAATCTCAATTGTGGTTTTACTTTTTCTTGTGTAGCTACCTTGAGAGCCAATGAGTGCTTCAAAGAGGCTTCGTTTTGATGATCCACCAATAGTTTAGGATGAGATAAACATTTTGGCATGTAAATATTGAATAGATACCAAGATGGCATATGCCACATATTGTAAAACTTTGTTTGAGTTGGAGTTGATGCCATTTTTGTATATGGACATACACTTGATTATTGGATAATTTGATATATATAGAAGTTGACAATCGAAATTTAATTTCCACCTCATGTGCACGATTAAACTCTTTGAAAATTTAATCAAGTGAGCATGGTTAAATGTCAATGTACAATAGCATAAAAAGAATGGTTAAATATTATGTATTTTATATTCATATTGTTGATTAAATTGCATTGCACATCTTTCAAACTCAAAGCATTACTTCACATTGCATAAGTAACAACTAGATGCTGATAGATGAAAAAATTTCAATAACAATATAGTTTTTACAAAGTCAACCTAAGCAGTTATGCAATTACTTCACATTACATAACTAATAAGTAGGAGCAGCTATCAATTGCATTAGCTTGTCATGGAATTCTATGAGACCACATTTCTTTGAGGAAACTTGGCACAAAACTCACAAAAAATGAAAAGAAAGCACTCAAACAAACTTTAAAGGGGTCTCAAGCCTACTGCCCCCTCATTCCACACGCTATGTAGCCATTTACTTGTGTTAGTTTTATGATCAGATTTAATGCACATAAAATTAATTCTAAATCAAACACAATAACATAGCAGATATCCTGGGAAAACCCTCCTCTTGAGGGAGAAAAAATCAGCCAATAATATCACTTATATTATTGTATCACAATAGAAACTCCTTTACAATGAAGGCTGATAATGAGGCCTAATAATATGCACCACAAACTGATGCCAACACAGCAATACAATGATGTAATTCTCAAATGATAATCCACAGCCTTCTCACAATAACTTGATCTGCACTTGAGAGTTTCTCACTAACTCGCACTTGATATGAAATGGAATGTATGAAAAATGTATGTCTCAAAGCAATGAAATGTATCTAATATATATACAAGCTGAGAGAGATGCGACTCTTCACAATATAGGTCGGCCTCCAAAAAGAATGTGCCTCCTCAAAGATTGCGCCTCCAAGATAGAAGTCAGCCATCATAAAATAATAAATATTATTTGACATAAATCGTGCCTTAAGCATGTCGGCCTCTTCATAAATGAGCCTCTTCATTAACTCGTATCTCTTGATGAATTAGAATTAATCACAAATCGATATATATAAATTAAATAGCTTTGGCTATATTTAATTTATTCTTATGTAGAGGAGATCGCTGGAAGGATATGACTGACGCTACAATAATCATCAACACTCCCTCTCAGTCAGGGAGGATGCTTCCAGCTGCACAAGGCAAATCACCTCATCGTGATGCCTAGTACTATGGCTACAACCATAAGTGAAAAGAATAATATCATCTCATCATGATATTAGATATCGCCTCAACACGATATCAACCATAATGGCTACAACCATACTATGGTGTTTACAAATTTTCGTTGTAGACCTCAACTGAAACAACATCCAGAGTTGCTCTTTCGATCAGCAACACAACCATCTTCTTTAGGTTCAGTAGGTTCAGTTCCATGGCTGCAAGTTGTGACTTCACGCTTGATCATTTCTTTGGTTGGCATGACTTCCTCATAGGATGCCTCAAGATTTTCATCACTAGGAAATCTCTCATCACCTTCCTATAGTAGAGTTATCAGCATTCTTCAAAAATCATAAGAATTCTTTTAGTACACTCAAGAGTTATCAGATGTCTTCTTCCAGTCTCAAAAGTTATATTGCCTCTTGGAATGAAAATGCTTGTTTACAATATTTGAAGGTCTATTTCTCAGAGACCGTGATGCTTATAGACTCTTCGTCTGAGGATATGGGATCATTTTGTGACCATATACAAAAACCTCTCTCAGTTTTTGCTATCTTGGAGGCATTTTTCTTGTGGTGATGACTTTTCAGTGGAGGGAAAAGTTGTCAAATGCAAGCAGTGTAAAGTTGCAAAGTGGTGCAACTTTCATTATGCAACTCGTATGACCAAAAAAACTATTCCAACATGTCCGGATGTGTATGTTTACGCTAGGGATGGTCCTCTCTTGCACCCAAATACGTCGAATCACTCCAAGCTACATTGGACCGGCGATTTCCCTTAAGAGTCCAAAGTGCTAAAAGGCAGCAATCTTTGAAGGTCTATTTCTCAGAGACCGTGATGCTTACAGACTCTCTGTTTGAGACTATGGGATTGTGTTGTGACCATCTACAAAAACCTCTCTCGGTTTTTTCTATCTCGAAGGTGTTTTCCTATGGTGATGACTTTTGAGTGGAGGGAAAAGTTGCCAGATGCAAGTAGTGTAAAGTTGCAAAGTGGTGCAACTTTCATTCCACAACTCGTACAACCAAATGGCCTATTCCAACATGTCCAGATGGGTACGTTTACACTAGGGATGGTCCTCTATTGCACCCAAATATGTCGAATCACTCTGAGCTACATTGGATCAGTGATTTCCCTTAAGAGTCTAAAGTGCTAAAAGGTAGCAATCTTTGAAGGTCTATTTCTCGGAGACCATGATGCTTACAGAATCTTCATCTAAGGCTATGGGATCATGTTGTGACCATCTACAAAAACCTCTATCACTTTTTGCAATCTTGGAGGCATTTTTATGTGGTGATGACTTTTTAGTGGAGGGAAAAGTTGCCAGATGCAAACAGTGTAAAGTTGCAAAGTGGTGCAACTTTCATTCTGCAACTTGTACGACCAAAGAAATTGTTCCAACACATCTGGATGGGTACGTTTATGCTAGGGATGTTCCTCTCTTGCACCCAAATATGCCGAATCACTCTGAACTACATTGGACCGACGATTTCCCTTAAGAGTCCAAAGTGCTAAAAGGCAGCAATCTTTGAAGGTCTATTTCTTAGAGACTGTGATGCTTACAGACTCTTTGTCTGAGGCTATGGGATCATGTTGTCACCATCTACAAAATATCTCTCAATTTTTTCTATCTCGGAGGTTTTTTCCTATGGTGATGACTTTTCAGTGGAGGGAAAAGTTGCCAGATGCAAGCAGTGTAAAGTTGCAAAGTGGTGCAATTTTCATTCTACAACTCGTACGACCAAAAAGACTATTCCAACACATCCGGATGGATACGTTTACACTAGGGATGGTCCTCTCTTGCACCCAAATACGTCGAATCACTCTGAGCTACATTGGACCGATGATTTCCCTTAAGAGTCCAAAGTGCTAAAAGGAAGCAATCTTTGAAGGGATATTTCTTGAAGACCGTGATGCTTATAGACTCTTCGTCTAAGGATATGGGATCATGTTGGGACTATCTACAAAAACCTCTCTCTTTTCTTGCTATCTCGAAGGCATTTTCCTGTGGTGATGACTTTTTAGTGGAGGGAAAAATTGCCAGATGCAACCAGTGTAAAGTTGCAAAGTGGCGCAACTTTCATTGTGCAACTCGTATGACCAAACAGATGGTTCCAACATGTCTAGATAGCTACGTTTACACTAGGGATGGTCCTCTCTTGCACCCAAATATGCCGAATCACTCTGAGCTATATTGGACCAAGTGAAATTAGGTGAAAATTTGATGCAGACACAAGGGCATAATCACAAATTCTTTGCAACCTACCTATTTGAGGCATCTAACAAGATTATTCTAACCTCTTTGGACAATCCAAAACTCCCTTAAAACTTGACAAGCAACTAAATACATATTTCCCTCTTTAACTCCCTTAAACCCTTGTAATAGTGAAACTAGTTTTTGTCCAATTACTCCACAATCTTCCAAAACACCAGACGAACACATGACTGATTCAAACACCCATATCTAAGTTACACAACATATATGAGAAACAACATAGACTCCTTTGGACCATCGTTGAGTTCCTATACATTCACCCTTCAACAGGCTACTCAATTAGCCCAAAAATGCAAAGCAACATACCTTCAAACACCACACAGACCCCTGAAACCTTGGGGCAGCAAATAAACTGCCAAGAAAACAAAGATTCTACAATTGGATAGATAAAGTATTTGACCAATAACTCATCGAGAGCACAAATTCCCAAAACTAGCCCTCCACTATGAACATATCAACTAAGTAGGAACCCATAACATTATGGAAAGATGATCCACTTCTCCCAATGTAACTCCCAAGCATTACATGTGAGAGATGGTCAATTTCATTGATGGAAATGATGGTCAACACCTCATGATCATTCAAGTACTCATACTAACAATACAAGAGATTTACACATCAAATTGCAAGTGAATATAATTTACTATATCTTAACATAAAAAATGCAAAACCTAATAGAAAAATGTATCAATGACGTACAAGGATGTATAAGAAAGCTCAAATTTGAAAATAGAATGTAAACTTAGAAAACTATAGATTTGAAAACCTTAATAATGTAAAACCCTAAAAAGAAGGTTGGATCAAGTGTAGGATTGGTTGGGCTCAACAAGATATAAAGAAAAAAAAAGTTTATTTATGAAGTTAACCTAGGATAATTAAGTAAATGCAATGAATCAAACACAATCAACCTAACATAATTAAGGGTTACTCTAGATGTTCAAATTTGTTACTCATTTTTATTGCATTGAATCAAAATGTCTCACTATTAATTGCTCCAATGCTATAAGATAAATGAATGTTTTCATGATTATAATGAATATATATTGTATGTTATTAATGCTAGCATATATCATCAAATTATGCCAAACATGTGTTTAGTCAACTCAAAGTGGTTGAATGACGCCACTTACCCAAAAGTTTGAATTTTGAATTTTAAAATGAAAGGGAATAGGTTTGTGACCATGAGGTCACCCTTGCAATTGAAGAAGTGTCCTAGAATAGGTTAATAGTTAAATCTAAGTGGCTAACAATCAATTCTAGTTGGATCTTTTGCTTGACCTTTCTGGTATGTTGCGGTTGGCTGCTACTTGATCCTTTTGATCCGGTCTTAACCTTTTGTGCAGCTGGTGTTTATTGTTGGAATTTTGTTTCCTATCTTTAATGTTGTAAACTTTGTGGTTTCGGGTCCCTGTAAAACCCATTTTACCCTTTATCAAAAACAATCAATTCCAGGTCGCTAATGGATAAATGAGGGCATACCCATTGGTGAATGTGATAAATGGGAAAATAAGGTAAATGTATAGATGTGTGTGAATAAGAATAGGATAGGGCTAATTGTATAGTGATTTAAGTATGCAATTTGATAAAAGGCTAGAGAGATGAGCTTGAATTTAGATGTTGAGTCACTACGTACATGTATCAAGACATTTCTTCAAAATAGACACAAAATTGTGTGGGAAATGACATGGTATGCACAAATTTTATTATTACAATTACACACATATTGATTTACAAATGCTTTGCATATAGATTAAATTTACTTTAAAATTAATACCTATTAATACTTCTTCTTTAAGAAAACATTATTATGTATTCTCTAATAAAACTTTCACCATAACAAGACTTCTTGCAATTACTTCAATTGTAGCATACATAATTTCATATTGCACCTATCAATGTGCCAATTACATCTTCACGTGCGATTGCTAGTATATGTATGTTTCTTAAGAAAACATAGATGGGTTAAGCTCTCTCCTTACTCTTTGAGTAAGAGATAGTAGGGGAGAGGACTATATAGTATTACAAAACCTGGTTCAAACGAGCATACCGATAGGAAAGAACTAGGAAGAAAACATTCGGTTGTAGTTCAATTAAGTACAAAAATAGACCCCTTTACAAAACCTATGAGTTTCCAAAATACAGACCCCTTTACATTTTAAACATACCCTTTATACAATGCTAGACATTTGACCCATCTTTCAAAAAACTTCACTAGGTATAGATTATGTTAGACATTTGACAAGCACCTGTAAAAACCATCAAGGTAGCTTAGAATAACCAATCTATATTATTCTAAATGACACAAAATATGATGAGATGGTAATGCAAAATATAAAAGGCGCTTAGAATAACCAATCTATATTGTTGTAATCTATTGCATACCTCTTCGAAAGGATCAGAGCTAGCTATTTTTGCAGTAGGTCCATGATCAATTGTGCCAGGAATATCGCAAAAGTGGGAAAATGAGAAATCTATATTGTCACAATAGAAAAGATGCTTAGACTAACATATCTATATTAATCTAAACAACTTGAATGATGATGATTTGGTGATGCAAACTATAAAAGACACATACCTCTTTGAAAGGATCAGAGTGGCTATTGTTGCAGCAGGTCCATGATCAATCGTGCCAAGAATATCGCAAAAGTGGGAAAATGAGAAATCTATATTGTCACAATAGAAAAGATGCTTAGACTAACATATCTATATTAATCTAAACAACTTGAATGATGATGAGTTTGTGATGCAAACTATAAAAGATGTATACCTCTTCGAATGGATCAGAGGTAGCTATTGTTGCAGTAGGTCCATGATCAATCTTGCCAAAAATATCACAAAAGTGCATACAAAATATCACTATTAAAGACACCTGCATTGCAATAGTATATAAAATATTAGTATTAAATAAAGAACACTAATGAACTTAATCATAATGAACATAAGCATTCTACCTTCCATTCTTGAAAATGCTATTCAAGTGTGTCTGAAGGGTCATCTCTTTGCTTAAGAGTATCCAATATTGCTTCATGATCAACATTACTAAGTGTCCATAGTTTTTTTGTCTTTGGTCTGGCATGATGCTTCAACAACTTAACATTTGTTGCTATAATAAGGTGCAAATACATGAGAATGGTTTTGTGTTTCTCGTAGTCTTCAAATGTAGGTATGCCATTCTTTCTAATCATGTATGTTCGCAACCAAGTTCCTGCAACCACAACTGAACCTGAAGGATACATGAAACCATCATCATCTTCCATCGGTTGTGTTAGCTTATGTTTACCCACAAACATCGAGCCAACCAATAGTCTGATCTCTCTTCATTCCCCTGTGGTGCAACAACTACAAAAATATGTCCTATCTGTAGTAGATCTGAAAGTAGGTCATAATCAACTAAACTTTCCATTGTGTCATTTGTCATGGATATTGTTTGAGATAAAGGAGTTAGATACTGTGGTACCCATGTATCTACCCACTCACTTGACTCACATTGATCCCGCTCACACTAAATACAACTTTGACAAAAACAAGCCAACTTTCATGTCCAAATGGTCCATGTGCTACATCTGAGCTTCGAAATGAATGCATCTTTGAAGAATCTTTGATTGTATGACAATCCAATATGCCTCCCATTGTACCCTCCTCAATGAACCAAAAGAATCTGGCACTGTTGAATCAAGTGTCCCTCCCTATGACAATGCTGAACTACACCAATCAACTATAGAACGTGCATCGCTGAATTTTGCTCCTGAAAATCTTCAATTGCTCCTTAACTAGAGCTCTCTTTATGCATGTACCTACTCCATCATGCTCCCCTTTCCCATGTCCACTTCAAAAAACTCCAAATATGAGGTAGACCCCTATCTACATGCATTCTACTCAACCAATAAAACATACGAGCATTCTTGAATTGACCTGTGCAATTATCTGACCAAATTAGATGTCGGCCTAATGCTATATCATGCTCCTACAAGAACTCAAAAAATTTCTCAAAATAATGTTGGACATACTCAGATGAGTGAGATCTATCATCACCATATAAAAATGATACTCTCGATTATCTTTCCAATCCTCCTCCTGTACTATCAGGTGCATGTCTAAAATTATGTGGACAAAATAGCAATCTGAATGGAATTGTAATACTAGATTGTACTTCATTTGTGGTTGCAATGTGTAGTTTTCTGCAAAATCAACCACTGATATAATAGTGCCAATGGAAAAGAGTCCTTACACATCCTAAATTGTTGATCCAACCATTGAGACCTATGACTATGCCTTGCATACTTGTAGAAAAGATTGTCCTTAAAATCTGAAATAAAATCAGCAACACTGCATTCTTTTGTAACCAACTCACATCTAGAACCTTCACCTCCACTTTCCAAAGTATATTTGACTATCTCATATCTCTTTTTCTCAACAAGCTTCTTTCCAAATTCATGTTCAGAACTCTCATGAAAACTTTTGAACAAATTTTGACAAGCCACCACATTGTGAGCACTTTGTATTTAAACAATCATTTCTATAGAAAAAGCAACCATCATCTCTAGAACATAAAAATAGATCTAGCAAGTCCCTTGATGATTTCGGAAGATGCATTGCACCAAACTCCTACAACATTTCATTTGTATGCAAAGTAGAACGGATATAGCATAATAGCTCATGGTACATTGAAAACTCCACATGGTATTTACAACAACAAGTATTATGAATCTTAAGAGGCACACAATAAAATGGCTTCAAACCCTCAAAATTCATTTGCGAGATTTCCATATTTTTATGTGTTTCAATAAATTTTTTGAACAACATTGTTTGGCTTGATTCCAAGAAATATTTAGGATGTGGTGTACGGTCTCGATTTCCAATTCTTAACTTTAAAACATCCTTTGCATTGGGTGATACTCTAGAGTTATCATGCCAAAATTGTTGAATTACCTGCTTTACATTATCAGTTAGCATCTTATCAACACGTGGAAGCCTCCTGGTAAAATCCCATGTATCATTTTGAATAGGATCATCTATTCTTTCTCTTCTTGCAAGTGCTCTGTCCAAATTTTTATGATTTATGTCAAAATCAATACAAGTTTGTCTCATAAAGCGAGCCTTTTTCAATTTATGGCTTACTAGGGCAGTTGTAATGACTCTTTGAGCAGCTTTCTTATCATTTTCCTTGTTACTTTTTCCAATAGACTTGAGATCATTAAAAGATTTTTGACAATAATAGAATTTTTTTTGGTCTTCTTGTTCACACGAATCTTCAATTTGGCTAGCAAAGGTCTCATCTTTTGCATCTTTAGCAATTGTACAAAAATTGGCATTGTTCGGTCAATGTCTTATCACTAAAATATTGGTTGAAAAGTCTTCTAGCCCACAACCGAACAGTTCAGTGTTGACCTCTTGCCTTCAAAATTGTTTATAATGTTCTCATCAAATTCAAGTAGCCATTTAGGGGTTCTTGAAGGTCTTGAAATTGGAATATGTCTTTCTTCCATACAAGGTTCTTCATTTCTCATGTAATTTGGTGAAACATAATTTACACTTGCTTCAATATTATGTTCAAAATCTTCATTTCCAACATTTTCACCTTGAACATTTTTCAATATCAATTTGAATAATTTCATTCCCAATTTCACTATTATGTTCAACATCTTCAAATCCAACATTTTCACCTTGACAATTTTCATTATCAATTTCAATATCATGTTCAACATCTTCAAATCCAACATTTTCACCTTGAACATTTTCATTATCAATTTCAATAATTACGTTCCTAATTTGGAATATCATGTTCAACATATTCAATTCCAACATTTTCACCTTGGAACATTTTCTTGAACATCTTCAATTTCCTCTCTTCACTTGAAAGACCATAGGGGTTAGGTTAACCAATATTTAACATACCTTGTCTTCTCTTCCTATGAATTTCTCTATCTCTTTGTCTATATGCTTCAATTTCTTCTTTTGTAAGCTTTCTCTTACATTTTTCTTTCAATGACTACTGCTCCCCATTATACCTCATAAAAGATGCTAAAAATCATTGCTTATGACAAATAAATTTCAATAGAAGATGCTCCAAAAAGTTGATCTTTGTCTCTTCTTGTCTGAAACCGCGTGTGTGTCGCCTGCAAATAGAATGTAGGGTCCGTTGGAATGCACAAAATGGCCCACATGGGGCTTTTCTATCCCCCACAAATCTGATATCTGATTCATTTGAAAGAAATTTATGATACTTGTAATGGTATAATTTTTGTTCTACAAATCGGATATCTGATTTGTGTACACATAGACCTAAGGGTTAATGGTAGATGGTAGAGGGTTTAAGGGTTAAAGGTTTAGGGTTTAGGGTATATGGTAGAGGGTTTAATGGTTAAGGTTTTATGGTAGAGGGTTATAAGGGTTTAGGGTTTCATGGTTAAGGGTATAGGGGAGAGAGATAGATGGAGTGAGTGTGTGAGAGAGATAAAAGAAGGGAGGGTTAAGGGGAGAGGGTAGGAGTTTAAGGGTTAGGGGGAGAGATAGAGAGTTAGTGAGAGAGAGACCTAAGAGGGGAGAGGGTATGATGGAGAGAGTTGAGAGAGAGAGAGAGAGGGAGGAGTGGGAGAGATAGAGTGGGGTTAAGGGTAGAGGGTAAATGGTTCAAGGGTTTAGGGTTTAAGGGTTAAGGGTTAAGGGTTAAGGGTTTAAGGGTAGAGGGGAGAAGGATAAAGGGAGTGAGTGAGTGATAGAAAGACCTAAGAGAGGGAGAAGTGGTAGGAGGA
>VDFB02000009.1:13491351-13524543 GCA_007258455.2 Sequoia sempervirens
TTTTTCCTTGAAATTTAAGTACTACTGCATTGAAATTTCAAATTTTCACCAAATAGACTTTTAAAAAAATAAAATAGACTTAGTAGTTTAGAAACTACATTCAATTTTCCATAGAATCTATTATTACGTATTTTTGAAATAATATAGATAACTTATTCAAATTTTTATGTCAAGTTGTCTAACTCTGATTTTTCTGAATTTTCATTGCCACTTAAGGGCCTATTTTTCCATGATAATCCTGCACATACCCATCACTTGAATTATTTTAGTTTGATAGAGATCAAGACCTAAGGTGGATGTATTATCACATTACAACATTAAATCAAGGCACAATTAAGCCAAAATCACAAGGAGGATGCAAAGGAGACATAAAAAGTAGAAGGATTACTTTTTTGGTGTCCACAACGACATAGAGAGGAATGAAGGTACACATAGAGGAATGTCACAAAGAGAGAGAACATCAAATAGAACATCATGGGAGATCACATTACGCACATGCAATCACGCAAAAGAAAATGAAAAATGAAAATAAAATGCAAAAAAAAAAACTAGTAAGGAAAATGCGAATCAACCTATGAGCAAGTCATCGGCCTCCCAATCATGTTCATTATATACCGAAGGGGGAAAACTAGCTAAAGGGAAAATGGAAAGTTCCAAAATAGGAGAAGTATCAGGTTCAACACTATGTATAGGAGATTTCTCATTTAAGCTCATGAAAGAGGAAAATAATGTGTTCAATTCATTATGCACCTCTTCATCGATTTTAGCGGTCTCGTCATTATCATCCAAGTTAATCACAATAGGAGGATGAATGATAATGTCCATCGAAGATTTCAACTCTTGTTGTGATTATTGTATTGTGTCATTTTGTTTTTGTTGGGGAGGAGGGTCATCATGCATTGTTTTGATCAATTTTGGATTTTTATTTTCTTTGTTTAACTCTTCATGTAACTTGCGAGCAAGAGCACGACATCTACACCTACACTCTCTAGCACCTCTATTTATTTTGGTTTTGTTTTCAAGTTACGTTTGTGTAGGAGCGGGTTGATCAACCATGGGTTTCTTTTCTTCCCTAAGAGGAGGAATGGAAGGAACCACGAGAGGTTGTTTAGCCACTTTCTCCTTGAGTTTATAAGTTTGTTTGATTCTTGGAAGTGTGACAGAGTTATTTTCATTGTTTCTTAGTCATTTGTAGGACATAGTTGGGGTTTATGTTTTGTGTTGGTCCTGGTTGTTTGGGTCTTGTTTAAGTTCAAGCATGATTTCATCAAGGATGGGAGTTGTGGAAGTAGAGGGGGACATGTTTCAGAGGGATAGTTCAGCAATTTTCTTTGCTTTAAATTTTTGGTAAGATACAATAAAGAAGTCTTCTCGTTGCTTGATAGGTTCCATGGGCTCAGGCCAAAAGGATTCTAAGGAAAAAATTCCTTTGGAATACAAGGGGTTAAAGCTGCTATGGTGTATAGTAAATATTTCATTATCAAAGGGAAACTTTAAGCATTTGTGCACAACCGAAGGGACGACTTTCATTGAGCAAAGCCATGGATGGCCTAGCCTAAAAAAAATTGGTCTGATTACAAGATGATGGGGAATGTGAAATCTAATGTTTTTGGTCCTTTTTGTAATGGTAAGGTGATTGATCCTATCATAGGGCAAGCAAAACCATTATGTGTCTTGATCCATGCTTTCGATCTATCATATTCATCTTGATAAAGTTCATGCAAAAGTATAAATTCCTTAGTGATCACATTCTCTCGATAGGCGGGATCTATTAGTATCCCATTAGTGGGCTTGTAATAGATACAATTGCCTATGTAGAGAGGAACATCAAGAAAATGCTTAAGTATATCCTTAGAGGAGAAAGCAATGTCAAGAGGAATCTTAGTTCAGCCCTTACAAGGGATGACCTCTATCACCCTAACCATTTCATCCATAGGATTAACGTTGATAGCATTTAGGATAGGATCATTGTTTTCATCATTTGTATCAACATTCATGACATCATTCTTTGTAGTTTCACTAGTTTTGATAAATGAAATATTATGTTTCATCATTGGATTGGTGAAAATTTTCAAGTTTTGGTTTAGAGGGGAAATGGACTTATTGCCTTGATTGCTAACACCTCCAATGGATAGATAACCAAAATCAATGAGGTCTTGCACAAGATGTTTAAGACACTTGCAATGTTTCGTGTCATGTCCATTTTGTTGATGATAGTGGCAATAACCATTGGATTTAAAGCTTGGGGGTAAAGGCTTATTAGGGTTAGGTTTTTTTATTGGAGGCAAGCTAATCATTTGTTGGTGTAAAAGTTGGGACATTATGTTATGAAGGGTTTCAGGCAAGGGAGTGAATTGTCTTTTCAGATCTCCATAACTAAAGGGCATCATGGTTTTGATATCAGCTACTTGGTTGTTGAGGATGATTAAATTGAAGGAACCCTTTGTTTTCTTTTTCTAAAAGGTTGGGAATTTTTTTGGTTTGTGGGCTCAGATCTCTCAATTTAGCTAGAAGTGTCCAGTGTATCTCAACTATTAACCAAATTTTGGTAATCATAGAGGGAGGTACATAGGTGCATGAGGGATGGTAATTTCATCATAGTAAGCTTGTCTTGGGTCTTATTTTGCATGTTTTCTATGAACATCTTTCGATGGTGTGGGTTAGGGACCTTGACATCAATTTGGGAATAAAGCAATTAATAGCGTGAGATAAAATCAATTATCTTTTCTTCCTCTTTTTGTTTGCATCTCATCAAATCAGCCAAGGTCATCTTGGGAGTCATATGCACTTGGAAATGGTTTACAAATGCATCAACAATTTCATTAAATGAATGAATTGAATTGTTTGGTAAAGAAGAAAACAATTCCAAGGTAGTATCTTTTAAGGACCTAGGAAAAAGTTTTGCCAACAATTTATCATCAACAAAAAAGTCACTACATAAGGCAGTGTAGGCATTAACATGGTTAGAAGGATCTCCCTTCCCTCCATATTTCTCAAATCTAGGCTCCCCTACACCTTGTGGAATTGGTGTTCACAATGTCTCCAAAGACAATGGACTACTTTTGACATAATATGTGGGTGAGCCATTCTGATTTTGGTTTATAGTGGAATTTTTTTTTTGCATGGATGGAACAGTTTGGAAGAGTTGTGTTATGAGAGGGTCATTACTTGTGGTATGAGATGGAAGTGAAAGTGGTGGTGGAGTGTATGTACTAGCAAGACAAGTGAATGGAATGCTTATAGGTGTTAATGTGGTAGAAGGTATAATGTGTGATGCAACATAGGAACTAGGGATGCTAGCAGGAATACCCAAGGAAGGAATAACATTACTAACTTATTGCATTGTTGTTGTAACTTGAGTGTTATAGGTAGGTATTGAGGCTATTGTTGAAGGAGGAGGAATTTGGGTTCCTCCTTGGCTTGTGACATTGTTTTTTTGTATAGGAACACTAGGTGTTGAAGGAAGATGTTTTCCAAAGATCTCAACTATGTTTTTCACAAGGTCAAGGAGATCTTCACTTTCAAGCATGCAATGAATGTTTTCTATGGTAGGAATTGCAATAGTTCAAATGTTTTCAAGGCTTATTTCATGTTGTATACTTACTAAGTCCTAATGAATTTGAATTATTTTCTCTTGTGGGATATTATCATTCGTTGGTTGAACTTGCATGCTACTTGAAGGAAAATAGTTGCTAAGGGTGTTATCCATGCCTAGTGTACTAGTGTTAATACTAGGAGTGGAAGCTCTAGATAAACCATAATCTTCAAAAATACCTATGTACTTTTCCATTTGCAATATTCAATACTCTAAAGGGATTGGATAACAAATGAGTAAAAGCTGCAAAGCTTCTACTCCTACACTTTGGGCTCTGTGAAACCCAAGAGGGTACTCCCACAATGTATACTAAAGAATTTATATGATGACCATTTCAATACATTGTACACAATAGATAATTCCCATACAACTACTCAACACCATAGTATATCAAACAATTTGGAAGCTCATTTATTGATAACCTACACTTGGAGCATGAGAATAATGAAACTCAACAAAAAACAACTACAATAGTACTCATTTGAAAGTTTGTGAATAAAAAGTGATTAGTTGATGAATCAACCCAAAAACTAAATTATGAATACTGTGCACGAACCAGTGCCTTATCCTAAACATGGAGTCAATCTCAACCTATGCAACCAAACAACAATTCAACAATAGTAACATACAATCTCAAGAAACAAGTGTGCATTACAACACTCCCATATTACATTCATGATCACCACTGCTTACAAATATGTTAGCACCTAATTCTTATGAGTTAACAATCTCATCAAAGAATTTACATTAATTCATTGAACTAATAACATGAATGAAATTAAACATCCATTGAGAAACAATAGAGACGAAAAAAACAATCCTTGATTATTTTCATTCATAACTCATAAAACGAGTATAGTGGAGAGACAATAGCCATGAAATTATTATCACACTGTATTGCATTTTCTATATTGTTATCAAAATTACATACATAAAAATAGAATCCGAACTTAAGATAAAACTTAAAACATGCTTGATATTCCTTTTACAATTCATAGTGTTGATTGCAAAACAATGAACCCCTACTTTCTGGCCCTGAATTCCTTCTTATAGAAATGAAGGAGCAAAACAAGCCTTAGGCCAAAAAGTACACGTCATTACCTTAATTGAACACTATAACAAAGATTCCCTTTTCAGTTACTCTTCATTCCCAAGAGGTGCAAAACATGTCTGAAATAAATGTAGTCTTCATTCATCGTTGGAGATCGGGTCCCATTTTCAAAAAGGAATCTTCAAATAGTTACCTCAAAATTTGTGCCACTCACACCAAGTGGAAAGAAAGAAAACATGAAAGAAATGAAAATAAAGGAAAAATAATATGTCCACATCTGTAGCCCTGTCATCAATTCAATTTGAAGAAAATTCACTATATTTTCTATGCTTTAGCGAAATCCTAATTTGTACTAAATCCAGGCTATGCAGTGCATTTTCACCTGTCCATTATTCATCATGATTGCAGAATTCAAAATAAAAATTTAAAATCACCACCCTGACATTTCTTATTAATCCACCACCCCCTCCAAGTATCTTCCTCTCTAAGCTAGAAATTCCTATTCAATAGGCCAGTTGGAATTCATGACCTCATCTACACTTTCTCTATAAGGCACATACTTGGTAACAATTTTGTTGGCCTCCTTGTCAAACTCCAACAATACAATATTTGCATGAGACAACATATCCATATTTCTCTTCAGTGTGCCCATATCATATCCTTGACAAATTGAAACTTCTTGATCTAAAATTATTTTATTGGTTTCAACTTTCCATTCTTGTAGGATTTTTATGCTACTTTCATCCCTCAGAATGAATGGGAGGAGACCATGATTTGATTCATGAAATGATTTCACCAACTACCTTATTTTGATCTCCAAAGGTTCAATATTTCCCCTATACCCCTCAATTTTTCCTACAAGAGTAATAGTGGGCTTAAATTTTTTAGGAGGGTTGGCATCTTGCTTAGCTCCAATGGACATCAATCTCAATTCTTGCATCCTAGGGATCCATGTTTCCATAAGTGGAATATCTCTTTCCCTTTCATTGTCAAAATTATTTATAGCAGCCATCATGGATGAATAGCTATAGTGAATGCTATTCAATCTATTATTCACTCCTCTGTTCAAATGCTTCGATACTGTAGTGACAATCTCCATATTGCTATTAAAAACCTCCTTATCATGATTGTCACTTTTATATTTATATTCATTTAGTTGCTTGAGCAATTCTTCCCTACTAATATCTTCCTTAACCTATGGCATTTTTTATGTACTAGGCTCTATTATTGAAATAGGCACACTTCCCATGTTGTATGGCATAATTTCCCATGAGGAACTCACTTCAGTGGTAAATTCGAGGGGTGCAGTTTCTTATGAAGTGGTAGGGGAGTCAACATCATTTTGCTTATGCTTTTCTAGTTGCAAACTTTGCAACTTAACCTCCAATAATGCCCCCTTTGTCTATAATTGCATATTGCATTGTTCAAGCTTTCCATATTTAACCAAAAAATCATTGTGTTCTATCCTAAGCTTCTCATTTTTTGCAATTACAGATTCTACATTGGCCCTTGTAAATTGTGCAACATGTACTGACATGTTTGTTGCATCTAGAGCTAATGTTTCTGACACCCTCTTTATTATTAGGCCTCTATTGTAGTTAGGTGTAGCCTCAACAATGTTAGGCTTCCTTGTACTTGGGGCTAGAGACTAGATAGCTAATTCATCCCATTGTTCACTAAAGGAAGACCCTTGTAATGCAATTGCAACCTTTTCTTCTCAATTGTAGATTGTCCTATCACATCTCTTTATTGTATCAAAGGCTATGGAAAAAGATAAATCCCATTCTAGAAGTAATAAAATACCATTATTTCTCACTAATTCTCTTCCTTCCTTTGTATTCATCCTTTGGAACCTATCCCTCATCTCATTCAAAAGCTTTGTCTTGATAGGGGCATCTGGTAATTCTGGATGAAATCTTCTTTCTATGGCTAGGATTTTGACATATTCATCTCTTTTAGCCATGTATGCAAATTCCATAGAAGCTTGAGACTTTACAAATGAGTCATCATCCAAAAACCTTGTGCATGCTTCCACCCGCATATCATCTTTTCTATTGAGCCTAGTAAGATCAGCTTTACTCAATCTCATACCTAATTGTTGTGTCACCCTCATTGTTGGTGCAATGGGCATTCCTTCTTCCATTTCCTACTCTGATACCCAAATTTCATCATCAGAGTCTTCATCAACATAGTCTACCAAACCAGTTACTTCAACCTTCTTCTTCAATGATGGCTCTTTTGGTGGTGATACACTAAGTGGTGGAGCATCAAGATCCATAATTTTAGGTTTTTTTCACCTTGGAGGAGATGGTGGTGGTACTTGTGGCATAGGAGGATGCCTTTACTCCTCTTGTTGGGAGGGGCAGGAGCTGCATCATTTTTCTTTTCCTTACTCTTTCTCCTTACAAAGAATTTTATTTTTGGTTTTTTAGGGGCTTAAGATGTAAATTTATCTCCCATAGTAGGGACTTCCCCTCCACCCTATTCTTCTTCAATGGGGGATTTCCCCTTATCCTTAGTTATTACCCCTTTAGTTTCAAGGTGGCCCACTATTGTCTCAAGATTTTGGGATACATGTTCCACCTTTTACATTACATTTTCAATCTCTGGGAGAACCCTGAAGTCTAGTTCTTCTTTCTTTATCTTTCTTTGCATCTTATTGAAGGAAATCCACCTTGCTTTTTTTTTTCTTGTTCCAAAAGGTCAAACACATTTCTTATCACATCCTCCAAATATTGGGAAATGTGCACATATTTTTAACTCTTGTTCCTTTCCTTCAACTAGGCCATGAAACCTTCAGGATCATATATGATCCTCTCCACTAATCTTTGCATGCGGTAGGCCTTGAGTATATCAAGTATTTTATTCCAACCTCCTTTTTCCATCACAAAATCAAAAAAACATGTGTACGAAGGAAAGAATGTTCCTTTTCCTTGATTCAATAGATGTTCATTTTCAACACTTCCCAATTGCCATATTACCTCAAGGAAACCAATTCTCTCTAGCACATATCTTGGTAGTAGGTGAGGTGCAACAATGGAACCATACACTCTTAAAATAGTGTAATCAGGATATGGGATAACACATCCCCAATTGTGATAAACTCCTAGCTTAGACCTTCTCTCCTTTGGTCTCAAGAAGTCATGCAAGGCTATAGGAATTCTAGGTATATTCACAACCAAGGATCTCTTCAAATTTGAAGCAAACAAGTTCTAAAATGCCACATAATCATATGTCCTATCATCCTTGTCTAAAATAGCAGTCCAACACTGCATCCAAAAATCCAAGTTACCCTCCTTCCTATCCAAAGTCATATTTTTCCCAAAGTAAGACACACCTTTGAATAAAAACATATGCATCAACAATGAATACTAGCTAAACCTTTCTCCATCTTCACCTTTCTTCAACCTTTTCAAGCCCTCATGAATCTTTTTTGCAAGAAACCCTACATAGTCATACAATGTAAAATATTGGGGGTGTTGAATATGGATTTCCATATACATCCATGCCATAGGAATTCCCATGACAAGATCATAACCAACTATCTGGAAAATGGAGTAAAAGGTTTTTTGGAAGTAGGAAACAAAACAACTAACAGGGAAAGGATCCTTATCATGTTTCCCTATTGTAATCCTTTGGCCTACAATTTCTACTAGATATCTTGGCAAGATGTGAACTCTGAATGCAATCTTAGTCTTGTCATATTCCTCAAGATTTTTGTCATTGATCTTATGAATTTCATCACTCCACCTACTGAGTTTGAAAATAAGATCAAATTCTTCCTTGGTAATTTTGACCATTTCCTTCCCATCATATGTTCTTATAGTTCTTGTAACTAGGTCATAATTAGTGGCCACTGCTTTGAGCAGATCAACATCCATGTAGACCTTGGGTACAATCAACTTCCCCATGTCATAATTACAAGGGTTACCTACTTGAATACACAAGTTTCTATTCTTAAACCAACTATAGAACAATTCCCACCCAATATAAGGTAATTTGGAATCCTTAATATAATTGTTCTTTTCAATCAAACCCTCTAATACTTGCAGACCTCAAAGAAGGAGTTGACCCTTAGGTTTGTAACTAGTTGAGGGTGGTAACTAGTTAGTAAGGTCCTTATTCAATGGCCTTTTGGAAGCAGAAGCTTCGCCTTTAGACAAAGACGCTTTTGATTGTGCTTTGGGCTCATCCATGACACAAAAGGTATTACAAGGCAAGGTTTCTAGTTTCTTGAACATGAATTATGACAATGCAGGACCAACCAATTATCCTTTATGAATGTCAAACCTTAAAATGTAGAACCAAGAAAAACACTAATGGACTCAAAGGTTTGGGAAATCACAATTCTATCAATAATTTTGATGGGAAGGTAGTAATTCACTTACTGGTTCTTTCGCAAGTTGGTAACCCTATCCTTGACATCGAACACACCTAAAAACTGCAACATGAGATCTCCAATTGTATAAAATATCCTTTACAATCATCAATTATGCTTTCAAGACAAGTTTTAATAGCTATGCAACCTTCTTCTTTGGTAGCTTGATGTCCTTTCTGTTATTAAGGCTTACTCGCACAAACTAGAACAACTTACTTTCCCTCAAACTAAGTTTTGAATGCTATACATTGATCACACGGGCATGTTAACTGATGGATGATCTAGTTTAGTCAGCTTGATTTGAAAATTTTGACTATACACAGTCACAATACTATCAAATGGAAGAAATCCACATGGAACCACTTGCTAGTGATCTGCGGGCTCCACCATTCCTTTGTCAATATAGCCAGAATCCACATGTCTTCTTCTCCTCACCCACACGAGTCTTAACTCTATGCAAATTTCATCAGCGAGGAGACAGGGAAGGGTTGAGATTAAGTCCCATGGCCTCTTGATACTCACATCTTAATCCAAGTATAATTTCCTACAACCTTATTCTTCTTACACCATCAATGGCCTAGATTAAAATATCTCAAACATGTGCATTCTATCTTCTTTAATTACTACATACTTTATTCTATATGCCCCATGTTGAATTATTTGATTAATATTTTCCATTGCTCCAATGCTTCCATTTCTTCTGGGTTATTACACATGGAAATCACCCCACCACCTCATTGAGAATCAGTCAATAAAGCTAGGGCATGGACGGGATAGTGGGGAGCAGTTTATCAACCATTGATTCTCTTCAAATCTCTACTTTCTTATCGCTTAGAAACATTGGGCCCATAGTAGGACAAGACACATGATGACCGCCTACCTGCCTACTCAAATATTTTAATGAGCAATGAAATGGAGTGTGTGCATGGGGAATGGTTGAGATGCAACCACATTACTCAATGACCAGCGTTGATCTTCTTTTAATACCACCTGCCATCTACAACTCAGACATCAGTCCCACCAATACATAGAACACATGGCTTACACCTGCTAGCCCATGAGGATAAAATAGTAAACAATGAAATAGAATGGGCACATAGGGAACAACCAAGATCTTCTTGTGACAATTGAATGGTCTTCAAATATTTTCATATTTGAACTTGTCAAAATTGTTAGTCTTAAAAGAGGGACCCAACTAGGTCGACAAGACTATGACCCATAGGATTAAAAACTTAAGGCTCAAATGATTTTAGCAGGAAACATTTAGCTCGGCTTTGGAAAAATTAAAAAAATAGGCTAACATATAACAACTGATGAGACTAGACCAAAGGGGGGGTCACTTCATGTATTTTGATGGAATAAGTCGTAACTTAAAAGACCAGGAACCAGGAACAAGGGGTCAACGAAGAATTAAAACCTTGGCAGGGAAATAAACTCAAGGGTTTTTCAAGCAGGATCTTAGGTAAGCTAAAAACCCTTAAACAAAGATAGTAATCAAAACCCTAAGCCCTTAGATACAAATCTAACACAAAATTCAACAAGGTTTTGAGATGGAACATGAAATTTTTTAAGATTTCCATCAATGGCTCTGACTGGGGACGCATGCCTCTCATAGGCATGGTGAGATCCTAGAATCTTAGGTTGAAGTAGACCAGCCAAAAACCAAGAAACTACCTAGACAAGGTAGTAATACAAAACCAGACACAACCAAAGCAAACACGCCTATACAAAATGTACAAAACCTATAGTGTACATGGAATCATAACATACTTTGGAGAAGTATGGCTTTAAGAACTGTAAAGCTTTGGAGGAAGTACAAATCCTCCCGATGTGTATTGGTTATCAGATAAGGGCCTAACTATAATGCTTCAAACTTTCCATGTTTACCCTTACCTTCATCCCTTCAATTCCAGGCTCGTACCATAATATTCACCCCAAATTTTCTGGGAGAAGCTCTCTTATCATGCAAGTGTTTGACTTGCAGTTGTGGCTTTGTATTTTTGGATCTTGAGCTTCTCTTGTAGTTTTATCTAATTGCACTAGATTATCAATTATGTGATGCATATCATCACATATATCATCATCATATTCTTGCACAAACTTATACTTCTTTAGCAATTTATTATGTGGAAACCTAGCATCCAGACCATATACCAAGCCAAATAGTGAATAACCAATAGCCTTTTTCATAGTCACTCTATCTACCCAGAGTTCCAACTTCAGTTTTGAGTCCCAAGATTTCTTGTTCTTCTCCATCACCCTCTTGATAATTTTCATTAATCTCTTATTGCCAAATTTAGCCTGATCATTCCCCTAAGGATGGTTAGGTGAAGAATAAGAAACTTGTGTGTCATGTTCATCACAAAAGTATTTGAATTCCTTAGATCTAAAACACATAGCATCATCTGAAATGATCTTTTCTGGGACTCCAAACTTGATGAGAATACTATTCAATAGGAATTCCACTGCCACTTTGCATGTTGCCTTTCTTTTGGGTATTGCTTCTACCCATTTTGTGAAATATTCAATAGCAACAAGGATCCACAAGTTCCCTCAACTAGAATTTTTTGGGATCTCTCCAATGAAATCAATTCCCCATTGTTGGAAAGGGGCTTGAATAGAAATAGGCCTAAGTTGTAGATTCCTTGAAAATTTTATCTTTCCTACAAATCCTTGACAAGCATCACAAGTCTTGACAAACTTGTGAGCATCCTTGAAGATAGTAGGCCACCGAAATCCTGCTCTCAATTCCTTATGAGTAGTGGTCTTTTCCATGTAATGACCACCACACACTCGATTATGCATTTCCTATGAGATTTCCAATGACTACTTTCCATCCACACATTTAAGTAGTACACCATCCAGGTTTCTCCACCATAGCTCATTGTCAATAATGACATACTTGATGGCATGCAATTTTAATTTCCTCTTGTCATTGTCAACCATATCTGCTGGAAACTACAAAGTTTGTAAATATTGGACAATCCTTCTATACCATCTGCATGTTTGCATATCACAAATAGGTGCAACATCAAAAATATGTCTGATTAATCTGGTTAGCCTCCAAATTAGTTTCAACCATCAATTTAGCTAGGATTTTTCCTCTTACTAATTTGGTAATCTGGACATCAATGTTGAATTATTGGATCTTGTTGATCCATCTACACCTTCTGTCTATAGTTTCTTGCTGAGTGAAGATATCTTTCACAATAACACTTGGTACAAAATCTATGACAGTAGCTCACACTAGGTAAGTTCTAAAATTCTTCACAGCCTTAACCAGAGCATATTCTTTCTTTTCAATCATGTCATATTTGAGCCCTGTAGTCTGTAAAGATTTTCTATAGAATGCAATGGGTTGTTCAAATCCCTTCTCATTTTTTTGTAATAAAATAGTAGTAATAGTATGAAAAGAAGTGAAAGAGAAGATGTGCATTGGCGTAGAGAAATCTAGAGATTTCAAGACTAGAGCCTACTTGATAGCTTTTTTTAATTTTCTTGAATGCCTGACTAGGCTCCTCACTCTAGAGCACCTTTTCTCCCTTCTTTAGCATCTTTTAAATGGGTCTTGTGATTTCTACAAAGTTAGTCACAAATCTTCTCTAAAAATTTATCATTCCAATGAATGATTAAATTCCTTTGACATTCTTTGGTTGAGAGATCCTATCTATGGCTGCTACCCTTTCAAGGTCAATCCTTACTCCTTTGGACATAATATGCCCAAGAAATTTTCCCTCAATGACCCCAAAGGCGCATTTCTTTGGATTCAGAGATACCCCATAGACTAGAGACCTAACAAATACCTTTTCCAAGTGCATACAATGATTTTCCTCTTTTTTGGAGTAGGCAATCAAGTCATCTTGGTATATAGCCATAAATAAATCAATAAAATTAGAAAAGGCTACATCCATAGCCCTCTAGAAAGTGACACCTACATTTGTTAAACCAAAAGGCATTCTCAAATAGAAATAGGTGCCTCGTGGAGTAGTGAATGTAGTCTTATACTACTCAAACTCCTTTAATTTCACCTAGTTGTAACCAAAAATCCCATCAATCATTAATAGTAGCTCATAGCCAGTTACCTTTTGTAACATAGCTTCCATGTTCGGCAATGGATAGTTGTCCTTTAATGAGGATATATTCAAGTTCCTAAAGTCCACACACAGCCTTATAT
Source organism: Sequoia sempervirens (assembly GCA_007258455.2). Classification (NCBI taxonomy): domain Eukaryota; kingdom Viridiplantae; phylum Streptophyta; class Pinopsida; order Cupressales; family Cupressaceae; genus Sequoia; species Sequoia sempervirens. The sequence continues at coordinate 13,504,550 of VDFB02000009.1, forward strand.
CTCCATTCTTTTTTCTGACTGGTACGAAATTAGATACTCATGAAGAATGTCTAATGGGCTTTATGATGCCAACATCTCTTAACTTTACTAGCCACTCTTGCATCTTGGGAGCCAAAGTAAGATTAATTGGTCTTTTCTTTTCCCTGAAAGTCTTAGCATTCTCCTTCAAAGGAATTTCATGATGAAATAACTCCTCTCTATATGCTTTCAAGTCATTGTATGACCAAGCAAAGACATGTCTATATTTTATCAGTAAGGAAATTAACATTTCCTTAACCTTAGGCTTCATTTTATTTCCTACATACACTTTCTTAGGGACATTTTGAGTCCCCAAATTTACATCCTCCAGGTCCTCTAGATGAGCAACAGTTGTCTTAATCTTTCTTTTATCTTGACTATCAAAGACTCTTTTAAAAGCTACAAGGCCTTTGGGGATTTTATTTTTCTTCAACTGGATGACCTCCTTCCCAAATACTATGTTATTTCCATCTACATTTTCAAAAAATCCACCGAAGTCAATCTCCTAACATTCATATTTGTCAACACATTTCAAAAATTTGAGAATATCGTCATCGTCATTGAAAATATTCTAGTTGTGCACTTTTTCAGGAATGGAAGGCTTTGAATGTACCTCAACCTTAGAGATACCTATAAAATTTATGTCATTTGATCTCAATGCAATGTTAGCAATTAATTTAGCTACTATGTTTTGTCCTCTTTCGATCCAGTCAATTCCAAAAGCATCAAACTACCCAATGGAATCCCAGACAACATTTATGTACTGCTTTATTTTGTTTCTCTTGAAACCATATTTGGCTCTTACTTGGGATATCACAAGCTCAGAATCACCAATTACCATTAACTTTCTTATTTGGTGCTTCTCAGCCAATATCAATCCTAGTAATAATCCTTTGTATTCTACCACATTATTTGTGCAAACAAAAGATAAAGTGAAAGAGAATTTGTATGTACTACCACTAGGTGACACCAATAATATCCCTACACTAGACCCTTCCTTGGAACTTGCACCATCAAAGTACATTTTCCAAATTCCATCTTTGTCTAATAATCTTAAAACCTCATTTTCTATAGGCATAGAGGACCTATCATTTTCTCTTGGTACTTATTCCACCTTGAAATCACTGATATCAGTTTCTATGAAAATAATTGTGTCATCTTGAGGAGCATGCTCCAACATATGTGGTGCCTTTAGTTCTCGCACCACTTGAAATTCCTTACCATCAATAGGAAATGTGGCATAAGACATGTCACATTGCATACTGCCTCCCATAGATGCACTCCATTTCTGAGATAGCAGTATTCCATAATTAGGTGGGATATCCACTGCCACTACACTCATTTTAAACTCTTTGTTTGTATAGTCTACTAATCTATAAGGAAGTTCATTTATTAATCCAATAATAGGGACTTCTCTTGAATCCATGGCATAGCACTTACCATGAGTGCTATCAACTTTCAATCCCAATGCCTCCATAATTTTGGCTGGCATGATATTGTTGGATGTTCCATAATCAATAATACATTTTTTTAGAAAATTTCCCTCAACAATCAATGTGAGGACAAATGGATCAATCTTCTCAGGACAAGCAGTCACTAAATTTCCTAGGAATATATGGCGAATCTTAGTGATGACTCCCTCAACTTCCTTGTATTTCTTATCCTTTTCACTCACTTTGGGTGGAGTGGGCACCAATAAATCATTACAGGTTGTAGTAGCACCATTGATAAGGGCTACTGCCTTTTCCTTATGTTCATCTATTCTCATTATTTCAAGAAAAGGAATAGAGAATTTTACTTGGATAAGTAATTGAAACATATCAATAGGAGTATACTTGAGTAATTCAATTGGGAGCATAGCTCATTCAGTGCTACTTTTCTTCTATTAATTTTTGGTTACCTCAGCTCTATGCTTGGCATCCTTCCTTGTAACCTCAGGATTTTACTTTTGTGTCTTTATCTTCGTAGCAGGGGATTTGGAATCTTCACTAGCTTTTGGCTTATCTAATTTCTTAGCCCAAATTTTATCTCCCCTGACTTCTTTGGCTTTGACTACTTCCATTTTTCCATCAGGCTTGTGCTCTTTAATTTTGGCATTCTCCTCATTCATGAAAAGACCAGCTAGACTTCCTTCTTCACCACTGACTATTCTATTCCTTAGATGATATGAACTTCTAGCTTGGGAAGCTAATGCCATAGTATGTCTTGCAATCTCTTCATCTGAAGGCCTTCTCAGGGACACAACATCTTCAATTGCTTCCAAATTATATACCTCACTATCCTTATCATCCTCATCAGAGAGAACTTATTGATGATATGCATTAGCAATTTTCCTTTGATCATCTACATCCATTTCATGGGACTCCATATCAGATGAGCATTCACTGTCAGCAAAATTAGAATCACCCATAACCATATGTATATCAATATCCTCCTCATTTGACTAATCATAGTCTTTAGCTATATCTTCTTCCTACTCAGCCATTTGTGCAACTACACATTGTTGAGGAGAATGTGGCATTTGGAAAACCATGCACCAAGGGGTGTCTTCAACAAAATTTCTTGAATTCTTCTACAAAGGGTTTGGAGGAACCTTATTCTGGGAATTTCTTTGATTATTAGGAACAGGCTTCCCATTATACCAATTGGTGTTATATGGGTGATCCTGCAACCAAGGATGTCTTTCATTCCTTTGATAATTTTTTGGCCGAGCCTTTTCTTGTTTTAAAATTTTGTCATTTATAGTTTTCATAAAATTATCAATCTTATCCTCAAGAGTGCCCCCTTTAGCACCCAAAATTTATCCTCCTTTTTTTGATTTTTGAAGAGTTTTGCATCATCTCTTCTACCAACTTTACCAGTCGCTCTGTTGATATTCTCAATATGTTCCACCATCTTGTAAGATTCCCTCAATGTTTGAGGATTCTTATCCAATAGAAAATAGATCATTTTTGTATTACAGGATGTTGCAGTAGTTTACCAAGCACACATTTTCATTCAATTATAGATGAGGAAATTTCTTCCTAACCTTTTCGAACCTTGTATTAAACTTAGCCACAGACTCATTAGAACCTTTAGCAATGTTATTAAATTAATTCAACAAAAAACTTGAATCAGTCTTGTCACCGTATTGCTCTCTAAATAGACTTTTGAATTCCTACCAAGAGCCAATGCTCTTAGTAGGCTAACTCCTATACCACTCTTGATCATCTTCAATGAGAGACTACATGAAAAATTTCATCATGACATCCTCTGCCTCTACCTCAAATTCATTCATAACATTGGAAAATGCTTTGAGATGGTCTTCACCTCTTAGAGAATTGTTTCCAGAAAATCTAACTCGAGGAGGCCTAAAATCTTTAGGAAATGGGTTGAGATGGCTAGGTATTTTGGTGAAACACAACTACTGATATCTATCTACTTGGAGTGGTCTCCTAGCATATTGATCTCTATGAGCATCTCTTTGATCATCATCTCTTTTGTTTTCAGATTGATTTCTATCCTTACCCTTTCCACTCTCATCACTACCATCTCCTTTCTTGTCTCCTTCATCATCTTCAAAATAAGAACTCTTATTCTTATTATTTCCTCCACCTCCACCACCTTGATCCCCACCACCACTTCCACTAGTATTGTTTCCTTCATACTTCTTTTTTTGGGATTCATTATCATTATGTCTAGAGCTCGAAGCTTCTGGAGTTGGTGTAGACATTTTAAGAAAAGCAATCTTCCTAGCTATTTCTGCATTAGAATCTTCTATTTCAACTTTCCTCAACTCTTCCTGCAATTTGTCATTTAGCAATTGTAATTTTAAGATCTCAGGATCTGGGGGTGCAGTGGATGGAGTAGGATCAACTTTGGCATTATTTGTGGTGGTTTTAATAGATGAATTATGGGTATTGGTGTTGGTGTTGAAGGTAGTTTTCTTTGGTTGATCAATGGGATTCTTCCCATGATCTATAAATGATGTTTTCTTAGCAGTAATAGAAGGATCTAAGGCTCTGGTAGTTGAAACAGATGTGGTATAGGTATCAGAAATAAAGGTTCCCATCTGGATAGTTACTTTAGGAATTTCATGGGTAATCTCAATGGCCAACTTGGAGACATTTTCTTCAAAGGCCTTCCACCTAGTAGCATCTTCTCTCATCTTTTCTATTTTTTGTTTCCTAGCATCTCTCTCAAGTTGCTTAGCTTGAATCCTATCTTCTTTCTCTTTCAACCCCTTCAGTCTATTCTCTTCTTCTTCCTTAAGCCCAAGTTATTCTTCTTCTAAGGCTTTCATGTCTTTGTCTATGTCTTCTTCATTTTCTAAGACATCTCCAAGCTCACTCAATGCAGGAGTATAGCAAGGTTGATCAATAGGTTCTTCCTCAAGAGAAAGGTGCACTTTATTAGGAGACTCACCCCTTGTCTTGAAATTATTTCCACTAAAAAAAACTTGAATACAGGGGTTAAAGGTTTTGAGAAATTATTATTTATACTCCTAAACTCCAACCTATCCTCCTCTTTTGAAATGTCAAGTTCATTATCAAACACTTACTGAACAAGAAAACTTCCTTGATCTATGTTAGACACTTCAACTTTATGTGCCTCTTCTTGGATATTTGCACTAATTACTTCAAAAGTTAAAAGTAGGAGATGCATTGGTAGGGGATTCAATAGACTTACTTGATTCAGAGTGTTTCTTAACCTAGGCAGGTTGCTTCTCTTTTACAGGTTTAGATTTCGCCTTTTGCTCAGGATGCTTCTTTGTATAACTTTTGATCTTCTTCATGGTGTCAAATATGTCATAATCCTTCTTCTTACGTTCCTTTTGAGAATTTATATTTATATTGGTATTAGAGACTTCAGAGTCGCCACCTAGAATTTTTTGAAATAGAAAGTGATTTCACTTTGACTTTGTACTTGTAATGGGTATGTGCAGGATCATGATGGGCCAAAAAGTGGCAATATGATGGGTATGTGAATGATGACTTTTTTTACCCAAAATTGATGAAACGAAAAGGGTTTTTAAAGGAGATTCTCAGCTTTCCACTGATATAAATTATGCTTTACTTTGAATTTAATAAGTAATTATTATTCATTTTCTATTCAAATTATGACTAAAGTCCTGATTGATAGGTTGATTGAAAAATATCTATAGCTTTCAAACAATATCACATTTTTTGAATCCAAAACATGTGTCACATTCTATGCTTCACATACTATAGGATTAAAAAGAAAATTGAATTTCATGAAGTTTTGACCAAGTTAAGATGGTCGACATACAAGTTTTATATTTTTTAAAAGTTGTAATAAAAAAAAATCATAATTAATTATTTACGTGGAAAAAAATTACAAAAAATAATGCATCACATCGGGACATGAGTCCTCTACTTATATCTAAAATCTTATAAAAAATAGTATCATTTTATTGTGGTTAGGGTGGTCAAATAGACACCTACTTCTTATTTTTTCCCTAAAATTTAAGTACCACTGCATTGAAATTTCAAATTTCACCAAATAGATTTTTTTTTAAAACAAACCTAGTAGTTTAGAAACTACATTCAATTTGCTACAAATTCTATTGTTACATATTTTTGAAATAATATAGATAACTTATTCAAATTTTTATGTGAAGTTGCCTAACTCTGATTTTTCTGAATTTTTTGCCACTTAAGGGCCTATTTTTTCCATGATGATCCTACACATACCCTAACCTCAGAAAATATTTTAAAGATAACCCAACACAAGGTGAAAAAATGAACCAAGACTTGATGCATAAGACTAGGTATGACGTGACTATTGCAACAAAATTTAAACCAATTATTCTTGAAACAGTAAAGAACAATATAATAAAACACTTGACTCTAACTGTACCGGATTTGAACTAGAGACTTTGGACTTAGCTAATCCCTAGTAGAGTCACCAATCTATTGGTTATTTTTTAAGAACCAAGCTAATCTTTAAAAATACCTATGGACTTTTCAATTTCCAATACTCAGTACTCTATAGGGATTGGCCAATGAACGAGTAAAAGCTGCAAAACTTCTACTCCTACACTTTGGGCTATGTGAAACTCGGGAGGGTAATCCCATAATGTATACTCAAGAATTTATATGACCACCATTTCAATACATTGTACAAAAGAAATAATTCTCATACAACTATTCAACAATGGGGCGGGTGCAAAAAGATGGGTAGCCAATTTGTGGCCAAATTTTTTAAAAAGTTTTGAAAGCTCATAATGCGAGCGCATTATAATGCGCTCACATTATTGCTTGGTGTGCCAAGCCTAAGGCTCAGCCACAATGATCCCATAATGTGAGCACGTTATAACGTGCTCACGTTATGAGCTATTAAAAGAAGAAGAAGAAAAATGGAATTCTTTCTAACTTGTGACTGTGTTGTTTTTCCTGCCCGCGGCCAAAACTCCCAAATTTCCATGCTCGCATTCTGGGAGGAGCTATTTTGCAAAATTATTCATCAAAAAGTTGTTGTTTCATCGCCAAGATGTCACCATGTCAACGCGGAGGTGTGAGACGTAAGGATTGTTTGTTTTTTGTTTTGAATTTGTTAGTTTTAGGTTGTTTTTGATATTTATTTTTTGAATTTGTAGGAGATGTTAATCAACCTGCAAACCCTCCTCAAAATCTTCAAGAAGCATAGCAACAACAAGAGGAACAAAATCCTCAACAAGCATAGCAAGAAAAACAACAACAACAACAACAAAATCATCAAGTTAATCAACCACAACAACAATCTCCTCCACCAATCCCTCAACATCCTCCTGACACTCAACAAAACTTAATGAGTGAAATTGAGAACAATAAAAAAAAAATTGAGGATTTAATCAAGAGGTTGAATGATCCAAATGGTTCAACCATGGAAAGAATGACCCTGGCAACTTTACTGAAAGAAATTTTAAAACATGTAGATTCAATCAGTAAACAATTAGCTGATTGGCAAGATAAGAGGAAGGTGGCTAGAGCTTATTACCAGGATAAATTATCATATAAAGATGTAAAAGATTTAAAAATTACAAAAGATGATTTGTGCTCATTATTCATTGACCCATGCTCAAATTCAAATCTTACCCTCAATGCGAAGAGGTTTCCTATTCATTGGTGCCACCACCAATAGATTAGGAACCTTTGTTGGGATAGGTGGTACATGGTTTTTGATTACGCACCATGTAACAATTGTGAAGTCCCATAATATTTCCTTAGGAAACTATACTGTGAGTGTATCTTGAACAAAATCCCAAATTATTTTTATATGAGGGACTTCCAGGGGAGAGGTCGGGGGTTGGCTCAAGATAGAACCAGTGCACAACATGATCCTATGTGGCAAGGGAGATGACATCTCACTAAGCTGCCTCATGAGCACATCGTTATCCCTTCCATCATGAAGGAGAGTGCCAGCATAGAGACTTTGCAAGCCATCAGCTCTTTGACCTAGAGTGTCATCTAGCATGCCAACCCTATGATACAGTGCCATCCAAGGGAGTCTTCGAGTGGTGGGCTTCGATCCCATTTCTGTCAATCTTGTAGGGCGACCTGTTCATATGACCCCACTGACACTCAAGAGTCTGCTACACAGGATCCGTCTATAGCTATGGAGATGGTGATGGAAGTTGAAAGTTTGCATGAGGCCTATGGCATTGATACTCAGGTAAAATTTAGCATGTTCATTTAATTTAATTTATTAAATTTCAATTTTGAAATGCAAGATTAACTAATTTAGTTTTATAATTTTAATAAAATTGCAAGGTCACAGTGTTGATATTGGATACATTGGGCCTACACCTGCTTATTTCTTCATTGCACCTACCATTGAGGTATGTAACTAGTAAAAAATTATAAATTGATTATATGTTAATAGCATTATTTTATGAGTGGTATTTTAATATGTGATTTTGGATGTTGAATAGGCTAATATTGGAGGTTTCGAGGGAACACCTCCCAGTGCCAGTAGATTTAGTCAAACCTACATGCAGGTAATAGAATAAAGAGTTTAACTAATGAATTGTACTTAATGGATTTGTGTATTTTATATTCATATTGTTGATTATATTGCACTGCACATCTTTCAAACTCAAAGAATTACTTCACATTCCATAATTAATAACTAGATGTTGATAGATGACAAAATTTCAACTACAATATAGTTTTTCAGAAAGTAAACATAAGCAGTGATGCAATTACTTCACATAGCATAAGTAATAAGCAGGAGCGACTTCCAATTGCATTTTCTTGTCATGGCATTCCATGAGACCACTTTTTACTGAGGCATCTTTTCAAACAGTTCATTGCCTTGTCTATGTTATGGATTCTTGGAAGGAATATATGAAATAATAATAGTAAGCAATAGCATAGACAAGGAAATGAATTTTTTGAAAAAATTCCTCAAAGAAATATAGTCTCATGGTGATGTCCATCACCATGAGACCCAACTTCCCTAAGTACTTTTTCAAACAGCTCACTGCCTTTTCTATGCTACCACATTTTCCATACATGTCTACCAAAGCATTTTATCAAACAATTCATTTCCTCACTTCTATGGCTAAAAAGCTTAAAAAAGGTGCTTTCCAACAAACTATGGATGCTTGGGAAAAAATCTATCAAAGCATAATAGTAAGCAATAGCATAGACAAGGAAATTAGTAGTTTAAAAAAATGCCTCGAAGAAATGCAGTCTCATGGTGATGGAATGCTATTCCATCACCATGAGACCACATTTCGTTGAGACATTTCTTCAAATAGCTCACCACCTTTTCTATGATACCACATTTTCCATACATGTGTACCAAAGCATTTTATCAAACTACTCGCTTCCTTATTGTTATGGCTAAAATCCTAAAATAGGTTTTTTCCAACAAACTATGGATGCTTGGAAAAATTTCTATCAAAGATAATAGTAAGCAATAATACCATAGAGAAGGAAATGAACTATTTGAAAAAATTCCTGAAAGAAATGCGGTCTTATGGTGATGGAATTCCATAACGTGCATTTGTTTGTAATGGAATTCCATCACCATGAGACCCCATTTCTTTGAAGCATTTTTTCAATTAGTTCGCTGCCTTCTCTATGCCACCACAGTTATTGTACATGTTTACTGAAGTATTTTATCAAATGATTCAATAGCTTGTTGCTATGGGTAAAAGCCAAAAAACAAGTGCTTTCGAACAAGATGTGGATAGGGAAAATAGTAAGCATGATAGTCAGAAATATATAGTTTAATAAGTACTCAAAATTTTGTTCATTATCTCATACATTATAAGTCATGACATGATTGCTATTGTAGTTTTCATGATTCAATAATTTGTTGTTTTATTTTTAGATGTTGCAAGTAAAAACACCTTTGAATGTTCAAAGGGAAATGGAGATCGATGTTTCATTTCCTATAGAATTGTCAATGGCTCTGATAGGGGAGGTATGAGGAAAATTACTAGATTTCAATTTACATTCATTGTTATAGATGTTAGTGAAAAATCAAACCATTATTGATTTGTAGTTTAATTTCTATTTGGATGGTTTATATAGGGCTTTAGTACACCTCAACATGGGAATTTTAATATTTCCCTCGTGGAGAGTGATCATCAGATGGTGGTAAGTGATTATTTTTTTAAATATATCAATTTTTTTTAATGTAATTTCTATATATTAATGTCTTTACTTGTTATTGTAACAAATAAGACTTGACCAAGAACTAAACCCTAGGAGGAGCACCAGGAGCACTCCCCAACCACAACATAAATGAGTGGTAGATGTATCGCCATCCACTCAACAAGAAAAGGAAAAAAATTTATTTTGAGAGCATGGGGAGCGATGACTTTTGATTCCAGAGCCCTTTATTTTATGCCTATATGTCATTTTTGTACATATTTTTTATTGGATATATATTTGACATTGTATTCCTATATGGCATTCTCGTAAGCCTATATGGCTATTTTGTACCTATATTTTATATGTATATCGACGTATATTGATGTATGCCTACATGGATATTTGGTTAATAAAAATATTTTATCGACAATGTCCATATTTACATTATAAATCCATAGTTCAATAGATATGAGTTACGTGTATTCAAGTGTATACTTTACAACTTACGTGTATACTTTGTGACTTACATGTTTTCATGCATATACCTTGTATTCATGCATATAGTTTATATTAATTTGTGTATACTATGTAGTCGTGTGTATACTATGTAGTTGTGTGTATACTTCAAGGCTTATGTGTTTTTGAGTACGTGTGCTTCCCTTATTCACATGCACATGCTTGACTTATTCACATGTATACTTATTAATTGGTTAGCTTTAGCATTGATCATTGTTGTCCTTCATGGTTTGTCTTGAATATTAATTAATTGATGCTAAACAACTTTATTAGTTGATGCTAAGCAACTTCAATATTTCTAGGAATACTAGTATAGTTACAAATTCCAAAATTGCACAAATTGAAAAGAAAATATTAACTATAAATAAATGTACTAATTATTAACTTGATACTTAATTAAGAATGAGTATAAAATATATCAAGAGATGAGCCTTCTAGAATGGCAACTCCCAACTAGAAAATAGGCAAAGTATTCGCAATACTTTGAATGTAATAATCCACCCAAAATTGCAATGGGAGAGAAGTGATGCAAAGCAAGGAGGCCTTCAATTACCAATCACAAATTCAACTAATTTCAACAAGCCTTCAATCTCCAAAACCCTAACTAGGGTGATTCCCTTCACAACTTCACTATTTACCTTATAGGTATGCAGACCTAGTTTCTTGGACCTATCTCAAAACTCGACTCTCAAACCCATTAACCAATTAAACCAAACAAAAACACACCTAAAACACACCTAAAACTATCAAAATACGTCATTTGACAACATTAACACAAAATGCATTTGGTGCCCCTGCACCAAGAAGGCTTATTTAAGATCTTTGAGCAATGCATTTCCTAATGCTCCCTTGTTCTTACATATCTCAAATCAGTTTAATCCAAAAGAGTTCCATGAAATGCTTTATCTAAAATAAAAAAGCATTTTTTCAATTGGTATTCCATGAAATGATTCATAAAAAGATTCCAATTAATTTAATCCTTTGATTGGAACAACTCAATTAAGCAAAGGATATATAATCTTCACAACACTTGAAAAATATAATATTCATAGTAGATGAAGTAGTGTTTCAGTGTGAAAGAGGACCATTCCTAGCATAAGCATACCTATCAGGACACTTTGGAGCATTTTGTTTGGTCACACGAATTGCAAAATGAAAGTTGCACCACTTTGCAATTTTACATTGCTTGCATTTGACACTTTTTCCATCAAGTGAAAACTGGACACTACGGGAAAATGAATCTGAGATAACAAAAACCAAGAGAGGTTATTATAGAGGGGGCCAACATGATCCCGTAAGCTCAGACAAAGAATTTGTAAGCATCACGGTTTCTAAGTAATAGCCCGTCAAAGATTGTTTCCCTTTTGCACTTTGGACCCTTAAGGGATAGAATCGGTTGAATGTAGCTCAGAGAAATTTCTCATGTTTGGGTGCAAAAGAAGACCATTCATAGCATAAACATACCCATCCAGATCTATTGGAATAGTCTATTTGCTCACACATGTTGTAGAACAAAAGTTGCACCACTTTACAACTTTCAACTACTTGCATTTGATAACTTTTTCCCCAAGTGAAAATTCACCACCATGGGAAAATTCCTCCAAGATAGTGAAAACTGAGAGAGGTTATTGTAGAGGGGCACAACACAATCCCATATGGTCAAACGACAAGTTTCTAACCATCATTGTATCCAAGTAACAACATGCTGAAGTTTGTAGACATTTTGCACTTTGAAATCTTAAGGGGTCGATTCGGTTGAACATTGCTCATAGCGATTTCATGTGTTTGGGTGTGAAACAAGACCATTCCTACTATAAACATAGCTATTTAGATGCGATGTAATAGTATGTTTGGTCACATGAGTTGCAGAATGAAAGTTGTACCACTTTGTAACTTTTAACTACTTGCATTTGACAACTTTTTCTCCAAGTGAAAATTTTCCACCACAGGAAAATGCCTCTGAGATAGCAAAAAATGAGAGAGCTTATTCTAGAGGGGCCCAACATGATCCCTTATGATTAGAAGATAAATTTCTAGGTGTCACCATATCCGACTAATAGCATGCCTATTCGGATGCACTGAAACATTTCGTTTAGTCACACAAGTTGTAGAATAAAAGTTGCACCACTTTGAAACTTTCAACTACTTGCATTTGACAACTTTTTCCCCAAGTGAAAATTTTCCACCACAGGAAAATGCTGCTAAGATAGAAAAAAATGAGAGATGTTATTGTAGAGGGGCCCAACTTGATCCCATAGGTTGAGATGAAAAGTTTCTAAGCATCACGGTATAGAAGTAACAACATGCTAAAGTTTGAAGCCATTTTGCACTTTGGACTCTTAAGGGATCGATCTGGTTGAACGTAGTTCAGAGCGATTTTGTGTGTTTGGGTGCAAATAAGGACCATGTCTAGCATAAAAATACATATTTAGATGTGTTGGAATAGTCTATTTGGTCACACGAGTTGCAGAACGAAAGTTGCACCACTTTGCAACTTTCAACTACTTGCATTTAACAACTTTTTCCCCAAGTGAAAATTTGACACCACAGAAAAATGCCTCTGACATAACAAAAATTGAGAAAGGTTATTGTAGAGGGGCCCAACATAATCCCATAGGCTTAGACAAGAATTTTCTAGGCATCATGGTATTCAAGTAATAACATGCTGAAATTTCCAACCATTTTGCACTTTGGACTCTTAAGGGATCAATCCGGTTGAACGTAGCTTGGAGCAACTCCGCGTGTTTGGGTGCAAAAGAGGACCATTTCTAGTGTAAACATACCTATTCAGACCCATTGGAATAGTATTTTTGGTCACACGAGTTGCAGAACAAAAATTGCACCACTTTGCAACTTTGCATTGCTTGCATTTGACACTTTTTCCATCAAGTGAAAAATGGACACTATAGGAAAATGACTTCGAGATAACAAAAACTAAGAGAGGTTATTGTAGAGGGTCCCAACACAATCTCGTAGGCTCAAACAAATAGTTTTTAAGCATCATAGTTTTTGAGTAATAGCATGTCAAAGATTGCTACCCTTTTACACTTTAGACTCTTAAGAGATCAATCTGGTTGAACATAGCTTGGAGTGATTCTGCGTGTTTCTGTGCAAAGAGGACCATTCATAGCCTAAACATACCTATTTGGATGCATTGGAACAGTTTGTTTGGTCACATAAGTTGTAGAACGAAAGTTGCATCACTTTGCAACTTTACATTGCTTGCAATTGACACTTTTTCCATCAAGTCAAAATTAGACACCATATAAAAATGACTCTAAGATAACAAAAATTGAGAAAGGTTATTGTAGAGGTTCCTTACATGATCTTGATGTCTTAGGCGGAATTCCAATAACCAGCATAGCATCTGAGTAACAAGTTGTCAAAGATTGTTGCCCTTTCACAATTTGGACTGTTAAGGGATTACGTTGCTTGAATTACATATTTTTGAGGGAAGCAATAAATTTTGATGTAGTGCAAGGAGACAATCAACCTATAATCACAATTCAAGCCTTTTGAAACAACTTTGCAACCCTTTTAAAACTATCTCTCCAACTCTTCACAAATTCACTCAAATTCCTTTATAGGTTTGCAGACCTAGTTTTTGGACCAAAACTCTCAAATCCAATCTCAAACCCACTAATCAATTATATTTTCAGACACCCTTTAACATCTTATAAATCATATCTCAAAATCAGCATAGGTCACTTTGGACCAACTTCTCCAAAATCATGCAACTACACTATCCTAGACCTCAATTAGGTCACTTTAACAAAGCATCACCCACTCAAATTCCTTTCCAACTCTAAATATTCATGGAAAATCACTTACCAGTCTACAAAACCTCCAAATCCATAAATTTTGATCAAAGAATCACTTCCTATGACACCAAAACATGAAACCCTCACTTTATGCCGTTCCAAAGGGATTTATTGAAAAACATTGTTCCAGGCTTCTACATAGCCAACCAATGCCTCAAACACCTTTATTTATGTCTGCACATGCTTGAAGGTTCATCAAAATCTATTGCCCCCAAGATTTTCTACAACTTTTCTCCTCTAACTGTCAAATTTCACTCAAAATACACAATTTGACAATTAGGGCATCATGCCCAGGCACTCAACTCACCTTCCCTCCCCTTCCAAAGATTCAAACACTTCAATATATTCCTAATCATTCCAAATCAATCATTTCCCAATCTTTCCTATGACAATTTCACCAAAACCCAACATTTAAACTCCATTTTTAAGCCAAAATTCACTCAATTTCCTTTGGGACAACAACCAAAAACACTCCTAAAAATTTTACCTACTCCTAAATCTTATTCCTACATCTAATCCTACCATTTTTGACTCATTACACTAATCCACAGAGAGAAACAATAGGTGGAATGAGTCATTTATTAATTTTTAGTCTTAAAACCCTTATGGTTGGTTGTATAGACCCAGAGTCAATAATTTGACAATAAAATTCTTAAAACTCAATGAATTTCATTCACTCCAAAGAAAAAACATAGCTAACACCCATCTCTACCAATTGGAAAATCTTTCAGGACATAATACTTCTATACGGCCAAGTATAATAGTCTGCAACAGAAAAATTCAATGAAACACACATAATTACAAGAGAAATCGGGAGATTTTTATTGTTTTTCCTTCACAAAACCTTCAACAGACTCTTCCTTTGAGTTCCCAACATATTTAAACCTTAAAAAACCTATGAAAATGGCTTTAACTTCCCTTTTAATTCCCATGACCATTGGGCTTCTTCAATTTTACATTTTTTTGCACTTTTTTCACATTGACAACTTTTCAATTTTTGCAATTTTACAGCATTTTGACAAATATGTAACATGAACTCCAAAATGACCCCAAAACCAAATAACATGAATTATTACATTATAAATTGGTCTAATATGACCTTATTCAATTGAAAAAACTCAAAACACAAAACTAACTCATGAACCAAATTCGCTCAATAACCTTGGTGCCCCTGCACCAAATTTCAATATTTGAGTAAATCTCATTACAAGTGTTTATTTCAATAGACTTTATGTCTTAGGTACTCCATTATTTTACAATTTCACTCATACATTCAAGATTCTCTTATAATTTCTACATCATAGGTGCTCATGATGAGGTTAACTTCAAATGAGTAACTTGAGATTCCCTCGCTAAGCTTCACACACTCTTTTATAATGGCTTGAAATAAGAATTGAGATTTGTCAAGATCATCAAAATAAGGATGTTGCATTGATTTTTTGGCTGAGATTCTCTTCAATGGCTCATAAATCAGCATTTTTTGCAAGGAAAGACCAATCAATTTTTAGTAGTTTACTTACAAATACACAAAGTAAAAGAAGAAAAAGAAAGAGCATCCAAAATGGAAATGAAATGAAAATAGATGGAAACACTTACAGACAACAAATCCACACCATTTGGTTCCAACTCGAGAACAAAAATCCATAAATATTGATTCTTCCATTGAGGATAAGCATGCCACTGTTCTCTCAACTTAGTCACTCATGGTCATACATCTTCACTGGGAGTTCCAAAATACCTATTGCACACAACACCTCTCATGAATAGAATAACTTGAAATTCGAGATGCTCTTATAATGTCTACATCATAGGTGCTCATGATAAGGTTAAAGTTCAAATGAATATCTTGAAATTCCCTCACCAAGCTTCACATGCACTTTTGTAATGGCTTAAAATCATAATTGAGATTTTTCAAAATCATCAAAATAAGGATGTTGCATTGCTTTTTTGGCTGAGATTCTCTTGGATGGCTCATAAATCTGTATTTTCTACATAGGGACACCAATCAATTTTTAGCAGGGTACTTACAAATAGGCAAAGTAAAAGAAGATGATAGCATTGGCATCAAAAACATTAATGTGCATACGAGTATAAATTAATAAGAACCATTGTGTATACTTACAAATTAATCCAACGAACCATCTGGGTCTGCTCTACTCTTTATTGTGTCAAGTATTGCCTCATGGTCAGACTCACGGACCTTCCACAAGGTCTTATTCAAAGTTCTACCCCCATATTTGGTCAAAAAAACATTGGATGCCATGACAAGGTTCAAGTAATGAAGAATCTTACGATGGGTGTCAAAGTCCTAAAACAACCAATGTTGAACACTCTTATGTGGGTACCTTCTAAGCCACATTCCAGTAACAACAACTAAGCCTGTAGGGTATTCGATGTTTTCTCCATCTATAACTGGGGCCTCCAATTTATTTTTGGCCTCAACACAATGACACAAGTAATATTTGGTTCCCTCTTGATTGTCTTCATATGCAATAACTGTATAAAAATTCCCTACATTGGTATGTGCGACAGATATCTTGAAATTAGTCAACCTTACGAATACACTATAAAGTAAGATAACAATAGGAATTTCAAAAACTAAGCAAGTAGATATACTACCTAGTTGAACTAGATCTGATACATGGCCAAAGTCGACTGATGATTCCATTTGTGTTAGTTCTAATGTCGTCCAAGGGCGATACATGTGAAGTGGGCTAAGATAACTTTTCAACCATTTGTCAACCCACTCCCCTGGCTCACAATCATTCCAGGCATGCATTGTACACGAAGAAAAAATCATGCCATATTTTGTGTATTGATACTCCATGAACTTGCATCTGACCTAAGGAAAGAGTGTAGCTCACTTGATCCTATTAGTGTACAACAATATTCATATGGTGCAATGTTAGTATCATCCATCAACCAAAGAAAATCTATGAAATAAAGATGTACCTTCATTACCTGGACCCATCGAAGAATTACACCACTCGATGATTGATTTTTCATCTGTTAACTTTGCAATATCTTTATACTTTAACTCTTCTCGTGCTAATGCTCTTTTCATGCATGCTCCTACACCATCATGCTCCCCCTTTCCATGTTTAGCCTCACAAAAGTTCCACATATGCTGAACACCTATAATGACATGCATCTTGCTCAACTAGTAGAACATGCGTGAGTTCTTGAACTATGTTGCACAGTTATCCAGCCATATTATATGTCAACCGTATGCTATGAACCTCTAAGACAAATCAATGTAGAACATCTGGAAGCAACCTTGCATGAACTCTAGAGAATGTGTGTGATCATCACTAATATAAAAGTGTTACTCCCTCAATACATTCCTTTGGTCCTTTGTACTATCAGCTACATGAATGAATGTTATGTGCAGAAATATCAAAACCTATGTGGATTTGTAATACTATGACTACACCTCATGCTATGGTTGTAGAGTGTAGTTCTCTACAAAGTCAACCACTGATACTATGCTACCAACTAGAAAGGTGTCCTAGCATAGCTTGAATTACGTGTCTAGCCATCGGGCTCTATGGGTATGCCTTGCATACTCATACACTATATTGTCACGAAACATGGGTATAAACTAATACAATGGAATCTTTTGAATAACCAAATGACACCTTTTTGCTTGAGACCCATCTTTTGTAATGTATTCATTGTTTTATACTTCCCAAAATCTACTAGTTTCTGTCCCACCTCATCTGTGCTTTCCATATGTTCACATACTAGCATACGATGCAAGCCACCAAAATGCTTGCATGAACCATCCAAGCATGCTATCCTGTAGAATATTTGACCATCCTCTATTTCACATAATTTTTTTAATAAGAACTTTCTTGAAGATGTTGGTGGGGCTTTTATGCCACAATCCTACAAAACATTGTTGTATACAAATCTAAACATATAAAACGATAAACATCAGAATATTTAGAGAATTCAATATGTAGTCTACAACAAGTAGTGCGTGTGTGATTTATCTTGACATAAAAAAATTTAAGCATTTCAAAATATCTTTGAAAAATACTAATTTTAGGATAATCCTATTGAAATTCACGAAAAAATTGGGTTTGAGTCATATACAAAAAAATATTTGGAGATGGTTGACATCCCTATGATTCAGAGATGGCCTTTTGTTATTCTTCCAATACTCTTCAATTAGTGTTCTCAATGCTTCAACAACTTTTTATCTTTTCGTGGCAGTCTCCTCGAGAATGCCCATATTTCATTCGAATTGGTGCCCTCAATTATTTTCTTCCTTTGAACGGATTTTGGTAAAAAATTTCTACTAATTCTCATTTGCTCACTCATCTTTCTAATGAGATGAGCTCTCTTTTTTTAACTACTTACCAAATTCAATGTAATTACACGTCGGGTGACATTAGTAACCTTTGAGTGTGAGGTCTTACCCACACTCTCATAAGCATCCATTAGATTCTTCAAAATAGTGTTTTCACTTGATGTATTCGATGTTCTCAACCCAAGAGTCTTCATGATGTTTCTATGCTTTATACCCCGCATCATTTTAAAAAATAGTTGACATCTTGCAATCTCATTTAGCCTTTCAAAGAAGAATTTCCAAAATATTATCAGCATATCTTCTACGAGTGCGTTTTGGAATCTTACCTTCCATGTGCTGCAAAATATCCTCATCAATATTAATCAAATAATTTGGCTTTCTATGCAAAATTCTAGGTGGTGTTCTCCTAGGTACATACATCTCAACATTAGGAATTTCATCAATATTTAATTAAGGTGGGATAGATTGCGTACCTTTGATAAAGGGTGGAGTAGAAGACATACCTTAAGGTTCATGTGGGGATGATGGCATACCTTCTTCGTCAAATCTGAGTGATGATGTACACTCAACTTGAGATGCGGTGGATGGTGTCCAACCATATTCACAAGCGGTAGATGGTGTCACTCCATATTCACTTGTGGTAGATGGTGTCCCTCCATATTCTATTGTGCTTAATGGTGTTCCTTCGTATTCACTTGCAATAGAGGGTGTATCTCCAACTACGGTATCTGAATCTATTTTACCACGATGATTTCACATTCATGCCCTTTGTGCTACCAATGCTTGTCTCTCTCCCCTCACTCACTCACTCTCTCAACTCTCTCTCTCACTCATTCATTCCTTCTATCTCTCCCTCACCTTCATTCCTTCCTCTTGTTCCACCCTCTGTCCTCTACCCTCTGTCTCTCCCTCCCTCCATCTCTCTCTCTCTCTCTCTCCGTCTCCCTCCTCTCTCTCTCTCCTTCTCTCCCTCACCCTCCTTCCCTTCCTCATCCTCACCCTCCTCTCCTTCCCTCCTCTCTCTCCTCCAGGTCCTCTCCTCCACCCCATCCCTCTCCTTTCTCTCTCTCTCCACTCCTTCATCTCCCACTCTACTCACCTAACCATAAACATTCACCCTCAGCCCTTATACCTAATTCATCTCTCTCCCTCTGCCCTCTGCCATGGCCTCATGCCCTCCAGCCTCAGCCCCTTGCTTACCTAATTACATCTCTCTCCCCTCTACCCTCTACCCTTAACCATTATATCATTTATACTCTACCCTCTATCTCTCTCCCACTCCCTCTCTCTCTCTCTCTCTCTCTCTCTCTCATCTCTCCCTCCTATCCCCTCTCCCTCTCTCAACTCTGTCTCTCACTCACTCACTCCTTCTATCCCTCAAGTTAGGCTACCAGTTTCACCAAATTGGCAAGCTAGTGGGCCCACTAGCTTTCCAATTTGGTGAAATTGGCAAGGTAGTGGCTTGCTTGAAAAAATGGGTCCAAGAAATGGGGTCTCCCAGTGATTCAAACAAGCCACTACATTGTCAATTTCATTGAATTGGCAAGCTAGTGGGTGAAATTGGCAACCTGACTTGGCCTGTTTGAAAAAATGGGGCCCCCCGGTGATGTAAATTACTGGAAGACCCCATTTCTTAGAACAATTTTTTTCAAAAAGGCTCTTGCATTGTCAATTTCACCAAATTGGCAAGGTAGTGGGTGAAATTGGCATCCTAACTTGGCCTGTTTGAAAAAATGG
>VDFB02000009.1:13524643-13621092 GCA_007258455.2 Sequoia sempervirens
CCCCTCCCACCCTACTTAGACAACTCTAGATCTCTCTCTCTCTCTTAAAATTCTCCCTCCATCTAAAGACATACATAAATACATACATACTTACATACATACAAGAATAATACATATGCACATACAATCCTACATACATAAAAGCATACATGTACATGTGTAGATACAATCTTACATACATATAGGAATACATACAATATACATGCATTGATACATACAAGCATACATACATACATACATACATACATGACATACAAGCATACATGTACATAAAAACCTACAAATATATAAACATACATTCAATAAAGTAGCATTTAACATAAATAAATACATAACACAAGCATGCTATACCACACTCATGTTATGTCTTGCTAGACATGTTCCCCACAAACGCAAAAAACCATGTCAAAAATGAGATATAATGCAAGCATGTTATAATGCACATGCATTATATCCTACTTTAGGAATCCCCAAGCCTTGGGATTGGTATTTTCCTTGGAATACCAACCCAAAGGCTTGGAGGGCATTCCCAACAACTAGAGACATGTTTTTGCAAATTCTACAATATTTCACATAATCGGGCTCGTGCTCACCATCAAGATTGTACGTGGTTCAATACCGAAGAAATTGAACATCTAGGTAATATTAGGTTCTCTCTTAGTTATCCTATGATGTAATTTTTTTCACTTTCTGACAATGTTAAGCCTTTCATCCATAATTTATTTTGTTTGTGTCTCTTTTTTGGAAAAAAGCAGTGTTTTGTGTTTTTTTCATTATAAATTAACCATTCATCAAAATTTAAAATAAATTACATTTTTAGTTCTAACTAGACTCCATTCTACAAATTTAAAAAAAAAATCAATTAGTTTCCAAAATTTCTAGGTGTAGCATGGGCAAAAAAAAAAAATTCAGGAAGTGTCCACTTAGAAAATTAGTAAAAAAATCAAATATTCATTAAAAAATTATTAGAAAAATCGTGTATCAACTACATACTATTAGCTAACTTCTAACTCTAGCAATTTTAAAAATACCAAAAAAAAGTTCACCTTGCTATGGTCATACAAGAGTTGCTATGTTATGTTTTTCTGACAAAAACAACACAAATTTTTGTATGTCCCTCTTTTGAACCCCTTAATCTCAACCATATTCAAAATAAATTAGTAGTTTAGAAAGTAGACTCAGAGCACTTTGATCCTTGTTTTTGTTCCATCTCAAAATTTTGAGTGTACATAACTATCCTCAATTTCATATCCAAGGTTAGTATTTCCTGATTTCAGAAAAAAAAGTGATCACTTAATCCCCCTTTTTGGGAACCATCTTTTTGCACTTATACCCAATGTAGTTTATCAAACAAGTTGGCAGCTCATTTATTGATACCCTAGACTTGGAGCATGAGAATAACAAACTCAACACAAAAGAACTACAATAGTACTCATTTGAAAGTTTGTGAATAAAAAGTGATTAGCTGATGAATCAATCCAGAAACTGAATTATGAATACTTTGCATGAACCAGTGCCTTATCCCAAACATGGAGTTAATCTTAACCTATGCAACCAGACAAAAAATCAACACTAGCAACATACAATATCAAGAAACATTGCATTACAACACTCCCATATTACATTCATGATCATCATAGGAGAAGAAGAAGGAGGTCTTTGCTCCTCTTGATGGGAGGGAGCAGGAGTTGCATCATTTTTCTTTGCCTTACTCTTTCTACTTATGAAGAACTTTAATTTTGCTTCTTTAGGGGCTTGAGATGTAGATTTCTATCCCATAGCAGGGACTTCCCCTCCACCCTATTATTCTTCAATGGGGGCTTTCCCCTTATCCTTACATATCACCCCTTTAGTTTCAAGGTGGCCCACTATTGTCTCAAAATTCTAGGATACATGTTCCAACTTTTGCATTAAATTTTCAATCTCTGGGAGAACCCTAAAGTCTGATTCTTCTTTATTTATCTTTCTTTACATCTTATTGAAGGAATTACACCTTTCCTTTCTTTTTTCCTGTTCCAAAAGGTCAAACACATTTCTTACGACATCCTCTAGATATTGGAAAATGTGCACACATTTGTAACTCTTGTTCTTTTCCTTCAACCAGGCCATGAAACCTTCAGAATCATCTATGATCCTCTCCACTGATCTTTGCATGTAGTTGGCCTTGAGTATATCAAGTATTTTATTCCAACCTCCTTTTGTCATCATAAAATCATAAAAATAGGTGTACAAAGGAAAGAATGTTCCTTTTCCTTGATTCAACAAATTTTCATTTTCTACACTTCTCAATTGCCATAGTACCTCAAGGAAACCAATTCTCTCTGGCACATATCTTGGTAGAAGGTGTGATGCAATAGTATAACCATACACTTTTAAAATAGTGTAATCAAGATATGGGATAACATCTCCCCAATTGTGATCAACTCTTAGCTCAAGCCTTCTCTCCTTTGGTCTCAACAAGTCATGTAGGGCTATGGTAATTCTAGGTATATTCATAGCCAAGGCCCTCTTCAACTCTAAAGCAAAAAAGTTCTGAAATTTCACATAATCATATGTCCTATCATCCTTGTCTAAAACAATAGTCGAACACTGCACAGGAAAATCCAAGTTACCCTCCTTCCTATCCAAAGTCATATTTTTCCTGAAGTAAGGTGCACCTTTGAATAGAAACATATGCATCAATAATGAGTAACAGCTAAACCTTACTCCATCTACACCTTTCTTCAATAATATCAAGCCCTCATCAATCTTTTTTGCAAGAAACCCTGCATAGTCATACACTGTGCAATATTGGGGGTGTTGAATATGGGTTGCCATATACATCCATTCCATAGGAATTTCAGTGACAAGATCATAACCAATTATCTAGAAAATGGAGTGAAAGGTTTTTTGGAAGTAGGAAACAAAATAACTAACACGGAAAGGCTCCTTATCATGTTTCCCTATTGTAATCCTTCAGCCTATAAGTTTAGCTAGATATCTTGGCAAGATGTGAACTCTAAATGCAATCTTAGTCTTTTCATATTCCTCCTTAAGAGTTTTTTCATTGATCTTAGGAATTTCATCACTCCACCTAGTGAGTTTGAAAACACGAGAAAATTCTTCCTTGGTAATTATTACCAAATTTTCACCTACAACTCAATTTGGTAGAGCTAAAACAATTTGCAGTTTCTAGGAGCAATCAGGAGCATCTAGGAGTAGAAGAATTAATGCATCATTTGAAGCTTTTAGATTCATTACTTTGCTAACATGTTTGTTCACTGTGCAGGTATAGGTGAAATTTTTGTTTTTGGTTCATCTTGTTTGGCATCATAGCATGTGGAGTAAAATGGGCTCCCATAAGGGTTGAGCTCAGCATGTGGCCCTCTCATTTTTTATGAGGAATGGGGGTGTAAACTCATCATACTTGTTCAATGGAACCACTATGTGTAGGGGAGTCATCATAGTCACTATCATAGGATAGCACAATCAATCAACATAGGGCAGAGATCTCAAATTTTAGCATCTTTTTTTCAATCAAATGGTGTTTAATAGTCATAAGTAAAGATAGAAATCTTTGCCATGATTAATGAATTAAGGACAGTCAAGGAGAAGGTTAAAAGTGAAGTTAGGCCAAGTTCCCTAAAGCATGAAAATTCAAAGTGAAGAGAAATGCATCAAAGATTGAGGACAATCATGAAAACAGTATTGGACAGTCTTCAAAGAATAGTATGAAAGTGATAGTGCTCATCAATGTAGACATACTCATAAAATAGATTGAGGGATAGTCAAGCCAAAGAACAAGGGGAAAATTACAATAATCATGTGACAAGTTTCCAAAGGTAGTGAGAGATGTCAAGTGGAAAACATGAAAAGACTAGAGATTGCTCTGAAGTTCACAAGAAAATCTACACAAGAATAGTGGTCACATGTTTCAATTATATCTCAAAAAATACGATCTGGGTTTTTGAGATTTTTGTACACAAGTTAGAAAAAAATGAAAAAAAAACCCTTTAAATTTCTCACTAACCTAGTTCGCACTTTTTTATATTTTTCCACCAGTTCTAGGTCGAATCTTTCTTTCTTTTTGCAAAAATCAAAATTTGTGAAATAGTATTAAGGAAATGTTTCTATAAATTTCCTTTGTAATTGTTATTTAAATGCAGTAAAATCAGGGCGAGTGCATCAATTTTTCTTGAAAACTTTCTCATTTCAGTTTGAGTTCATTTGTACAAAATGGAAGAAACAAGCAAACTGAGGTTTCTAATTTTATATTTCAAGTAGTTTAGGCTTGCTTTTGAGTCTTTTCTAGGTCGATCTACTTTGGAGGGAATCTTGCTATCTTTCTCACTTAGTTTGGATCAGTTTTGTGCCCTATTTTTGAGGATTTTTTTCCCTTGGTCGAAAATCACACTTGGGTTGCTATTTTAGGGAGCAGTTCACTCTGATTTTTCCTGCTCACTCTTGGAGACACTTTGGAGATATATATTGGAGAAAAACTTAGTTTTTTCTCATTATTAGATTAGTTAGAGTCTAGATTATCATTTCTTACTCTTATACTCATTCAGAGTGTCTTGTAAACATTTTTGGTACTCATATTTTGAGCTTGACACTCCTTCATTTTAAT
The DNA here is from genome assembly GCA_007258455.2 of Sequoia sempervirens. Lineage (NCBI taxonomy): Eukaryota > Viridiplantae > Streptophyta > Pinopsida > Cupressales > Cupressaceae > Sequoia > Sequoia sempervirens. Next base: position 13,529,250 of record VDFB02000009.1, read on the forward strand.
AAAATAGCAGAGCTTTCCTTCTCATTTTCTTGTCTCAGATTTGAAATACCACTTTGATGTCAATTGTGATTCAAAGTATAGAATCCTTTTCATGTTTTATTATTGTGAACTCATGTGCAAGAGCCTCATATAATTTAGGTTGTATTTTGTGTTTTGTTTAGTGAACCTTCATACAAATCATTGTTGGATTGTATGTTTTTTAGGGTGAGATTGTGAGAGTTAAAGTTTCTGAGATATTGTTGAGAGTAAAATTTATCAAAATCTTTGAATTTTTGGTGAATCATCTTTAGGTTTTAAGATTTCATTTTTATTTTTCCTCCTAACCCTTTTCTCAGAAAATTTTGTAGTTTAGGTGATCTGCCAAGGGAACCAACCCTCTCTGGAGATTCGTTCTCATCATGATTTACCCATAACTCGAGAACATTTCCATGTTTCAACAAGATAGTTAAGTCAAATCTTAGCTAGGGTGCAATCCTGATTGACAACATTTTTTGGCACACCCGATGGGACTCTAAAACTTAACTTTGGAGAAGTTTTAAAAGTTTTAAAGCTGTTGTTCTGGTATACATAGTAGTATTTCAAGCCTTTATAGGTTTAAAGTATACCTAGTGACTCTGTTCTTTGGTTTTTCATGCAAATATAAGTCCTGGTGTGTTGCAAAAATCATCTATTCATTCCATTTCCCAAATTTTACATGAGTAAAAATGTCAAATTTTCATAGGCAATATGAATATCATCTGCCATATCATGAAGACCCTACTTATGCATCTCCATATTAGCCATATCAGCATAATCATGTTGTTGGTTTCAATTCCTTAGCTCCTCAAAACCAACATCCACAATATAATTACCAACCACCCACCCTTGCCCAATATTTATCTCAGCCTTCATATGCTCAAAATCAGCCCTAAAATATTGAAGACTTGAGCTTCAGAGATATAAGGCTGAACTACAAAAGGCATATGAGTGAAATAGAAAAACAACAAAATTAGATAGACTAGGAAGAGGAGATTGCAAGCATAAAAGATATGTTGTTTGACTTCATGCATGACTTCATAAAGTAGGTAGAGGAGATTAAGAAGCAACACGAGTACAATCAGTAGTAGGAAGAGATGGCTTATTAGGCCTATCTCTATGAGAAAGAGTTGGAGGCACAAAGGCACAAAGATCAAGCAACCCCTACAATTCTATATCAGCCTTCTCAAGAGGAGATTCGTAAGTATCAATTTCCAAGCTTTAGACAGAATGAGCCTCCTAGTACTTCTACAGTTGAAATTCCAAGTTTTAGGTAGGATAGGGTCTTTAACTCCTTAAGCAAGCCTCTCAATCTTGAAATACCAAGTTTCTAAAGCCTTCATCCTCCTCGAAATGAGGAAAGTAGTCTATTTTAGCCTTGTGTAGTTCCAGAACAACCCCTTGAGCAATATTTTCCCTTCTAAGAAACCCAAAAAGCTTCCCAAGTTTCCTCACCTGATGAGTCTAAGGAGGAACCCTTTGATCCTAATGTTGCACTCCTCTTGGAGAAGATTAGAAAAGTGGATCTATCTCATTTAGTTATACAATAAGAGATTTCTGCTCTAGATGAATATTTATTTGTTTTTACTTATGAACCTCCTAGTTTTGCTGAAAATTACCAAGCTGCTGTAATAAACCAATCTAGGCAACAAGATGAGGAGGTAAAGAAGGATGATCAAGAGGATAACTCCACATTTTGGCTTGATGAGTTACATGATTTCATTGAGAAGGATGATGAAAATTTTATTTTCAAGCAGCAAGAGGAGGTTAAAGAATGTGGTCAGTTGTTGAGTGAAGATCATCAACATGATAATAGAACCTTGGATCAAGGAGGGAATGAATAAGAACCTATTTTAGGGTCTAATAGACTTAGTGAAAACTGTCATGAGGTTCTAGTTAATCTATTTGATGAGCTTCCTAATTTTAAGTATGAAAGTGAAGATGGTTGAATGCCAAGTGTTGACCACCACAGTGATGAGGACCATTTAGACAAGGTGTTGATCCCAGAATGGATGTGTGACAACAACCCTGATTTGAATGATTTAAAACTTGAGGAAGATTTGTTTCAAACTAAAATTGAGCTTTTCTACTCATGTTTAGATGTCATGCCTACATCTTTAGAGGAAGGTTATCTTGAGTAGCAAGAGCAAGAGGTGGAGATGGTTGAATTCTCAAATGAGCCACTAGTTATGGAGTAGCCCAACCAATAGCATGACCTCAGCTAGTTGGAGGATTTTGAGGTTGTTGTTTCAGTTGAAAGTTTGTTGGAGGAAACTATTTTATGGTTTGAGCATTTTCCTTCCTTTATAGGAGAGGAAAATCCTGATTCATAGTGTGTCTCCTTGAATAATGATGTGGATTTTGAGTTGAAACTAGCTATTCCTAAAATCCTTCCAAGAGTGGATAGCTCTAATGAGTATTGGCCACTCTAATTGAAGAAGATGGTCCATTGATCATGGAGTTAACATGGTAGGCCATCATGCAAGGCGAGGATGATTCTGTTATTTTAGGATGATTAGGCATCTATCTCAGATGGAAACCAACAAGAAGGAGCAACCTCAAAGTGCCAATGTTGATCTTGAGCATCAAGGGAGGTATCATTTTGAGCACAACCAGTTCACTTTTTCACTTGATCATCACTGGTTCACAAATCAATATTGGTGGGTAAGTGATTACATTTTACTCCTTGGAAAGGTGTTGCAAAAAATTGTTGGATATTTGTTTTTTCTCCACATCTTTTGGTTGACTCACAAGCGTATAGAGCATTGCAAGTTGGTAAGGAGGGGAAACTATTTTTCAAAACCAGTTAGTGGTTTTTTCTGAATGCCATTTTCACTGGTTAGTGTAGGATAGAGTTAGTATTGCTCCTAATAAGTTCTTAAGGAACATTTCTTTCAATTATTTTATTTCCCTAAGTGTTGATGAACATGTTTTCTAGCCATCAAGGCCTTGTAGTTTGCTTTCAGTTTGTTGTTTTGTTGTTGTTTTGGAGTATTTTCAACTAAGTTTCCATGGTTTTCTGAGTTTGAGAAGGGGGAAGATTTGACTCCATGCCCAATGGATGGTAAAGGAAACTAGTCTATATCCTTAGCAGGGAAGCATTTGGCAAAAATCATTAGAAATGTTACCAAATTTTTACCTACAACTCAATTTGGTAGAGCTAAAATAGTTTGTAGTTTTTAGGAGCAATCAAGAGCATCCAGGATCAGAAGAACTAGTGCATTATTTGAAGCTTTCAGCTTCATTTTTTTGCTAACATGTTTGTTCACTATGTAGGTATAGGTGAAATTTTGTTCCTGGTTCATCTTATTTGACATCATAGCATGTGGAGTAAAATGGGCTCCCATAAGGGTTGAGCTCAACATGCTACCCTCTTAGTTTTTAAGAGGGATGGGGGTGTAAACTCATCATACTTGTCCAATGGAAATACAATGTGTAGGGGAGTCATCATAGTCACTATCATAGGACATCACAATCAATCAACATGGGGCAGTGATCTTGAATTTTAGCATCATTTTCTTAATCAAATGGTGTTTGATAGTCCTTATAAGTAAAGATAAAAATAGTTTCCATGATCAATGAATTAAGGACAGCCAAGGCGAAGGTTAAAAGTGAAGTTAGGCCAAGTTCCTTAAAGCATGAAAACTTAAAGTGAAGAGAAATGCATCAAAGATTGAGGACAATCATGCAAAAGTATTGGGAAGTCTTCAAAGAATAGCATGAAAGTGATAGTGCTCATCAATGTAGACATACTCATAAAATAGTTGAGAGACATTCAAGCCAAAGAACAAGGGGAAAATTATACTCATCATGTCACAAGTTTCCAGAGGCAGCAAGAGAGATGTCAAGTGGACAACATGAAAAGACTCGAGATTGCTCTGAAGTTCACAAGAAAATGCACCACAAGAATAGTGGTCACATGTTTCAATCATATCGCAAAAAATACGATCTAGGTTTTCACAATTTTTGGAGAGAAATTAGAAAACAACGAGGTAAAAAAACTCTTTAAATTTCTCACCGACCCAGTTCATAGTTTTTGATATTTTTTCACTAATCCTAGGTCAAATCTTCCTTTCTTTTTGCAAAAATCAAAACTGCTACATTGTGAAAGAGTATTAAGGCAATGTTTCTATAAATTTCCTTAGTAATTTTTATTTAAATGCATTAAAATTAGGGAGAGTGAATCATGTTTTCTTGAAAACTTTCTCATTTCAGTTCGAGTTCATTTGTGTAAAATGGAAAAAACAAGCAAACTGAGGTTTCTAATTTTTTTTTAGTTAGTTTAGGCTTGCTTTTGAGTCTTTTCTAGGTTGATAGGCTTTGGAGGCAATCTTGCCATCTTTTTCACTCAGTTTGGATAAGCTTTATGCCCTACTTTGGAGGATCTTTTCCCTTGGTCAAAAATCATAATTGGGTTGCTATTTCGAGGAGCAGTTCACTCTAATTTTTCCTGCTCACTCTTGGACACACTTTGGAGATATATATTGGAGAAAAACTTAGTTTTTTCTCATTATTAGATTTGTTAGAGTTCATATTATCATTTTTTTCTCTCATACTCATTTAGAGAGCCTTGTAAACATTTTTGGTACTCAGATTTTGAGCTTGATACACATTCATTTTAATAAAACAACAGGGCTTTCCTTCTCATTTTCTTGTCTCAGATTTACAGTACCAATTTGATGTCAATTGTGATTCAAAATATAGAATCCTTTTCATGTCTTGTTATTATGAACTCGTGTGCAAGATTCTCATATAATTCAAGTTGTATTTTGTGTTCTGTTTAGTGAACCTTCATACAAATCATTGTTGGATGGTATGTTTTTAGGGTGAGATTGTGAGAGTTAAATTTTTTGAGAGATTGTTGAGAGTAAAAGTTATCAAAATATTTGAATTTCTGGTGAATCATCTTTAGGTTTTAGGATTTCATTTTTAGTTTTCCTCCTAACCCTTTTCTCAGAAAATTTTGTAGTTTAGGTGATCTGCTAGGGGAACCAGGCCTCTCTAGAGATTCATTCTCATCATGAGTTACCCACAAATCAAGAACATTTCCATGTTTCGATAGGATAATTAAGTCAAATATTAGCTAGGGTGCAATCCTAATTGACAACAATAATTTTGACCATTTCTTTCCCATCATATGTTCTTATAGTTCTTGTTATTGGATCATAATTGGTGGCCATTGCTTTGAGAAGATCAACATCCATGTAGAAATTGGGTACAATCAACTTCTCCAAGTCACAATTCAAAGGGTCACCTACTGGAATACCTAGGTTTCTATTCTTGAACCAACTATAGAACAATTCCCACCCAGTATAAGGTAAATTGGTGGCCTTAATAGAATTTTTCTTGTCAATCAAACTATCTACTACCTGCAAACCTTGGAGAAGCAGTTGACCCTTAGGTTTTTCACTGGTTGGGGGTGGTAACTAGTCAATAAGGTCTTTATTCAATGGCCTTTTGGAAGCAGAAGCTTCCCCTTTAGATTAAGATGCTTTTGATTGTGCTTTGGGAGCCATGACACAAAAGGTATTACAAGGTAGGGTTTTGGTTTCTTGAACAAGAATTACAACTCACATAAGGTTTTGACACAAATTATTTTAATGAAATACCAACCAATTATCCTTTATGAACGTAAAACCTTAAAATGCATAACCAAGAAAAACCCTAATAGACTTAAAGGTTTGGGAAACCACAATTATATCAATAATTCTGATGGGAAGGTAGTTATTCACTTACTAGTTCTTTTGCAGGTTGATAAACCTAGCCTCGACGTTGGATGTGCCCAAAAACTACAACACAAGCTCTCCAAGTGTGTAGAATATCCTTTACAATGCTCAATTATGCTTTCAAGATAGGTTTTAATAGCTAAGCAACCTTCTACTTTGGCAGCGTGATGTCCTTTCTGTTATTAAGGCTCACTCATGCAAATTAAAATGACTCACTTGGCCGCAAACTGAGTTTTGAATTCCAACCATTGATCATGCGGGCATGTTAACTGATGGATGATCTAGATTTAGTCAGCTTGATTTGAAAATACTGACTGTATATAGCCACAATACTCATCAATGGAAGAAAACCACATGGAACCACTTGTTGGTGATCTGCAGGCTCCATTATTCCTTTGTCACTATAGTGAGAATCCACATGTCGTCTTCCCCTTTCCCCCGTGAGTCATAACTCATGTACAAATTTCATCAGTGGGGAGATGGGGAAGGGATGAGATTAAGTTCCATGACCTCTTCATACTCACATCTTAATCCAAGACCAATTGCCTGTAGCCTTATTCTTCTTACACCATCAATGGCCCAGATTAAAATATCTCAAACACATGCATTATATCTTCTTTTAGTAGCGTAGACTTTATTCTCTATGTGCCATGTTGAAATATTTAATTAATATTTTCCATTTCTCCAATGCTTCCATGTCCTCTAGGTTATTCCACATGGAAATCACCTGTCACCTCATTGAAAATCAGTTAGTAAAGGTGAGGCCTACATGGGACAGTGGGGAGCGGTCTAGATTGACCCACGTCATTCACTATCGATTGTTGAATCTCTTCAAATCTCTACTTTATGATTGCTTAGAAACACTAGGCCCATAGTAGGACAAGACACATGGCGACCACCCGCCAGCCTACTCAAATATTTTAATGAGCAATGAGATGGAGTGGGTGCACAAGGAATAGTCGAGATGCAACCACATTACTCAACAACTATCATTGATCTTCTTTTAATACCATCCACCATCTCCAACTCAGACATCGGTTTCACCAATACATTGAAGACATGGCTTACACCTACTAGCCCATGAGGATAAAAAGTAAACAATGAAATAGAATGGGCGCATGGGGAACAACCAAGATTTGCTTGTGAAAATCAAATGGTCATCAAAGATTTTCATAACTGCACATGTTGATATTGTTAGTCTTAAAAGAGGGACGTGACTAGGTTGATAGGACTATGACCCATAGGATTAAAAACTTAAGGCTCAAATGATTTTAACAAGAAATATTTAGCTTGACATTGGAAAAATAAAAACAATGGGCTAACATATAACAACTGATGAGACTAGACTAAAGGGTTTGTCACTTCATGGAATTTGATGGCATAAGTCATAACTTAAAAGACTAAGAACCAGGAACAAGGGGTCAATGGAGAATTAAAACCTTGGCAAGGAAATAAACTCAAGGATTTTTCAAGTAGGATCTTAGGTAAGCTAAAAACCCTTAAACAATGATAGTAATCGAAACCCTAAGCCCTCAGATACAAATATAACCCAAAATTTAGTAGGGTTTTGAGATGGAACATGAAAATTTTAGGAGTTTCATCATGTGGACAATGTTTTTGGTAATCCAAGGGTTCTCTAACTCTTCTAGGTTTTTCACCTAAAAGGAGAGAAATGGGCCCAAAATGCTAATGTCTACACTCAAGATTAATGTAAATAGGAATGCAATGTATCTAAATATGATGTCCTAAATGCAACAAACTAAAAAAGAAATGATTTATTGATGCTTAACCTAAGGAATGCAAAGTGCTGGAAAACAAAGTGTGATATGCAAAAACACATAAAAAGGCAAGTAAATGATGAAAGAATTAAACAAAACTAGAGAGGTGTAACTGAAATTTGGAATCTTATGTAGAGAGGCTCTGGAATCCTATAGAGTTGACTCGAAATGTTGACTCAGACACTTACGCCAAGCTGGGCGACTTAGTCCAGTTTAAGGGAAAATCTGCTGGAACAAGAATCTACCAAATGGGTACTTAGAAATGTAAAAATCAATTTTCAGGCTTTGTAGTGGGACTAATTCACCACAGATGGTGACTTAGTCCACCTGGGGATTTCTAGAATTTTGGGATAGAATTCTCTAGCTCTCAATCTGTACTTTCTTTCTTGACAAGTGTCTGAATATGAATCTATAGAAAATGGGATGAAAAGAGTCTCCAAGCTTCAATTAGGGTTATGTTGACTTTTATGGATTGTTGACAAATTTTTGACACCAAACTCTTTGACAAATCTACATACAAGACCTACAAACACACATGCAAAGAGGGGAAAAAGGGTTAAGGGTTAGAGTATAGGGGTTTTCCTTGGTCAAACCCCAATTTGGTAATCACACCCTATGAAATGAAATGAAATAAGAAGAGAATGATGAATAAACAACATGCAATGTCAAGAACTCACCAAACCTTTGATGTAGAAATATAAAGATTGCAATGAAGTTCTCCAATGGACAACTTGATTATGCCTTGAATGCTTGAGAATTATTAAGAGATTAAATGCTTGAATGCTTAATGAATTAGGAGATTGTAGGAGATAGGAGATAAAAAATGAAGAGAAAAACCCTTATTTATACTTGATTTTCCTAAACTTCCTAAAAATAACACATCATAGGCCAACCTCAAGGGTAAGAGAATAAAATCCCGCCAAGAAATTAAAATTATTATGATTTTGTGCCTAGTGGGACTAAGTCACCCCAAATGAAGACTTGGTCCCACAGGGAAAATTTACTGGGTTTGAGAAATTAAAGTGCATTAAATAAGGTCTAATGGGAATATCCTCAAAAATACACTTAAGTATGGTCAAAAAGTGCATTAATGGGTCATTTAAACATGAGAAAGGGTTGAATTAGTGATGACAAGTCTAAAAAAGTTTGATAGTTTGTTACAACTCTTTATAACACTTTGAGATAAGACTTGCTAAGTGATAAAAAGAGGTTATTTAAGTAAATTATAATGAAAAGGTCCTAGAAAAGTGTGAAAGTGGGTTACAACACTTCACAACACCTTTATAAGACATCCTAGAATTCTTAATGATTCACAAGGGTCCAAGACCTAATGTGAATGTGTTGGCCACATTATAACATTAAATCTAGGAAAAATTAAGCCAAAGGCCATAAGAAAGACTCAAGTGAGCACAAAAATGTCAAATATACATTTTTTGGCGACACAGTAAGCCCCCACTTTAGTAAGAGGATGAACTTGCTTCAAACTCACACTAAAGTGGCCTAACATGGACATCAAGAGGGGTCTAAATGCACTCATGTTGATAAGATGAGATAACAGTAATCAAGAGGGATCATCAAGCCCCTAGGATCACGATCCCATGGTAAACCAAACATAAATGCAAAGGAACACACATGGAGATGATGAAAAAGAATGAAAGAAAGCTTCGATCATTTTTCCAACCCATTGTGGATTAGATCTAGGCTATTTTTTTGAAACAAGAAATGTGTACTCACTCTGGGGCGATGAAACTCATGGTGTTCTGCAAGGTGAGAAGGCCCAAGTATACTCACTCTGGGGCCATGGAGCTTTTGGTTGTTTATAGGGTGAGAAGACCCAAAAGGTGAGGAACATATGCTCACGGTTGGTATGCACTCACACACACAAGTAGGTGGCTATGGGGAAAATTCATGCCTCAGAATGGGCTTCCTGCTTATCCATACTAAAGTTATACCTCCTAATAACTTTAATAAGGTGCCACAAGGGACAATGTAATTTCATGCTTCATGAGACAAGAAAAGCTTCGTATGCTTAAAAATCATGAACACATGCAATGGTACCATAGGCATGCAAGTTGTGTTATGCAAGGTGGCCATATAAATACAAAATGTAACATGCAAAAGAATGTTCAAATGAGTCTTTCTTAGTTTATATGAGGTGTACAACTTAGGGAACATTGTGTCTAATGTCTCCAAGAGAGGACTGATCAAAGAATAGAATATTCACAACTTAGGGGATGCAGTGTGTCGCATCAAGCCACCAAGAGGAATGTAATATGCTAAGATAGATCATGCTCATGAAGGAAATCACACCCAATGTCATCCACAAAGTGACAAACACATCGTATAAAGTAACAAGGTTGCACTAAGAACCAAGAAAAAGAAAAATTATGAAAAATGAATTATGCCAATGTATGCCCCCACTTTAAAGGAATTGCTACACACCGTTTTGTGAGCAATTACTTTAAAGTAGTGAATGAAAAATTCAAAAAGAAACACGACATGAGAGCCAACTTGGAAAGCCCCTATGCCAAGTCATATGTTTTCGAGTAAGGTTGTGTGATGCAAAAGAAAGAGAAACAAAAGAAAAAAGAGTTGCCCCCATAAAGAAACACACCAAACACATAAGGGATCTATGGATTTGGGGTCAGTATGTTTGTTGCTGTAATGTTTTAATTAAAGAGCTAGGAACTATCATCATTCCCCAAATACACATAGAATTGGAAGAATGACACAAGGAGAGTGGAAAGAAAAGAAAAAGTAAAGATCCATTTTGGGTCAACATGGAAGAGACATAGGATGTCTCAACACTTTGCATCATCCCCAAAAGGAAAACAAAAAACAAAAGAAAAAGGAAAAATCAATGTACGACATATAGAAGAATGAAGGTACAAATAGAAGAATGTTACAAAGAGAGGAGAGCATTAAATGTCACATTACGGGGGAACACAATAGACACATAAAAGAAAAGAAAAATAAAAATACTAGTAATGCAAAGGAAAGTCAACCATCAAATGAGTCATCCACCTCCAAATCTCAATTGGTATAAGTGAAAGGTGAATAGCACAACTACGGGACAATGACAAATACAATATTAGGACAAGGCTATCGACTTCATGCCCCCACTGAGTGAAAGGCAAGAATGAGCCAAGATAGGTGATGGGAAAGGTCATGTAATAGTGAGAATGGAAGATTCTACAACTATTGCATGATGAGGCAAATTGGCAATGTCTTAAGGATTTAATGGATAGTAAGTATCACCATCAAAATGATACTTTCTTAGTATTTCATTCAATTGGTGACACTCATCACTTCTATGCCCAAGAACATGATGATAAGTGCAATGTGGAATGCTAGAATCTTTAGGGTAGATTACCAACCTATTCATAGGTGGTAATAAGATGAGTTCATTATTTAGGAGGATTTACAATTTCCTTTCACATTCAGGTGGTGGATGGAGAGGAAACTTTAGTTTTTCCAACTTATAAGGTTCTTTGCATTTACTAGATTCACCCTTTTCATGGATTGAAGGAGGAAGAGGTTCCATGGGGATCCTATCATCTTTGTCATTGGTATCATGTAAGGGTTGTTCATGAGGAAGGAGGACATTCAGATCGGGGGGAATAAAAAATCATCGTGCCATCATCATGAAGTCTCCACTATTATACAGGAGGCTTGCTGCCATGAGGAGGATGTTGATAGCCTAAATCTCATGTGTTTTCATTTGTTGGTCTTTGTTCTAAAATTTGATGAATGTCATGTTCAGTTGTTGTGTCACATCCTTGTTTGCTTAAGATGGTAAAACCTTTGCCGTATGTTTCTTCAAGGTTGATTGGTGTGTTGGTAACTTTGTTATCATAGAATGGTTGAGGAGTTGCTTGGTTAGAGGAACTAGGTCCACCTATTGGAGGGAACTTAGGTCCTTCATTTGTTTCAGTATGTAGGTATCCAAATGTATCAAGAGGTGAGACTGTAGGAAGGTCTTTTTGTTTCATGGATGGATAAAAGGATGCATTGTCCTCAAGGTTGTCAAGACATTCATTTAAGAACTTATTCATGCTATCATCATCTTCTCCAATGATGTCAACAACATGAGGAGGAAATTCATGAGGAGTTGAAGGATCATGAGGAAGCTCAAGGTCATTAGGATCAGTTCCAAAGGAATGATTTGACATGTCCACTAAAGATTTTAATGACATCCAAAACTTATTAAAGCAAAAAGCAATGATGAAAGAAAACTAAATGCAAGAAACAAAAAAAATGGAAAGTATGATAGAAGACAATAACATAAAATAGAAATGTAGAAAATGTATAGAAAATGTCAGAAATGATAATGCAAAATGTGCAGGACTAAGTCACCCAGTGTGGCAAATTGGTCCTAGTGAGGATTTTTTTGTAATTTTTTAGAAATTTTGAATGCAATTTGATGGCTTTCAGATGTGCAAATACAACTACAGTATGAAAATGAAATTTTTTGTTGTTTTCTAATGAAATATGATGCAAAAAAGCAAGCTATATGAGCTTTTGACTAATGCAATTTTTTAAACCCTAGGATGCAATTTAAACAATGCAAGACCTAATGCAATGCTCATGCAAGTTAAACCTAGGATGCCCTTGAAATCAAAAGTAAAAATGTTCAAAATTCAGGTTCACCAAAATGTGGGCAATGATTTTGGTAACCCAAAAGGTTCTCTAACTCTTCTAAGTTTTTCACCTAAAAGGAGAGAAATGGGCCCAAAATGCTAGTGTCTACACTCAAGATTAATGTAAATAGGAATGCAATATATCTAAATATGATGTCCAAAATGCAACAAAATGAAAAAGAAATGATTTATTGATGCTTAACCTAAGGAATTCAAAGTGCTAGAAAACACAATGTGATATGAAAAAACACCTAAAAATGCAAACAAATGATGAAAGAATTAAACAGAACTCAAGAAGTGCACCTAGAATCTGGAATTTGATGTAGAGAGGCTCTATAATCCTATATCTTTATTAAAAATGTTGACTGGGACACTTACGCCAAGCTAGATGACTTAGTCCAGTTTTGAGGAAATCTATCGAAACAAGAATCGACCAAATGGGTACTCAAAAAATGTAAAAATCAAATTTCAGGCCTAGCGGTGGGACTAATTTTCCATAGATGGAAACTTAGTCCACTTGGAGATTTCTAGAATTTGAGGACAAAATTATCTAGCTCTCGGTCTACACTTCCTTTCTTGACAGGTGTCTGAATCTAAATCTACACAAAATGGGATGAAAAGAGTCTCCAAGCTTCACTTAGGGTTATGTTGACTTTTATGGATTGTTGGCCACTTTTTTACACCAAACTCTTTGACAAATATGCATACAAGACCTGGAAACAAACATACAAAGAGGGGGAAAAGGGTTAAGGGTTAGAGTATAGGGGTTTTCCTTGGTCAAACCCCAATTCAGTAATCAAACCCTATGAAATGAAATGAAATAAGAAGAGAATGTTGAATAAACAACATGCAATGTCAAGAACTCACTAAACCCTTGATGTAGAAATCTAAAGATAGCTCCAATGGATGACTTGATTATACCTTGAATGCTCGAATGCTTAATGAATTAGGAGATTGTAGGAGATAGGAGATAAAAATGAGGAGAAAAACCCTTATTTATACTTGATTTTCCTAAATTTCTAAAAAATAAGACATCGCAGGCCGACCTCAAGGGTAAGAGAATAAAATCCCACTAAGAAATTAAAATTATTTTAATTTTTGTGCCCAGTGGGACTAAGTCACCCCAGATGGCAACTTGGTCCCACCAGGGAAAATTTATTGGGTTTCAAAAATTAAAGTGCATTAAATAAGCTCTAATAGGAATATCCTCAAAAATACACTTAAGTATGGCCAAAAAGTGCATTAAGGGGTCATTTAAACATGAGAAAGGATTGAATTAGTGATGACAAGTCTAGAAAAGTGTGAGAGTTTGTTACAACTCTTTACAACACTTTGAAATAACACTTGGTAACTGATAAAAAAGAGGTTATTTAAGTAAATTGTAATGAAAGGCTCCTAGAAAAGTGTGAAAGTGGGTTACAACACTTCACAACACCTTTACAAGAAATCCTAGAAGTATTAATAATTCACAAGGGTCCAAGACCTAATGTGAATGTGTTTGCCACATTACAACATTAAATCTAGGCAATATCAAGCCAAAGTCCATAAGAAAGACTCAAGTGAGCACAAAAATGTTAACTATACATTTTGGTGACACACACTGGTTGCAAGAATGAGCTAGTCTAGTGGTGTTGTCATCAATATTGTCATTTATGTCAAGACAGTTTAGTATGTTGTAGATTGTACATGTATAGCTGAGATGTTGAGATGATATGAGTGCATAGAGTTATCTTTATGTTGTTGCAAATGTGTTGTGTTGATGATTTTCTAAGTGCTTTTGAGAAAATTAAAAAAGAGAAGTCAGAGTTATGAATGTGTTATGAATGTGCTCTAGTATGTGCTCTACATTTCTTCTATGTTGATCCTATTCTTCTGCATATCTGAAGATTTGATAATGGTGATCTTGTGGTGATATATCCTGAGTTTTAGCTTCTAGTGTGATAGTACATGAAAGTTACATTCACCGATGTGTGAATTGTTCTGGTAGAGTTGATATTTTGTGGACTAGGAGAAATGTTTTTGCTCCATAGTCCTCCACTGGTTTGTTTTAGATCTTGTGGATTTGGGATATGTATTGAGATGGTATTTTCTAGGTTTTGGAAAAGAAGGTTGAAGTTTGGTGATCCAGAAGTCATGTTTAAGTGTTTCAATATGAGTTTGCACAATTTGGATGGACTGGTGAAAGGTGTTAAGAGTTTCAAGCATATTGCATTTACTGTGGATGAATCTAAAGAAATATGAGATTAATTCTCATACAAAATGAAGTGTGTTGTGGAGTCCGTGTGTCATCTTCCTATTGGGAAGTGTGTACATCAATGTTCATTTTTGTTTTCATTAGGTTTGGCTAACCTGGTGTTTACACTTCATTCGAAGAATAAAATTTAATTAAGGAAGCATGTGGTTGATTCAAGAGATTATTTTTTATCTTGAAAAATGTTTTTATTGGTCCACTCTCATTCCTTTCCACTGCGAGAATGTTGAGTTACCGACCTAATTTGAATTTATGAAATGTGGTATTTGTGGCTCACCTTGGAGAAAGTTTCTAAGGTTGAGGATGGTATAAAAGCAAATCAAAATTGTGAAGAGGCATATGACAGTGTGATGCAAAGTGATGAAAGTGAGGCACAATTACTAATAGTAGAAGTGTGTGTGTGTGTGTGTGTGTGAGTGAGTTGAGACAATAGTTCTTCATTGTGTTGGATTCCTAAAGGTAGTGAGCTAAAGATTTCTACAATCCTTATTCAAAGCTACAGATGTTTGTGGTGGATCTTGTGTTCTCTCTTGTATCTATAGGCAATGAGCCTCCCTGTTGGACATTGAGTCCTTTTTCTAGGCAGTGAGCCTTTTTATTTAGTTTTATAATATTTTATATTGTGAGTTAACCCTCACCGTGGTTTTTCCCTTACTGGGTTTTCCACATAAAAATATGGTGTTCATTGTGTTGATTTACTTCCTATTATTTGTGTTTCATGCTGTTACTTAATAACTGAATAGTGTGGTTGTGAATTTGATAAGTGTTGAAGTTTTAATGTTCAATTTTGTGATAACTGATTCACCCCCTCTCAGTTGTCTTGTGCCTGTTTAATAATTGGTATCAGAGCTTTGTTCCTTGGTGAAGAGCTTAAATGCTTAAGGAATATCTGATGGTGAATAAGTTAGTGATCCCTATGTTTGATGGAACTGACTACAATGATTGGAAGGGAAAAATGAAAGGTTATATTATCTCTCTTGGTTTCAATAACTAGAAGGCTATTGAGAAAAAGTATACACCTCCATTTTTTGGTCTTACTACTGTAGATGAGATTTCTGCTTATAAATAAAATGAGAAGGCAAAGTATGTTATTTGTAGTGGCTTATCTAAAAATGATCGAGCTAAGGTTATTTCTTTGGATATTGCACATGATGTTTGGAAGAAGATGGAAGACATGTATGAAGGAAATGAAAGAGTGAAATTGACAAAGAAGTTGGCAGCAAAGTGCAGATTTGTAAATCTGAAAATGGAGGAAGGTGAAGAATTTACAAGTTTCTTCCAAAGAGTTGAACTGAATGCAAATGAAGTTAGAAATCAAGGAGGAAAACTATCAAATGAAGATATAATTGAGAAGATCTTGATTACCCTAGCGGATTGCTACAATGATAAGATCTTAGTTATTGAAGAAATGTATGATCCTAAGAAGTACACTCTAGAATAGTTGTTCGACACCTTGCAAGAATTTGAGATGAGAAAGTTCTGGAAAGAAGAAAAAATAGAACAAAAGATAGAAATGGCATTTAAGGAAATGAAGATTGAAGGAAAACTGAATAGTGATGGTGATGATGAGTTGGAATCAAAATTCACCAAGAAGTTGAAGAAAGGCACCAAAAAGTACAAAGGTATGTTTCCCTTTAAATTTTTTAGTTGTGGTAATATTGGTCATTATGCTTCAAGATGTCCGAATAGAGTTGTACATAAGAAGAACAAGGATTATAAGGATAAGTATATAAATGATAAGAAATATAAGAAGTTGTACTATGTTAAGGAAGAAGCAGGAATTTTTGATGATGAATCTAAGAATGAGGTTGATGATAGTGAAAGATTATTCTTAGCTTTGGAAAGTAAATCTGTATCCACTAACCCTGGAAGATGTGTAAGTAAGAAGGCTTTGGAGAATAAGAGGAATAGGATGGAAGGTACTTTGGTTACCACATTTCATGCAAGATAGGATGAAGACATACACAGACCTATTGAGATAAGCAAAGTTGAACTTGATGACCCTATATGTGGACATGTACTAGAGGAAAATAAGAAGGAAGAAGAAGAGAAAGAAGAACAAATGGAAGAAGAAGAAGAGAATGAGTTGGAACCTACTGTTAGGAATCCTAAGTATGTACAAAAGAATCATCCAGGGGAACAGATAATTGGAGATAAATGTGAAGGTGTGAAGACAAGAAGTAGAGTTGTAGCTGAGGTAAATTTGTGCCTACTTTCTAAAATTGAACCCAAATCTATAAGTGAAGCATGTAAAGATGAGAGTTGGATGAAAGCTATGAAAGAAGAGTTGTGGTAGATAGAAAAGAATCAGACATGGGAACTAGTCCCTAGGCCTGTGAATAAAAATGTGATTGGCTCGTAATGGGAGTTCAAAAATAAGCTAAATGAAAGTGGAGAAGTTCTAAGGAATAAAGAAATACTTGTATGCAAGAGATATTCACAAGTTGAAGGTATATATTTTGAAGAGAAATTTTCCCTTGTGGCTAGAATGGAAGCTATTAGGATGTTTTTGGCATTTTCTTTCCACAAGGACTTCAAAGTGTATCAGATGGATGTTAAGTCAGCATTTCTGAATGGTGAATTGGAGGAGGAAGTGTATATGGAACAACCTAAAGGGTTTCAGTTATCTAACAAACCAAACATGGTTTGTAAGTTGAAGAAGGCGTTGTATGGACTTAAGCAAGCCCCCAGAGCTTGGTATGAAAGATTGGACAAATACCTAACAAAGCAAGGATTCAGTAAAGGTTCTGCTAATAGCAATATTTACTTCAAAGTGCAAAGTAACAAAATTTTGATAGTACTTGTATATGTTGATGATATAATTTATGGTGGAAATGAAGGCATGTGTAAAAAATTTGCTAAAGAGATGAAAAAAGAATTTGGCATCTGTATCATTGGTGAATTGAATTTCTTCCTTGGTCTACAAGTGAATCAAACTGATAAAGGGATATTCATTTCACAATCTAAGTATGTAAAAGAGTTGTTGAAGCAGTTTGGGATGGATGATTCCAAACCGGTATGTACTCCTATGGTAACTGGATGTAAACTGAGCAAAGATGATGAATCTTCTAAGACTGATCAGAAAAAATATAGATCTATGATTGGTCGATTGTTGTATCTTATTGCTACTAGACTAGATATTATGCATGTAGTATGTTTAGTTGCCAAATTCCAAGCAAATCCTAAAGAAGCACATGTTACAGCTGTAAAGAGGATATTTATATATCTTAAAGGTACACCAGATTATGGATTATGGTATCCTAAGATTGATGATTTCACCCTAAGTGCTTATACTGATGTTGATTTTGATAGATGTATAGATGATCAAAAGAGTACCATTGGTGGCGCTTTCTTTCTTGGTGGAAGATTAGTTTCATGGTTGAGTAAAAAGAAAGACTTAGTTTCTTTATCTACTACAAAAGCATAATATATTGTTGCATAATCTTGCTGCACACAAGTTTTGTGGATGAAGCAAACTCTGAAAGACATTGGAGTAATGTGTGATGAACCTATTTCTATTTTCTATGACAACACAAGTGCAATAAACATATCAAATAACCTGGTTATGCATTAAAGAACAAAACACATATCTATCAAATATCATTTCCTAAGAGAAAAAGTGTTGGAGAATAAAGTCATATTGGAGTATGTGACAACAAAGGAACAAATTGCTGAAATATTTAGTAAGGCTCTTCCAAAGGATACTTTTGAGAATCTTAGGGAGAGGTTGGGGGTCATTGGCCCTCTGAACTAAGTGCACATGAAGATGCATCATTCTAGTGAATTCATAGATTCCTTATTTATCTAGATTGATAAATAGGTCTACTTCATAGGGGGAGTAGAAAAGGTTTTCATTGTTGCAGTATGACTGTGTTCCTAAGGGGAAGTGGTCAGAATTGTTGATCTTTTCCATTGATGTCAAAGGGGGAGAGAAAGTCATGTGAAAAATAGTTGCAGAGGAAGAGAAGGTGTTCTCGCGAGATATCATGAAGGATGTTGTCTTTGATGTTTTTTCACATCATTTGTTGCCATCAATGACAAAGGGGGAGATTGTTCCAAGTATGAGCTAGTCTGGTTGCATTTTCATTAATATTGTCATTGATGTCAACATAGTTTAGTATGTTCCAGATTGTACATGTATAGCTAAGATGTTGTGAGTGCATGGAGCTATCTTTATGCCATTGCAGAAGTGTTGTGTTGATGAGTTTCCAAGTGCTTTTGAGAAAATTAATAAAGAAGAGAAGTCAGAGTGATGAATGTGTTTAGAATGTGCTCTGCATTTCTCCTATGTTGATCCTATGCTTGTACAGATCTGAAGATTTGATAATGGTGATCTTGTGGTGATATATCTTGAGTTTTAGCTTTTGGTGTGATAGTACATGAAAGTTACATTCACTGGTGTGTGAATTGTTCTGGCAGAGTTGATCTTTTGTGGACTAGGAGAAATGTTTTTGCTCTACAGTTCTGTACTAGTTTGTTTCAGATCTTGTGGATTTGGGATATGTCTTGAGATGGTATTTTTTGGGTTTTTCCAAAGAAGGTTGAAGTTTTGTGTTCCAAAAGTCATGTTTCAATGTTTTAGTATGAGTTTGCACAGTCTGGATGGACTAGCGAAAGGTGTTCAAAGTTTGAAGCATATTGCATTTGCTACGGATGAATATGAAGAAATCTAAGATGAATTCTTATGCATAATGAAGTGTGTTGTGGAGTCTGTGTGTCATCTTCTTATTGGGAAGTGTGTACATCAATGTTCATTTTTGTTTTCATTAGGTTTGGCCGACCTAGTGTTTACACTTCTCTCGAAGAATAAAATTTAATTAAGGAAGCATGTGGTTTATTTGAGAGATTAATTTTTATCTTGAAAAATGTTTTTATTGGTCCACTCTCATTCCTTTCCATCATGGGAATGTTGAGTTTCCAACCTAATTTGAATTTATAAATGTGGTATTTTTGGCCGACCTTGGAGAAAGTTTCTAAGGTTGAGGATGTTATAAAAGTAAGTCGAATTATGAAGAGGTGTATGACGGTGTGATGCAAAGTGATGAAAGTGATCCACAAATTATAAGAGAAGAAGTGTGTGTGTGAGTGATTTGAGACAACAGTTCTTCATTGTGTTGGATTTCTGAAGGAAGTGAGCTAAAGGTTTTTGTAATCCTTATTCAAAGTTGTGGATGTGTGTTAATTGTTGTGGTGGATCGTTTGTTGTATCTTGTCTTTGTAGGCAATGAGCCTCCCTTTTGGACAGTGAGTCCTTTCTTTAGGTGGTGAGCCTTTGTACTTGGATAGTGAATCCTTTTTGTGGGTAGTGAGCACTTGGCAATGAGACTTTGGATTTAGTTTTATAATCTTTTATATTGTGAGTTAACCCTCACTGTGGTTTTTCCCTTATTGGGTTTTCCATGTAAAAATCTGGTGTTCATTGTGTTGATTTACTTTATGTTATTTGTGTTTCATGCTCTTACTTAATAATAGAATAGTGTGGTTGTGAATTTGATAAGTCTTGAAGTTTTAAGTTTGAATTTTGTGACAATTGATTCATCCCCCCCTCAGTTGTGCTGCGCCTTTTTAACATCATCTCAAACTTCTTCTCACTGTGGTATTAGCAATAGGACACCAAACACTCATGCAAAGGTTACTAAATACAAGGTGAGCACAAATGTAATGTAAACTAAGAACAATGAAGTGCTTATATCTGAAATTCTATAAAATAAAAAAAAGATGTAGAAATAGCAAACAAAAGTTTGGAAAATGAAGATTGAATGCCAAAAAATGCAATGATTAATATGCAAAGGGACTAATTGACTCTAAGTGGTTCAAATGAGTCTAGGTACTAATTTTTTTCATATTTTTTAGAATTTTTAAATTGTATTTTATGCTTTTTATGTTTTCAGATGCAAGTATGCGATGCAAATGCAGAATTTTAGAAATGTTCAATGGAATTGAATGCAATAATGCAAGCTAAATGAGCTTTTCACTAATGCAAAATTTGAAACCCTAGAATGCAAATTAACCAATGCAAAGTGCAATGCAATGTTAATGCAAGATAACTCTAGGATGTAAATGCACTCCAAATCATAATTTTGATGTCCTAAATGCAAGTTCACCAAGATGGAACCTCCAAAACTCTAGGCTCCAAAAGATGTGGTCTATGTGGGGAGAAGGTTCCACCCAAGGATAACCCTCAAGATTTCAATGCAAAGGAGATTGAAATCTAACAATAGGGTTGACCTAGGGACTAAATTTGACAAAAGGGGTTTACCACCAAGTGTAAACTTCAAAAACACAAGATGCTGGAAAATAGAGTGTGATATGCAAAATGACCTAGAAATGCAAGTAAAATGTAACAAAAAACTATAAAACTAGAAATGTGCATCTACAAAATTGAAGAAGATAGAATGGAGGTCTAGAATCTTGAAAAATCCACTATCAATGGTAACTAGGACTCATACACCAAGCTGGGAAAATCAGTCCAATTTTGGGTAAACTGTGTTGGAATAGGTTTTAAAAAAATGGGTACTCAGATCTGCAAAAAATCCCTGACAGACAGGTATAGTGGGACTCATTCTCCAATAGTAGTGAATCATTCCACTTCTGTATTTCTGGGAATTCAAAACTAGGTTATGTAGTTCTCAGTCTTCTTTTATGTTCCTAATTTAGATTTGGGTCTGAAACTACAAAATTTAGCCTGTAGACCTTCTCTAAGTTTCTTTGTGGCTTGTTTACAACTTCGACAACTTTGAATTGCTTTGACAACTTGATGACAACTTTTTCAATATTGCTTCTTGATAAATCTGCAATATAGACCTATAAATCACATGCAAAGAGAGGGGAAAATGTTGTGGGGTTAGTGAATAGGGGTTTTCCTTGGTCAAACCCCTTGTTGGTAATTAAACCCTTCAAACAAAATGAAATAGAATAGAGAATGATGAATGGACAAATAATGATGTTGTAACTCACCAAAGCCATGCAATAAGGTGTTGCAAACATGTAATTAATTGCTCCAATGGATGTGGAATTGGAATCTAGCTTGACATCATGTTGATAGATCTTGAATGCAATGCTTGCTTGAATCACACAATCCTATGCCACAATTGTTAGCTCTAAAACAACATGATGAAAACAATCTTTGACATGATGATTGACATTTGAAGAATGCTCTTGAATACTTGATAATCTACCCTTGAAACACCTTGAATTCTCTTGTGAAAGCTAAAATTCTCTTGTGAACTATATGAATGAATACTTGAATGCTTGGGGATGAAAATGAGAGAAAGAACCTTGTATTTATACTCAATTATGCAATAATTCCTAAAATTACAACACTACAGGCCAACCTTAGATCTTGGAGAATAAAAAACCACCAAAAATTTATATTAAATTTAAATTTTGAGTTAAATGGGACTCATTCACTGCCCTGGGCGAATGGGTCCCACCTAAGTGGACTCATTCGCCCATAATGGCGAATCAGTCCCACCTTAGGAATTTGAGGTAGGTTTCATAATTTTGATGTTTTAAATGATATTTGTCAGGATTATTCTCAAAAATACACATAAATAAGGCTCATGGATGCAAAATGGGGCCAATTAAAGCATAAGAAGGCCCAATTATTATTGGTAACCCTAGGAAAGTGTGAAAGTGTGTTGCAACACTTTACAAAACATTGAAATAAGGCTTGGTAGATGATGAAAAGAGGTTATTCTAGGTGAAATACATTAACAAGACCTTAGAAATGTGTGAAAGTGTATTACAACACTTAAGTCAAGTACCATTTAAATCCTTTTAGTTCACAAGGGCCCAAGACCTATTGTGAATGTGTTATTCACATTGTAATATTAAATCAAGGCCACATTAAGCCAAAATCACAAGGAGGGCCTAAACAAGTCAAAAAAATTAGAAGGGTTACTTTTTCTAGTGACTCCACCAGGAACACATTGTCATTCAATTGTAAATGAGGAGGCAACCTTTTCCTTTCCTTTTGAAACCTTGTATTAAAATCAACCACAGACTCATTAGAACCTTTAGCAATGTTATTAAATTAATTCAATAAATAACTTGATTCAGTCTTATCACCATACTACTCTCAAAACATCCTCTTGAATTCCTCCCAAGAGCCAATACTCTCAATAGGAAAACTTCTATACCACTCTTGAGCATCTTCAATCAGAGACTACATAAAATCCTTCATCATTACATCCTCTGCTTGTACCTCAAAGTCATCCATATTATTCGCATATTCTTTGAGGTGATATTCACCACTCAAGGCATTATTTCTAGAGAATCTAACTAGAGCAGGTCTAAAATCTTCAAGAAATGGGTTAGGATAACCAAGTATGCCAGTGAAACATAACTGCTGATACCTATCAACTTGGAGTGGCCTCCTAGTATGTCTATCTCTATGAGAATTTCTATGCTCATCATCCTTTTTGTTATCAGATTGATTTTTATCCTTACCCTTCACACTTCCATCATTACCACTACCTCCCTTCTTGTTCACCTCATCATCTTCAAAGTATGAGTTCTTTTTTTAATTATTTCCTCCACCTCCACCACCCTGATCTCCACCACCACCTCCACTATTAGTGTGTCCTCCAGACTTCTTCTTTTAAGATTCACTACTATTATGTCTAGAGCTCTAAGCCTCTGGAGTTGGTGTAGAGATCTTAAGAAAAGAAATCTTCCTAGTTATTTCTACATTGGTGGCTTCTATTTTAGCTTTCCTCAAATCTTCTTGAAGTTTATCATTCTCCAATTGCAGTTTCAAGATCTCAGGATTTGGGGTGCAGTGGATGGAGTAGGATCAATTTTAGAATTATTGATGGGGGTTTTAATAGAGGAAGTATGGGTATTCGTATTGGTGTTGGTATTGAAAGTATTGAAGGTAGTCCTATTTTTCTGATCAATGGGTTTCTTTCCATGATCTATTAATGATGATTTCTTAGTAGTAGTAGGGGGATTTGAGGCTTTAGTAGTTGCAACAAATGTGGTGTAGGTACTAATAGTAGAATTTCCCATTTGAATTATTTCTTTAGGAATTTCAAGGCCAATTTTAGCAGTCAACTTAGAGACTTTCTCATCAAAGGCTTTCCGCCTAGCAGCATCTTCTCTCATCCTTTCTATTTTTTTTTTTTGAGCATCTCTCTCAAGTTGCTTAGCTTCTATCCTATCTTCATTTTTCTTCAACCCCTTTTGTCTATTCTCTTCTTCTTCCTTAAGCCTAAGTTCTTCTTCTATTCCTTGCATGTCTTTGTCTATGTATTCTTCATTTTCTATGATATTTCTAGCCTCACTAGGTGCAGGAGTATAGGCTTGATCAACTGAGTCTTCCTCAAGGGAAATGTGCACTTCTATATTAGGAGATTATTCCCTTGGTTGGAAATTATGTCCATTGAAGATAGATCCAACATCAGGGGTTAAAGGCTCTGAGTACTTATTCTTAATCCAAAACTCTCACCTATCCTCCTCTCTTGACATCAAATTCATTGTCAAATACTTGCTCAATAGGAAAAATCCCTTGATCTACATTAGGCTCTTCAACTCCATGTGCTTCTCCCTGGATATTTCTACTATTTACTTCATTATTAAAAGTAGGAGATGCTTCGGTAATGGATTCAATAGACTTATGCGATTCAGTAGTTTTCTTCACCCATAATGGTTGTTTGTCCTTTGCAAGCTCAGGCTCTAGCTTTTGCTCTGAATGCTTTTTTGTATAGCTTATGGTCTTCTTCATGGTGTCAAATGTATCAGAATCCTTCTTCTCACATTCTCTTTGATAATTTATCTTTACACTGGTATATGAGACCTCAGAGTCACCACCCAGAATGGTGAGAAATAGGAAGTGATTGCACTTCGACTTGGTATTTGTAATTTTAGAAAATACTCTAAAAATAACCTGACACAAAGTGATAGAATTAACCAAGACTTGACGCATAAAACCGAACATGGCTTATATGCTACAATTTTGAACCAATTATTCTTCAACAATGAAGAATAATATAATACTCAACCTTGACTATTACCAGATCTAATCTAGAGACTTTGGACTTAGCACATCCCTAATAGAGTCGCTAATATGTTGGTTATTTTTTAAGAACCAAGTTGGTCTTCAAAATTGCCTATGGATTTTGTCATTTCCAATATTTAGTAATCTAAAGGGATTGGCCAATGAATGAGTAAAAGCTACAAAAAAATTACTCTACTTTGGGCTCTGTGAAACCCGGGAGGGTAATCCCACAATGTATAATTAAGAATTTTAATGAACAATATTTAAATACATTGTAAATGATAGATAATTATCAAATAACCACTCAACAATGTAGTGTATCAAAAGAGTTGGAAGTTCTTTTAATAATACCCTACACTTGGAGAATGAGAATAGTGTAACTCGGCATAAAGATAGTGGTAACTAATTTGAAAGTTTATAAATAAAGAGTGATTTATTAATGAATTCACCCAGAAACTTAATTATGAATACCTCTCCTAAACTAGTGCCTTAGCCCAAACACGAAGTCAATCTTAACCTATGCAACTAGATAACAACTCAACAAAAGTAACATAAGCTCAAGAAACACTACATTATAGCACTCCCACATAACATTCATGACCATCACTACTTACAAATATCCTAGCACCTAATTCATATGAGTTAAAAATCCCATCCAAGCATTTACATTAATTAATTGAATTAATAAGTAGGAATGAAATTAAACATCCATTGGGAAAAAATAGAGATGAACAAAACAATCCTTGATTATTTTCATTCATAACTCATAAAACAAGTATAGAGGAGAGACAACAGTCATGAAATTGATATCATTCTATATTGTATTTTCTATCCTATTATCAAAATTACATACGTAACTATAGAATCAAAACTTAAGAAAAACTCAAACTATGCTCAATATTCTACTTACAATTCACTATGTCAATTACAATTCAATGAACCCCTACTTTCTGGCCCTGCATTCCTTCTTATAGAAATGAAGGAGAAAAATAGGCCTCAGGACAGAAGGTACACATGTCATTACCCTATTGGACCATATAACAAATATTTCTTTTTTAGTTACTCTATGTTCCAAGGTGGTGGGAAACATGTATGAGGAAAGAGTAATCCTCATTTGTCGTTGGAGATCTGGTCCCACCTTTCAAAATTCATCTTTGAAAAATTTCCTCAAAATTTGTGCCCATACACACAAAATGAAAATGAAAGAAACCATGAAATAAACAGAAAGGAAAGAACAAAGAATATGTCCATGTCTACAAACCTATCATCAATTCAATTTGAAGAAAATGCACTATATTTTCTATACTTTAGCAAAAGCCTAATTTGTACTAAATTAAGGCTATACAATGCATTTTCACCTATCCGTTACTCACCATGATTTGCATACTTCAAAATAAAAATAAAAATTATCACCTTGCCATCTGAAATCAATCTATCACCCCATCCAAGTATCTATCTATCCATGATAGGAATTCTTCTTCAGGAGGTGAGTTGAAATTCATGACCTCATCAACCTTTTCTCTATAAAGGGAATACTTGGTAACAATTTGGTTGGCCTCCCTATTGAATTCTAACAAGACAATCTCTGTATGAGCCAACATGTCCATATTTCTTTTCAGTGTATCCATATCATATCTTTGGAAAATTGAAACTTCCTAATCTGAAATGATTTTATTAGTTTCATCTATGCACTCGTGTAGGGTTTTTATGCTGCCATCATCCCTTAGAATGGATGGGAAGAGACCATGGTGTGATTCATAAAATTATTTCACCACTTCCCTTATTTTGACTTCCAAAGGTTGAATGTTTCCCTTGTACCATTCAATTTTACTTACAATCTAGCAACAGTGGGCTTAAAATTTTTAGGGGGGTTAGCATCCTGCTTAGCTCCAATTAACATCAACCTTAATTCATTCATCCTAGGGATCCATGTTTCCATAAGTGGAATAGCTCTTTCCTTGTCATTTCCAAAATTATTTATAGCAACCACCATGAAGGAATACATATCATGAATTCTATTCAATCTGTTATTCACTCCTCTATTCAAATGATCCAAGACTATAGTGATAATCTTTATATTGTTGTTGAAAACCTCCCTATCATGATTTTCACCCTTTTCCTTATACTCATTCAGCTACTTGAGCAACTCCTCCTTACTGATATCTTCCTCAACCTGTTGCACCTCTGATGTGCTAGGTTCTATTATTGAAATGGTCACACTTCCTATATTGTAAGGAACAATTTCCCATGAGGAACTTGATTTTGGGGTAAATTCAGGGGGTGCAACTTCTTGTGAAGTGGTAGGGGAGTCAACACCAATCTGCTTATGCTTTCTTGGTTGCAAACTTTGCAACTTTTCCTCTAGTAATGCTACTTTTGTTTGTAACTACATATTATGTTGTTAAAGCTTTCTACAGTCAACTAACACATTATTGCATTCTATTATGAGCTTTTCCTTTTCTACAGTTAAAAAATCCATAGTGGCTATTGTGAACTGTGCAACATGTACTGACATGTTTTTTGCCTCCATAGTTGATGTTTCTGACACCCTCTTCATTATTAGGCCTCCACTATAGTTAGGTGCAGGCTCAACAATGTCTAGCTTCCTTGTACTTAGGGCTAGAGACCAAATGGCTAATGCATCCCATTGTTTATTGAAAGCAAAGCCTTGCAATGCAATTGTAACCTCTTCCTCTAAATTTTAGAGGGGTCTCTCACACATTTTTATTGTATAAAATGCTATGGAAGAAGCTAAATCCCACTCTGGTAGTAATAAAATAACACTACTTCTTACCAATTCTCTACCCTCCTTGGTAGTCATCCTCTGGAACTTAGCTCTCATTTCATTCAAAACCCTTGCCTAGATGGTAGCATTAGGAAATTTTGGATGAATTTTTTTTTCTTTGGCCAAGCTGCTGACATATTCATCTCTCTTATCCCTATATGCAAACTCAATAAAAGCTTGAGACTTCACAAATGAATCATCATCCAAAAACTATGTGCATGCTTCCACCTGAATATAATATTTTCCATTAAGCCCAATGAGGTTAGCTTTACTCAACCTCATACTTAATTGTTGTGTCACCATCATTGCTAGTGCAATGGGAATTCCTTCTTGTATTTCCTACTCTGATACCCAAATATCATCATCAGATTCTTCATCAACATATTCCACCAAACTAGTTACTTCTACCTTCTTCTTTTTCAACGGTGGATCTTTTGATGGTGATGCATGCAATGGTGGAGAATCAATATCCATAATTTCAAGATCTACTAGCCTTGGAGGAGATGGTGGTGGTATTTGTGGCATAGGAGAAAGGAGTTTTTGCTCCTCTTGTTGGGAGGGAGCAATAATTGCATCACTTTTATTTTCCTTACTCTTTCTCCTTATAAAAAACATTATTTTTGGTTCTTCAGGGACTTGAGGTGTAGATTTATCTTCCATAACAGGGATTTCTCCCCCACCCTATTCTTCTTCAATGGGGGCTTTCCCCTTATCTTTAATTATCCCTTTACTTTCAAGGTGGCCCACTATTGTCTCAAAATTCTGGGATACATGTTCCACCTTTTGCATTACATTTTCAATATCTAGGAGAACATTGAAGTTAGGTTTTTCCTTCTTTATTTTTCTCTGCATTTTATTGAAATCAATCCATTTTTCTTTTCTTCTTTCTTGTTCCAAAATATGAAACACATTTCTTATCACATCCTCCGACAATTGGAAAATGTGCAAAAAATTGTAACTCTTGTTACTTTCCTTCAAGCAAGCCATGAAACCTTTGGGATCATACCTAATCCTCTCTACTGCTCTTTGCATGCAGAAGGCTTTGATTATATCAAGTATCTTATTCCAACCTCCCTTTGTCATCACAAAATCAGAAAAGCATGTGTATGAAGGAAAAAATGTTCCTTTTTCCTTGATTCAACAAATGTTCATTTTCCACACTTCCCAATTGCCATATTACTTCAAGGAAACCAATTCTCTCTAGTACACACCTTGATAGTAGGTAAGGTGCAATAGTGGAACCATACACTCTTAAAATAGTGTGATTGGGATATGGGATAACATATCCCCAATTGTGATCAATTCCCAATTCAGGTCTTCTTTCCATGGGTCTCAAAAAGTCATGCAAGGCCTTGGGAATTCTAGGTATATTCATAACCAGGGCTCTCTTTAACTCTAAAGCAAACAAGTTCTCAAAAACCACAAAGTCATATGTCATGTCATCCTTGTCTAGGACAATAGTCCAACATTGAACATGCAAATCCAAAGTACCCTCCATCCTATCCAAAGTCATACGTTTCCCAAGGTAAGATGCACCTTTGAACATAAACATATGCATTAACAATGAGTACTAGCTAAAACTTACTCCATCTTCACCTTTCTTCATTCTTATTAAACCCTCATGAATTCTTTCTACAAGAAACCCCACATAGTCATATATTGTGCAATATTGGGGGTACTGAATGTGGGTTGCCATATACATCCATTCCATAGGCATTCCAATGATAGGACCATACCCAGTTATTTAGAAAATGGAGTAAAAGGTTCTTTGGAAGTAGGACACAAAATAACTAACAGGGAAAGGCTCCTTATCAAATTTTCCCAATGTAATTTTTTGGCCCCCAATCTTTGCTAAATACCTCGATAGTATGTGGACTCTGAATACAATCTTATTCTTTTCATATTCCTCCCTAAGAATGTTTTCATCAACTTTAGGAATTTCATCACTCGACCTGGTGAGTTTGGAAACATGAACAATTTAATCCTTGGTAATTTTAACCATTTCCTTCCCATCACATGTCTATATAGTCCTTGTAACTGGATCATAATTGGTGGCTACTACTTTAAGAAAGTCAACATCCATGTAGACATTGGGCATAGTCAACTTCCCTAGGTTACAATTCTAGGGGTTATCCAATGGAATGCCCATGTTTCTATTTTGGAACCAACCAAAGAACAATTCCCATCTAGTATAAGGAAATTTGGCATCTCTAATAGAACTATTCTCATCAATCAAACCCTCAACTACTTGATGACCTCGAAGAAGCAGTTGACCCTTAGGTTTTTCACTAGTCGATGGTGGCAATTGGTCAGTAAGGTCTTTACTCAAAATCCTTTTGGGAACAAAAGCTTACCCTTTAGACGAAGATTCTCTTGATTGTACCTTGGGAGCAATGATACAAAATTTTTACAAAGAAAGGTTTTTGGTTTCTTAGAATAAGACTTATAGCTCAGATAAGGGTTTGACACGGATTGTAACAATGTAGAACCAACAAATTCTCTTTTATGAATGCCAAACCTTAAAATAAAAAATCAAAGAACCCTAATTGACTCAAAGGTTTGGAGACCACAATTTATCAATAATTCTAATGGGAAGGTAGTAATTTTACTTATTGGTTTTTCGTAGATTGAAAACCATAGCTTTTCTATTAAACAAGCCTAAAAAATGTAGCACGAGCTCTCCAACTGTGTATAATATCCTTCACAATGCTCAATTATGCTTTTAAGATAGGTTTCAATAGTTATACAACCCCCTACTTCAGTAGCTCGATGTCCTTTCCGTTATTAAGGTTCGCTCATATGAACCCGAATGGCTCACTTGCCCTCAAACTAAAATTTGAATGCTAGCCATTGATCACACAGATGTGTTAACTGATGGAAAATCAAGATTTAGTTAGAGTGATTTGAAAAATATGACTGTATGCAGCTACAATACTCATCAAATGATAGTAAGCCACATGGAGCCACTTGCTGGTGATCTAAGGGATCCACCATTTCTTTGTTGTTGCAGCTAGCATCCATGTGTCCTCTTCCCCTTGCCCTCGTGGTTCTTACACTGTGTACAACTTTCATCAATGGGGAGATAGGGAAGGGATGAGATTAAATCTCCCAAGCTTGATATATTCACACCTTAATCAAAGACCAATTTCCTATGGCATTATTCTTCTAACATGATCAACGACCTAGATTAAAAGCTCTTGGATGCCATTAAAACATGTTCCATATATTTCCCTTTAGTAATGCACACTTTATTTTCCATGCCTTGTGCCGAAAATTTGATTAATATTTGTCTTTATTCTAATGTCTTCCATGCTCTCTAGGTTGCTCCACATGGTTGTCACTCGCTTCCAGTTGAGAACCTAGCAACAGGGGTGGGACCCACATGTGATAGTGGGGAGTGGTCTAGATGAAGACATGTCACAAACTATCGACCATTGATTCTCATTAAAGCTCTGCCTGCTGACCACTTAGAAACATTGGGCCCATCGTCAGACAAGACACATGACAACCACCCACCAACCCGCTTGATTATTTTAATGAAGAATGAAATGGAGTGGGCACATGGGGAATGGTTGAGATGTAGCCACATCATTTAATGACCACTATTGATTTTCATCTACAATCTCTAATGAAGGAACCAGACCCACCAATGCACAAGACACATGGCTTATTCGTGCTAGCCCATGAGAATAAAATAATAGGAAATGAAATAGAACAAGTCTGCAGGGAATGATGGTAATTAATTGAGATGATCAAATAGTCATCATAGATTTCAATACCTACACATGCCAAAATTGTTAGTCTTAAAACTGGGACCCTAACTAGGTCAGCAGGACCAAAACCCACAGGATTAATGACTTAAGGCTCAGATGATCACAACAAGAAATTATTTACCCTGACTTTGGAAAAATTAAAATAATGGCCCAACACATGACAATCGGTAAAACTAGACCAAAGGGTTGGTTATTTCATGGGTTCCGATGGCATAAGATGTGACTTGAAAGATCAGGAACTGGTAATAAGGAGTCATCGAAGAAATAAAATCCTAGCAAGGATACAAGCTCAAAGGTTTTTTATAAGGGCCTCAGATAGCACAAAACCCTTAAACAGTGAAGGTTATCAAAAACCCTAAGCCCTCAAACATAGACTTTGACCAAAATTTTGTAGAATTTTGAGATGGAACATGAAAGTCTTTTAGGGGTTCCATCAGATGGTATCCTCTGGTAGGGTCGATCTTCGACCCCCTATGATTTTCCATTTATCTAAGTTACACATTCTATTGAAATTCATCATTTCAATAGCCACAATGTAGTTTCAAATGGTGCGCAACTAACACATAGTCGCTGATAGAAAATACTCAAAGAAACATCAGTCTAGCATAGAGGCTAGCCGATAAGCTTTAAAGCTTAACCAAGATAGCAAGTTGAAGCTTGGTGATCCCTCTATGGGTGTCGCTACTCCGTGGCATCGACTCAAGCTGAGTCATGTACTCATACAGACAACAAAGTTTACATTCTAATGTGCTATCGATAAGATAACCACACAATGCAATTTCAGTATATTCTTCTAGAAAAGCTGAGCTTACCTCCTTGGTTGAGATTTTGATGAGAATTTTCCTCAACCTTTTTCATTGCTTGAAGATTTCCTTCCCAATCTATCCTCTTCTTTTTTCCCCACACTCAACATAAAAATGGAAATCGTTCTTTTGCATGTGGTCGGTTACTATCATTATGGCATTTATGTCATGGCTATCGCTGCCCCTAAATTTGAGCATTGACTTAATTATTTTGTAGGCCACAACTATCGTGGGTCTACCTTGGAATATATTTCATTATCTTCCATGTTTGATTTCATTGCAAATCAATTATCACTTACATTTCAAAATTTGAATTTGATTATGAATACATATATATATATATACAAGTATTAGGTATATATATATACTTACATATATGTTTCTTTATGCATTTTAAATGACTTCATTCACATCTTTGATATATTCGAATAAAATACATACATACATACATACATACATACATACATATATATATATATATATATATATATATGTATATATATATTTATGTATATATATCTATATAAATATATAGAGAGAGGTACATATAAATATATTTATATAAATATATATCATTTATATATATATACATATGTGTGTTATTGTGTTTTTTAAATAAAATCACTCATATACAATCTTTGAATAGACATTTAAATCTACTAACCATTCATTTGTATGCATTAAAATTATTCGTATTGAGGAAATTTTCTTTTTCTTGTATATGTAAGTTAGTCAAATGAAAATTATCATGCTACTTGTGGTGTGTACACCCAAATTCCAACTGGCTTACCGTTCGATCTAACTAAACAATCCTACTTCAATTGTGTTCTCGTCCTTCCTCCTATCACCCTACTACTGCACATACTTGCAAATTGATCAATAACGTTCAATCCTTGATGAAATATATAAAAATAAATAAAATTGGATTTTTCATAAATTCAACATTAGTCAACTCAGTATATTCAATATGCAAATTCATATTCCAAAATCTCCATTTAATATTTAAATAAATTTCATCAACAATTCAATTTTTCGTATTTAAATAAATATATAATAAAATTGGGTTATGACATCCTTCCCCTCTTGGAAGAGACATCGTCCCAATGTTTAATGAGTCAAAATGAATGAAATCACATCACTCTTGACCATTTATGTCTATTTCAACATCATTTCAAGGTATATCTCTTTTACAACATCAAAAAAATATATGTCTATTTCAACATCATTTCAAATATATGTCTGTTTCAACATCTCATGAAATATATGTCTACTTCAACATCATTTCCAAAATATATGTCTATTTCAACATCTCATGAAATATATGTCTATTTCAACATCATTTCCAAATATAGGTCTATTTCAACATCTCATGAAATATGTCTATTTCAACATCATTCCCTAATATATGTCTATTCCAACATCTCAAAATTTTAAAGCATGGAATAGAATAGTATCTAAAACCAAAAGAAATATCAAACAAGATTATTGAGTTTATTTTTCAAGAAAGAAGATGTGAGGAGAGTTCTATTTCTTCTGCATCCTCCCATGTAGCACTTTCCTCATAATACTAGTCCCATTGGACCCTAAATTGTGTGATATATTTGTTCCACAACTTAACGTTGCACCTATCTAGGATTCTAATGGGCTCCACTACCACCACTCCTAGATCCTATACCTGCAAGGATTGCCAATCAAGTACAAGAGTCACATCAGGATGATATGGCTTAAGCAAAAAAACATGAAACACATTATGAATTCGAGCCATAGTAGGTGGTAGAGCTAGTCTATAGGCAATTGGGTTAATCATTTCCAACACTTCAAAAGGTCCCAGATATCTTAGGGCCAACTTGGAATACTTTCCAAAAGAAATCAATCTTTTATGAGGTTTAACTCTCAATAAAACCTTGTCCCCTATTGTGAACTACCTCTAAGTTTAGTTCTTGTCGGCATAACTCTTCTATCGATCTATCGCCTCTTTCAATCTACTCTTAATGACCCACATTTTCTCTTCCATTTCCTTAAGTATCTCTAGTCCTACTATGATCCTATCCTCCAATTTATCCCAACTAATGGGGGTATGGCACTTTCACCCATACAAGGCCTCAAATGGCACCATGCTTAAGGAGGTATGATAGGAGTTATTATAAGAAAACTCCACCAAAGAAAAATATTCTTCCCACCTATACTATTGGTCCATACAATAAATTTGGAGGAGGTATTCAATTACCTAGTTCAACCTCTTTGTCTTCCTGTCATTCTGAGGATGATAAGCTGAGCTAAAATTCAATTTAGTCCCCAATGTCACATTCAAGGTTGTCCAAAACCTTGAGGTCATTTATGTGTCCCTATCAGAAATGATAGCAAATAGAAAATCTCCTACATAAATTTATTTTCCAAGGTCAATGATCCATCCTTAAGGTTTCTCAAAATGAAATGCACAACCTTGGTCAACTTATCAATCACAACCAAGATGACATAATGCTTATTCTTTCTTAAAAGGTAACCCCTGTACAAATTCCATATTGATCACATGCCATTATACTCAAGTATGTCATGGGGATAAAATAACTTGGTTGGGTGTGCATGCTCAGCCTTGACTCACTGGCACTCGAAGCATCTGGCTATGTACTCCACTACATCAATCTTGTGTTTAGTCAAAAAATACAGTCTTCAACTCCATGATCAACTTAGATACACCAGGGTGTCTTGAGTAAGGTGCATTGTGAACTTCTTCCAAAACCAAATTTCTCATCTCTCCAGCGTATGGAATATACATTCTCCATGGGTACTTCAAAATACCATCTGGTTTGATCTCATACCCATAAAAGCAATGATCAAAAGTATTTTCTGCTAGTGCATTCTTCACTCTTTCATAGTGCTCATTCCTGGACAGTTTCTAAATTACTTGTTGCCTCAATTTAGACCTTGTTGAGATCATGGTTGTCATATGTCTTTATCTAATGAGAGCATCAACCACTCTATTATCTTTCCCTTTTATGTATTCAATTCCAAAGTCATATTCGCTAAGGAATTCTAACCACCTCCTCTATTGTGCATTAAGGTTTGGTTGGGTAAATATATTTCTCAACCCCAAGTGGTATGTCTTGTGTTCAAATGGTTTTCCTAAAAGGTAATGCCTCCACATCTATAAGGCATGAACCATGGCTTCCAATTCTAAATCATGAGGTGCGTAGTTTGCTTTGTGTTGCTTGAGCTTCCTTGATTCATATGCCACCACGTGTCTATCTTGTAATTAACAC
Source organism: Sequoia sempervirens (assembly GCA_007258455.2). Classification (NCBI taxonomy): domain Eukaryota; kingdom Viridiplantae; phylum Streptophyta; class Pinopsida; order Cupressales; family Cupressaceae; genus Sequoia; species Sequoia sempervirens. The sequence continues at coordinate 13,564,281 of VDFB02000009.1, forward strand.
TACTCCAAATCCCTCTCCAAAGGCATCTGTAATTACTGTGAATGTCCCATTATGATCAGGTATAGTTAGCATTGGTGTTGTTGTGAGCCTCTCCTTTAGGAGTTTAAATTCTTTTTCACATTTTTTGGCCCATTCAAACTGTGTTCCCTTCCTTCGGAGTGAGGTGATAGGAGATGCAATCTGGGAGAACCCTTGCACAAAATTCCTATAGTACCCTATGAGGCCCATAAAACTATGGAATTTTGACACATTTTATGGCACTAGCCATTCGACAATTTCCTTGATCTTTTTGGGGTCCATGGAGATTCCTTCAACTAAGATTATATGGCCCAAATAGTGCAATTGGTCTTGACACAAAGAACACTTGGACTGTAACTTACAAAATAGTTTCCTTTCTCGCAGTTGTTGAAAAAATATTCTCAAATGTCTATCATGCTCTTTGACAATCCTTGAGTAGACTAATATGTTATCAATGAATATCAAGATAAAGTCATCCAAGCAATCCTTAAACACACTATTCATAAGGTTCATGTAGCCTGTTGGTGCATTAGTTAAGCCAAAAGGTACCACTGTGAACTCATAATGTTTGTATCAAGTTCTGAATACAGTCTTTGAAATATCTTCTTCCTTAATCCTCAACTAATTGTACCCTGACCTAAGATCAATTTTGGAGAACATTGTTTCTCCCTTCATCTGTTCAATCAATTCATCAATCCTCAGAAGTGGGTATCGATTCTTGATGGTAACCTTGTTCAACATCTGATAAATCTATACATAGTCAAAAAGTTCCATCTTTCTTTTTCACAAAAATAACTGGTGCTACCCAAGGAGACACACTAGGTCTTATGAGTCCCTTGTCCAACAATTCCATTAGTTGGGCCTTCAAATCATAAATTTCTATAGTGGTCATTTGATATGGCACCTTGGATTGAGGCTCACCTCTTGGGACCAAGTCGATAGAAAAATTGAATTCCCACTTCCAAGGAAATTCCATAATTTCCTCAAGGAATACATTCCAAAACTCCTTGAGAATAGGATAGTCATCTAAATATGGATCCCTTTTGTTAGGATTACTAACATGCACTTCATAAATTGCACATCCCTTCTAATGTGCCTTTTTGAGCTACATTGCAGAAATCTACCTAAGCTCTAAGGGTCTTTGTATTCCACAAACCTCCACTGGGTTTCCAAGATCATCCAGACAGTTGACCACCTTATCCTCATAGTACACTAAATATTTATGCTCAAATAATCAATTTATTCCCAAATCACATCATATGAGCCTAAGGGTGCCACATACAAGTTGACCTAGGTTTGAAAGGTTGGAAGTTCTAACTCACTACAAAATAGATAGGTATCTACCCTCCGCTCTGCTCAATTTCCATACGAGAACTTCCATGAGTTTTCCATGTACCCTGATCTAATGAGTACATTAGATATTATTCTAGAATCTACAAAATATTTGGTAGCTCCAATATCAATTAAGATAGAGATAGTTTGGTTGTAGAGCTTACCTGTTAGCTAAATTGGCAAAGCTTGATATTCTACCTGCCTATTGTCCACTGCGATGTGGATTTGGTGAGTCTGTTGATAGCTTCCTTCTCTTCGAGTCTTTGACCATTGAGGACAATTTGAGGCATAATGATCGCCCCCACAAGTATAACATCCATCAGGAGGCCCCTTGTGACATCCTGGCTTTTCCTCCTTAAAGCCTTGTTGTGCACAGTCATCCTTGGCCTTACCCTTATTTTCTTTCTTATTCCTTCCACCGTTACCATCATCGCCCTTTTCCTCCACTTCACTTCCCCTCTTGAGGTTATGAATCTGATTTCTCTTTTCCCCCTTATGAAATATTTTCTTTCCATACTGAGACTTAGAACCTAAATAGTTGTGGAGATTGGACAACTATTGTAGCTTCTATTCCTATTTGGTGGCCTTTTGAAAGACTTCGTACATGGTTTGAGGTTCGTGCATTCCACCTTAGCTCCTATGTGGGGTCTAATTCCCATTATGAATTTTTGGATATGGAACTATTCATCCCCTTGATACTAAGGCGCATACTTCAACAAATTCATGAACTTTTCCCAATACTAAATCACAATCATATTTCCCTGGGTTAAGTTTTGAAATTCTATCATTTTCTTGTCAAAGAAAAGTTGTGGTAGCCATCTCTTCCTAAAAGACTAGAGGAAGAGTCTGCAAGTGATATCAATAGGCTACAGGTTTTGTTCTAACTTCTCATTATCCCACCAATTCGCTACTTCACCTGAGAGCTAGTACGTAGCCCATGATGCCTCAATTTGTTCAGAAAGGTTATGAAGCCCAACTTGTATTTTTCCATTTCTATAATCCAAGCCTTAGCTCCTATTCTAATGGCCTTTCCATCAAACTTGGGTAGTGCTACTCTTTTGAGGTTTTTCATGAGCTCTTCCTCAATTCACCCTTGCGTACCTACCCCTATACTGCCATTTTCTTGATTGCCTTTTCCATTCTTGTGGTCTCGGTCCTCACGAGCCACTCAAACTTCTTGTTCAATAAGATCCATTCCAGACTCTTGCCAGTTTAGAACCTCTAGAATTTTTTCCAACCTCTTGTTTAGTCCATTATTAGAACCAATACCACCCCCATCTTGTCTAGTTATCACCATGACATCCCATACTTATCCTGCAACATAGTCACGTTCATCGCATATAAACACAAGGTTCTACAAGTAAACATTCTTATGTTACATCTTAAAATTATACATACATCCTTTAACATAGAAGACATACACATTCATGCAAGATACACACATTCTAGTGTCTTCCATTGAACACACCCAAAAAAATTAATTATTTATATTTAGGGTGAGTCAATAGACCCTTCTTTACAATATGCTTGTAGTTACATCATTCTGATTTCTTGGTGCCAGTTAGAGGACATTCCTCTAGGTCATCATTTGAGTTTACATCAGGTTTCACAAATAAGGATGGTTTAGCATGTAGGCCCTCCTTTTCCTCTTTAGTCAACAAGGGTGCATTGGGTCCATACCCTAGAGGCCAGTCCCAGATTGCAGAAGGATTTTTTGATTTTAGGTGTTTGCTTCACCTCAATCTTTAAGCCTCTCTCTAGCTTGAGTCATGTAAGAGCTTGTGCTTTAGTTTCATCATCATCGAGAATTTCTGATAGAACCTCTACATTGGTGTTTCCTCCCTTTACATCATTCTTGTGTGCGGTTCTAACAGTTTTCCCTTTCCTTTTGCCTGCCTTTGACCTTCTCATTCCTGCATTCAATTCAAGTTCGGTCAATTCTTAGGACTTCCAATTTTGGGTCAAGGGTCAACTACCCTAGTAAACTATTGTAGACTCAAAAAGGCCTAGAGCTAAACCCTAAGTTTTGTTACCAAATGTAATAACCTATTCCTAATTATTCCTTATTTAATAATTATTGTAAATGACACAAGAATATAATCCAAATTAGAGAGACGTATCTAGTGGCTAAAGTCAATTATAGCTACACATCCATTAAAAGAGTCAAAGATTCTTATATTCTCTTCAAAATTCAAATTACAATATCATGTTCACTTGGCACCAAAGGCCATAATATCATTTCAAGGTATATTTTTCATCAAGTACTTAAATGATAGTTACATCAAGTTACAACATAGACTATATTAGTCTAGTGAATATTAAGGTTCTTCTTCACCACTCAACTCCACTAGTGGTTGAGAACATGGTTGAAGAACTTTACTACCCAACCACAAAGCTTATGCTTCCCTGATATTCTTTTGACTTGAAGAATGTCTGACCCTACATGGAAATTTTAGCAAGCTAACAACCTAAAAGATGGAATCTAGTGTGTGCCCAACATCAACATGCAAATTCCATCTTGTATGTTAGAAAAAGAAAGTGCAAGATCTATGTTAGGAATGGTAGAGAGTGAAATCATAGATTTCATTCATACATACATAATGAACCATATTGCTTGGCCAAGCATAAAAAGTGTTTGGAAACAATAGCAAATGATAGGTTCTAGTAAAGCAAACCTATACTCTCTAAGTTCCATTTTGGCACCCGTCCCAGAAGGTAACTTTCTAGTATAATAGTTATCTACCTCCTAGCAAAAACTACCCATATGTGCTCTAGTTAACTAAAGTGTCACTGTTCTTTCCTTGTATTTAACAATTATTCCACACAAGTCTTCAAAGAAGAAGAAAAATTCTGGTTTGTGTATTTATATACATACTCTAAATAGAATTCAAGTTTTCACAATGTATTTCAATGATCTATCATATCATTCTTATGACTATGTCTACTTAACATCTTAAGAATTTCCCTTGTAGGAAGTACCAAATAAAAAAAAGGTATGTCACAAGTATAGGTATGTACATAGAAGAAGTCTATGTGCCTACTAATGTTAAAGTTTGTGCATACATTCTGAAACAAACATATTCAAATTTGCAATCTACTAATTATTTTTAGATTGACATTCCATAGTCAAAAAAATATATTCTAAGCAAGTTTATGATAACAGTTTCTTTCTTACGATTAAACCTTGACATTGTTGCTTCCACATGATCATTCATTTTTTTTAAACAAGTTTTGTTTCCTACTAAATATACTAAACAAGTAAATTATTTGCATTATACACAATCATCAAATAAGCAATTTGCACATGATCATCCATTGTTTTATCTAAGTATGTATTGTTTCTCACTAATTAAACAGACTAAGCAAATAAGTTGTTTACATTCTAAACAGTCAACAAATAAATTATTTTCTCATGAACATTCACTATACAAAGATAACTTTCAGCAATTCAAATTCTTTACTAGCATTTCTATAGTTGCCTTGTCCTTTCTTAGTCTTAGAATTAAACAGTTACATTTTTTTAAAAAATAAGAAAATAATAAGGCACTGCCATTTACTTTGTTTACTAATTTGAATCTAAACAACCAAAACCCTATTTCATACATAGAGAAAAAATCTTGTTCTTCAAATGCTATATAGTAACTTCCTTTCTGTAAATTTAGAAATCTATGGAAATAATAAGAGAAAACACAATTGACATGCTTATCGATATCATACCCGAGCTTCTAATTCAGTCATAAAAATTTAAGAAATTTTGTAATCAATCCATAATTGTGCGTTTTCTAGATAGCCTTATTGACTATGATGACTTAGGATTCGACCCATTTCAAGGGTCGGGTGGTTCTTCAAAGATTTTAGAGAAAAATACTAAGGAAATTTTCCCTTTTCGGCATCATAATCTACCCATATAAGAAGTAATAAAACACCAATATATATACCATTCAAATCTGTTGAGACATTCAAGCAACTTTCCCCTATCAATTTTCCCACATGGCTTACTAGGGGCCAAACTTACATATTACAAGGGGTTGAACTTACATATTTCAAGAGGTCAAGGATAATCCTCTTCATGCAAACATGTCTTCAAATTTACAGTGTTGAAGAATTCCCTCTATTTTATTATCGGTCTTGTCGATTTTGGTAAACAATGCAATAGTAAATGAAATACAATCTATTCTACCAAGAGATACAAAGGATGGTATCCTTTGGTAGGGTTGATCTTCAATCCTCTATGGTTTTCCATTTATCCAAGTTACACATTCTATCAAAATTCATCATTTTGATAGCCACGATGTGGTTTCAAATAGTACACGACTAAAACACAGTTGCTGGTAGAAAAGACTAAAAAAAAAACATTGGTCTAGCACAGAGGCTAGCTAATAAGCTTTAAAGATTAACCAAGATAGTAGGTTGAAGCCTGGCGATCCCTCTATGGGTGTCGCTACTCTGTGGCATCGGCTCAAGTTGAGTCACGTACTCATATAGACAAAAAAATTGCATTCTAATGTGCTATCGATATGATAACCAAATAATGCAATTTCAATATAGTTTTCTAGAAAATTCAAGCTTATCTCCTTGGTTGAGCTTTCGATGAGACTTTTCCTCAACGTTTTCCACTACTTGTCATTTCCTTCCCAATCTGTCCTCTACTTTTTTCCCCACACTCAACATAAAAATGGAAATCACACCATTGCATGCAGTCGATTACTCTCATTATGGGATTTCTGTCATGGCCATTGCCACCCCTAAATTTGAACATTGACTTAATGATTTTGTAGGCCATGACTATATATTTCATGAACTTCCATGTATGTATGTATATATATATATGTATACATATATATGCAACTATTATGTATATATATATGTATACTTACATATATGTTTCTTTATGCATTTTAAATGACTTCATTCAGATCTTTCATATATTTGAATAACATACATACATATATATATATACATATATACATATATATAGAGAGGTACGTCTAAATATATTTATATATATATACATGTGTGATTGTGTGTTTTAAATTAAATCACTCATAAACAAGCTTTGAATAGACATTTAAATCTACTAACCATTCATTTGTAAGCATTAAAATAATTCGTATAGAAGAAATTTTCTTTTTCTTGTATATGCAAGTCATTCAAATGCAAATTATCATGCTACTTGTGGTGTGTGCACCCAGATTCCAACCAGATTACCATTCCATCCAGCTAAACAATCCTACTTCAACTATGTTCTCATCCTTCCTCCTATCACCCTACTACTACACATACTTTCAAATCGATCAGTAACGTTCAATCCTTGATGACATATATAAAAAAATAATTTTTGGAATTTTCATAAAGTCAACATTAGTCAACTCATCATATTCAACATGCAAATATTCCAAAATCTCCATTTAATATTTTATTGAATTTCATTAACAATTCATTTTCTTGTATTTAAATAAATATATAATAAAATTGGGTTATGACATTGTTAGGTTTCTTTTTAGTCTTCTCCTTTATCTCATAACCTTTGGTTTCCTTTTCCTCCTTCAAGGGTGAGTCTTTCTTCTTTTCAGACTAAGCATTTGGCCTTATAAACCTTTTTCTACAATCTTTATCTATGTGACCAAAAATTTTGCAATTATAGCATACTATATTCATATCAACCAAGGGAGCAAATGGATTTTTTCTTACAAAGTTTTTATTCCTCCTTGGAATAACTCTACACTCTCTAACCCTATGGCCAAAATGATTACATGTATAAAAATACCCATAGAAGTATGATGAGTACCTAGTCATGATGTTCCCTTGAGCTAGAAGAGGAGATCTTCTTGGTCTTGGCTTCCTTTGATTATACACCCTTATGAATCCTTCATCATCTGTTATTTTTGTGCTCTGCTTCTTCTTTGGTTGAGTAGGGATAATCTTGTTGTCTTTGATGTCTTCAATCAACTTCTTGTCTTCCTCGGATTTTTCTAATACAACATACTTCTTTTCAGTTGTAGGAACATCCTTGATATCAAGATTTTCATCCTTAATAACTACATTATCTTCAGCCTTGAATCTTTCATAGAGCTTTGTAGAGGCATCTACAAATGAAGTATTTCCTTTCTCCAGTCCTAGGCCAGATTTTTCTTTATTTGCCAGTTTTTCTATACTCATCAACTCATTCAGAATGTATAATCCATCTTTTAATTTCAGACCTGTGGACACAAAAAAAGTATCTCTTTGTTCTTGCTTGATTTTGGATTAATTAATGATAAATTGGACTTAATAAGACCTTGATTTGGTGTTGTAAGGTGTTTTACACGTCCACATTGGGTCTTGGATCCTTGTAAATGCATTTAATGATGTCTTGTAAAGGTGTTGTAAAGTGCCATAAAAGAATTTCAAACCTCTCTAGACTTAATGGAATTATCTTTCCCTAATCCAATGTTATAAAATATATTTAATTGCATTTATCTAAATCAAACCTACTTCTAATCTAGTGTTGTGATGTGTTTCACGCATTCACATTGGATGTTGTGCCTTTCTAGGCTAAGTGGACCTCATTTTACTATTGTAAAGTGTATTTAATCATAATTTCACATTGAATTTTGTGTCACAAGCCCTAATTAACCTTTACATCATCATTAATAGGCCCCTATGGCCCCATATTGTGCATCTTGAGGCATAATTTGATCAAATAACCAACAAAGTCACCATATAAACCTAATTTCTTTAGTTCCCAACATTCCAACTAGCAGAATGGCCCGTGTGGGACCCATTCACCATTAGGAGTGAATCAATCCCATCCAAGTGGGACCCACTTTCCCTTGATGGTGAATAAGTCCCATTTGAGCCATTTTCGGGGTTTAAGTGGGAAAAGTTAGGTTTTAAGTTTAATTTTTCTCCATGTCATCCTTAGGGATCAAATTAATAGGCAAATTAGAATATTTTCATATAAATACAAGTCTCTAATCTGTAATTCATAAGAATATTAACTCATCATCATTCATTCATCCTATCCAGCATTTATCTTCTCGCTCAAGTCAAGCAAGCTAGGCTTTTAACATTCCAAGTCATTCAAGATCATTTTTCAGACATTCAAGGGTAGAATCTTCATATTTTGCTATAGAAATTTAACATCAAACATCATGGAAAGGTATTAAATTCATTGTTTCATGCTTCATTACATCATTTCTTCATTTTGGTTTAATTATTTAAAAAGAGGTTTGAAAGAGGCAAACCCCCATGCCCTAACATCCAACATTTCTCCATCTTTTCTTGTGTGTTTGTAGATTTAGACATCTTGAAGACTTGAAAATCATTGAAGAATAGATTGAAGACTTATTGGAGTCATCTTCTTCCATGCAAGGTCAAAATATCAACAAAAAGTCACCTACAGTGTCAGAAATCAGACTTTCGGAGGTAAACACCTATCAACAACCGAAGTGCAGATTGAGGGATTTTTTTTCTACTTTTGGATTTTTAGAAATTAAAAAGTGGATTTATTCACCATTAGTGGAAAATGAGTCCCATTTCCAGGCCTGAAAAAGTGTTTTCTGCAGTTTTGGATACCCATTTGTCCAAAACAGGCTCCGGAACAGTTTCCCAGATCTGGGACTAATTTACCCAAAATGGAAAATGAGTCCTAGTAGGCCAAATTTTTAGCATCAACAGCATTTCAAAAGTCATTTCCAATCTCCAACAAGTTCTTAAGTGTACACTTTTTGTTTCACAGCTTTTTGTTCAGTTTTGTTTACTAGGTGTTTTTGCATATCACAATGTGTTTTCAAACAAGTTGCATTTCTTAGGTTTTGCATTGATAAGTCATTTCATTCATTAGTTTTTTGTATTTTGAACATTATATTTAGACATATTTCATCCATCCTTGCATCAATATTTGAATGTTTACATTGCATTTTGGCCCATCTTCCCCCTTTTAAGTGAAAAACCCTAGAAGGGCTAGAAAGACCTAGGGTGCCAAAATCTTTGTTTACAAGACCCTTATTGAGCTACTCATTTTATTTCTCCAATTCCTTTCTTAAGGTGACTATTTCTTCCTCAAGCTTGAAACATCTATCCACTTCAGATTCTAGCTTGGACTTCATTACTTCTAGTATTTTTGCTTCCTCTACTTGAAGTTTCAAACAAACTACCAACTGGTTGGATTTCTCAAGATCTCGTGTTAGGTTGTCATTCTCCTTTTGAGCACGTCTTTTTAATTTCTTATTTTCCCTTTTCAGATCATCAAATTTATCTCTTAAATCATCAAGATCTTAAGAGCATTGATCAACTCTCCCTCTAGATCAACAACTGCCTCCACTTCTTCTTCATGTGAATCCTTGGCTTGTTCATTCATCTACTCCTTACAGTCCTTGGCCGCAAAAAAGGAACTCTTCCTCTTTTTCCTCCATTACAAGAGCCTGATCTTGTTCATCATCTAAACTATCACTAGCATCAGATGAATTGCTTTCTTCCTGAGTATATAGGCTCTTCTTTTTCTTTCCAAAACTCCTCAATTTATAATAATAAGAATTCTTCTTTTTGCTATCTCCATCTTGCTCAACGTTATCTTCTTCACCATAAGGAAACTTAAATGAAAAATGACCTAATATACCATAGTTAAAGTATTTAAAGGGAAACTTACCTTTATACTTGATAGATCCTCTCCTCAATTTTCTTATTAATTTTTCCTCTTCTTCATCAACCTCTTCATGGTGTGACGTGGTGGCAATAGCTTTATATTTCTTATCAATACTATCTTTTTCCCTCCTTTCAACCTTGAATGTAGCTTCTCTTATTTATGGCTAAACATCCCCCATTCTCATCTCATATGCAATGAATATGTCATGCAATTCATCAAGAGTAAGCTTATCCACTTCTCTTCCTTCTTCAATTGTATAGATATTAGGATCATATCTATTTGTCATAGACCTTAGCACTTTCAGCACAACCACATCTTCTTTTAATTCTTCCCCAAATCCTCTGATTTAGTTTACTACATCATCAAATCTTAGAAGGTAATTTGCAATCTTCTCCTCTTCATTCATCTTTAAGCCTTCAAATTTTTCTCTCAACACTTGAAGCTTTTCCAACTTCACCTTGTTGTCTCCTTCATAAATATTTTTCAATTTTTCCCAAACATCATATGCAGTTTGAGAATGCATAACCTTGCCATGCACAAAATCAAACAAATTATTCACAATGGAAAATAATGCCTTTTCATTTTTCTCATAATCCTTCTTTCTAGTAGCATCCATTGGAAGAGTATCAGGGATAACATATTTGGTTTTGACTAACATCCAGACATCTAGTCCTTTGGATCCCAAGTATCCCTTCATTAAAGAACTCCACTTAGCATAGTTTGTTTCATAGAACCTAGGTGGCTTGCTTGAACCTTCTTGATTGTTCATTATGTTCACACTAACAAAATCTATCTGAGCTAATTAAGCTTCTCATAGGGAACTTAAGGCTCTTATACCAGTTGTTGGAACACAACGATCTATTAAGAGGAGGTGAATCAGTAGATATTGAATTTTTTGCCTCTCAATAAATCTAATGTAGAATAACAATGAGACTTCTTAATGTGCAGATAAACAATTAACAAGAAAAAATGTGAGATAACATTCATGCAACCAACACCTAACACCAAATGTACATGGAAAACCCAAGGTTGGAAAAAACCACAGTGAGAAATACTGCTAGGATCTACCATCCTAATCTAGCCTCACAAGCCTAAGATTCAATTACAATACTTTAAGGGCACCAACCCTAAGGAGACACCAATCCCTTAGTTTTAGGAGCACCCACTCTCTAATCAGATTATCTACCTAGATATCTGATGGCACTGACCATTCAAATTTATAAAGCCAAATATTATAGTTTTAATAACAATTCTATCTTGCAACTTATTTGCAACTACACTTATAGGTGTATTGCACAATCTACAACTTTTCTTCTACTCTGTACTTCTTTTTCCACTCTGTACCCACTCTTTTCTATGCCACTATTATGTGCACTTATTGCTTGCTCAGTATTGCATCCCCTTTCTATAATACACCAGTTTGAATGAGCAGAACCCAAACAAAAAGCACTAATACAATCAAGGGCTTTACACTGAATATAAATATAGAGTTGAATTCCTAATTTTTGTTTGGTTTGGCTTATTCGGGCATAGTGCATTCTTTCTTTGCAATCACATTCTCTGCACTTTTCCACTTCCCCACTCTTGTCTCTCACAATACCCACTATTTCTCACCCTTCTCCTCCATAACTAACTAGTCGACCCCCCCACCTTTTTTGTGCATACCTAACAGAATATGACTTGATGCAACAATTAGGGTTTTTGTTCTATCTTCATCAGGAAGAATTCACTACATCAAGCATTACCTGCATTAAATTCTATCTCTATAAGTCTTCTAAGATTTTTGATATGTAAGCCCAAAACTATATTCGCATTTAAAGTATCCTATTGTGGATAAGACTTGAAAACAATCTTTGTATGCTTAGCAGTCTATGCCATTGTTCTACCTCTCAAATCACCAATTAAGTCTATTGTTGGGGCAGATAGACCAATTGATTTCATTCTTTTGGTTAGTTTCCAGTCAAAAACTATTTTCACAAACTTAATTGTTTGAAACCACCATCTTCAAATTTTGACCGTTGATCTTGTCACTTTGTGCCATGATCCAAGGATCTCAATTTGTCATTTCCCTTTGAAACACAACCATTAGATGAGTCTTCCTTTAAACAAGCATCGTCGATCTTTGTCTATAGCACTTTACCATATTGAGCTGAGTCACATTAGGGTCATGACGATAAATACCATTCTCTTTGGAAAACTGCCTTCCACCTGAGTGTCCACATCATCTCTACACAATTCACAAGAAGGATGTGAATTGCCAAAATGATCAATCAATCTTCGCCACTTGTCATTACACATTTCCAATTATCTTTGTCATTCCCTAGTTAGGTCCTACCAGGTGATTGCCATGTGTTGTCGTGTTGAAGGGACATTCAAGTGGCTCCCACCAAGATTTACTTTTTGCTTTGACGAGATCCCTAATAGAATGTCAAAGGGACTGGTCCAAGGTTCTATTCAAACACCTCCAGTTACTTTGATGAAGATCCATTGGTATACCGAGGGGACAACAAAATCTCTCTCTCTGAGCCAACATTCTCTCATCGATAGCTCCATCGTTCTTCAGGCCATCACATGTACATAGTTGATGTTATCACTTGTCTCCACTAAATTTGTACATCATCTGATCTTCTTGCTTGTAATCATTAGATTTCCTAGACCAAATCTCCACTATTGATTAGGCCGTTATCACCATATCGAAAGAGACATAGAACCTTCTCTCTCTAAAAAAAATTCATCTCAAATACTTCACAACAAGGATGTGAAGCAAGAGATTGCACATCAAAGGGACCAATAAACTAGTTACACCAAACACATAATGTCACCTCAATGCAATCCACGAACCTCGACATCCACTAATTGCTACATAGAGGGAACTCCTACTTGAAACATGCCGACATTTGACTATCACTCCAAAAAAAATACATGCACATCACTAACGAAAGGCTAGATACACAAGGGCAGTCACCGAAAAAACTTAAGTTATCATTTGAGTAACCTACAAGCATCAAACACAAGTCATCGACTAAATAGAACTTTGTTTGAGCTCTGTGACTATAGCAACCTTAGGGTTTAAGTGATAAACCCTAGCATCACCCGAGAGCCAAAGTAATTCAATCTAAGTGTGTCTTTCAACTTTTGAACCTTCAAGGAACATTTTTGGAATGGTCTCAAGGAGCCCAATCACAAATCTAACTTTTTTTTCACAACATTTCTCACCTTTTCACATCAGTGACAATATTTTGCAAAGATTCCAACAAACCAAAATATACCAACTCCATATTTATCAACAACTTCTCCTCTCTCAGTCTCTATAATAAATGTCTGATGTGCCATAATTTTTCTTCTCTAGTCTTACTAAAAATTAGAATATAATCCAAACAAACAATAAAAAACTTATCAAGGAATTGCTTCAGTACTTCAACCATCAACCTCATTAAAGTGATAGGTGCATTGGTCAATAAAAAAGGAATCAATAACCACTCATGCAATACTTCATCAGTCATGAATGCAATATTCCACTCATCTCATTCTCTGATCCTAATTTGATGATAAATGTGGACAAATATTTTGGCACCCAAAGGCTCTCTAACACTTCTAGGGTTTTTCACCTAAAAGGAGAGAGTTGGGCCAAAATGGACAATGTCCCCACTCAAAACTAATGCAAATATGAATGAAGTATTCCTAAATGTAATGTCCTAATGCAATGAACTAATAAAAGATATTGATTATTAATGCAAAACCTAAGAAATGCAAATTGTTTGAAAACACATTGTGATATGCAGAAATGACCTAAGAATAAAAAAAGCAATAACAAAAATGAAAGTGACTAGAGAGGTGCACCTGGAAACTAGAATGTGATGCAGAGAGGCTCTAGAATCCTACAGAATTTTTTGTTGAAGCCAACTGGAACACTTACGCCAAGTTGGGCATCTTAGTCCTATTTCGAGGAGATTCTACCAGAACAAGTTTCAACCAAAAGGGTATCCAAAAATGAAAAAATAAATTTTCAGGCCTAGTAGTGGGAATAATTCACCACTAATGGTGACTTACTCCACCTTCAGGTTTCAAGAATTTTGGGACAAGAATCTGTAGCTCTTGGTTTGCACTTCTCTTCTTGACAGGTGTCTGGTTCTGATTTTGCAGAAATCAAGCTATAAGAGGTCTCCAAACTTCACTTAGGGATTTTGTTGACTTGAATGACTTTGATGAAATGATGACACCTTTTAACACCATTTTCTTTGAAAAATATGCATACAAGACCTACAAAACACACATGCAAAGAGGGGAAGGGTTAGAGAATAGGGGTTTGCCTTGGTCAAACCCCAATTTGGTAATCAAACCCTTGAAAATGAAATGCAATAGAAAGAGAATGATGAATGAACAACATGCAATGCTACAACTCACCAAACCCTTGATTTGGAAATATGAAGATATGCAAGTAAATGCTCTAATGGATGTAGACTTAATAATTCCTAGAATGCTTGATAATTGCTTGAATGAATGGATTGGTTGAGAATGAATTATGAGGTGTATGGGGGTGAAAATGAGAGGAACACCCTTTATTTATACTTGATTTTACAAAATTTCCCAAAAATAACACATCGCAGGCTGACCTTAAGGTTAAGAGAATAATATCCCACCAGTAATTTAAAATAATTTTAATTTTTGTGCCTAGTGGGACTAAGTCACCCCCAATGGCAACTTGGTCCCACTAGGGAAATTTTACTAGGTGTCAGGAATTAAAGTGTATTTAATGATGTTTAACGGGATTATTCTCTGAAACACACTTAAGTAGGGTCAGAAAGTGCATTAAGGGGTCATTTAAACATTAGAAAGGGTCAAATTATTGATGACAAGCCTAGAAAAGCATGAAAGTTTGTTACAACCCTTTACAACACTTTAAAATAAGGCTTGGTAAGTGATAGAAAGAGGTTATTTAAGTGAATTATAATGAAAACATCCTAGAAAAGTGTGAAAGTGGGTTACAACACTTCACAACACTTTTACAAGACATCATTGAATTCTTAATGATTCACAAGGGTCCAAGACCTAATGTGAATGTGTTGGCCAAATTAAAACATTAAATCAAGGAAAAATCAAGCCAAAATAACCAAGAGGGCCTAAATATGAGAAAAAGTAGAAGGTTTACTTTTTCTGTGTCCACAATATCCACTCTTTAGGTTAATCTTTTTGAAATAATTTGCTCCACTCAAATAGTCCATAATGTCATCCATTCTCGCCAATGAGAATCTATACTTGGCAATGATCCTATTGATTTCTCTTCAATATGTACACATTCTCCACTCTCCATCTTTCCTTGGTTCTAGTACAATAGGTACCACACATGGGCTTAAGCTCTCTCTGATCAATCCCTTCTTTAACAATTCTTGTATTTGTCTATTTAGTTCCACATTCTCTACAGGTGTCATCGTCTTTACTGCTTTGTTAGGAAAGATTCCTCCTGGTATTAGATCTATGTGATGAACGATGCTTTGGACTAGTGGTAATCCATTTGGTACATTTCTAATCTGATATCCTCATATTTTCCAAAAAAATTGTTACTTCTATTTGCAGTGGATCTTCAGCCTTTGTGGTAGAATTATCTACCTCCTGATCACTGCACTTCTTTTGAATCAATGCAAAACACATGTTCTCATGCATCAATTCTTCTAGAAAATTCCATTTACAAAACACAGTCTAGTTGTGCCACAAACTTCCTTTTTTTCCTCTTCTCCCAAGGATTTCAATATATGTCTCTTACCATTTTAAGTCATAGTACAGGGATTCTTCCTCCCATCATGAATTGATTTCCTATCATATTGTCATGGTCTCAGTAACAATAAATGGCATGCATCAATGGGTATAATATCACACAACACTCCATTAAATGATCCTATATGAAATTCCACCAAACACTACCCACTTACCAAGATTTTGTGTTTATCCTGAATCCATGCTATCTTGTAGGGATTTGGATGTTTCAATCTCTTTAGATTCAACTTAGTTACCATATCTTTTGAAACTAAATTATTGGTACTACCACTATCAATGATAAATTTACACACCTTTCCTCTGAACTTACATCTTGTCCTCAACAAATTCTTCCTTTGCAGTGGATCCTCAATCACTTCATCATGCATCAAATCTCTCCTCATTACTAGTGACTCACCTTTCTTAGGTTTCCCAATAGAACTAAGGTATCTAATAGGTTCTTTCATTCACATAAGTTGTTCTTCTAGTGTTCTCATTCCTTTTATCAGTACTTCCCTAATGACAATAAATTTCTCTATGTACTTCACCTCCACACTTGAAACGGGTACCTTTGAATGGTCTCTTCTCATCTAATCTTCCTTCATATCTCCTATAGCCATCATTGTGGTAGGAATTATGACCTTTATCATTGTGATATAAATTTATGTCCTCTCTTCCTTTATGATATGAATTATTTTCCTTCACTTCATTGTAGTAGGGTTTCCCATCCTTTTTTTGCTCCGCAAATAGTCTCCTTTCTCTAAATTGTGAGCTGCCTCTCTTGGATCTTCCTCTTGCACTTATCTATATTTGTTAAAAATTCTTGTTGATCTTTTCCTCTACCTTCAGCAAAAATTGGCGTGCTTCTTCAACTGTTGTCATCTTCACCAAGCTCAATTCTTCTTGGATTTTTTTTCTTAGTCCATTAATGTACCACACAACCATCTCCTTATTTTCTTCACTATGTCTTACCCCTAATGATCATATTGTACAATTCTTTAGTATAATCCTTCACATAATTCTCCTTTTTCCTCAAATTCTACAATCTCTTCAACAATTCAAGCTCATAATTAGTAGGTATAAATTGATTCTTCAACTTTATCACCATCCTATCCTATTTTGTGATTTTCTCCTCTCCCCTTATGTTCCTATCCAATTGAACTTCTTTCCACTAAATAGCAACATGTCCTTTCAACTTAGTTTTTGTAAATCTCACTCTTTCTAGATCTTCAATTTCTTCATAGTCAAAGTATTCTTTCATATCATTGATCCAATCAATCAATTCCTCAAGGTTTAAATTTCTCGCATAATTTTGAATTTCAATCATAGGTGTCTTATCAATCTTGGAAATAGATTTCAACATATTTACCTGATCTAAATCTTCTTCTAGGTTTTCTTCATTTTGATTTGTAGTATTATCCAATTTATCATCATCACTTTCATCCTTATGTCTAGGGTTTAGACCTCTCCTTCTATCTTCTTCTACAACATCCAATCAAACTCTCATTTCCAACATTTCATCCATTCATCCAATAACATTGGCCATAACAAGCACTCTCCTTGGTGGAATCTCTCTCCTTGGATCTAGTGCACTTTCTTCAATTTGCTAATCTAGCTACAAGGTCTCAACTATCTCACAATTGGTGCTTGGTTGAAAACACTTACAGGCTGCCTTACGTTAGTGATTTTCTTACCATAAGGAATTCCTTCTCAAGACTTGCAAACTTACTCTGATACCACTTGGTGCAATCACAAAGGAGGGTCTAGAAAGGATTGTCCAATCATGTAGTATATAGTTCAACACAATAGAAATAACACAAGAAATGATCACCAAATATGATTTATCATTGACTCAACAACCTGTAACCTTATATGAATCATATTCCTCATATATGGAATGACTAGGGCTCATAGCACTTCTACAAGGACATTACAAGATATTACAATTAGCACAAGGCCTTATTTTGACCTTTAGGTTTGCTTTCCTACTGATACTAACTAACTATCTCTCTTACTGACTTGATTTCCTTATAATGGATTACCAATGATCTTAAATATGAATCTCTACATTCAATTATGATCCACATTAGCATCAAGGGCTTACAACCCAAATGCAAAATCAAACATGCAAGTCGACCAAGCACTAAAAGATAACCCATCGAGACAAGGAATGTATTGTAGATCTCCAAGAAAGTTCCCCAAAGACCTAAAATACCATGTTTAATGTTCCATTAAGCTCTGCATGCTCTGGAAAGGTTCCACACAACCAATTTGAGCTAGTTAGGCCCCGAATGCTCTATCTGAGAATTGATAGTGAAATTCTAATAGTGATAACCTTCTACAAACAAATGCAAATCACCTAGAATATGGATACATTGAATATGGCCTCATATATAACCAATATCTTGCTTTGTGAGCTAAGAAATGATAATATGGTAAAATACAAAAGAAAATGTTGACACATCTATAGAATAAATTGAAATAAAAAATGTTTTTGGTTGATATAGGATTACTTTACAACCAAGGATACTCCTGCATCACCCAAGGATTAGAGGTCTTGCATAGTCTAGCCCATATAGTTTATGCCAACATCCCTATGATGGATACTTGTTCCAAAGCTTTGGGATACACTCAAATCCAAGGAGGAAGCCAAATATTCCTCCCTACAACTATTGCCTCTATTCCTACATACACATTTCCAACCATAGCTACAATGATAGAATAAACCAATGGAACAACTCCAAGCTTAGGGAATTCTAGTGAAAACCATTATAGTTTCATGACTTCACATGTGAAACTTCAATATTCATCACCTCTAATAATCTTGCAACATAGTAGTCTAACAAGCACTTACACAATCCTAGCATATTCACCCCATTCCCAAAACATACCAAGCAATTAATCAGTCATTAACCAAATTTTACAACACATAACCTCACTTCAACAACAAATCTCAACATTGAACCAAGCTCAAAATAGAAAACCATCATAATATGGAAAAAGGAGCCCTTTGTCACTTGAAAATTTGAAAATAACCATGCTACTCAACACTAAAATTCTTAGGTTTGAGAAGTACAATTGTAAAGGATCTATCCTAATAGTCACATATCGGCTTATACGACATTGTGTAGTGACTTCATCTTTGAAGAAAATCTCTCGTAGCTAAAATTTTTCCTAGCTCATTGAAAGATATGGCCTTGGAGTGGTTTTCCTCATTGTCGAATAACTCAATTCATTCATTCAATGAACTTGTTGATGCCTTCCTACAACATTTCTAAGAAAAAATAATTCCATAAATTACATTAACTAATTTAGTAAGGTGGTAACAAGGAAAACATGAAAAAGTGATAAACTTGATAAGATGATACCAATCACTATTGGAAACAAGGAAAAAATGAAAAATTGATAAACTTGATAGGATGATACCAATCACTATACTCACAAATCAATCTTACTCTTCCTAATGCAAATGTTCAAAGAGTGTTCATTAAGAATTTGCAACCCAAAATTAGGGATAAGATCTTATTGATGAGATGCCCATCCTTTACACACTTGTGTATGGCTCTCTACGACTATCAAAAAGTGGTTATTCAATATGAAGAAACATCTTCAACAACTCATACTAATAAACCCAAATCCATACCTTAACATAATTATCAACCATTGAAGAAATAAAACAAGAACTTTATCAAGATAAACACATCTCAAACAACTAACCACTTTCAATCACAAGTTGCAACCATAAGTTCTGCTTCATATCAATTTAGATTGAGAGATAGACATTTCACACAATTGTTTGATTCCCTTCACTCAATCATGTTGCAACTTTTAAGTAAGAACTTAATCCAATTACCTCCAATTAGGCCCGTGGACACAACCAAACCTGTATCTCCTAACTTCAACCTATAATATTTTTTCCACTATAATTGTACACATGGACTTGATAGAGAATGATGCATGCATCTCAAACATCAAGTTAAAGACCTCATCAATTCTAATCATATTCAATTAGCTGACGTTATGACAAGGGAAAAAAGTTTGTTGCCCTGCCTAACCAAAACTTACAATTTTTCACCAATCCAATGCCAAACCATTCATGGGTATGTGCAGGATAATGATGGGCCAAAAAGTGGCAATATGATGGGTATTGGTAGGGTATGTGGATGACAACTTTTTTTTTACCCAAAATTGATGAAAAGAAAAGGGTTTTTAAAGGATATTCTCATATTTCCACCAATATAAATTATGATTTATTTTGAATTTAATAAATAATTATTATTTATTTTCTATTTGAATTACGACTAAAGTCCTGATTAATAGTGATTGAAAACATCTATAGCTTTCAAACTGTATCACATTTTTGAATTCAAAACATGTGTCACATTCTATGCCAGATACTATAGGATTAAAAAAAAAAAAAATTCATGAAGTTTTGACCAAGTTAAGGTGGTCGACATACAATTTTTATATTTTTCAAAAGTTGTAATAAAAAATTCATAATTAATTAATTAAATGGAAAAAATTACAAAAAATATGTATCACATCGGGACATGAGTCCCCTACTTATATCTAAATATTGTAAAAAATATTATCATTTTATTGTGGTTAGGGTGGTCAGACAGACACCTACTTATTTTTTCCCAAATTTAAGTACTATGCATTGAAATTTCAAAATTTCACCAAATAGATTTTAAAAAAATCTAGTAGTTTAGAAACTACATTCAATTTGCTACAAATTCTATTCTTACATATTTTTGAAATAATATAGATAACTTATTCAAATTTTTACGTCAAGTTTCCTAACTCTAATTTTTCTGATTTTTTTGCCACTTAAGGGCCTGTTTTTTCCATGATGATCCTGCACATACCCTCATCCAACTTTGTGCAAGCTTGGGATGTTAAGAATGATTATATGAATGATGATAAATATGATGATAAGAATGATGATAAGGATGGTCTATATAATATTATTTCTTTGATAGATGTTCAACCTCGTAATGGCCAAACCACTTTACTACTTGACATCATTTTCACACATTGATGCATCTATATATGCACCAGATGGTCCTCTCTATATCGTCAGATGTATCAATGCTAAACCTACAACATGGATACTCATTGATCCTAAATGTGTAGAGAATATGATCATTGAGGAATTCTTATTTGTTCATGAGTTTTATCAAGATTCTTATGAATAATCAAAAGAATGGTTAAAAACTCATGATGGTTTTTCTCACCCTACAATATTTTTGATCACTCTCCCACTTAAATTTGGACCAAAACAATTAGATATATCATTCTCCATCATCCCAATGTTGGACCAATTTCATGTGAATCTAGGCTATCCTTGTCTATGCTCCATGAACATTGTCTAATTAGTTATTCACAACTGCATAAAGTTCCAATTTTGCAACCAAATATACACAATGCATCATAGTGAGTTTAATCCTCTATTTTCCCATGGGAACTTAGATAATTTGATTTCTTTTGTCCTCAAACTGTGGAACCAATCAAGCCTCGTGAGGGTTTAATTTTCAAGTCATACCAAAATTTTAAGAAAAAATGCATAGAATAATTTTCCCTTAGCAATATTCCTAAGAATGATAAGGCTATGGTTGTTCCTCACACCCCACAAGTTGTGGATGAAGCCATACCTGAGGAAAAGACCCTTCCAAATTCACAAGTTATTTATTCTATAGTTCCTCCACCCATATCATATAAGAGACCAAGAGACAACCAAAATATTACCTTTGTGCCATCAAAAGAAAAGAAAATTTATAGACCTAAAGAAAAAGTGGTGTCCTGACCTTCAAAGGTTCCTTAAGTTCCTCCCCCAAGGGAAGAAAAGAGACCAATGGTTGAGATTCTTTCTCTTACACCTTCACAAATTAAAAATTGAACAATAAGAAAAAAAAATAGTAAAGGGTAAGTGTAGATGTCATGCTATTGCTCATGGATTGGAAGAAAATAACAAAAAAATAAGTAATGACCAAACAACTATGCAAAAAAATCAAGATGAATTATAAATTTCACCAAAAAACATGAAACTAAAATTTACATGTCCTAACCAAAATAAAAAAGAAATAAGAACATACAACCAACATTTTCATAAAACTTCCCATTGTGATAAACTTGGATGATGAAGATGAGGATGCTAAAATTGATGAAAAAGTGCATAATAAGTTTTTTTTTTTTTTCTCAAAATCTATGGATTTAGATGGGGGAATCTATGGTGACATCTTGACGAGTGACCCACCACGTAGTGCTCTTGTTCATGCTCCTAGTATTGCACTTGTTGTAATCCCTTTGGCTAGTTATCTTCTTTCCATATATAGTGAGCAAGATTGCAATGTGGATGACCTACTTTAGGTTGGCTCGCATGTGTGGTACTCTTTTGTTGTATTCACTTTGTATATGTTTTTTTTGTTTGCTTGCTTGTGATGTGATCCCCCATATTGTGTTGCTTGGCATGAATTTATTTTTGTGAATTTTCTTTAGATGACCCTTGTTGTTCTGTTGGCGCAAGGATACAAAGGAAACAAATATGTTGTAACATTCTTCTATTTGTATCTCCATTCTTCTATATGTCATAAACTTTACATTCTATTTTATCTTGCATTTTTCTTTTGGGGACGATGCAAGGAATTGAGACATTTAGGTCTCTTCCATGTTGACCCAAAAGTTTGTTTGTTTTCTCTCTCTATGTGTTATTTTTCCATCGTGTTCATTGTTCCACAAGTATTTGGGGAATGACATCAATTTTAAGCTCACTTACACTATGGTAGCAAAGATGTATATTGATCTCCAATCTATTGATCCCTTATGTGTTTATCCTTTGTGTTGTGTATTACATTTGGGGACAACCCTTTTTCATGGCGTGGATTTATTTGGAAACATATAATTGGCACAAGGCTTTCCAAATAAGCTCTCATGACCTTATTAGATGACATTTATAATTTTTCTACCTTAAAGCAATTGCTCATAGCATGGTGTTTAGAAATTACTTTAAGGTGGAGGCATATATTGGCATTTTTTCTTCATTTTATTCACACACATTGGACTTAGTGATGCATTGACATTGACATTGGTATTTTTACTTCACTTTGTTCACATGCACTAGAATTATTGTTGCATTAGCATAAAATTTTGATCATTTATGTAGCACCTCATGAGAATTATCAGGGAGTATAATTCTTAGTATGGTTGACAATGGGTATACACCTAGTTAATATCTGAGTTCACTAGACCTTGCATATTTCTCATTTTTCTACTTTATTTTGGGGGCCTCACCTAGTGAATATCGGACTTCACTAGCCTGCGGTGCCTTTGGTTTGTGATTCACCTATCAAATGAGTCATAGGCTAGAAAAAACCTATGGGAAAATCCCCTCTCAAAAAGAGAGAAAAGAAACAAAAATGATGCATGGATGGAGGACTCAATAACACCCCCAAGGAATACATACATCATGTATATATAATCAATGGCCCCCCATAAGAGGGAAAGAGAGAGACTATGTAGCCCCCCCAACAATGTGTAATCACTTGCACAAATGGTAAGTGCTTGAAGGAAAAACATGATCTAATATCGACAAAAAACTTGTCTCGCTTTTGGAAGAAAAATAATCAAGTAGAAATACAGGTATAGTTCCCATTCTTGATAGGAATTAGTAAGTAAAATTCAAATGTAGGATGAAAATGTCTCTAAAATCTACTCATGTGTCACCAAGACCTTGGAAGATGATGCCACGAACCAATCAGGAACATGCCCAATCACAATAGAAAGTGACAAACAAGGTACCACTGAAAACTAATTTTGAACATTCTCTAGAGACTGTGATGGAGTGACAAAAGTTGTAGCACAACTATCATCAAATAGGGAAACTAATCACTCAAATGTGTTCAATATCTGAAATGTGAGATTCCACAAACAATGAACCAATGTGCGACAAATAGGAATCCCAATCAGGAAGACAATGATAATCTTGTTGTCAAGAAATAATGGAAGTACTTAATGAAGGTGGGTCAACTATCTCTAACAAATAATCAAGAACCTCTGAAGCAACTGCAACCTCATCTGAAGTCTCAAAAACCTCCAAAGGATCACAGGCATGGTTTATCTTTTCTAAAGAATGAAGAGACACACTAGTATTAGAAAGAGGATCATCGAGAGATGGTAGAGTATCAAGATCTCCATATGATTCTCGAATGTAAGTCCAACGAGCATGAGGGCACTCAAAATGAACAAGTGAATCCAAAAATTCCTCGTCATTTATATGCTCAAAAATAACTCCAAAGACTTGAGCCCTAAATCTTTTCCAAATTATATATCTACTACGTGTACATCTAGAATAGGAACTTCATTATACAATTATGACAATAGATTAAGCTCACTAAGGTGAGTGATAATAAAATCACTCCGTTGCCTAAAGTTCTCTTTCTCCAAAGAAGCCATTTAAACTGAATTCTTCAAAAAACTTCAAAGATAGTGCTTTCAAAAACTTCCAAAAAAGAATTAAACTCGATTTGGTGCTAAACATGATGCAGCCGATTGTCTAATCTCCATGCTAACACCAAGCAAACTTTAGAGAGCACAACAACACCAATCACTACACGTGAGAGACAACCTCTTCACAATCTACAAAACTTGCTTAAATCAACCAAAGACATTGCAACGCTATTTAAATAGCAAAACGATATCCCATGCTGCCAATGTGGGATTATTTTTCCAAAATCACTTCGAAAGAACATGGGCCCACTTCCTCTGATGTACACTTTGGAACCCTAAATAAATATTTAGGGGAAACTTTATAAAATACAAAATTTCAAAAAAAAGTATATTCTACATGAAGAAATGGACCTTCAACTAAAGAAAACATGGCCTTGATTCAAATCGTGGCTTCAAGATAAAACGTCAGTCTACAAGAAGGAAGAATCACGAGTCCAGTGGCAAATCATGCCTTCAAAATAGATGAAATCGCCTATGAGAAGTGTTGCGCAGGAAATGATGTTCGACCTCTAGAAAGGAAATCAGGCTGCAAAAACTGCCACCTCATCAACAGAAAATGTGCCCTCTCTGCAAATTTCAACGCCTCCAATGTCAATTGCAGGTTCTTCAATGCAAAATCGCATCTCCAAATCTTGCATAAATCAGCTTTTCAACAGATCCTACCCTACAACAGGTCAATCAAGTCAATAATTATAGCAGATAGTGGTCTCAAAGTATAATGATTTGGCAAGGGATTCTCCACCCAGGAGTTGCACTAAGGAAGAAAGCTGGAAGATGGACGCGAGATAGGCGTGAGTCCACCTTGCTGAGGGATATCATTATACAACTATTCTCGACACCCTCTTAATACTTCAAATGCCTCATCAAATTGATAACCGGGGCATCCAAAATATAATCACGTGCCTCTCAGAAATAGTCCTCTCACGGCCTCCAAAAAGACAGATTGCGGCCTTCCAAAATAGATGTCATTTCAAACTAAAAAAAAATGCCTCCTCAATAGATTGCAATCAAACAAATGTCATGCCTTCAACAATCACAGACAAATAAGGAAACTTTTAGCAAATGAATGATCTCAAAACAATTCAGAAGAAAACTCTTAATGGTGGAAGAAGGCGCAGGTTGAAGGCTCTGATACCATGTTGGTGTTAACCACCGAGCCTAGGATCACAACCTGCAAATAGATCTTCACAAAAACAAGAGAAGCAACACAAGGCTATTTCACCAGAGAAAAAGATATTGAAATGAGATATTTTACATAATGTACAAGAGTGCCTTATAAAGACAAGAAATATTTGACAAGTGAGAAAACTACCCAGGGAAAAACCACCCGGATAATTAAATGGACTATTATGCTTAAGTAAACTTAAGCAGGTAAATCTTATTTACCCTAACAAAACTTAACAAAAATTTATTGTCAAGAGCATAATCAAGCAAGTCAAGAGCATAATTTTAGTGACTTATTACAACAATTCAAGATCCAAGCATCATGTCAAATTCTCTCATAAATCTATTTTGAAGGTTGTACAAGTGTTCTATGCGCATGAGATGGTAGGTCATCTTCAATATCTAGGCCTAAATGTATAGGTCAATCTTGGGGAATAAATTAATAAGGAATTAATTGTTCTTGGAATGCACAAATTCTATTGACAAAAAATACATGTATTCCCGCTACATATCATATGGTGAGTGGTACTGACCCTCTACCAAACTATCAACTGGAAGCTTTTTACCATTTCACAAATGCTATAAGGCTCCCTAGATCAACTTGTACACCCACAAGCTACAACAAATCTTAATTTGGATTAACAACTATGTTTTTCCATGAGTATTTTCACCATCCATATTATATAATTTTTTCATCCACAACCTTTGATATGAAAAAATTGAATGAGTGATTGTTAATTTCAAGATTCATTTCCCAAAAATGGAGCATCAATTATCAATCATTTTTAACCAAATGATGTCTATTTCTTGTTATTTATTCAAATTGATAATTCACTAAATGAATTAATACTTATGTTTCATTTTTAACATATTTTTGTTATGGACATTGTTATTATTTCTTTGAATTCAATTGAAAATTTTCCAAATATATATATTTTTTTACAAATCAAACGATAAATTCTCTACCAAAATATAATTGTTCAAAAATATACACAATTTAAGAAAAAAAAAAATCTCCCAAAAATATATACAAATTTACTAAGAAAATGAAGACAATAATCAAAATTGTCCAAATTTGAAGATTTTTTAAACTTGTTAATATATATAATACAAAATGTTCAACCTTTGACATTTAAAAAAAAAAAAAAAAAATTATATATGCACACGTCCTAGATAAAAAACAAAAGAAACTTATGACAAAAGCAAGATATGCATGAATCAATTTATCAGTTGAACTTTTTGAAATGAGATAATCAAAATGAAGATAATAGATTAGTTGTGTTGTTCTTTGTCTATAACAAATTGAATATTTACTCTTCCTTCACTTTTCTTTTTGTCAGCAATAATATTTAATTTTTAAATAATAAAAATTAATATTTATTTATATGTGGTTAAAAATGAAAATTAATATTTAACCACTGAGAAAGGAGGAACAAATTTATTTACATAGTGTCTAAACAAAGTAGAGAAAACAAAATTAAAAAGATAATTATTCATTTAAAAGCTTAAACAACATACTCTAAGCTTTTATTTGCTTAGATGGCTCATCTACAATCACACTAGCTTTTTCAGTAGGGCTCACCTATTAATGTGACTTCAAGTGGTCCATCTAAAAGAATCAAAATTGAATGTGTTGTTTAAAGTCCTACTAATACAATCTCATATGATCCACCTAACCGAATCAAAGCTTGAGTGCATTGTTTAAACCAAAAATACATTTGATAAGAAAAATAGAAAGCAGAAAAAGAAGATCATGGGCGCACAGAAGTATAAGCCTCCTCCTTGTGTGGGCAACATCTTTTGTCCCATATATGGAAAAGCTTCATGGTACGGATGAGGGGATTCTGAACTATTTTGTTAAAAACTGGAAAAATGGAGAGATCGTGTTGTTTGGCAGGAATGTTAAGCTGAGTGAGGACTTAATTGGGGAGATAACTGGTCTTTCTACTGAGGGTGTCAAATTCTATCGGGATCGACGATTCTCTGATGAAGCGGTCATTAAATTTCCCAAAAAAGATAAGGAGAAAGCGAAGATGGTGAAGGTTGCTAATAGCTACTTTGATGTGGAGTCCATCAAATCTATTTGGAGGAAAGTTTTAAGAGCTGTTATGGAATATATCATGGTTGACGGGCACTTTACCAGAGTCTATGGTTACCACTTTGCCATTCTGAACCATTTCCGGCATAAGGTTCATATATCTCTGCCTTTTTACTTATTTTCTTCTCTGAAGAATTGCCTCGATGATGTGGAAAGAAACCCTAGGAGGAATGCTATTATTCACCTTGGTCTTGTTAGGCTCATCTTTGAGCATTTTCAAAATTTACCTGCTTTGCCTAAAACTGTTGATATTGAAGATTTGGATGATGAGGAGACAGAAAGTAGTAGGGAGATCGAACCCCGGGCCCCCCCAGCTTGTGATCTTGTTGGCCCTGATACCATTGATCCCCAGTCCTTGTCTTGTCGGAAAACCCTTAAAGGCTCTGCCCCGCTGTCTTTTCCTAAGCGACAACCTCTGCTTGAGTGCCCTAGTCCGGGTTTTATCACCCCGCCCTGTCTTAATCCCCAGCCGTCTCCTAGTTGCCCTACTCCTGGTTTGTCCCCAGGTGTGAAAGGTAACCCTGTTACGAAACTCGTTTAGTATTCAGGGAATTCTATGGAAATCCTCTCTGACAAGCCCATGGTCAGTAAGGAGTCGGCCCCTAGTGCTCCTGCTTCTGGTAATTCTGGGAATGATCATTTAGAGTCCCCTATTCAGGATGAAATCAATTCTGCCTTGAACAAGCTTAAGCCTGAGGATCTGGTAAGTATAGCGGAAAAAAGTACAAATGGCCTTTTTACCGTTCTCAAATGGACCCAGAAAGAAGTTTGTAATTTGAAAGGTCATGTTACTGATCTCAGCAACAAGGTCAAGGATATGGAGCAGAAAATTAGTGGGAACAGTGGAGATAATGATGAACAGGAAACTCCTTTACCGAGGAAAAGACAACAGTTACAGGAGGATAGATTGGCTAGCATCGAGTGCAGCATGTCCAATATTGAACAAAACATTAGGGCTACTATTGCTAATAATCATAAAATTGCAAGGCATAATACCATCATCATCAATGCGATGGTGGAAAAGCTTGAAAAAAACCAAAAGAGATCGCTGGTTGTGGAGTTGGATGCGGACAGGGGTGGAAGCAGATCGGCTGGTGAAGGGATTTCGACTCGTACCAGAGCTAACATCAAGAGGAAGACCCCGACTTCATCTCATACGGTCCAAATTCTCAAGTAGGGGTTACAGGACATGCAGAATGTTGAAAAGGAAGCCGAGGATTTACTTAACACCTTGGAGTAATGTAATGTTTTGTTTGCTGGTTTTTTGGGTGGTCCTTTTTTAGGGCCCTTTTGTCTTTTGTTGCTGTCTTTTCCTTCTTCGGGACAGCTGTCCGGCTGTCTGTCCTTTCTCTGTCTATCTCTTGTTGTTCAAACTCTGTGGTTTCAGGTCCCTGTAAAACCTGTTTTTTCCTTTTCAAAAACATCTTTTGTCTGGAATGTCGCCACCGCAGCTAGGTTTTGATGGGCATGGTGAATGTATCTTCTCCGCTCTTGGGACGAGCTTAGCACGAAAATTCTTATTTGTAGTATGTGCTCAGAGATTGTGGCCATTGACGATACAAATAACGCAGAGGAGGAGAAAAGCTTTAGTCAATTTCATAAGCGTTGAGCTGCCCATTATATTCTCAGTTCATTCCTTGGAGGTGAAACACAGACAAATGGTTAATATAAGAACTATTTCTAAGCAATATGAGAAGAATATACGTAAACTGAACTAAGCATTACACTAAGAAACTTAACAAGATTACTTTGAAGCACAGGAGGGGAGTTTATTTATAGTTCAAAATGTGATGATTTCGTATGCGAACAGGGTAAAAAAAAAAATCCCGTTTCTGTTTTCCGTTCAGCACATCATGTCACGGCTGGGCACTGTCACAGCTGGCTTCGTATTGTTCATTGTTCCCTGGGCACAGGAAATTTGAAGTTTGAAGTTTTGTTGACGTGAAATGTGAAGTACTTTGAAATGCAAAGAATTTTTTTTTCCGCTGGTAAGTACGCATTACCTATACATTTATTTTAGATCTATGTCAAGGTTATTTATTTTATTTTAATTTATATAAAAATGTTTAAGATGATTAAATAATATAATAATTTATTGTATTAAAATAATTGATATATATTTAAAATGTTTTTATATAAAATTTGTTCATAAAGATTAATAATAAATCAATTATTATATATTACTTATTTATATATTATATTATATTTTATTATTTACATATTATATTTTGTATATGTTTTATTATATATAATAAGACAATGACAATATTTTGACTCGATCTATAAAATCATCTCGAAGGTTTTGACTTCTAAACTCTTAATTTTTTTGCCCACTCTAATTTCACCTCAATAGAATGGATTTGTCCCTGTTCGACAGATCCTTGATTCTATTGTCACAGTGCATGAGAATATCCATTCCTTGGTTGAATCTAAGATGGAAGGCTTTATGTTAAAGCTTGATATCTCAAAAGCCTATGACAGAGTTGACTGGAAATTTTTGTTTAAAATTTTAAAGGCATTTGGGTTTTGCAACAAGATTCTTCAAATGGTGTAACAACTTGTGTCTATTGCTTCTATATCTGTAATGGTTAATGGATCTCCTATGACTTTCTTCCAAAGTTATATAAGTCTAAGACAAGGAGATCCTATTTCTCCTATTTTATTCACTATTATGGCTAAAAGTCTTAGAAGAAATTTGAAAAGTTTGATCAATAATAGATCCCTTCTTGGTCTCAAACCGTCCTCAAGCAATCTGATCTATTCTCATCAACAATTTGTTGATGATATCATGCTCTTGGGAAAATCTTCTATCTCAGAGGGAAAAACTTTTAAATCTCTGTTGGATGAGTATGAGAGGGCATCAGGACAGCTGATTAATAAACATAAAAGCTCTCTTTTCTTCTTCAACACTCCTGTTCAAAGATAGAATAAAATTGCCAAAATCCTTGGTTGCAGGGTGGAGTCCTTGCCTGCCACCTATTTGGACTTACCCTTAAGCCTTAAACCCCTGGAATCTTTTTGGATTTTGTTGGTTGAGAGGTTCAGTAAGAAGTTTGCTGGTTGGAAAGGAGCTTTGTTAAGCCAAGTGAGTAAACTTCAACTCCTCAAAGCTACTCTTCAGAATTTGCCAATTTATGCTCTAAACCTCTTCAAAATCCCTGCTAAGTTCGCGGATGCTATTGAAAAGATTCAAAAAAGATTTCTTTAGTCGGGTGTTGAAGAGAAAAAAGGACTTCCTTTAATAGGATGGGATCTGGTGTGTAGACTAAAAAAGGCCGAAGGTTTAGGTCTTAGAAAAATCATAATGGTTAACAAGATTCTTCTAGCTAAACAAATTTGGAGAATATTTTCATCCTCAGGGGAATGGACTGATATCCTAGCAAACAAATATTTGGAGAGAAATAGATCCCTTATAATTATGAAGGAATCCCATCTTCTTCCCAGAGGCTCAACCTGTTGGAATAATTTGATTAACGAAAGAAAAGTTGTTGATTCTGGAGTGGGTTGGCAAGTTAGAAGTGGAAACCAAACAAGATTCTGGGAGGATAGATGGCTGTTTAATGAGCCCCTTATAAAAATTGATTCCTTTAGCAGGTGGGATGAGAATTACAAAGCTTTTTTTGGCTCATATGTGAAAGATTATCATGTGGATGGAAAATTGGTGGATTTGTGCCTTGTCAGTCAGGCTCTTGCTCCTATTCAGTCTTCTTTGCTGGCTGTCAGACTCTGCCCTGATTAGACGAAAGATCATCTTGTCTGGAGTGATGAACCCTTAGGAAATTATTTTGTTTCATCTACTTTTGCCAGGTTTACTTCTTTCCAAGCTTCTCCTCCCTTCTAGTCGAAGGCTTGGTTCAAATATCTGGTCCCTAAAATCAATATCTTTTTCTGGATCCTTCTCCAAAATAAGGTGCTCACAGTTGATAACCTCTGCAAGCATGGCTTTCAAATACCTAATAGATGTTTTTTGTGCAAGATGAAGGAAGAGTCATTGCATCATCTGTTTCTTCACTATCCTTTTGTTGCCTCAATTTGGAAAAAATTAATCTATTACTGCAACTATCTTGGGTTTTTCCCTTTTCTATTGAAGATTTCTTCTTTCAATGGAAAGCCCCGACTCACAATCCTGTACTTCGGTACTTGTGGGATTTCTCTTTCCCTCATTTTTCTTGGGGTCTTTGGAAAGAACAAAACAACAAAATTTACAGAGATAAAGAAGCATCGGTGGATATTTTTTTGATAAAATAATCAGATTTCTGAAAGAAAATGTCAATGCTACCTCCCAGAAGGTTAGCAACTCCGAGAAAGTGGCTCACTCATCCTATGATCTTAAGGTTGCTAAGGAATGGAATATAAGTCTTGATTTTCCCTGTGCTCCTAAACAAGCTAAGAAGAATAGAGAGGGTGTTTGTTGGTATTTTCTACCTAATGGTTGGGTCAAAGCCCACTTCGATGGTGCGGCTAAAGGTAATCCTGGGGCGACAGGTTGCGGCGGAGTCATAAGGGATTCCTTTGGAAACTTTCTAGGTGTGACTACCACTCCCCTTGGATCTCAAACCAATCACCTAGCCGAGGCAGCTGGAGCTTTTCATATTATAAATTTGGCCCATAGTCTAAATTTTAAAAACCTTTGGCTTGAAGGGGATTCCAAAAATATTATTGAATGTCTTTTAGGTAGGTCCCCCCCTCATGGACTATTAAGTCTTAGATTGATGATGCTATCTCGACCTTAACCAAGTTTGATAATATAAAGATTTCACATGCCTATAGAGAAGCCAATGTTGTGGCAGATTTTTTTGCTAATGAAGGGGTAAGGAGCAAAGGACAGTGCACTTGGCTAAATATTAGTGAATTAAGCATTAATGTCTGAGCCTTATTGAACTATGATGCTTCACATGGGCAAGAAGCGTGTCATCTCATTAATGATGATAGGACGGGGTAATTACATCACAATCATTAGATTGTATGGGACCGAGCTTAGTCGCTTAATCTGTAAGGTTTCCTGGCATGCTTTGTGGGCTCTTAGATTTGGCGGGACCATTTCAAGTAAGGATTTCGTCTCTATCTGCCCCTTGCCAAAATGGGTAGAGACAGGAAAAGAGTTGAGCCGAATAGCTTTGAGATGCATACAAGAAATACTAAAACGTGGAACAAAGTAAAAAGTGGGGGTTTACTCCCTTTTCTAAAAAAACTCCATGGGTCTAATCAGGAGGCTACTGAGCTTTTTGAGAAGAATTGGAAAAATGGGGAACTTACCCTTTTTGGTAGGAAAGTTGAGCTCGATGAAAACCTTATAGCTGAAGTGAATGGAATGTCCACTGATGGACACAAATTTTTTAGGGACAAAATTTTCTCTGATGAAGTTGTCATCAGATTTCTGAAGAAAGAGAAGGAAAGAATGAAACTGGTGAAAATTTCTAACAACTACTTCGAAGTTGACACCATAAAAGCACTCTAGAGAAAATTTCTTCGTGTTATCATGGAGTATATTACTGTGGATGGTCGCTTCACCAAGGTCCATGGCTATCACTTTGCCCTGCTCAACCATTTCCGCTACAAGGTCAGGGTTTCTATTCTCCTACTATCTTCTCTATTCTTTGAGAAAAAGTGTAGATGATCACAAGAAAAACCCAAATAGATATCCTATTTTGCATACTAGTTTGATTAGGTTAATTGTTGAATATTACCAAAATATGCCTGCCCCTGCTAATTTGGATGCCCCTCCTGATTTTGAGGAGGATGATACCGAACCCAGTTGCTCAGGGAATTTGCCCAATTTGAGCCCAGCTAGGATGGTCCTTAGTCCATCCTCTGTCCAAATTGGTAAGAAAATCCTTAACCCTGATTCTGTGAAAGCTTGCACTGCGCCTAAGCCGGGAAGTTCTACCCTTAAAACCAAAAATGTTGGTAAGAATCTTTCGGTTAAAAACTTTGTGTCATACTCTAAAGACTCTCCTGATTCTGAGGATTCTGGTGCTAACAATACTTCGTCCTTTGTTGCCTCGTCGTTGGACAGAGATGCTAGAATTGGTTCCCCTATAACCCCTGACCCTGCTAAAACTTGACTCAACCTTGAAAGGGAACCCACTATGGATGTCTTGGGTTTAGCTAGGAAGAATGTTGCTGACCATTTCAGAATTTTGAAATGTATCTTTCATGAAATCAATGAGCTAAAAATAAAAAATTGGGCCCTTCAAAGTAAACTGGAAGAAATGGGAGCCAAGGTTACGACGCTTGGCAAGAAAGAGGCTGAGTGAAAAGATCATGGTGCCAGTAAAGAAACCCAAAACCAAGCGGGCATGGATAGAAGGGTTGAAATTGAGTTGGATAAAATGAAAAATACTATTAAAATTATAGCCGAGCAGAACAATAGGATAGCAAGACACAATGCCATCATCATCAATGCCATGACTGAAAAATTGGACAAAGCTCAACAGGGGTCTTTGGTGGTTGATCTGGAAGAGGTCAATGATAAAAACCAGGATGAGGATGTTGGTATTTCAAAGAAAACCAGGGCTAATTTGAAGAGGAAGGTTCCTCCTACTCCGCAGATGATTCAAACCTTCAAGAAGGGTGTTCAGGACATGCAGAACCTGGAAGCAGAGACCGAGTCTATTCTGAAGACTCTGGGTTAGTTGTGGCTGGTCTTTTTGTTGGCTTTTTGGCTAGTTTTTTGTCTAACCCTCCTTGTCTCTTGCAGGTGGTTCTTGCTTATTTAGGTTTTTTCCTTTTGTGCAGCCTATTTTTTATGTTGGACTTTTTAGTCCTTTCTCTTTTGTTGTAAACTTGGTGGTTTCGGGTCCTTGTAAAACCCGTTTTTCCCTTTATCAAAAACATTATTATATATTATTATATATTTATATATAACATATTATTTATTATATTACATGCATTATTCATATTATATATTATATTATATAAATTATTTTTATATAAATGTCAGTTAGATTAGATGTGGTAGTCATGATAGGGTTTAGATGAGCAATCATTTGTAATGGAGGACTAGGATCTCAAGTAGCTTATGGAATAAAAAAGATTGAAAGAAATAAAGATTAAAAGTTTAGATTTAGATTATAAATGTAAAAATGTTAGTGGTATATTATTAGATCTAAGATTAAACTTTAATATGATTCCTAAAGGTGGGTGAAAAAGATATAAAATAAAGTTTAAAACCATTGTAAAAAAGATAGTAACAATGTAATAGTTATGAAACAAAATGATTTTTTAAAGAGTTTTTATTTTATCTAAAAGTAAGATGTATATGTCATAAATATGCTGATATGGAAAACCTAATAGCTCTCAATAAAAATATTTCTTCAAAATAAAATAATCATACCAATAAAATAATTATACCATACCAAATATTATTTAAGTGTTGACTTCTTTATGTCCTTGATTTTTGAATTTTGTAATAAAATTTCAAGTATTTCAACTCATAGATCTATAGAAAAAATATATTTTAAGATATTTTTATAACCAATTATGATTGCAATAATTGATGGAAAATAAAACATAAAAAATACTATTAATAATTTCATGAATGTATCTATATGTTCATCATCATATGAATTTTAAAAAATAAAATAGATGATAAATCAAAGATATGAAAAAGAAAATCCCTTTAAGTTTAATCTAGATTCATCCAATAAGATGCATATAAATAAGTACACATTAAATTAGATTAAATCAATAGCTAATTGTAGTAGATATGTGTGTTTTGAAATAATAAATGCTAAAATATAAAAGAATGCAACAAAATAAAGTTACTTAGCTTTGTGTTTAAATGTGAATGTCTTGATCAACAAGGGAATGTGGGAATATGATAGTGTATATCTCACATTGTAATATGCTACACATTAGAATATTAACAATTAGTCTACATATTTTTACTTTTGGATTCACCCAATTTGTCTTTACTTATTTTACTTTGCTATTCACAATTGGTGGTAAACTCTTGTTATGTTCCATAGATAAATACATAGAAACAAAAGAATGACTACCAAAACATTCTCTAAAAATAAACACAAAATTAAATAAGAAATAATATAAATATATGAATTTTATCATTTTATTTACACATCTATTTTTTTTAATTAAATGATATTTTTATGAATGTAATATACTTTATTAAATTTTCACACAAAACAACACTTTTTTTCTAATTTACAACACTTTTCTATTTTTTGAATGAAAATTATTTCATATTTATAAGACCTCATTTTTCTCTTATCTCTATTCATCCCTCATTTTTATTTTTATTTTTTTAGTCTATTATTTTGTTTCACAATACTTATATAAGACCTTTTAGGGTTTTTTAAATTAATATCTCTATATTATAATCTCATTATTTTAATACAATTAGCAATATTCTTATAACATTCTTCCTCTTATATTGTCTTCTATTTGTTAAAATTTTTAATGTCAAATTTATATTATATTGTAAAGATTAATATTGGCAAAATGGTAGAGTCTGTTTGATTATCTATTAAGCTTATAAGGTAGTGTCTTATTTTATTGTAATGTAAAGATTAATATTTATAAAATTTATTAATTTCTTGTTGTAAAATTATTTTTATTTTTCAAAAATTGTATTATTATATTAATTTTAGCTCTTACTTTTTTTCTTATTAATAAAAAATCTAAATTAATGAAAAATTCTTAAATTTATTTAATGTTTTCAACATTATATTACACTTGATTTTTTTGTTGTAGTTTTCTTTTAAATGAATGGTGGTATTTTATAATTTTGATTAATTGTAATATTTTTTTTAGTTTATTCATTAATGATATTTTCTTTCTATATTATATTTTCTCCTTCTAAATTTCTTCTATTAAGAAAACATCTTGATTCTTGTGCAACCTTCCCATCACCTCTTATATTTATGTTTAATTCACAAGCAGTAAACTCTTATATCTATACTAATTTTTGTTACAATTTTAAATTAAAATTATTTGTATTTTATGGAGTCTAAAGCTTTACACCACTCTCTTTCAACACCATAAAAAAGAAGATCCTATTGGTAACCCTCTTTAACTAACCCCTCTGTTGATACTCCTAATTTGATTAGTCCTATGAGTGGTCCTCTTTCTTCTCCTTGTAAAAAAAGATGAAAACATTTGTGAAGAAGAACCCTTGTATAAGGGTTCAACACAAATCTTTGGAATTTTTTTTTAAACCACCTTGAGCTAGGTGGGTGGTGTTTTTCTCTATCTTCAATGGAGCTATAGTAGTTCTATTTGGTTGTTTCTCCTTGTTGGGTTTTGCTATATATATCTTTCACTTTGTAAAAGGGATCAAGGCCCTTTCAAAATCCCTCCTTATCTAATAAAAAACTAACATAAGCTTTAGAATCATAAAATAGATAGAATTTAGACATATCATAGTGAAGTGATTAATAATTAATTTATTAATTAAATATCACAATATTTAATAAAGGATTGTAACCAAATTATACATGTAAATGAAATGTATTCAATCCCTATATGTGAGTAAAATTAAATATCCATTGTGATTAAAGTGGTAGTAAAGAAGGTAAGTTGTGAGGTATTTGTGGAAAGAAGGAGAGAGTATTTTTTTAGTTCCTCCGAGGGAACTATAGGCACAACCAAAACTTAACTAGTTATTAATAATTCTCGTTTTAACCAATAAGAGCTCAAAAAAAATTTGTATTTGATTTTTTTTATCTATTATCAATGTATACATGCCAATTATATACCATAATAAAAAAAAATTATTTACTTGATTATTTACATTAATTTTTCTAATAATAATAGGTAGATTAGTCTATAAATATTAAAAAATATTTTTTATTAAATTCATGTACCTATCTTACATGATTAAAATCAAAATTTATGTCCATGTTTTTATATAGTAAAAAAGTAGTTTAATCTTAAGTGAATAAATAACTATATGTTGTTCTCCCATTTATTCACCTTTCTATACATAGATATTAATATTTAATATTTAAATGCATCTATCTATCTATTTAAATAAATCTATAATAAATATAAATTTTATACACAATTTATTTCATTTATGATTCAAGTAAAAATAAAATTTATAAGTTAGTAGCTAATATGGTTGTAGAAATAAAATTTAAAGGTATACTAGTCTATAAATATTAATAATTAATTTTCATTAAATACATCTACCTATCTTAAGTTAATAAAAGAAAAATTTATATCCATATTTTTATAAAGTAAAATAATAGTTTACTATTAAGTGAATAAATAACTATATGTTATTTTCCCATTTATTGATTTTTCTATACATGGATATTGATAATTAATATTTATTCTATTACGTCAAAGATGCTTTACAATGCCATTTGTGTGTGTTTAAAAAACTCTACCTTAAATCAAGGAGAGTTCTTGAAATCATCACCCTTTTTTTTAATGTCAATCTTCAAATTTGAAGAAAAGCTAATTTATTTTTTAATATTTATTGTATGATAAATAAACTAAAAGCTCTTAATAACTTCTCCATATTAACACATCAACTAAACACATAAGTATTTGTATTTAAACTAAAATCTTTTAATAACCTTTCCACATTAACACGTCCACCATCAATGTCCTTAAATCTCTCAAAAATAAATAAATCATTACCCTTCTGGATAGATTAAATCTCACAGAATATTTACGGCCTCAAAAGTAAATATTGAATTATGAGAGTGGAGAGGTAGGTAGTGGTTGATGAGAGTGGAAGAGGCAACGACTGGAATTACGCAACTACGCAACTGACAAGAGTGGAGTATGTAGTTCGAATGACAATTGTTAGTTAATGTTGTAGTTCCAGTGAAAATTGTTAGTTAATGCTACATAATTCTATTTTTCTGCATTAAATAATAAAATTTGGAGAATCTTTGAGGGGAAGGATTTCAACAGGTAGAATTTGAGTTCTACATTTTATTTCATTTATCTTTTTTTCCCATAGTTTTCCTGCAACAAATTTGTTTGAATCTCCCACAGGTTGTGCCATCGGTAAGATCTAACCATACACAACTTTCTCTTAGCATATTTTCTTGAAATAGATAATGGTATACCACATTTCATTGGATTAACTAATTGCAGTGAATTTTTGAGATTGTGTTTACATACAAAGCTTTGAGTTTTCTAAATTTGCAACCAGACATTTTGGTGGCGAGTGCGTGAATCTCCTCCATAGCCAAGGGAAAAAAATAGTGTTTACTTCTAAGAGTACAGTGCATAATTTCTTTTTGTATTTTATGATTAAATTAAATATTTTGGCTAAATTTATCATGTCTGATTAAGTTTGAACTTGGGGTGTTGTTTTCAAATCCCAATAATGTTCATCACTTGAACTCATTCCATCTCATCCATTGGTTAATATTTTTTCATATAATTTGCATTTTAAAGTATGTCTTATCATTCCAGGTTAATTTTTTTATTGTTTTGTGGTTTTATTTATTTATTTATTATTTTTTAAATCATTCATAATATTTATCACAATAAATGGAACTTAGGTTTTTGACTAATTTAATGAGGATTCTGTATTAATTTTTGATAAATTTTTTGTTGCTCTCTATGAGATTGTAGGCCATTTTATTAAGGTTTGCTATTGTTTATTTATTTATTTTAATAATATTTATTACCATTCTATTATAAGATTGGGGCTATATTGTTGCTTGGTTTTTACTTTCTTATGTTGGGGCTATATTGTTGCTTGGTTTGTACTTATGTTCTATGTCCATTAGTTATTTGAATCCTGAAATTAAAATTGTAAAGTGCTCTATGCCCTTCCTTAGGTCTAAATATATCATAAGCTTTGTAACCAATTAGATTCACTTTCCACCAAGAAGGTACTTATCATTTGTGACATTGCTAAAATTTATCAAACACAACTAATTAAAACATAACAATTCTATTACTATTTGGCAGGAACTTCGCTACCCTGCAGCTCTTATTTATATTGAAATACACTTTGTGGGTTTTTTTACGATAGGGTTTTCCACATTTTAATTCATGTGTATTTGTTTCATTTATTCTCTTATCAATATATTTATATTAAACCATCATATTCTTGTACATAATAGTAAAAACAAAAAAAATCAAAATAATAGTAAAACTGGATTAAAATTGATTCCAAAAAAAATGTCAAAATAATAGTTTACCATCAATTTCCTAAAAGTCCACCCACAACACCCCAAATTTTTTAACCAATCACATTCAAGAAAAATATTTTTTCAAATTTCACAAAATAAATATTTACATGTTCACTTTACAAATATTAAATTAAATTTAAAATGGATAATTTTTTTACCTTTTAATTGGTTCAAAACCAACTTATTAATAACTAATTAACAAAACTCAATGCAATAGTATTGCTTTCGCAAGGCGCAAGTACTAATAATATAGTATATAATATAATAGAATAAATAATATGTTATATAAATATATAATAATATGTAATAATAGTATATATAAATAATATAGAAAATATTATTATTTTCTTATTATATATTATATTATATATGTAGTATATACATATTATATATAATATAATTTTTTTTTTCAATATGAGCATCATAATAGATATTAGTGGTACATTCTAGATCTAAAATTAAATCTTAATATGATTCTTAAGAGTAGGTGAGAAAGATATAAAATAAAGCTTAAAACCATTGCCAAGAGACAGTGTAATAGTAATGAAATAAAATGGTTGTAATTTTTTTTCCTTTTATCTAAAAGTGAGATATATATGTCATACATATGTTGATATGGGTAACAAATCTTTTAAAAAATTAGTTTGTGTAAGGTAGAGAGGTTCACCAAATCAACATAAAAATAATAGATTATATTATATTATTTATATAAAAATAATTTATATAATATAATATAATATAATATGAATAATATAATATATAATAGAATGGAATAAATAATATATTATATATAAATATATAATAATATTAAATAATATTATATAAATAATAAATAATATATAATAATTGATTTATTATTAATATCTATAAATAAATAAATAAATTTTATATAAATACATTTTAAATATATATCAATTATTTTAATGCAATAGCTTTAATTAAATTAAATTTATATAATTCATTATATTATTTAGTTATTAGACATTTTAATATAAATAATTTATTTTAAAATACAACAAATAATATTTTGACATAAATCTAAAATAAATCTAAAATAAATCTATAGATAATTCGTGCTATCAACAGATAAAAGAAACTACTTTGATTTCATTCAAACAAATCTTGAAATTTCCCACGTCATCATCCATTAAATGTGAATAAGGGAGCTGCATTGAGAAAATATGGGAGAAGTAATTACTAAAAATGGAAAAGGAAAATATTTTCTTTTGACTCCCCTAAAAAGTCAAAGCTTAGTGTTTGACACTTAAGCCCATCCGTAATGAATGTAAGGTTATAATAGTGTTTGAGATGTCTACCATTGGGAATGCATCACTTTGAATTATCTCGTCCATATAATAACATGGAAAAAGGTGCTTTGAATTGTCTTTATAGCTGCCCACCAAAGAGGAAAAAGAGTAATGTGAGCCTCTTTTATTGCATGTTTTTGGGAAGAAAAGCTTAAGGCATCTCTTCTGAATTTCTGAACAAGGGATTTCCATACAAAGTTGTCAGAATATATTTTGTTATCTATTGAGACAATGTTATTATTTATGAAAATTTTGTCAGAATATATTTTGTTGGCTCACAATAACACACCTATTGAAACAGAATAAAATTTCTAGAATCCTAGATTGCAGGGTGGAATCTTTTCCTGCCACCTATCTTGGTTTACCTTTAAGCCTTAAAACCCTAGAGTCCTTTTGGATTTCGCTGGTTGAGAGGTTTAGTAAGAAGCTTGCTAGATGGAAAGGAGCTTTGCTAAGCCAAGCAGGTAAATTACAGCTCCTCAAAGCTACTCTTTAGAATCTATCAATTTATGCTTTAAGCCTCTTTAAAATCCTTGCTAAGTTTATGGATGCCATTGAAAAGATTCAAAAAATATTTCTTTGGTCGGGTGTTGAAGAAAGAAAAAGGTTTCCTTTAATAGGATGGGATCTGGTATGTCGACCTAAAAAGGCTAGCGGTTTAGGTCTTAGAAAAATCAAGATGGTTAACAAGATTCTTCTTGCAAAAAAAATTTGGAGGCTATTTTCGTCCTCAGGGGAATGGACTGATATCCTAACAAGAAAATATTTGGAGAATAACAAATCTCTTATTATGATGATGGAATCCCATCTTCTACCTAGAGGCTCAACCTGTTAGAATAACATGATTACCGGTAAAAAAATTGTTGAAACAGGAGTGGGTTGGCAAGTCAGGAGTGGAAGCCAAACTAGATTCTGGGAGGATAGATGGTTGTTTAATGAGACCCTTACTAAAATCAAACCTTTTTGTGGCTGGGCAAAGATTTTTAAAGCTTGATTTGGTTTGTATGTTAAGGATTATTGGATAAATGGAAAATGGGTGGATCTATACCTTGTTAGTCAGGCTCTTGCTCTTGTTCATTCATCCCTGTTGGTTGTCAGACTTTTCCATGATCAGACTGAAGACCGTATTGTTTGGAAAGATGAACCTTCGGGTAATTATTCTATTTTGTCAGCTTTTACTAGGCTGTCTACTGCCCAGGCTCCTCCTCCCTTCTGGTCAAAAGCTTGGATCAAATACCTGGTTCCTAAAGTCAACATCTTTTTCTGGATCCTTCTTCGAAACAAAGTGCTCACAATTGATAATCTTTGCAAGCGAGGTTTTCAAATACCCAATAGATGTTATCTCTACAAGATGGCAGTAGAGTTAGTTTGTCATTTGTTTCTTCATTATCCTTTTGCTGCATTGATTTGGGAAAAACTC
This sequence comes from Sequoia sempervirens, assembly GCA_007258455.2. Lineage (NCBI taxonomy): Eukaryota > Viridiplantae > Streptophyta > Pinopsida > Cupressales > Cupressaceae > Sequoia > Sequoia sempervirens. The sequence continues at coordinate 13,606,627 of VDFB02000009.1, forward strand.
CTCTGTTATTGGCATTTATCATGGGTGTTCCCCTCATCAATTGAAGACTTCTTCATCCAATGGAAATCCCCTACTCACAACCCAGCTCTTTGGAAACTATGGGATTTTTCCTTCCCTTGTGTTTCTTGGGGTCTTTGGAAAGAACAAAATAATAGAATTTATAGAGATAAATAATCTTTGGTGGTCATTGTGTTTGATAAAATAATTAGATTAATGAAATAAAACTTTGACAATGCTATCCCTCGGAAGGCTTGTAATATCGAAAAGTGGCTTGTTCTTCCTATGATATTACGATTGCTAAGGAATGGAATATTAGTTCTGATATTTCTAGTGCTCATAAATAGGCTAAGAAGAATAGGGAGGGTGTTTGTTGGACTTTTCTACCTAACGGTTGGATCAAATCCAACTTTGATGGTGAGGCAAAAGGTAATCCTAGGGCAGCGGGATGCGGTGGAGTTTTAAGGGATTCTTTTGGAAATTTTCTCAGTGAGATTGCCACACCCCTTGGCTCACAAACCAATCACTTAGCTAAGGCTACTGGAGCTTTTCATATTATAAATTAGCTCATAGTCTGAATTTTAAAAACCTTTGGCTCAAAGGGGACTCAAGAAATATTATAGAATGTCTTTTAGGTAGGTCCCCTCCCTCATGGACCATAAAGTCCTGGATTTACAATGCTATTTTGACGTTAGCTAAATTTGATAATATAAAGATATCCCATGCCTATAGAGAGGCCAATGCTATAGCGAAATTTTTTGCAAATAAAGGGGTTAAAAGTAAAGGATAGTGCACTTGGCTGAACATTAGTGATTTAAGTGTTAATGTTCGTGCCCTATTGAACTATGATGCGTCACATGGGCAAGATACCTGTCACCTCTTTAATGATGAAAGAATAAGGTAAGTACATCACAACCATTAGATTGCATGGGGCCGAGCTAATTAACTTATCCTATATGCTTTCTTGGCACGCTTTGTGGGCTCATAGGTTTGGCGGGACCATTTTGAGTAAAATTCTCATCTCTGTCTGCATTACTGTGCTTGCTAAAATGGGAGACAGAAAAAGGGTTGAACTAGACAGCTTCGAGAGGAACACAAAGACATTAAAGCATGGAACAAAGTTAAAAGTGGGGGTTTACTCCCTTTTCTGGAAAAACTCCATGGGTCTAATCAAGAAGCTACAGAGCATTTTGAGAAGAATTGGGACAATAGGGAAATAATCCTTTTTGGCAGGAAAGTAATGCTCGATGAAACTATCATTGCTGAAGTGACCGGCATGTCCACTGAAGGACACAAATTTTACTAGGACAGGATTTTCTATGATGAAGCGGTGGTCAGATTTTCAAAGAAAGACAAGGAAAAATTGAAACTGGTGAAAGTATCTAACAGTTACTTTGAGGTCGACACCATTAAAGCTCTCTGGAGAAAATTTATTCATGTCATAATGGAGTATATCACCCTGGATGGTCATTTCACGAGGATCTACGGCTATCACTTTTCCTTGCTCAATCATTTATGCTATAAGGTCAGGGTTTCTCTCCCCTATTATCTTCTCTACTCCTTAAGAAAGAGTCCAGAAGACCATAAGAAAAACCATAAAAGATATCCCATTCTACACACTGGTCTGATTAGGTTAATTTATGAACATTTCCAAAATATGTCGGCCCCTGCTAACCAGGATGCCTCTTTGGCATCCAAGGAGGATGACACTGAACCTAGCTATTCAAAGTATAAACCTAATTTGAGTCCGGTTAGGATAGTCCTGGATCCACCCTCTATCCAGACTGGCATGATAACCCAAATCCATGATCCCCAGTCTGATAAAGTCAGCCTTGCTTCTAAGCCTGGAAGTGCTACTCCTAAAGCTAAAGGTGCTGGAATGATCCTCCTATCAAAAACCTTGTTGTGTATTCTGAAGATTCCCCTGATTCTAAGGATTCTGGCGCTAATAGTAATTCTTCCTCTATTGCCCCATCGACGGACAAAGAGGTTAGAACTGGGTCCCCTGGAGCCTCTGACTTTGCTAAAAGTTACTTCAATCTTGAAAGGGATTCTTCTGTTGATTTTCTGGGTATAGCTAAGAATAATGTTGCAGACCATTTCAAATTGTCAAAATGGGTTTTTCATGAAATTAATGAGCTCAAAATAATAAAAACTATTCGCTATAGAGTAAATTAGATGAAATGGGAGCTAAGGTTTCTGCATTATTCAAGAAGGATGTTGAGAGTAATGATAGCATTGCTAGCAAAGAGATCTAGGACAATGCGGGTAAGGACACATGGATTGAATTTGAATTGGAAAAAATGAAAAATACTGTGAAAATTATCACTGAACAGAACAACACGATGGCAATACATAATGCCATCATCATCAATTGACTAAAAAATTGGAAAAACCTCAACAGGGGTCTTTGGTTGTCGACTTGGAAGAGGTGAAAGGGAAAAACCAGGAAGATGACATTGGGATTTCAAAGAGAACCAGGGCCAATTTGAAAAGGAAGGCACCCCCCATACCGAATATGATTCAAACATTCAAGAAGGGTGTCCAGGATATGCAGGACCTGGAGGCCGAGACTGAGTCTATTCTGAAGACTCTGGGTTAGTTGTTGCTGGTTTTTTGGCTTGCGTTTCGGCTGGTTCTTTGTTTGATCTTCCTGGCCTTTTTTGGCTGGCTATTGTTTCTTCTGGTTTTTTCTTTTATTGCAGCCTGTTTTATCCACTGGACTTTTTTGTCCTTCTATTTCTTTTGTTGTAAACTTGGTGGTTTCGGGTCCCTGTAAAACCCATTTTTTCCTTTATCAAAAACACACCTATTGAAACATATTATTAGTTATGAAAAATTAAAGCTCCACTTCTTATGAATGTGACCACATTGACATATATATTTGTAATCCCTAAACTTGCTAAATTCATGTCATTTCTCATTTAGTTTTAATATAATTATATAGCATTAATGTTGTAATATTATTATTAATATATTTATATTTATATTGATTTGATTTGATTATTATTTATTTATTATATTTATTTTTATACTTATATATTCATATATTTATTTTTTACTTCAAAATTTATATATTTTTATTTAAAATCAATTTCATAGTGTTTGAGTTTAATCTTGTGTCACATAAAATTGACTCTTAAAGTTCAAAACTTCAAATAGAAAGTGTCTTGACTCATCATTTTCACTAGTCATTATAAGTTAACTTATACACATTTGTGTGATTTATTTCTATGCCTTGGTATTTGAGGGCATTTTGTAATGCCCTAAAATACTCAATCAAGCACATAGTACAAATCACCAATACAATCCACAATTCTTGAACAACCTATCAAAATTTTTTTAGAGCACTTACTTCGTTACAACATTTCAATAATAACCATAAAATCATCGAGTTGCCTCTTCAAATTTAGTTAAGTAAATTAATTGGTTTATTAAATTCCAAATAGAGAAATATACATAAGTTAGAAAATCACATCCTTTGGAAAGAATAATTAAATTTCACCCATGCTTTCTAAATATATCCATGTCTCATATCAAACAAATTTATTCTAGCTAGTGAGAATGAGCATGGACCGGCTTAAAATAATAGCTCTTTATAGTGTTTTATTTGACATAACATAGTGTTTTATTTCTTCAATCACACTGAGTATTCCAAGAATAGAACTAAAATACATCTCTCTTAATTATAAGATTCCTATTGATCTTTAAGCAATTAAGAGGGATGGTTAATGGTCTTCTCTTACCCTAGTTCTCATTGTATTTCCTCACAACAATATTAGTAACCCACTTAAGCTTCCAATAACATGTATCTACAAGATGTATATAAAACTAGACACACAATTAAGTCCTCCATCAAATAAAATAAGTAATAATGATTTCAAAGAAAAATTTAGAATAACAAGACCTAAGTGGGCCAAACCTATACCTTGAGGGATCATACAAGATGGCCTTTCATACATAACTAGATTAGAGGCTTTGTAGTTCACTTACCTAGACTTGAACCAACACATATCTGGTTGGTTAGTAATAACATATCAACTAGGTTCAAATTCTCACAATAATTTAACTATAATTTGACCCCAATCGAAAGCCACTAGTCCACAATATAATAAAGGAAAATAATAATTTAAGATCAAGATTATCACTAAGCACACATATAAAATTAGTCAAGAATTTTTAAGCTACTAGATGACGCACACAACTCTCATGTACAACCAAAAAATACCCCTATAAGTAAAAACTACCTATGTCAAAGGAAGGTGAAAAACTAACATTAATTTTGGTGCTTCTCCCTGTACCACACTTATTTTACTTCCTTTAGCATATTTTTCTCCTTCCATTTATGATGAGAAAGATTGTGATGCACATGATTTTCTTTAGATCAGCTCACATGTGTAGTACCTCTTATGTGTCCTCATGTGTTTGTTTGCACATAATGTGATCTCTCATGATGTGTTACTTGACATGTATTTGTGTTTGTTAGTTTTCTTTGGATGATCCTTATTGGTCTTATTGGCACAAGGATATAAAGAAAATGAATCTATCGCATCATTCATCTATTTGTATCTCCATTCATCTTTATGTTATGAACATTTTTTATTTGTATTTTCTTTTGGGAATGATGCAAAGTGTTGGGAAATTTAGGTCTCCTCCATGTTGATCCAAAAGCTTTATTTTTTTCAAGTTTCATTTCTCCATTATTTTTGTAGTTCCACAAGAATTTGGAGAAAGGTGTCAATTTCAAGCATGATCATATTATATATTATCTTTGGTCTATATTGACCTCAGGTCTATGGATCCCTTATGTATTATTTTTGTCTTGTGGATTTTTCTTAGGGGTAACCCCTTATCATGAGTCAACTTTGTTGGGAACATATCATTGGCATAGGGTTTTCGAATAAGATCTCATGCTCTTATCATGTTGCATATATCATTTTTGCTCTCAATTGGCTTTAGAAATTACTTAAAGGTGGAGGCATGCATTCCATGATGTGCTTCACTTTGTTCACATGTCTTGAGCTTTGTGATGCACTTTTGGCATATTGATAATTTTGTAGTATCTTATCAAAATTGTTAGGACTATAATTCTTGGTATGGTTGACATAAGAACACACCTAGTGCATATTAGACTTCACTAGCCGTTGTGTTTCTCATTTTCTACTATGGCAAAAACTCACCTAGTGAATATCAAACATTTCTAGCTTGTGTTGTTTCTTATCAAAGCTCACCTACTTGAATATGGGACTTCACTAGCCTATGATGCTTTTAGTTTATGAGTCACCTAGAAAATATCAAACTTTGTTAGTCTATGATTTTTGAACACCTTGGGTATGGATCCTTGTAATATTTTTGCAGAGCTTGCTAGTCCATGATTGTCATAGCCCTTTTGTATGTATTTGCATTATGTTTACATTATTTTTTCATTGTGTAATTTTTGCATTATGTCAGTGTCATGTCTTCATTATGTATGACTTGTGTTTTTCATGCTACATTGCACCTCATGTGTGTCTATTCCCTTGTTCTCACATTGTTTTTCTGTATGATCTTGAGCCTAGGGGCTAGCACATCCTGTAAATTTGATATCATCCTATCTCTTCAATGTTTGAATAATCAAACCCTTCTTGGCTTATCCTTACTCTAGTTTGAATCTAAGCATAAGTTCTTAATCTTACTAAAGTGGGGGCTAAATTTACCATTGTAAATTGTCACCCTTGATAATTTTACACTAGGTTTAGCTCCCCCTCATGTCCCTAGACCCAATTGTATGTTTAATTTTCCCATTTCATAATAATATTTAAAAAATTAGAGGTTGAATCGGGACTAAGGGGTTAATATTTATTTACCAATGCTTAAGGCCCCAAAATAGGTCTAGGCTAGGCCACTGAACACCCCTATCCATCCTATTTTGACCCCAATTCAAATATGCCAATATCAACATTTTAACGCTTGAAAATCTAAAATCATTTCAGTTGTCAGTAACTAATTTGCAAAAAAATAAATAATTGCATTTAAATACAAGTATTTTAGAGCATTTGAAATCCTAGAGAAATCCTAAGGAAATTGAGAACATAATTCAGCATCCTAAAAATTATTCAAGAGAATAATTAGCATAATTATGTTGAGATTAAGGTGTCTCAATGTTAGAGTCCTAACTTTGATTTAATTGATGTAATTAATGTATTTATTTGTATTATTTAATTTCCTATGGTGTCATGTCACTAATTAGGACCCACTGGCTGGGTGGCATCCTCGTTGGAGATGATTGGATGACACATAATCATCCCAAGTGGACATAGGCATCCCACTTTGAAATCTATGACATATGATAGATTCTATGATGCGTCATAAGGAATCTTTGAATGCATGAGAGAAAGTTGGCATCCAAGTTGGGTAATGACAAAATGTAAGAGAATCAGCTATTTTCAGTCAGTTATGATAGATTCTCTTAAAGTTGTAAGTACTATCAGCTATGACATATTCAATGATAGTTGTAAGATGTGTAAGGAATCTGTCATAAGCTATTTTTACCATATTCTAGGTGTCCAAGCTTGGAAGAAGAGTATTTGCATGTTTGACCATTATAATAGGTGTAAGGGAATCCAATAGAAGTTTCCAAATTCATTTATATGGCATGGAATATTGTGCCATGTGGATTTGGATGCCCCTCACCTTCTAGATGCTTCTTGAAGCTTGTATCTCTCTATAAAATGAGTGCCTTGCATTGTAGAATGCATAGCTTATTTGTAGGTAATAAAGTGTTTCCGAGTTAACTCCAGAACAGGTGTTTGTGATGAACCACTTGTGTAGAAGCTTTGTACTTGGGCTATGTTGTAACTTCTCTTTGAAGTAATATATAAGTATTGTGCTCTTGGAGGGTGGGATTGTTTTACCCAAAAGGGGTTTTCCCCATGTATATTTGGTGTATGTCATATTTTGTACTTGTTCTATTATTCTATATGTACTTCTCTTGTAAATCTTAAAGGTGTTAAAAAAAAATTTTGTAACTCTCCCCTACTCAAATTAGTGTAGGAAGTTGTTTCCACTCACCCAAGTTCCTTTCAGTTGGTATCAAAGCCTAGCTAGCCTTGGTTCCTTTTGTTGGGTTAGAAGGGTTTTTTGAGCTAATCTCTGTTTCAGTGGGAGTTTTGCAGAAGTGTGTATTTTGTGATCTTGTTGTAGGAAAGAGATGGCAGGCACATCAGGGAAGATTGAGATTGAAAAGTTTAACAGTGGTAATTTTGAGTTGTGGAAGCTCAAAATGGAAGACATTCTCATAGAATGACCTATGGGCTGCTATTTCTGGAACCAAACCATCAAGCATGAAACAAGAAGATTGAGATCTCATGGATAGGAAAGCCAAGGGTCCTATTAGACTCTGTTTGGTTGATTCCATCCTCTTGAATGTCCATGAAGAGAAAACTTTTGCTTCTTTGTGGAAGAAGCTTGGTGATGTCTATCAGGCTAAATCCCTTGTAAACAAGCTTTTCCTAACAAAGATGTATTATCTAAAAATGGAAGATGGAGAGTCCATAGTAGATCATCTAAATGCATTTAGCACATGTTGGTTGCACAACTAAGCTCCATTGGAGACAAAATAGATGAACAAGACCATTGCATGCTCCTTTTGTGTTCATTGCCAGACTCTTGGGATCACCTGGTAATGGCTATAGGAAGCACTACTTCCACCTTGAAGATGGATGAGGTTGTTGCCTCATTATTATCTAAAGAGATGCAAAGGAAATCTTCTAAGATTTCCAAGGAGGCCCTTCCAATCTATGGTAGACCAAAAGAGAGAAGAAAAAATAAAGATAAGAAATCTAATTCAAAGTCTTTGGGGATATCTAAGTCCCCCAGTAAAAAAATACAAGGAAAAATGCTGGAATTGTGGTGAAACTAGTCACATTCAAAAAGATTGCAAGAAGGAGAAGAAGAAGAAAAACAAGTCTTTCTCCAATTTTGAATTTGAGAAGTCATCTCAAGATGATGGAGAAGCATTTATTGTAGCCTTGGCATCCCATGCATTCGATGATGTGTGGTTGATAGATTCAGATGCATCCTTTCACATACTTCTCATAGAGATTGGTTCTTGAAGTATGAGGAGTACAATGGCGGAGAGGTGTACCTGGGTGATGACTCTCATCTAAAGATTGTTGGCTGTGAAAGAGTCAAAATTTGTTTTCCTGATAGAGGAGTGAAGAGGATTGATGGTGTTTTGCATATCTCGGGTTTGGCACAAAACCTTATTTTTGTAAGTAAACTGAATGATTTAGGAGTGCAAGGTGTTTTCTCTAGTGGAGGATGTAAGATGAAAAGAGGAGCTATGGTGTTAGCTAAGGGGGTTCATATTGGGACTTTGTTTTAGCTGGATGCATGCACTATGCATTGTAATATTTATTTTGATGTATCAAAGAAGAGACCTTTGGATTCTTCATCCTCACCATTTGATTGTGCAAAGAAGAAGCATGTTGCAGCTACATCTGATGGTCATGCATTTTGGGTACCTAAGGGTGCTCATTCCATGTAAATGAAACTTCCTACAGAGAAGACAATGTTATGGAACCAACGACTTGGTCACATTGATGAGAAGAGTCTTAGAACCTTGAAAAATAAGAGCCTTGTTGAAGGCCTTGATGATTGTAATCTCAAGTTCAAATTTTGTGAACATTGTGTACATGGAAAACAACATCATGTTTCTTTTTACTCTAGTTTTCATAAGTCTTTTGGGGTTTTGGACTATGTACATTCAAATGTTTTTGGTCTTGTAAATGTTCCTTCGTTATCAAAATATGTATATTTTATCTCTTTCATACATGATTATGGTAGAAGGAAATTTGTTTATTTCCTCATAAATAAAGTTGAAGTCTTCAGTTAGTTTAAGGAGTTTGAGGCCTTGCTAGAAAGTCAAACTATTAGAAAGGTTAAGTGTTTGAGAACTGATAATGGTGGTGAGTTTTGTTCTGTAGAGTTTGACAAGTTTTGTAAGAAGCATGGGATTGAGAGACATAAGACAACTCCCTACACTCCACAAAAAAATGGAGTTGTAGAGAAGATGAATAGAACATTGATGGAGAGGGCTAGGAGTATGTTGAGTGGTGCTAGCCTTGAGCAAAAATTTTGGGCAAAATAAGAAGCCACTGCATGTTATTTGATCAATAGATCTCCTACATCAGCACTTGTTGGTAAGACACACATGGAGGCGTGGTCTAGTAAAAATCCTTCAACAAGACATATCAGAGTATTTGGTTGGAAAGCTTATGCTCATGTTCTAATTGAGAAGAGGTCTAAGGAGGTCTAAGTTGTAGAACAAGGCTATTAATTGTATCTTTATTAGCTATGGTGTCGGTGTGAAAGGGTATAAGTTTTGGGATCTGAGAGCTTAGAAGGTTCTCTATAGCAGAAGTGTGATCTTTAGAGAGATGAATCCTTCCTCTATTGAGCTACAACCAGGGAAAGAGGAGAAACAAAAGGATATGGTGCAGATTCCACCTACTCCTAAGAAAGAATCCGAACCAAGTACTCCAGGTGGACCTAATGATGAGGAGAGCTCAAGTAGCTCTAAAAGTTTTGAAGAATAAGGAGAACCTCAACCTCAGCCTTTGAGGAGGTCTACATGAATTAGGTGGCAACCAAAAAGGTTTGGTTATTCATTATTGGATTCCAATTTCATATTTTCCTTGATTACTAATATTGATGAGCCTAGGACGGTTAGAGAGGAAATGGGTATGAATGATTTAGATTCCTGGATGCAAGCAATGGACGATGAGATGGCTTCTTTAAAGAAAAATAAGACTTGGTATCTAGTACCTTTTCCTACTGGACGTAAACCTATTGGTTGTAAATAGGTTTTCAAGAAAAAGTGTGGTCTTGATAGCAGTGTTCAGAAGTGTAAGGCATGAGTGGTCGCTAAAGGATTTTCTTAGGTGGAGGGAATTGATTATGGGGGGATATTCTCTCCTATAGCGAAGTTGACATCTATCCAACTTCTATTGTCACTTGCAGCTGCATATGACTTAGAAGTGGAATAGATGGATGTGAAGAAAACATTCCATCATGGTGATTTGGAGGAAGAGATTTACATGTCACATCCATAGCATTTCATTGAAAAAGGTAAATAAAATTTGGTTTGAAACACTCCTAGAATGTGTTATCAAAATTTTGATACCTATGTGTTGTCATTGGTATTTCAGAGATCTAAATCTAACCATTGTGTATACTTTAAAATTGATAATGGTCACATTCTTATTATTGTCCTATATGTAGATGATATGTTGTTTATTGGGAATGGTAAAAATATGATTTCATATTTGAAGTTTTAGTTGTCAGAACAGTTTGAGATGAAAGACCTAGGTGCAGCTAGGTACATTTTGGGAATGGAAATCATGAGAGACAGAGAAAAAAAAATCTTTGGTTAAGCCAGAGCAAGTATGTGAACTCTGTGTTGGAGAGATTCAACAATTAGTTGTTCTTGTGATGCAAGGGACAAAGCTTTTTGTGAATGACTATCCAAAATCTCCTACTAAGATGGAGGACATGGCCAAAGTACCATATGCGAGTGCATTTGTTAGTCCAATGTATGTGATGGTTTGTACAAGACCAGACATTGCCCAAGTAGTGGGAGTCCTTAGCCATTTTATGGCTAATCCTGGATGGGTACATTAGGATGTGCTTAAGAGAGTGTTCACATATTTATGGGGTACTTCTGAATATGCCTTGTGTTTTCATGGTTATCCTTCTAGACCTCAACATTTTGTGAGCATTCGAGGATATCTAGATTTAGATTGGGCAAGTGACATTGACAGTAGAAGATCCACTAATGGTTATGTGTTTATGATGTTTGGCGGTGCTATCAGTTGGATGAGTAAGTGGTGGGCTGTAGTTGCATTGTCCACTACAGAGGCAGAGTTTATGGAATCCACTCATGCCTATAAGGAATCCATTTGGCTTAAGAGATTGTGTTATGATATTGGTTTAGACACAAGAAAGATTATTGTTTATTGTGATAGTCAAATTGTGATATTCCTGGCAAAGAATCCTACCTTCCATGCCAGAACAAAGCACATCATTGTTTAGTAACATTTTTTTCATGATATGGTAGAGGATGGAAAGGTGAACTTGGAGAAGGTTGACACTTCAGTGAATGTTGCAGATGCATTGACAAAACTAGTGAGCATGGAGAAGTTCAGATGGTGTTTTTATTCCATAGGCCTTAAGGCCTTGAGTAGATGATTCTACATGACTCTTAGTAGGTCCTCGATAAGTGGGAGAATGTTGGGATTAAGGTGTCTCAACCTTAGAGTCCTAACATTGATTTAATTGATGTAATTAATGTATTTATTTATATTATTTAATTGCCTCTGATGTCATGTCATTAATTGTGGCCCACCGGCTGGGTGGCATCCCCATTGGAGGTGATTGGATGACACATAATCATCTCAAGTGGACATAGGAATCTCACTTTGGAATCTATGACATATGACAGATTCTATGACATGTCATAAGGCATCTTTGAATGTGTGGATATAAAATATCTCGAGCTTCCTTTGGGTTGATATACTATTTTTCTTGGCTTTCGATCGTGCCCCATATATTTGAATATCTTCGGGCCCCTTTTTGAAGTGCTTTGCCCATTGTCGCCACATGTCCATCGTACACTCCTTGCAAGGATTTCCTCCTTTGCTTCTCTTCCAAGCCCTACCATGCTTTCACATGTCCATAATGTGGGAATTTGAAGCCTGCTTCCCTTCGCTTCTTAACCGAGCTCTGCCCATGTGCCACGTAACACCATTCTGTGGACACTTTTTGGTGGACCCCATTGTCAACGCTGGTAGCGAAGACTTCTCCACATGTCTTCTCCATGGGGATTTCATCACAAGGAAGGAAGGAATGAGCACCGAGCCCCACCATATAGCCATGTGTCCTAACTGACTTTGTAGGTGAGTGACACATGTCCACACGAGATTTGTTGCATCTACACTAGCACCACTACCATCATTTGTAGAGGATGCACCTGGCTTGAGGATGATTGCATTTTATGGCTCAAAATATTTTTTGTTGCAACGGCCTAGGAAATTATTGTTTTAGACATCATTGCTCATGATGAAGGAATCTTTTTTGTTACTGGCTTTCAAGCAATGGGATTATTTTCTATAAATACTTCTTTCCAAAAAGGATTTTGGTACATACAGAAAAATTGTGAAAAGACACCAAGCCTTTTGTATTGTTTTTTAAGATTATTGTATAAGACTCGCAGACTATGCCATTGTTCTTCCTTTCTGTTTCTTAGCTATTTTTCAAAACATTATACTACACGCCATTACTATACTGAGTAGTTCATTTGTAGAACTTCTATGATTTCAATATAAGTTTGTTGATTTAGACCATTCCTTTGACTCTTCTTTTTAGTAAATGTGTATGGGAATTATTTTATGTTATTGGATAAATTATTCAACTTTTCATCTTTGATTTTTGTTATTCTAAGACATGCAGATTGCTAAACGGGCCCTTAAATCTCATCCAAAAGATAGATTTATTGTGCCTACATCTACATATTGGTGCATCACCTTAGTTAGATCTTTATTTTTTATATCTGCTTCCTTTTCCCATTCCATAACCCCAATTACAGAAGATGTCGACTTCTTTAAAAAATTTGAGGTTACTCAGTTTAGTGCATTGGTCCCACCATTAACTGAGTTTCCCATATGGTTGTTGCTTGTCAATTTTTGGCATCAACACTTTCTTTTTCTAGCATGCCTGGTGGGACTGCTTAAATGTACCTAACCTAAAGTGGGTGTATCAGCCATCAACCTATTACTAGATCCCAAACAATGAATAACCCTGGCTTGCTAGTGCCACCACTAGTAATAGTATGAACTAGAATCCATCCAATGAATGTTATGACCCCTCCACTAGCCATGTTGCCAATTTCTAACATAAATTATTTAGTGTGGGATGTCAGAAGCCCCCTTATAGCACTAGTAGCACCTGCCGTTTGGACCCCTATCCTAGCCTCTGCTCTAAAATTTGTACCAAAATTCACCAGAGAAGGCTCAAAAACACCATCTAAACACCTACAAGATGTGCTGGACTTTTTTTTTTTGCATGGTGTTACTGACCAAAATATAGCGCTAAGGTTGCTAGCAACCTCTTTCAGGGGAAAAGCACTAGATTGGTACAACACTCTGCAAACTAACACCATCGATACCTGGGATCAACTCAAAGATCATTTCTATGAATTTATATTTTTGAATGATGGAGATTGGTCTTTGCTATATCATCAATTGGTGACCATAAAGTGGGCCCCATATGAAGCCATGACTGACTTCAACACCCGGTTCCACACAACTTGGCAGAGGATCCAGGCTACTATCCACCCACCAGCCGAGTTGGAATTCATGTTCTACTTGAAACCCATCAATGCCGACATCTCAATGATGATCCAATCCCTTAGCTGAACCACTCTATCGAATGCATACAACATTCTTGTTAAAGCAGAGAATAACCTAATCAATGCCAAAAATCTGCCACCTTAGCCTGCTATGCTTATATTTCTAGAGATATCAGTTCCTACTCAAGAAATAGCATCTACCAGTGCACCCACTCTTTCCCAATCTATGTACACATATCCAAGCACGCCACAGAACGTTGCTTCCACATCTGGCTCTTCAAAAGATGAGATGAGTGATGTCAAGTAGCTATTGCGGAATATCTCAAATGAGATAACTACCATCAAGCAAAACCAGTCTGTGCCTCCAAAGCCAACCTACTATAATTATCAAGGAAAAAAATCTTCCTACCAACAAAATCATTTCCAAGGAGGCTCAGGCACAAATCCACAGGTGCAAACAACTAATCAAATAGTGCTAGTACCTACTTCACTGTAGAATGCTTACCTGAGCTCGAGCAAAGAGTTGATGGTAGGGAAAACTAATCTCTCTGATGACATCAATCCCTAGTGCTTCCCCTGCAGTGATGCACATATGCCTCGAAAGTGCCCACGTGACAACCTACAACAAAAGGTGGCAGAACAGCATAGCCAAGGCACAGCATCAGACCCTGGAGGTTATGTATATGCCTCTCCACAAATGGAAAACATGGTACTAACCACGTAAATGCAAGGGATGTCCTTGGAGCAAGAAACATATATAGCTCCCGACCACGCGCTCTTCTCATGGATGGAAGAAGAAGAAGCAGTGTTTGCAAATGATGCATCAACATCAAAGGCCCTACAAGTGTAGTTTTATTACAACATTTTCTCTAAGAGGAGATCCACGGGTGAACTAGTCTTCCTGTAGCCTAAAAGTGCCTCTGACGAAACTCATAGTACCTTTGTAGTTGTACAACAATTCTAGCCATGAAGAGAAATTGTTATAACCAAGGCTAAGGAATAGAAGCCTTCAAATCTTCTACCATTCAATGTGGTTGAACAATTGAAAACATCCTCTACTAATGTGTCCCTTTGGGATATCT
>VDFB02000009.1:13621696-13703208 GCA_007258455.2 Sequoia sempervirens
TGGATTGGTCACACTTGATCCTCAGGACCAAGCATGGAGCTAAAATGAAGATAATATGTGAACCTCTACATTTAGAACATGTAGTAGACAAAGCCATGATCAACTCTGAGGCCGCTCATACCTCTTTCACCAAAGAGGAAATATATTGTACTGAGCTACTAGAGGATGAAAAGGTGACTGGAGATCAGACTTATCAAGAAGAGGTCCTCTTGAGTGAATTTGTAGAAAGTGATCCTTTCAGCAACTATCAAGCCACCAGGTTGGGGACCTATGTCATCTATGATGAAGATCAAGTGATCCCGAGGGCATAAAGAAATTCGAGGGTTGTCAATCCTCAGAGATATGGATGTTTCACTTTGATGGATCGAGATGCAAAGTTGGAGTAGGAGCAGGGATATGTTTGGCATCCTCATCTAATGAAAAGATAATCCAATCCTTTTGCTTCTAGTTCACTTGTTCAAATAATGAAGCTGAATATGAAGGCCTAGTGCAAGGTCTAAGCCTTGCAGAGTGGACGGGCATCAAGCGAATAATGTTGTTCAGAGTCTCCAAGCTAGTGGTCAATTATGTTTGAGGGCTCTCTACAGCCAATAATATCTACATGAGATCCCATAGACATAGAGTATGGGACCTGATCAAGGGATTTGAAGCTTTCAATATCCAGATAGTACCTAGAGAGAAAAATGTAGATGTGGATTGCATCGTGGCAATTAGATCTCAATTTGATCCTATTTCTGGCTTAGTTCATAACATACACTTTGTATGAGTGATCGTCTGACTGGTAGTTCGAGATAATGATCAAAGCTAGAAAGTGTTTGAAAGTGAAGAACACATCGCCTCATTCATCCAACAATCAGGAGAGTTCGCTGAGCAACTCCAACCAAATATTTTCAAGGCCTATGAAGGGAAAATTACTCAATTAAGATCCAACAAGCTTCCAAAAGGATTGGTCACTCTTGAAAACCTATTTGATTGTGATGATGCAAGAAATAACAAGAGGATGTTTGTAGCGAACAAAAGTGATTATTCAGATCTTTAGGTCGGAGACGGAAGGAAGCTCAAGGTTGGAAAAGATGTTCCACATCATGATAAAGAAAGACTCATCCATTTCTGTGAGAAATATGAAGGAGTAGTGGCCTAGTCATATGATGACCTCAAAAGACATGATCCTAAAATCATCCAGCATACTATAGAGCTCATGGAAGGAGGAAAACTTGTCCGCTAGAAGCAGAGGCCAGTAAATCCGAAGATTGAAGCCTTGATGGTGCAAGAGCTGACAAAGCTAATTTAGTCCTGGATCATCTTCTCGATCAAGCACAGTACATGAGTATCTAACCCCGTTCCAATCCGAAAGAAGAATGAAGACATCTGCCTATATGTTGACTTTCAGGACTTGAATAGAGCATCCCTAAAGGACCATTACCCCTTTCCTTCCATGGAGTCTATCTTACAAATAATGGCAGAGTCAAAAAAAAATTCTCTACTAGATAGCTTCTCCAGTTACAACCAGTCTGAGTAAAAGTAGAGGACCGACACAAAATAATGTTCACTACCAAGTGGGGAACATTTGCATATGCAAAAATTCCTTTTGGCCTCTCAAATGCGGGAGCCACCTTCTAGTGGGCAATGGGTATTGCTTTCAAGGATTTGATCAATAAAATCATTTTTATCTACCTAGATGATCTTATAGTATTCTCCAAGCATAAGGATGATCATTTTGATCACCTTGAAATGGTTTTAAAAAAATGCCAGGAGTTTGGGATATCCTTGAACCTGAAAAAATATGTTTTCAGAGTACCGCAAGGAAAACTATTGGGACATGTAGTGTCCAAAGATGGAATTGCAATCGATCCACAGCGGGTGAAGAAAATCAGAGAAATTCCCCTACTAGTCAATAAGAAGAGAGTTTACAATTCATTTATGATTTTGCAGTGAATAATTAGACCTATTACCCTAATGCTCAAAAAGGATCAATTTTTCAAATGGACAAAGGAAGCTAGAGAAGCTTTTGAAAAGGGTAAAGATGCTATCTCTTCAGCTACTATACTAGTGAATCTATACCTATCAAAGGACTTCATAATGTATGTATTCAGTAGCAAATCTAACATTGCTACTGTGCTAACTCAAAGTGATGGTGAAGGAAAGGGAGAACATCTGATAGTATTTCACTCCCGTACCTTAAAAGATTATGCAATGAACTACAACTTCATCAAAAGGAAAGCATTTACCATTGTTAAGGGACTCAAGAAGTTCTGATACCTCATTTATTGCAATAAGGTAATTGTATATGCCATGCATTCTAGTGTGCGTGAGTACATCATGGAAGGAGAAATCACCAAAAAAAGGGCCAATTGGATCACTAAGATCCTCGAATATGAGATTGAGGTCAAGCCCAAAAAGACTACCTAAGGAAGAGGATTGTGCGAGTATTTGCCACATGATGAAGAAATGGTAGTTGAAGAAGAGCAACCTGAACTTGTTTTAACAAATGAACCTGAGTCTAAAGGCTACTGGCTAGTAGATAGAGTAAGATTCATGCATACCAAAAAAAAAAATTCAGGCCTTCTTTCTCAAAAGAGAAGATTCTATAGATTACAAAACAGTGGATATGTACTTATTGAAGGGGTCCTCTTCAAAAGGAACTTCAATGGAATTCTTTTGTGGTTTGTCACCACAGAACAAGCGAGGAAAATTCTTAACACTTTCCACAGTAGTCCTGTGGGTAGACATTTCTCTACGAAGACCACTGCTGTCAAAATTATGTGGGCCAGATATTTCTAGCCTACACTATTCAATGACTCACACTCTTTGGTTAAGGCCTATAAGGACTGCTAGTTCACTAGAAGAAGGAAAAACTCTGCAATGCCTCTCAACCCGATAGTGATCGAGGAACCTTTTGCTCAATGGGGCCTTGATTTTATCGAGATGATTAATCCCACTTCTAGCATCAGACACAAATGGATTCTCATGGCTACAGACTATTTTACTAGATGGACCAAGGCCATGGCCCTAAAGAATGCGACTAAGGTAGAGATTGTGAACTTCCTCAAGGAATTGGTAACGAGATTCAGCCCACCAAAGACCATCATCTCCGACAACACTAAGGCTTTCCTAGGCTCTAAGGTATGTCAATTCGCACTCATGCATGGCATCTTCTTAAAAATGTCTTCAAACTACTACCCATAGGGGAATGGCCCGGTTGAATCAACTAATACAAATTTAGTTTGACTCATTAAAAGAATCAAGATAGAACACTAGGAGTGGCACAAGAACCTTCAAACAACACTCTGGGTAGACTGCATAACCCTTAAGCAAGTTCTCAAGAATTCATTGTATGAATTAGTGTATAGGAAGGAAGTGTTATTGCCCATCTCCATGGAGATTCTTGCACTACAGTTGCTCAAATCCATTGAGGTTGAAGAAAATGGAGCCATGAAGGTCCAGTTGGCTGAGTTACTGAAAGTACAAAAAAAAAGAGAAAAGGCCCTGACGGCCATGAATAATAGCCAATAGGTGGTTAAGAGGTACTTTGACAAGAAAAATTCAGACCAGGGTCTAAAATGCAGAGACCTAGTGCTGAAGTTCAATGAGAGGGCTACAAAGCCTGGCCAACACAAAAAATTCTATAGTCTATGGGAAGCCCTTTTAGAATAATTCAATGCAAACAACACAACACATTCACATTATTAAATATGAAGAAAGAAGCATTGGGGATTCTAGTTAACAGAATCCACCTCAAATTTTTCAATTAAGCTTTATTATTTGTTCTACCCATGTAAATATGTAATTATTATAAATTTTCCCTTGTGTTCTTTTGTTCAACCGATCTTTCCAAGCAACCAATAAAGTAGAGAAAACCAACCCATATGCACAAAAATGAAAATAAACCCATGTACAAAATTGAAAAGGTACTCAATGAAGCAAAGAAAAGGGAACCCATAATGTAGAATAACAGAAATCAAAAGAGACAAAAATTTAGTTAAAGTTGTATATTCATTCAATGGTATTATATACTTCAGTATTACATTTCCAAAATGGATTTGAGGCCATAATTTTAAAAGTATATCTATATGCTATGTATTTTTTATATACGGTAAAAGCATTTTTTAGGAAAATATATAAAAAACATATGAAAAGTGTTGAGACTTAAATTGCAGCAGCGGGAGTGTCATCAGTAGCAGCATCTAGAACAACTTCATCAGTAGGATCAACAAGAGCAATAGGATCATGAATAATAGTAGGGGCATCAACAATAGCAATGGCCAGTGGTGGAAGATATACCAAGTCCCTGAAGTCAGTATACCACTCTACGTCGTAGAATAGCACCACATTGTAGCAGCGCAGCAAGAAGTGGTAGGCACGAGTGACCCTTTGGCGAGTGCTCTTCATGCATCAGGAAGCAAAATCCACTTAGAAATGGGACCCACATTAGCACTACATCTTCTTCAATATGTTTATGAAGGTCGCTCGATGTAGGAATACCTAGACCATACACCGCATTCACCACAATCTCTTCATGGTCGCCAAGGTACCGCTTCAAGAAGATTTCTAATGTGAGTTATAGAACCATCGGCTTAGGGACCTATATATCAAGCAAGGACACAACAAAGTGAGAGAAAATGTTGATATTGACCTTATATCTGTCTTCATATTCTATACAGTCCCTACCCAAAACCCACTTCATTGCTATGATAGCCAACCAATGCTTGTTCTTTGTCATTCGCTTCAAACGCCTGTTAGAAACTTCACCTAGGAAAGTTGTCTAAGACTTATTTCTCATGAGCCTAATAGGAGTATTCATGATGTCTAATTATATCCAACTACCTGAGTTCTAATTCTTCCCAATTGCTAAGTGCAATTTTGCTATTGTCTAAGGGTCTATTTATAGAAATTGCAAGGATATCTGAGGTACCTGTGTTCCATAAGCATGATGCTAATCGAGTGTTAACTTGAAAATCCCACCAAGATCCTACTCGAATTTCCCACCCAGTTGCGTCTGCCATATACGAATTGTTGTGTGTGAGGTTAAGGAGAGGTAATTAATTAGCTCAAATTGGTGGCAATCCCAAGTGGTAGTCTACACAGCCAAGATCTGAGGTGTCACATTGCAAGCATTCTTCCAAAGTCCAATGTAGAACTCAAATCTTTTCAAGTACTTATTGCATATTTGGCTTAATCACTTTTTTTAGGATATTAATTGCCAAGCATGAGAAAGGTTTATACGCCTTCAATTTCTGGCTCAATTTCCCAAGAAAATCACACCATAGAACATGATTACTAAATGTCACTATGAATTATTTGCTTTTCAAAAGGGCAAGAAATTCATTTCACACAAGCAAAGGATCTAACGATACATGTCGAATTAAATGCAGAAAGGCAACCGTTGTCTACCACTCTAAGCCGAGAAAAAGATAAGTATAATATGTGAAGGAATAAACATTGTGAAAAGCTTCTTGAGTATGCTATCTAGTGCAAAGAGTTTTTGAGTGCAAAATTGCTGAAGAACACAAGTGAATTGCAGTAAAGTTGAGTATCACAGAAATCCACAGCACCCTGAAATGGCCTAAAACCCTCAAATAGAAGCACAAGGAGAGGTGACATAAAGCTTGTTTGATGTCATGCGTGCGACACCCATAGCCAATATTTTCAGTGATACCTCTTACGCTTTGCCTAGCATACCAAAGAAGCTGAAGTGGATTCGCATGTAGGCCACAGAGAAGTGGCAAACTCATCGGGACCAAAGCCAAATAAGGGAAGAATGGGATGACATTCATGATCCAAGTTTTAGGACTAACCCTAAGAGTCTTAGGTAAGCATCTTGTGAAAGAATGAAAGTGGCCACTGGTGAGCGTCAATTGACATACAAGCAATGGTTTTGTAGTCTCCTACAATATATGGTCCCTTTTGTGCATTACTGCCCGGAGCTAGTTAATGAGGGCATTTAGCATTTCACCCCAGATACCAACACCATTGAAGGTCGGGAGCTGAGAGTTATAATAAGCGAGAATGCTATCTGAGACATGTTGTGCATCCAAAAAAGGGACTCTAGAGCAAAGAAGATGGAGTCATTCACTCCAGAAAAAGGGAACAAAATATGGAGAAGCAGAGATCATGTTATGGATTTTTATAACTAGGAAACCCAAAAACCTCAAGAGGATTTCCCAAAGCTGCCAAAAATTCCAGTCACACACATCGCTTTTAAACAGGATATGCAGGATGCCTTCTCTATGATGGCTTTTGTTTGCAGCATGGATAAGGACAAATGGGTGCAAGAGTTTCAACTAGGTCTAGGTTTTGAGTTGAGGAGGTAGCATACCTTATTCTGGTATGACTTCATGGAAGTCATTGTTTGAGAAATGATGAGCCAAATCAAGGAATACAAAACAAAACATAAGTTTAGGTTTCCTTCTCTCCTTGCTCATATGTTTTTACATCAGAATCTTGACTTCTTCAAAAAAAACATATGAGGTTAGCTATTTTTGATGAAAAGGGAGTAAAAGGCCAATTTCTATATGGACTCCTCTCCTCTCCGTAACTTATGAATATTATACATTTTTTGGATTATTTCTTGACTCTGATTCTGCAAGACTTGAGCGAGGATGGAAATATTTATCGGCTTTCTGCCAACCAGACGAGGTGGATGCAAAGTTTCACTCCTAAATGTGATTGGTTTCTTAGAGAGGATTTCACATTCATTAAGATGCACAGTTTTACCGAGGAACCATTTTGGCTCCCATCATGCATCACAAACAGGGTATTGGCCCTTGAGATGTTTCAGCAAGTGTCAATTATTAACTATATCTTTTACAGAGGGAAGGCCAAGAAGAAAGGATTTTTCTTCTACCCACTAAGCTTCAAAATAGTGGTTATGGCAATGAAGCAGATGCATAAGTTGCTAGAGGAAAAGCTAGCTCATCTGAGGCTAGTATGGATTTGTGACAAATGGCAGTATAACCCTGACAATGAATTAATAGAAACAAACATTCGGGTGACTCACAGCCCCCGACCTTATTGGGAAAAGTGGCAGAATCCCCTATTAGAATAGGATGATCTATTTGTAGACCTAGTTCACATTCCTATAGAGGATAAGACGCTGCCATGGCTCAATTTCTATTTTCCTTTGGCGAAGTTTAATGAGAGGTACCAAATGGGGGCCACCCTTTGCAATAATTTGGCCAATTATTGGAGCTAGAGTGAGGAAAATATTAAAGATTTCTTGGTTTATCATCAAGAGATCCAATGCCCTGATGCCCCGTTCCCAGACATAGACAAGGATGAAAGATTTGATACTCTATGGAACCAAGCACATGATGATATTGATGCAAGCGATGATGAGGATGTCAACCCAAAGGAGGCTAGAAAATATACAGGGAAGGGGAAGGAGAAGGAAATGGAAGTGAAGACGACCCCAGTGTAGAAAGTTGGACAAGCATTAAAGCAACCTAGCACAATTACTTTGAATTTGTGAGTGAATATATCACATTTAGGAGCCTCACAGACATGCTCATGTGTCGTGAAAAGTCCCAAAGGTCAAGCCCAACAACAACTGTTGGAGGTCTTAGAGGTGGATGATTCCCCACATGACAAAAGGAAGTGCATGGAGGTGGCTTCACAAGAGCATACAATGAGCCAGGGATCAGAATCCTCCCCAGCCTAAGTATCATTCTCTCTCCCTCTTCTTGATTCACAATATTTGGTTTCTTCCATTGTCTTTGTGTCGCCCGTCACTTCAAGTGTCGACCTTTCCTTCTCTAATTCTGTTGCAATGGTTGTGGGAGATTTCTCCTAATTCTCTCAAGTGGGACAATTTGCTTTTACTTCCCTATAGGTTATTCCACATTTCATCAGAGCATAGTCTACATTCGTTATTGATTCACCTTTTACATCCATAGCATCGGCTTCGACCCAGCTTGCTCAACAAATGGAATCCATTGTATCTCCACTACCACCACTACATCCCATGAGTCCTTCCCCCACTTCACAGATTGGGCCTTGGTATATTCCCCCATTCTCCCTACAAAAAATCTCTCTTCTGAAGAAGAAAATAGTTGGAACCACTACTCTCTCGTTCCCTTTTGCTCTTTCTCTCGGTGCACCCTTTTCTAGTGAGCTCATTAGATCGCTAGTAGAATTTTTGTTGAAGGGTGATAAAACAAGACAAGCATGGGCTCTCAAGCTCTAGAAGCAAAGGGACAAGGATGCTAAAAGGCCGACAGATCTGAAGGTGCAGACACTTTTCAATGAAGCTCAACAATCGTTGCATTTTGCAGCCATGCATCTGAACATCATCAAGCCTTAGGGGGATATGCGACCCAAAGATTAAACCATCTATGCTATGGAACTTGATCTGCACATGGCCTGACCGCATGATAAAGTTGAGCTCATGGAGGAGACCCAGTGTGTGGTGACCACCGACTTTCTCAAGTCTAGTCGCCAATTGAAGAAGAAAGAAGATGAGCTAAAAAAATGTCAAGGAGAGAATAGAGATCCTACTAAAGAAGGACAAGGCAAGGGATATTGAATTTTTACACTTGTCACAGTAAGAGGAGGCAGAGCAGGCTAGACTCCAAGGGGAACTTACAAAGTTCCAATCCCAAGATCCCAACCTGGTCACTGATTTGCAACAAAAAAAACAAGAATTATAGGATCAATTGGCATGGGAGGAGGAGATCCAACAAAAGAATGAAGAATTTCAACATCAACATGCTCAATTGGAGAAAATAATGCAATAGAAGGAAAAAAACTTCCAGGGCCAACAAGCTCAATTCGAGAAGGAAATCCAAGAGGTAAGGCTCTCCCTAGATAGGGAATCTGCAACTAGAAGCCAGGTCAAAGAAAAATGGCTTGTTAATTTGAGAACCCTGCAGGAATAACTTTCCACTGCTGACAAGAAGATTGTAGAATTGATGCAGGATGTCAGGTTAAGGGATGTGGAAATTGGCCTTTTAAAGAATCCTCCCCAACCCCCTATTGCCCAATCGGACTTCTTCAAGTAGCTCAATGACTATATATTTTATATACTGGGAAAAGGTCAAGGCCTTCTGTCTGACTCTTCAGCCGATGCTCCAGTTCATGGTGGAGGAAATAAGTTTGAGCAAGGAGGTTCGCGAAATGATTGAGCAATTCCCATAGTTCATTGCAGAAAAAGTTCCCAAGGTGGAAAAATTGTTGGATAAGCTATACACTGTGCTGAATGAGGACTTAGTACGTGCAAGGATTGAGGACCGAAAGTTAGCTGCCAAGATAGCAAAAGAGTCCATCTATTGCCACACAACCATCCTTCATGCTAGCAATTTCTCTACCACATTGGGCCGAACTATGACCAGCATGCGGGAAAAATTCTCCCAACTAACGTAAATGGGCTTGCCCTCCCCATTTCTTTTTGATGATTTGGTGGACATAGCAGAGAAAATTTCAATGAAGATTGAGGATAAGTAGCAGGACATATCCTCTTTTCAAAACTTTAGTCAACCCCCTACTGTTGAGGATATTGAGGGCATCACTCATCAGATAGTGTGTTTGCTCTTTCAACTCGAGCCCAAG
This sequence comes from Sequoia sempervirens, assembly GCA_007258455.2. Taxonomy (NCBI): domain Eukaryota; kingdom Viridiplantae; phylum Streptophyta; class Pinopsida; order Cupressales; family Cupressaceae; genus Sequoia; species Sequoia sempervirens. Next base: position 13,631,240 of record VDFB02000009.1, read on the forward strand.
ACTAGGATATCCATGAAGTTGCCATTCAAAGATGCACGACATATCGACACCATTGAGGCCAACTACCTGCTTTTATAGACTACTCTCACAAAGCTCTGATTACATCACCCAATGGATAAGGCTTTAGTCTTCAAACCAGAAATTTTTGGGTTCCCCGTTCCACAGGAAAAATGCCCCTGGTAGTTGCCAAAAGCTATGGATATAAAATCCCTCAAGCTCCCTTCGGGTTGATATACTATTTTTCTTGGCTTCCACTTGCGCCCCATATATTTAAATATCTTCAAGCCCCTTTTTGAAGTGCTTCACCCGCTACCGCCACATGTCCACTGTGCGCTCCTCACAAGGATTTCCTCCTTGGCTTCTCTTTTGAGCCTCGCCATGCTTCCATGTGTTAGCAGTGCAGGCATTTGAAGCCTGCTTCCCTTCGCTTCTCAACTGAGCTCCGCCTGCGTACCATGTAGCATCATTCTGCAAACACTTTCTGGTAGACCCCATAGTCAACACTGGTAGCAAAGACTTCTCCATGGGAATTTCATCGCAAGGAAGGAACAAGTACCGAGCCCCACCATATTGCCACATGTCCTAACTGACTTTGTAGGTGAGCGACACATGTATGCATGATATTTTGCTTCTTCTACACTGGGACCACCGCCATCATTTGTAGAGGATGCATTTGAATCGAAGGTGACTGCATTCTATGGATCAGAATCTTTTCTATTGTAATGGCGTGGGAAATCATTGTTGTGGACATCACTGCTCTTGATGAAGGAATATTTTATGTTATTGTCTTCCAAGCGGTGGGATTATTTTCTATAAATACTACTTCTTTTTGGAAAGGAGTTCAGAACATACAAAAAAATTGTGAAAAGACACCAGGCCTTTTGTATTATTTTTTTAGATTATTGTATAAGACTCACAGACTATGCCATTATTCATCCTTTATGTTTCTTAGCTATTTGACAAAACATTATACTGTGCCATTACTGTATTGAGTAGTTCATTTGCATAACTTCTATGATTTTAATATAAGTTTGTTGATTTAGACCATGCCTTTGACTCTTCTTTTCAGTAAATGTTTATGGGAGTTATTTTATGTTATTGGATTTAAATTATTTAGGTTTTCATCTTTGATTTTTGTTATTCTTGGACATGTAGATTGTTGAACAGGCCCTTAAATATCATCCAAAAGATAGATTTACTGTTCCTACATCTACATCTTGGCGCATCACCTTAGTTAGATCTTTATTTTTTATATTTGCTTCCTTTTCCCATTCCAAAACCCCAATTATAGAAGAAGATGACTTCTTTAAAAAATTGGAGGTTACTCAGTTTAGCGCAATTGGTCCCCCCATTAACTGAGTTTACCATAAGGTTTTTGCTTGTTAATTTTTGGCATCAACATAATGCATGAGAGAAAGTTGGTGCCCAAGTTGGGTAATGACAAAATGTAAGAGAATTAGCTATTTTTAGTCAGTTATGATAGATTCTCTTACATTTGTAAGTGTTTTCATCTATGACATATTCTATGACAATTGTAAGATGTGTAAAGCATCTTTCATAAGTTATTTTTAGCATATTCCAGGCATCCAAGCTTGGAAGAAGAGTATTTGCATGTTTGACCATTGTAAGAGGTTTAAGGAAATCCAGTACAAGTGTCCAAATGCATGTCTATGGCGTGGAATATTGTTCCATGTAGATTTGGGTACCCCTCACCTTCTAAATGCTTTTTGAAGCTTGTATCTCTTTATAAAATGAGTGCCTTGCATTGTAGAATGTATAGTTTTTTTCCAAGTGTGCAAAAATATTTTGGCACCCTAATGCTCTCTAACACTTCTAGGGTTTTTCACCTAAAAGGAGAGAGGTGGGCCAAAATGGATAATGTCCCAACTCAAAACTAATGCAAATATGAATGAAATATGCCTAAAATGTAATGTCTTAATGTAATGAACTGATAAAAGATATTGATTGTTAATGCAAAACCTAAGAAATGCAAGTTGTTTGAAAACACATTGTGATATGTAGAAATGACCTAAGAATGCAAACAAATAATAATAGAAATGAAAGAGGCTAGAGAGGTGCACCTGGAAACTGGAATGTGATGCAAAGAGGCTCTGGAATCTTGTAGAATTTGTTGTTGAAGCCAACTAGGACACTTACACCAAGCTGGGTGACTTAGTCCTATTTCGAGGAGATTTTGTCGAAATAGGTTTTAGCCAAAAGGGTATCCAGAAATGAAAAAATCACTTTTCAAGCCTGGCAGTGGGACTAATTCGCTACTAATGGTGACTTAGTTCACCTTCAGCTTTCAGGAATTTTAGGACAAGAATCTATAGCTCTTGGTTTGTACTTCTCTTCTTGATAGGTGTCTGGTTTTGATTCTACAGAAATCAGGCTATAAGATGTCTCAAAGCTTCATTTAGGGCTTTTGTTGACTTGAATGACTTTGATGAAATGATGACACCTTTTAACACCTTTTTCTTTGACAAATCTGCATACAAGACCTACAAAAAACACATGCAAAGAGGGAAAAAGGGTTTTAAGGGTTAGAGAATAGGGGTATGCCTTGGTCAAGCCCCAATTTGGTAATCAAACCCTTGAAAATGAAATGCAATGGAAAGAGAATGATGAATGAACAACATGCAATGCTACAACTCACCAAACCCTTTATGTAGAAATATAAAGATATGCAAGTAGATGTTCCAATGAATGACTTGATAATGCCAAAGTGTTTGATAATTGTTTGAGTGAATGAATGTATGTATGCTAATGTATGAATTAATTAATGGGGGTGAAAATGAGAGGAAAACCCTTTATTTATACTTGATTTTACAAAATTTCCTAAAAATAACACATCACAAGCCGACCTTAAGGTTAAGAGAATAATATCCCGCCAGAAATTTAAAATAATTTTGATTTTTGTGCCCAATGGGACTAAGTTTCCCCAAGTGGCAACTTGGTCCCACTAGAAAAATTTTACTAGATGTCAGGAATTAATGTGTATTTAATTATGTTAAACGGGATTATTCTCTGAAACACACTTAAGTAGGACCGGAAAGTGCATTACGGGATCATTTAAACATAAGAAAGGGTCAAATTATTGATGACAAGCCTAGAAAAGCATGAAAGTTTGTTACAACCCTTTACAACACTTTGGAATAAGACTTGGTAAGTGATAAAAAGAGGTTATTTAAGTGAATTATAATGAAAAGGTCCTAAAAAGTGTGAAAGTGATTTACAACACTTCACAACACTTTTACAAGACATCATAGAATTCTTAATGATTCACAAGGGTCCAAGACCTAATGTGAATGTGTTTTCCACATTACAACATTAAATCAAGCCAAAATCACTAGGAGGGCCTAAATATGAGAAAAAGTAGAAGGGTTACTTTTTTCGTGTCCACAACAAGTAATGAAGTGCTTCCAGGTTAACTCCAGAATAGGTGTTTATGACAAACAACTTATATAGAAGCTTTGTACTTGGGCTATATTTTAAGTCCTATTTGAAGTAATATAGAAGTATTGTGCTTGTGGAGGGTGGGGTTTTTTACTCAAAAAGGGTTTTCCCTATGTATATCTGGTGTATGATGTATTGTGTACTTGTTCTATTATTCTATATGTGCTTCTCTTGTTGTAATTGTTAAAGGTGTTAAAAAAAAATTGTAACTCTCCCCTACTCAGATTAGTGTAGGAAGTTGTTTCCACTCACCTAGCTTCCTTTCAAGTTACAACAACATTATTTCAATCAAGCATCATGTTAGCAATGTATCATGTTTTCATGTGAGTTTGTTTATGTTTCATGTTTATTTATTTTGAGAGTACTAACACTTGTAAGACTTCAAATCAAGCATAAAATTATCCTTGAAGGTGATGAACTTACAATGACTTCAATCCATCAAGGAATGAGAATTTGAGTGGTAAGTTACAACAATTATCAATTTATCATTGTTTATCATTTAGCCTTTGCTCGACCAAGGATAAGAAATCTTTTGCATCATCATAGGTGTTGTGGAGGTAGAAATAATAAACAAGGTTTGACTTAGGCAAGCCCATATACTACACAACCCTTTCCTCTCTTTCTTGTGTGTAGGTTGTCTATTTGAAGCAAAATTGGACAGGATTGAAGACCTAATTGTTCATTCAAGCACTCAAACCCTACAAGTCAAAAAAATAGGGAAAGTGGATTTTATTAGCGACAGACAAAGTTTTGATATTGAGTCCAAAGGAAGAGATCTTAAAGACATGGAGCAATAGGAGAATGAAATTTGATTCCAAGTATCTATTTTTTGGGTTCAAGGTTCCTAGTGCCCCTATCTAGTCATCTCAAGCTCAAATTCATATGTCAGGTTCTTTTGTGTTTGCACTCTTCTATTCTAAATTTTGTTTCTATCTCTTTGTTTTGTATTTTCCAAAAATCATAATAGTTCATTGTATTTCCATAGTTAACCTAGGTGCATCTTTGCATTATTAAATTAAATCAATTAACAAAAAAATAATCATTATCAACATCATCATCACTCACATCAAAGGACTAAAACCCTAATCCACCATTTTGGCTCTTTCATTGAGTTTAGTATCCAAGTGGATGTTTGAGATCAATTTTAGTCCTTTCCCTTGTGATATTGGAAGAAGTGTGATTTGGACCCTAGATCCCTTTTTCCCATATCGGAATAGGCTATTTGATTGTTGAATTGGGTTTTTATATTGCATTATTTCCACTTCATAATTCATTGATCTTATTTCTCATTCCACACATATTTCTTTATTAGCGTTTTGTAGAAATCCTTGTTTATGCAATAATTTGTGGTAAACCCAACAAAACACATGTAGTAAGCCTTGTAAGTTAGTTTCCAAGCAACCTTGAACCACAACATTGAGTAAATAGTAAAGAGAAATTTTAGATATCTACACGAAATAATTAAACTTCATATCACATTTGGTGGGATTTTCAAAAAAGAAGTCTTTGGATTTCATGGAATATTGTGATATAGATTGGTCATGGATGTTGATGATTGTAGTTCAACCTTTTTTACTATTTTATTTTGAATAGTGATGTAGTCTTATATAAAAATAAGAAATAACCAAAAATTTCACTTTCTAGTGCTAAAGTAGCATACCCATTAGCTTTTCAAGCTATAAAAATATAATTTGGTTAAGGAAATTTTTATTGAAGGATATTAAGTTTACTTAGATCCACTCCATGATTTTAACATATGATGGTCAAAGTAGCATTTTGATAACAAAGAAGTCAAATTTTCATGATAGAATGAAATGTGTTAATGTATTATATATTTTTTTCATGAACAAATTAAAAAAACATAATGTTTAGGTGAAATACAATACAATAAAGTAAAGTTAGAGATGCACTAACAAAAAAATGTCAAAAAAGCCCCATATATCTCTAGATCTACGGGGGCCTCCAATTAAGATCAGTTGAGATTAGATCGGATCTATAGGGGCGGGGGGGAGAGCCCCTCCCCTAGATATGGGCCCTAAGGGTCCTGACTATAGATGCTCCCTCCTCAGCATAGCTATGACTATGACTATAACTTAACTGTCGCCATATAGATATATAGGGTGTCGATGCCCTTAAAATAGTAGGGGCCGACTAAGCTATAGCCTAAGCCTAGTCTCCCTCGATCTATCGCTCGAGTGCGGACTATAGATGGTTGGTTGTCCCCCATAGATAAAGCGAGAGATGATTCTTCTCTCCCCGCCGGATGAGATGAAAGAGAGCAGCCCCGGGTTCTCTCGGCCGCTGGGAAAGATCGGAATCTATAGGGCATGCACGGTTGTTGAAGGGAATACCGTACTTGTTGCTGGGGACGAGCCATCCAAAGTGAACTCGGCCAAACAAAATACTTTCGAGAAAGAGATGGCAAGTTCTTTGTTGTCCTATCTTTCTTTCTTTCTCCTACCGGGGGTGTGCTCACTTGTAGTTATCCATCCTTGACTAGATAGCTGGACCATCTATCCTTGTTTATAAAACATCTCTTGCCTGGTACAACTAATCAACTTCCGGTTGGCCTAACGCTGTGGGCTGGCGGTGGGAAGCTTAAGCGTTGATTCCCTCCACGGAGTAAGAAGACTTTACCTCTGGGTGAGGCCATCCCTATCCTCACCCAATGAAGACTTTACCTCTGGGAGAGAAATCAATCTTTAAAAGATATTTATCTAGAACCAATGAATATCTAACATGATAAATGTACTCTTGACTGAAAAGAGAAAAATATTAATTAAAATATAAAAACTTATTAAATAAATTTGAAAACTAATTATTATTTTAAAAAATGCGTCCAACCAAACATATAAATAAAGCTACATTAACTTTATTAACTTTAAAAGTAAGTGCATATGAATAAACTTTATATAGATATAAGTGCATAAAACTAATTTTAAAAAGTAAGTGCATTTATAACTTTAGAAGTAAGTGCATAAAACTAATTTTAAAAAGTAAGTGCATATGAATAAGCAAGATACAATTGCATAAAACTAATTTTAAAAAGTAAGTGCATATAAATAAACAAGCTGTGAATGCATGAAAATGTATGTTTAGATTGATAAACATTTAGTTTTATAATATATTTTAAGTTTCAGAGAATACAAGTAAGTTTGAAAAGTATTGAAACCCTCCAAAATTATTAGATAATAATAGGATGTAAATACACCAGCTAACATATTGTGGATTGTCAACACATCAGCTAATATACTTTATTTTATTAATAATTATTTTTAGCCAATAGAAGCAAGATCCTCACCCTAATAACCCTTTAAGGAGAAATCTGGAACAGGGTGGTGCGGTTAGCTATTGTGAGAAGATATGGTGTGTAGATGAGGGAAGTCACACCAGGCCAGCACTGAGCAATGCAGTTTTGCCTTGCACAGTAGTCTGCAGTGCTCCCACACCACTTGTACTTACTGCAACACCTCCCTGAATTGCAAGAGAATATTCCATCTAGTGGCTTGCAACCAAGACTGTATCTGCACAAACACAGACTATCAGCACCTACAAACAAATAGTTTGTATAAAAACTGTTTCTATTAATATGAGAAGAATATATGTAAACTGAACTAAGCATTACGAGGAGAATCCTTTTATACCTTTTACAAACTTAACAAGATCGATTCCTTGCTTGTGTATGGCAGACATCTTCAGTGCGCACCTGCATTGCTTTGAATTAACTAACATATTATGTAATCCGGGCCATTAAGATGCAGAAAAGTGCTATGGTCTTTATAGCGCCCACCAAATAAATTTAGATGAAAATTCTGAATCTATTCCACTTTCTTTATGTTTAAGATCACTGCGAGCCACTTTTACTATGATTTTATTACAGGTTTTTGGAAATAAAAAGTGAGGGCATCTCTTCTGAATTGCTAAACAAGGGATTTTCGTACTAAGATTTGCAGAATACGTCCTGTGGGGACCATTTTGAGACCAGAATAGCGGTTGAAACACTTAAATTATTATTTATTAAAAAGCCAATCTCCACTTCTAAAGTGCTTTATGAATGGGGTACCTTTTTGAGGTCACGTGACATTGAATGGGGTACCTTTTTGAGGTCACGTGACATTTTCGATTTAGTTTTATGTCAATGGAATCGTTTATATATATATAAAGTGCTTTATTAATGGACTACCATTTTGAGGTCACATGACATTTTAGGTCAATGGAATTTATATATATATTTGTTGGATTTCTAATATGAGTTAATTTTTTTTATTTTTATACAAAATTTTATATATTGAGTTGATTTGTATTTGCATACATATTTTTAAATAATAATTTTTTTTATTATATTTATTTTTATATTTATATTCATATAATTATTCCTCATTTCAAGATGTGTATCTTTTTATCTAGGATTAATTTCATAGTGTTTGAGTTTGAACCTATATCATATTGAATCGATCATTAAAGATCAAAAATTTAAATACACATTTTGATGACTCGTCATTTTCACAAATTGTCATAAGTCAATTTGGTGCAGATTTGTGTGATTTACTACTATGCCTTGATATTTAAAGGCATTCAATGGGTAATATGTAAGGTCAACCTTTGTGTGCCTATCATCACTTGTTCCTTATTTGTTGAGTGTTCCATTATTGTGAAACCCATTAATGCAATGTGTAATTTTATTTAATGCATTATACCATCAATCAGGTTGGTAAGTCATGAGGATTAACCTTTTCTCTGTTTAGACCCTTGTAGGAAACATTGTTATTACTATCAAGGAAATTGGCATAATCCCCTTATAAATTTTCTAGTTGGGAGACTATTCATTTTGTCTTATTACACGTTTTATATTTTGAGCATGATGATAAATTATGATAACTAAGTCTAAGGACCATTGAGTATCTAAACTTGGCATAAATTTTAATGTGGATTATTCCTTGTTAACAGTTGGGATTGACAATTGTTTGACCTATTTTAGGTTTGAGTGTGATCCTTGGATTGAATTATTTTCAAGGATCATGGTATAATAAATGAATTTAGTCGAGAAAGATATAAGGATTGGTGTATCATTTGATTTTAGTTTAATGAATCCACTAATGTGTCATATGTCTATTGATGAGGATACTACTTGTGAGGGATTTGTTGGAAACATGAGCATGATGGTGCATAGATGGTATATGGTGTTGTCATTGATGTCAACCCATTGTAGCATTGCAGAAGTGTTGGTCTGGAGAAGACCAAATGGTGTTGATAATTGGTTGTCTCATAGTGCAATTTTAGTGCTACAATGAACTAGTTTTGTGGTCCGCATTGCTCCACTATACAATATCTTATCATGCATTTTTGAGGTATTGATGATGTTCATTGAAGGTGTTCTAATCCAAAGTTTCAAGGTTATATGTCTTTTGCAGTTGAAGATAATGTTGATAGAGTATTGTAGCTTTGTAATGGTAGTGTTACTGGTATAAAGTGCATATTGGAATGCTCTGCATTGGATGCCAAAGATGAATATTATTCTATGTGGTTTTGAGGAAGTCTTTACACATGTCAAAAGTATTTGTGCTCCAAGCGGCGGGTGATTTGGTAGTTTGGGTGTCAAGTTGTGAATGAACAATCGGTTCATTTAGTTATTGCTTCACCAGATTTTCTATGTGGTGTCAACCTAAGGATTTTGAGGTCATGCAGAGTTGAAGTATGTAAGGAAAATATTTAAGGGAGTGATTAGAGGTCACGCTAACTGATTTTGGTGTTGTACACATTTTAGTTCTCTTTGCAAGGCATGTGTTTTAAATTTTTAAGCCGATGAGTTGTGTGGTACCCAGTTCATGAAATTAGGTTGAACTAATTGATGTTTTGGTTGGTTGCAGTATATATGCAAGGTTGATTCATTATGCGAAGGTGATGATTTGTGTGCATGTAAAATCTGATGTAGTGTGAAGTGCAAAAGGTGTAGTAGCGAAGTAAGAAGCATGTTAAGTCATTTTTCATAGCTTAATTGGAACTATAACTTTGCCATGTTGCAGATGCATTATTAGCAGTTCATTTTGGCAATGATCCACCCTTTCCTCCATCTTTTTTCTATTCTAAGCAATGAGTCGTTGGCAATGAACCATCAGTAGTGAGCCATTCTTTCTTTCTAGATAGTGATTCCACCATTTTGTAATCTCCATTATAATCAGTTGTAATGTATTATGAGCTAATCCTTACTATAGTTTTTCCCTTTCAAGGGTTTTCCACATAAATCCGGTGATCTTGTGTTGGGTATGTGCAGGATCATCATGGAAAAATAGGCCCTTAAGTGGCAAAAAAATAGAAAAATCAGAGTTAGGCAAAGTTTGACGTAAAAATTTGAATAAGTTATCTATATTATTTCAAAAATATGTAAGAATAGAATCTATAGAAAATTGAATGTAGTTTCTAAACTACTAGGTTTGTTTTGAAAAAAAAAAATCTATTTGGTGAAAATTTGAAATTTCAATGCAATAGTACTTAAATTTCGGGGAAAAAATAAGAAGTAGGTGTCTGACCACCCTAACCACAATAAAATGATAATATTTTTTTATAATATTTTAGATATAAGTAGAGGAATCATGTCTTGATGTGATGCATATTTTTTTATAATTTTTTCCAAGTAAATAATTAATTATGAATTTTTTATTACAACTTTTAAAAAATATAAAAACTCATATGTCTGACCACCTTAACATGGTCAAAACTTCATGAAATTCAATTTTTCTTTTTTTAATCCTATAGTATGCTAAGCATAGAATGTTACACATGTTTTAGATTCAAAAAATGTGATACCGTTTGAAAGCTATAAATTTTTTTCAATCATTCTATCAATCAAGACTTTAGTCGTAATTTGAATAGAAAATGAATAATAATTACTTATTAAATTCAAAGTAAAGCATAATTTATATTGGTGGAAAACTGAGAATCTCCTTTAAAAACTATTTCCGTTTCATCAATTTTGGGTAAAAAAAGAGTCATCAGCCACATACCCATCATATTGCCACTTTTTGGCCCATCATGATCTTGCACATACCCTATTCCTTGATGTGATGCACACTTTATATGTTCCTTTCTATTACTGCAAGTTTAATGTGAAGCTTTGAATGAATATTTAAATTGATAAGGTTAATGAATTTTAGTGAATATTGATTCACCCCCCTCTCAGTATTTCAGGTGTTCAACAATTGGTATTAAAGCTTGGTTCTTTTTATTAGCTTGATTTTTGAGGTAGATCTTGGAAGTTGAACATATGGCTACAAGGAAGTTTCTTATTCCTCTTGAAGAGATTATCCTTGAAGGTTTTACTAAAGAAGATTGTGAAGTTGATATGGAAGGAGAAATCGAATCAACTCTTGATGATCTGGATAAAGTAAAATGTGAGAGTAGAGAATTGAAAGAGAATATTAAGGATGCAGATGATTGTATCAAAAAGTTGAGGGAACAACTCAAGAAAGCTAAAGAAAGATTCAAGGAAACAAATGAGAAGCTCAAGCAATCAAATGAGATAATCACTAGTCTGAAAGTGCAAGTTGAAGAAGGAAAAAGAGTTGATGACTACTTGAATTCCAAATTGAAAGATAAATCTAAAGAATATTCAAAGCTTGAACAAGAGATTGTGACTTTGAGAGAAAATCTATAGAAAGCAAAGATTCAAGAAGACAAGTTCAAGAAGAGCTCCACCTTGCTTGATGAAATGATTGCAAATAAAAAGGGTTCTAAGGACAAAGAAGGATTGGGGTTTGAAAAAGGATAAAGTTCAAAGGAAAATCAGACTTCAAACAATGTTGAAAAGAGGAATGATAAGAAGAGAAATGTCAAATAGTTTTGGAACCAGAAGTAAGATTTCAAAAGGTCTGCTATCAGACAACCTGCTGCACAAAGGCATTCATCTTTTAATGGTTATTATTACTCTTGCAATAAATTTGGACATAGAGCTATAGAGTGTAGAAGAAGAATGAAACAGAATGTTCAATCCTTTCTCGGTCAATATTTTGCATGCAATAGATTTGGTTATAAAGCTAGTGAATGTAGACGTTAGATGATGAATGGTTACAATAATGGTATGATGTTTCAACCTTTTAATGGTTACTGTTATACATGCAACAGATTTGGGCATAAGGCTTTTGAATGCAAATCTAAAATGGAAAGAAGTAATTCTATTTAGAAAAATGGTGTCATATGTCATAAATGCAATAAACCAGGACACTTATCTCAGTTTTATATAAGTAAAAAATTGAAACCCTTTACTTCATAGAAGAAGACTGATTTGATAAAAAGGGTTTATCTGGATGAGATGAAGAAGGAAATGAGTTGTAAGACATGGAAGAGAGAGAAGTGAAGAGTGAGTCTATGCCAACCTCTAGTGTAGATGTTTCCTCTAGAAACTAGATAAAAAGCCTTGGCTCAAGGGAAGTTTTAACAAAATACATTCAATGCCCCCACCAAAGATGTGGTGCTAATGCCTTCAACACACTGGTACATGTGTAGTTTACAATGGTTGATCTATTGATGGTATCTCTAGTATGAAATATCATGTTGTGAATATTTGTGGAGTGATTGAAGGTGCCTATGATGACATAGTGAAAGTTTGCCAACTTTTTTGACCTAACTTTATCTATTGTAATCAATGCATATTAGGTCACTAGAAAATACTTTATATCAAGCAATTGAAGTGGAGAGTAGAGTAAAGGAAATTAATTTGAAGTGATTTCGAAGTGTTGTTTGATACCCTACCAGCAAAGAATCTACAAGGTATTTATCAATTCTTTTGCAAACCCTAACTCTATGAAGATTGAAGATGTTTACTCCTCAAGTTATTGATGTTTTAGAGTGGCCAAGACCTAAATTTAAGAAGCACCCATTCAAATCTATGGAACTGGATCTCAAAGGTGCAATTTTTAGGGTTCCATATGGTGTAATGCCCATAGAGGATGTAAGGATCAATATTCACACAAAAATGGAAGATTATGATCATTTGAAGATGGAAAAATACTAAGTGAATGTGATGACTAGAGATGATTTTAAACTAAAACCCAAATATGAGAGCTTAATGAAGAAGAAACTAGATGTATGGAATAAATTTCCCAATTTTTACTATGAGGATGAGTGGGTTGAATATGTGTTGAGCCGAATTCATGACAATTTCATGTGGTTGGAAATTCCACACATGATAAATAAGGAATAAATTAGGGTTGTTATAGGGTTGTGGTCAAATGGATCAGTTTTGGTAATGAAGCTTGCCAGAGCAAATTTTGATAAATGTGCCCTAATAGTGAATGATATAGATGATCTTGTGGTCAAGTATGCATCTATGATGACTAGATACAACATTTTTTATACAAACAGAGAGAACTCTATGCCAACCACCGCAATCCACATAACTCCTAGTGCCATATGGTGAAGAAGGGTGAAGATATTGATTTGTACAAGATCCTAAGACAATAGTTGATGGAGAACCTCAAGAGACCAAGGAATCAAGGTACCCCTTCTGGTATGGTACCCTAGTTATCTATTTTTTTATTTACTTTCCTAAAGAAGTGCTCGTAGCCAAAAACATTGTGTTGTTAGATAATATTCCAGTTGCTATTAAAATAAGATATCATTTGAGAAGGTTAGAAAACTGAGAAACCCAAAATTCTATATTGTGGGAAATCTTTAAGACATTTCAGGGTAGAATGCAAGAAAGGTACAAAATTCTAGCTATTGTAGTTGAAAAGTATAAGAATGATATAACCTTCATGGTTAGCAAGGATCACTACATTATAGAAACAGTTGAACCCTGAAACAGTTTGGGTTCCAGAGCTTGGATATGAGGTAACCGAAGCAAATCTTACTGTTTTTGCAAAATTTGTATTGAGCAAACCAAGAAATCCATCTATGGACAAATTTGGCACATATGTAGAAAAATCCAATCAAGTGAATCTGGAAAAGAACAAGAATTATATTGAGGAGAATGTTGAGAAGTTGAAAACTCAATTGGAAGAGATGGTGAACACTCCCAAGGGGATCTATAGAGAAATCCAAAGCTACTACTATTACTTTGTAGGGTACACCAAGTAAAAGAAGTTCAATTAGGACCTCTACCCCCTCTCCTACTATTTTTAAATCCTCCAAAGAAAGCCTCCAGGAAGTTCAAAGAAGAAAGAAACATCTGGCCCCTCTATGCAACAAATTCCTCCAAAAGGAAAATAAAAGAAAAGGCCTCTAGGGAAAGATACATTAGCTGTGAATATGAGAAAGATGTAGAAGAAGAAGGACAATAGATGATCTAGAAGAAGAAGTCTCAAGCCACTATGGAGGAGACAAGTGCAAAGAGAAAAAAAGTTGATATAGTTGACACTAAAAGTGAAGAATTAGAGAAAGAAAAGAAAGGTTTTGTTTTTTAAAGAAGAGAAAAAAGTTCAACAAAAGGAGAAAAAAATCCTAAAGGTAAGGGAAAGAAGAAAGAAAAGGCCCCTCTAGTAAGGGAACATAGCCCCTTGCAATTTGAAGCATTACTTAATAGTATTTTGAATTTGGTCTTTTGGAAGAGATAGCTAAAAGGTATCCAGATTCAAATGATGGGGATAAGGCAACAATTGAAGAAGTTATTGTCAAGTACATGGTAACATTTGACACTAGCCTAGATAAAATTGAGGATCAATTGCTTAATGACTTGAAAAATATTTTAACTACTAGAAGACACGAAGCAATTGAAGAAGATGTAAAAATAAAGGCATTTACCTTGGAGAAGATTGGTTCTTTACTATCTCAAGAAGACAGATGCAAGTTTCCAAGTTGTATAACAAGAAATTCATAACAAAGCAAAGAGTTGGCACTCTAATGAGCAAAGAAAAAGAAGATATTGAAAGGTTGAAGAGTGAGATAGTGCAAAAGGTTGAAGAACTTGCTAAAGGGTTGGGAGTCCCTCCGAATAGTGAAGATCAAATGCAGCATAACACATCTATTCTGAAAAGCAACGAACTTGATATTAAACAACATGAGCATGTACCTGGGCATGAGGATGGTCAAGAAGAGATGGTAACCGATGATACCCCACTAGATGTGGACAATATTGTTGAAGAAGAAAAGGAATATGATAAACAGAATGTCCTAAAGAAGGATGAAGCTCAAAATGATCAATATTCACCCCCTCCAAATATGGAGAAAGATGTTGAGTAGAGAGAAGAAGATAAACAAGAAGTCCTAGGGAAGACAGAGGCATAAAAAGAAGAAAACTTGTCTTGTATGGTGATAAGTTTGCAAAAGATGGAAAGAATGTTGAAGAATGTTCTGCTAGTGGATATAAGGAGAAGAGTGAGAAGAAGGAACCTTGGAGAAAATGCTAAAACTGTTGGTGAATCCTCCAGATCTTCTAGAGATTCTTTGAAAGATTTATTGGATATGCAACTACAATTTGAACCAGTGGTTTTTGTATAGCTCTTGTATATTCCAATGCAACAAGGACATGTAGATATGGATAAGAATTCTTCCCATGCATAAGTTACAGCTTGGTGATGCTTTTCATGCCTCTACAAGGAAGGAAATACTTCAAATGCATTAGAAGAGTGCAAAAATGGTAGAAGAAGAGGTAAAGGTGTTACAGGACAACATTCTTAAAGCAACTATTGATAATTTCTTGTCAGGTGTACAAAATTTGAAGTTTTTAGATTCCTTTAAGGAATATTCTACTAGTTTAGAAGAAAAATTAGAGAAGGACAAGGAAAAGAAGGTCAATGATAAGAGATTGAATGAGATTTCTAATAAATGCAGTGCAGTACATGGCAAGTTACAAGATAACTTGAAGGAAGCACAAAAATACTTGGAAGAAACTAAAGTATTGTTTCCATTTTTATTGAAATGGCCTACTTCTACAAGGAGCATAAAAGATTAAATTGACTCAATTGAGTCACAAATTGCCCAGGCCTCCAATGCATATGATATAGTCAATGATGCAGATGGTGCTACTAGGGCAACTATTGAAAATCTGCATGGTTAGTTCTTCCTACTGCAAGAACAAAAATAGATCATAATGCAATATAGTCAGCTCAAAGATTTGGTAAGTGCAATACTTTCATCCTTATCTAGAGTTTTAGCTAGTGCTAAGAAGGTGACACAAAAGGATCTGGTGTCCATCTCTTCAGAAGAAGGAGAAGACCTCCATGTGCAGTATAAAGTCAAAATTCCTTGCTTACCTTCACCAAGAAGGATTGGGAGGTAGCTAAGAGAGACTGGGAGAGTCCTTGCCAAAGTGATGGTGTCTAACAAGGGTATTTTACCCTCTAATAGTTGAAGGTGTACATTTTTGTTTTGTTTATGTTGTCCCACACAACTAGCATGTCTTGGATTACCTTTAGCAATTCCATCAAAATTAACATTGACCCAATCCATGGGTGGAGCATACCAAAACACATTCTCCCTCGAATGCTTAAATTTCACAATCAAAGTAGAAATATCAAAAGGGAGATTTCAGGGCTCTGTTCTTTTCTCAGGCTTGGAATATAATGGATAGATGATGAAGAAGATAAATATGGAAGAGAAATGATTGGAAAGAGTCCTGCCATGGTTGCCAGTCCCCAGCATTGTAAGATCCCAATTGGTATGTAAATCATGGAATTCTATGATAAATTCGAGACTTTTTTCACATTATTACTCAAAGGCCTATTTTTCAGTAGAACGTGAACCGCGGTTCCTTGTTTTCCCGAAGAAACATGAGAATTGGGGATTAGCTTATGATCCCTGGAAAACAGATAGATCAATTTGTCATTTAGCTTTCTTCCAACGGAGAGCAGGGCAGTTGCCACAGCAGACGGGCTTATATGCATGATTCCTAAGGAAAACAATATAAATAGTTTGTATATATGCAACCCCATCTCCAAATTGTGGAGAGTGTTGCCAAGGCCTCCAGGTCTCTTGAAATTCTTCTTTCTGGTTTCTGGTCTGGTGGTAGAAAAGATTACAAGATCCTTTAAGATGGTATTGGCTGGATCTGAACTTGTTTCCGGGGATATTGATCAATTTGTACTTACAGCTGAGGTGTATTATTCAGAAACTAGTTGTTGGATGAGAAGTAGAAGTTTCCTTGTAGAAGCGCCTGTATTTCCATGGAGAGCAATAAGTCACGGAATTTTGTATTGTGTGATAGGGCAGGCTGCATGGAATATCATAAGTTTCAATGTTCGTAATGGGTCTTGGTTCCGAATTTGTGCTCCTATGCCTGCTTTCTTGACTTCTGTATAACTCATGGATCGTAAAGGAAGGTTGATCCTGATCGGAGAGATAGGGGATTCTGGTATTACAACAGAAATTGGAATGTGGGAGCTTAATGACGCCAGTGCAGAATGGATAAAGGTTGGTGGATTATCTAAAAAAAATTGTGATGGATTTCTGATGATGTCTTTGTCAAGACGATTTGCTTGAGTTGGCCATGGGGATCTTATTTATTTCACTAGCAAGAAATACCCTAAAATGTTAGTCTATGACCTCTCAAGCCAAACTTGGAACTGGACGCGATGTTGTCCAGAGCTAGCTGATCCTCATCTACACATTTTTAATGGTTTTTGTTTCCAACCTGGGTTAGATGTGTGATGATTTTAGATTGCTCAAATGGAATTTGGATTTATGAAAAAAAAAGTCTTCCATTCACATTAATCAAATAGTTTTAATTATTTAATTAAATTTTTAATTATTTTTTATTTTAAATTATTGAATTAAATCATACATTTTTCTCATCCAATATAATAAAATAATTTGAATTATTTAATTAGTTAATAGTTCCTCTAAAATTAAATAAATTATTTAATTTAGCTTTTTCACTCCTAAAAGTAAATAAAATCAATATTTTATTTATTTCTTAAATATATCATTTTATTTATATTCTTCCATCTCTAGATTTAGTGACCATCTCTAAATTTAGTGAGTTGACTGAAAAACAACTTCAGTTCACCCTCACTCACTTCCACTTTATCCACCCATGCAAGAGTCATTTGATTCACACAACCACCTAACTCCTCCTTTTAGCTCCTCATCTTGACATGTGTCACTTGCACATTCCTCATGATCTCTCAAACAACCTCATCTATTGATCATCTCAAACATTCTACACCATGATTTGATATCAATAAAATCTATAAAACATCCATCTTTTAGCCATTCAATCTCTCCACAAATTTTGATGAATCTTGCATTCATACTATACTCATTTTGCATTGTTTTTCTATCTAATTTATGCTAATGTTTTATTAGAAATCCACATATTATTGAATTAGCATAATCACATTCTACAATGGAGTAAGATTAGGCATGTTGGTGGAAGTAAAATAGCTTTACTAAAATTTCTTTCATGTTTGTGCACACACTTCATTGAGGTAGGTTAAATTTGATTATTAAATGGGATTTACTATTTCATTCATTTCCATTTTAGAATTTATTGATCATATTTCTCCTTCCACACATATTTCCTTATTAGAGTTTTGTAGAATACCCTATTTATGCAATAGTTTGTGGTAAACCCAACTAAACTCATATAGTAAGCCTCATAAGTTAGTTTCCAAGTAACCTTGGGCCACACCATTAAGTAAATAGTAAAGATAATATTTTAGATATCTACATGGAACAATTAAACTTCATATCACATTCCATGGGATTTTCAAAAAAGAAGCCTTTGG
The DNA here is from genome assembly GCA_007258455.2 of Sequoia sempervirens. NCBI lineage: Eukaryota > Viridiplantae > Streptophyta > Pinopsida > Cupressales > Cupressaceae > Sequoia > Sequoia sempervirens. The sequence continues at coordinate 13,649,353 of VDFB02000009.1, forward strand.
ATTTCATGAAATATTGTGATGTAGATTGGTCATGGATGATTATTTTAGTTCAACATTTGTTACTATTTTACTTTGAATAGTGATGTGATCTTATAGAAAAAATAAGAAACAACCAACAATTTCACTTTCTAGTGCTAAATTAGCATACACATTAGCTTTTCAAGCTATAATAAAATAATTTGGTTAAGGAAAGTTTTATTGAAGGATATTGAGTTTACTTAGATCCACTCCATGATTTTAAAATATGATGGTCAAAGTAGCATTGTGCTAACAAATAATTCAAACTTTCATGATATAATGAAGTGTATTGATGTATTATATCTTTTTTCATGAACAAATTAAAAAGATATAATATTTAGGTGAAATATTATACAATAAAGTAATAGTAAGGATGCACTAACAAGAAGAGTTGTAGGGCAATGAAGTTTCTGCCAAAAAGTTCTAGAATAGTTATGTTTTAATTTGTTGTGTTTGATAAGTTTTAGCAACAATGTCATAATCATCAATGCCATGACCGAGAAACTAGACAAAGCCCATCAGGGATCTCTGGTGGTTGACCTGGAGGATACCAATGAAAGAAACCAGGAGGAGGATGTTGGCATCTCTAAGAGAATCAGGGCCAATTTGAAGAGGAAGGCTCCCCCCACTCCGCAAATGATTCAAACATTTAAGAAGGGTGTTCTTGAGATGAAGAATTTGGAGGCAGAGACTGAGTCTGTCCTGAAGACTTTGGGTTAGTCGCGGCCAGTTTTTTGTTGGCTTTTCTAGTGGCTTCTTTTTTACCCTCCTAGTCTTTTGTGGGTGGCTGTTGTGTTTTCTGGTTTTTTGTTGGACTTTTCTTTCATATCTTTTATGTTGTAAACTTTGTGGTTTCGGGTCTCTGTAAAACCCGTTTTACCCTTTATCAAAAAAAATGTTGATAAAACAAATAAATAATCGGTACATAAAAAGCAAGTTTTCCTCTAATGATAAACATAACTAGGATTATGTATCAACATGTAATATACATGTATAATCTTAGAATTGTTTGGACATATGTTTCTTGAATATCTAAAAAGGTACTAAATTTATTTGAAATATACATTACAAAAAAGAAACATCTTAAAGTTAAAAATATTTAGACCTGTTCTTTAAACATATCTTCATGCTTTATCATGGTTTTCCTGATTTGTTCCATTTTATCCTCTAGGAGATTTTGTAGAGAATGCCTCTGTCCAAAAGCATGCACAACTTTTCTACAGGTGTTGTTGATGTTTGGTTTTGTGCAACAATGTGCACAACCTTGCTACTCCATCCAAGATCATTCCATCCATCCAAATTGTCATCATAATCAAAGAGTATAATGGTTAAATTCTCTAAAAGAAAATAATACGAAAGTCCAATTTTAACAATAAATAATTCAATTTAGAAAGAATCAATTCTAGATGAAAATATGATAATAAAATTAACTTATCAGGAATAAAATTATGAACCTTCTAAACAATGCAATCGACATTTTCCTTATATTTAATTTCAATAGTCATGGCTAGTAAATTCAATTGTTGATTCCCCATATGCTGCCACATGAAATGTGGAACAAAACTTACCTATTTTTGTATTTATCAAGCTAGAAAATTGAACTAAAAAAGAATGCAATTACATACAATTATACAACTCGAGAATTAAAAACAAGGGAAAGTTAAGTGATCTAGAAAGGTAATTAGAACATATGATTGTCAAAGAAGAAACATAGTAAGGAGTTTTTTTTAATTGATGTACAAATTTAATCCTACCTGCCAATTATTTCATCTCATTCAAGAGTAGTGAAACTAATAACAAGTTGAAGAATTTGGAACTCTTTTTTGAAGGGAATAAACAATGCGCCATGAAGCAAAAGATAACTTTATCAGTTGGAAAATGTCATAGATAATTACCTCCAATAGAGAGAATGCCTGGATTATTGATGAGAACATTTAAAGTACCTTGTTGAGCATTCCATGCCGATGCAAAGTTCCTAACAGAATGAAGGGAAAGGAGATCCAACTCCATGACCTGTACAAAGGAAGATACTCAATAATATTAGTAGATTAGATAAGATGTCAATTTACATGATATTTTCATAGTAGAAAAGACAAAATGTAGTGAAAAGTGAGAACTCGCAATGAGAGGAACAAAGAGAACTTCAAAAACACCAGTAAATTGTAGATAATTGATGGAAACTATCAGTAAAATATATTGCTTAGGTAGGATGAGAGAAAGAAAGCCATGTTGACAAAAATGCCAACAAAGAATCCACCAAGTCAAAATTAATGAACACCTACAATCGAGTGAGATTGGGGAACATCATGTGTGCAAAGAAAAAATGAATAGAAATTGATGACCTTCAAATAATATCATCATAAGAGAAGGTAGAAATGTTCTTTGGATACCAGTGACTAATGTTGATGAGTAGGAAACAAATGTTATACAATATGATGTCAACGAAAATGTAAGGTTGCAAGATATTCTTCAAAAATGTTATCATAGAAGCCTAAGTTGATTAAATTTCCCATGTATTCCACCTTTCAACTTTAAAAGTAAAAAGATTCTGGTGGAGAATTAGATACATGCAATAAAATCAAGTACTTCAGCACAAAATAAACATACATACAATGCCTAACTAGTTGCAATTTTGCTTCCAATGAAGACAAGCTAATGTACCGTAATGGGCTCTAGCATGAGTAGTGCTAATACATTTCCTTAGAAACTGGAGGTTTAGAGAAAATCCAAATCACTAAAGGAAGATGAAAAAAATAAAAACACAGTAAATCATTCATAACCTGATTTGAACACAACATTCATGATTTGAGCAACATCAAGTATTCAACTTCTTGGAAACATTTCAGCCAGGGCTGACCATATAAAATAGCATAAGATAAAATTGTAATTGAGAATTAGAATTGTAATTGACCCTCTCATTGAAATGATTTATCCTCAAAGCAAGTGGAATTATGCATTTTGTTAACTCATTTTTGTGTCCTTTCTCTAGTCAGGTGCAAGGCTGTGAAGTGGATCGAAGTAAAAACATTTCATTTCTCTAGTCTTCTCTTGTAAAGGTGATTAGTTGAAACCTTAGGCTAACTTAGGAAAATCAACTTTACTATTTACAACATGAACAAAATATACTGGGTATGCATAGGTCATATTCATGATCATTAATCAATGAAACTACATCTAGAGGAGGTGATCAACCAATGCATGAAAAATCCCACACCTAAGGAGAGGCCTAAGCCCAAAAAGTGGAGAACAAAAATCCCCAGAAGGAACCCAACAGGGCTAAAATCATACAATAAAAGCATCATTGTGTGAGTAAAGACATTTCAATCAAATGTATCTTTTAACAAAAATACAAGACCCTGATGTATATGGGAATGTGTTGGCTCTGTAAATGAGATAGTTAATCTGATTTTTACAGATGTTTCTCAACTTTATAGGTTAAAAGCAATATCCAGGTGCTTGTTGATCATTATCTAACCATTTTACTAATAGGTCATAAAAGAGCTTGAACTAAAAGGGGAAAATTCATCAAGCATGCTCTCAACTTTCCTCACCTATCACAATCAGATCACGATGAATAGAAGCATAGGCTTGTCCAAAGAAAACCCTCAATCATTCAATGAGAAGAAAACTCACATGGCAAGAAAAATCAATATATTGTTTTTTCCCAAAGGTTGTATATTACATTTTCTCTAAAATTAAAATCACCTAGCGGCAAAAGCTAAGTAGGTCTGCCTAAGGGATGAGCTGGAGATCCAAAATCAAACCCCGCCTAAGAACTATTGTTGTGATAATGTTGTAGTGATAGAAGACGTGAAAAAATGTGAGTTACATGCTTAGAAATTGGGAGGCCTATTTGAGCCCACAAAAGGGAAACGAGAGCCTGTTAGCCTCCAGAGCTGGTATCTTTCCTAGAAGATTGGCTAATTCTTAAATAAAATACATCTAAGATTACTATATTTGCAAATTTTTGAAGATTAATAGCAGATTTTACACATTTTTATTAATAAATATTTTTGCATATTATATGCATTTCCTATTCCATAAACATAGATGATTCACCATGTATATTACACTTATCCCACTCAAAGTTTACCTTGAACCTTTCACAGATTTTGACTCACATAGATTCCTTCACTTACTTCCACTGAGATGAACATCCTATTGAATATTAAACTAAAATTGAAGTTTACATTGAAGTGGATGTCATAATACCACATGCAATATTTCATCCATCTTGATATTAGTTAAAATCACATAAGCACTTGAGTCATGAAACTACTACTGAAGTTTGATTTTAGAACACCGTACAAAAAACCACAAGCTATTATGGATTTAACATAAGCATCTACAACATATAGTTTCTTAACCTAAGCTAAGGATAACCAGTTGTGTCACAACATATTATAACATAAATATGTTGTATTGAGTCATTAGTAAGTGAGAATTCTTTCAATCTACTGTGTAAATGGTTTGATTGACTAATTTCTACTTATTTCAGTAAATTCCTTAAAGCCTTTGAGAAGAAAATTAACCTTTTGCATTGACTAATTTCCACTTATTTCAGTAAATTCCTTAAAGCCTTTAAGAAGAAAATTATATACACTTTGCTAAATCTTGCATAAAATACCTTTTCTTGACATCAAATTCATTGCTAACTGACCCTTAACTTAATCACCAACCTCCAATGCATTTCCTCCTAATAATAGGTGTAATCATTTCGATCACCAACGTCTAATGCATTTTAACAAACTACTCAGTAGCTGAGATTGGAATTTAGGCATACTATATGCATGAGATGGCATTTGAACCAGGTATCTCACTAGCTCAAAATTAAAATCTTAAACACCAAGGAGACTAGAGAATATTAATCTATTTCAAAAAATTCATTTTAAAGAATTTCACCATCCACTTATATTACAATCAAGTTTAGTATATTTCCAGAACGATGAGACAAAGTTAAAACTGAAATTTATAGCCTACAAAATAGAGCACAATAAAATTGAAATTTATGTCTTCACCACCAATTATTAAAAACTCAACATATTGGTTGGATATGCAAGTCAAGTCACCCAATCTTTAGTTTGTCATAACTACAGATAATCATATAAATTTAGATTTCCATAACCAACAATGTTGAAGTATGATGTAATTGAATTTCAGCAAAACATTGGCTAATCATGCCAATTTGAAGAATAAAAAGTCCTGCTAAAATGAATGTCAAATGCAAATAGATTCAGTGAATAACAAAACAGAAATTGGAATGCAAAAATTTAAAAACCATGAAGCTAAAACACTAAAAACATCAACAAAATTCCAAGGAACTAGGACATAAGGGGTTACAAATTCAACAGACACCAGAGCGAAGGAATTTGAACCTGAAACTAAAACCCTGATGGATTCCAAAGGCACTAAAGCATAGAATTCCATAAATATTGAATTATAGGAGCAAGCTCAACAACTAGCGAATTCCAAGGTTAACATGAAGCCTCCTACAATAGTGCAACCAAAACATGAAAACCCACATGAAATTTCTCAAAATCCTACTAACAAAATGAAAACCAAAATTGAATTTGTTGTACCTACAGCAAATTCCAAAAGGTGGGTACTCTGTAATTGTGATTCCAGAATTCCCTTCCCATTCCTATTTAAAAACTTGGGAAAATCGCTTATGTAATGCCCGTCATGCAAACCCCAGAGAACACACACAATGCAAATATTTTTTTTTTTAATTAATTAAATTAAACATGTAATAACACTTAACCATAATCACCTAACACATTACATAACATTATCACACTAGGTTCTCTAGGGCACGCGAGGTTACATTGCAACAACTAAACAGAAATAAAGATAACAATTACAACATAACCATTTACTTTATAATAACCATAAACAATGATACATCCCATAACTATGATGCAAGCATAATAAAAATTGCATAATTACATCCATGATAAATCTTTTAACAAAGATACAAATGCCTAACTATTACATCATTGTTTTAATGTTACATTACAATCTCTGATAATTGAATTACATTGAATTTCCCAACATGGGGATTGATACAAGTATAATGAAATATGAGGTACAACTGATCACTGGTACAACTCCACTGCGGAAAGCTGAGAAGACAAGACGCTGATGGGGAACCCAACGGGTGCGGAGCACGTTCCACCCAACCATGTGAATTACAAGTAACTCACCCCCCGTGCTCAGAGGTGACGAGGAAGTGAACCCGACCATGAATGTCAACCGACTCAATAACAACATGATACAATACAAGTACAACTCAAGCATGCAACGCACAACCATCGACGTTCTCAAATCACATAACAAGTTAAAACTAAGAAACTCATCACAATAACATGAAGTACTATCACTTAACAATCATGAATCAATTTCACAAGAATTCAAAGAAACATCATAAAGAGATAACATCCAGAGGCAACAAAACTGAAACAATAAGGGTGTCAAGTGGAGAGTGTCATCGCATAGCTCTCATGGGATTCTCCTGGCCCTTCCTCCGACTGAGGCGCCGGCACCCATCTATGGATCTCCTGGCCCTTCCTCCTAACTGAGGCGCCGACACCATAGGGTAGCTGATGCGGAGCCAATAGTCTCTCATGAAGACGAGGCTATGACTATGCCGACCACGGCCCTCTCAGTCTATCACTAGTCTAGGGTAGCCCTAATGCATAGCCGAGGAACCAAAGTTTTATTATCTTGTGTTTTTAAACTACCCAACCCCCTAAATCTTTTGTTTAGGTTATCACTTGTTTAGCTTACTCATTCGTGGGTTATCCTGAGCCCTTCCTCATCCAGAGGCGCCGGCGCCCACGAAGAGCCACTCTCCCTCCTATGACCCCTAACATATCTCAAGTAGGCAAGGGTTGAACCAACACATATAAGTCATAAAACCAAAATCCAATACACGAGGCATTAACCATCTCGCAACTGCACATAATCAACAAACTTGCAAACCCGTCCAACCCTTCCTAACATAGCCCCAATAACGCTCAAAAAGCATAAACAAGGTAAATACACTTTAAATCACAAGCCTCTGGAACAAGATTTTCACAGACCAAAACGGTTCCCACATCGACAACTCTGAACAAAGAAAACCATGACAAACAGAAAATTCAGATAACATTACAAGGTTGCACCCCTATGTTTAATCCCACGCTCGATTATGTAACCAATCACAAATGTCGCAACAAGGTCTATGATCACTGTTAACGTTAAATTACAATATTACAATTTTGTTTATCCAAACGATAACAAACAATGTCATTTTAAATATATCAAAATCTCTTAAATAATAACAACATTGAGTATTTAATTTCAAATACACAATTATATTCTTACCATATAACAAATTAATTTAAAATTTAAACAATCAGAATTCCATTAAAATATATGTTATCAAATAACCTGATTGAAATAAAATACAATACAACTATAATTTAAATATATATATAAATATGTAAATATCTTTAATTATTTATACTAATCATCCCACTTTATTGTAATTAACTGATTTTACCCAAACCTACAATATTCTGAACAAATTCACCTACTGGAAAATATGCATATACATAGCACACAGAATATTATTATATTATATACATATATATATATACATATTTATATATATATATATATATATATATATTTATATATATATATATATATAAAATTAAAAACCATTAAAAATCGAATTAATTGAAATCAACCCAATGCCAAAATTTATATACAATAAACAAAAATAAAAATAAAAAATAAAAAATAAAATAAAAACAATTTTTAATTTAAAGCCATAGCTGGCCGACCGCGCACAGAGGACAGAGGACTGCGTACAGCAGTCCTCATGACTGCTGTGCATGGCAGTCCGTAGGACTGCCGCGCACAGCAGTCCGCGGACTGCTGTGGCAGTCCTTCTGCCATAAAGGGAGAGGGGGACGGGGTACGACCCCTTCCCTTTCCCCAACAATTCCAATGCAAAGTTCGATTTGCATTTTTTTTTATTTTTTTTATATAAAGTTTAATTTTATATATATTTTGTTTTTAACAAAATAAATTTAATATAAACATAAACGAAATACAAAATTTCGGCTTCTCTGCAACAATAAAAATTTCTTTCGACAGGCGTACGGCCGACGGCCGACGGACAGAGTTAATAAATTATAAAGAAAATACATATACACATACAATATATACATACAAATATATATATATATATGAAAGAATATATATATATATATAGATATATATATATATATATATGTTGTATGTATATGCTCTATTTACACATATATTAAAATCAGAGAGCATAATACAGAAAACAAAGTAGATCCATCAAAACATTGAGAAAACTCTAATTTTATTTTCTTCAACAACTAAATCATTTTTTTTACACTTCTATCATTTATAAATTGAATGTTTCAGAAGATCGGGGTTCTTGTTTTGACAAAAATTGGGCAGTATATTTACTATGATTTTCTTTGTTTTCTAGTCTAATAATTTTCCCTAGTTTTTAGTTCAACAGAAGTTTTCTATATTCACAAAAAAACTATTTTTAATAAAGTTTATTTTTCTTTTCTGAAGCAAACAGATAAAAGAAAGGGTACGAGAAGAAGACTACGAGAGGAACCTGGAGTCCAATGCAAATCTGAAGATGCCTGCTTGACTCTGATGCCCTCGAGCTCGATTCCAATTTTTAGTCTAGAACGAACTCCCCAAGACAACACCAGCAACAGATTGAAGACCAATTTCCTTCCTAAAGCTCTCCTCAGATAATAGCAAAAGATTCAAAACTAATCTCTTCAGATTCAAAGTACCTCAACAATCACTTGAGCAACTTCAAAATTTCTGATCTTCTGTGTCTAAACTTACCAAAAATTCTTAATTAAAATAAAAGATAATATCCCTCTCTTCTCAAAAACTCTAAAAATCAAAAATAAAAGAAAATCATTCTTTAAAAGCAAGCTTTTTACTCAGATCTGTATTCTTATTGGCTCACACAATCTTTTCATTCTTTTATTTGTTTTATTGTTTTAATTTCTATTTTTACCACTTTACTTGCACATCACATTATCTATTTAATTTAAATAATTTATTCTTATAATTATCCTCCACCAGATAATTGATTAAATAATTAAAATACCTTTAATATTTAATTATCATTTAATCGAAACACATGACTTTATAAAAATTAAATAAAACATTTAAATATTTTCATACAAATAAATCAACATTAACATACACAATTATTATCCACCTTTAATTAACAAATTCACAACTTATAAAATATCAACATCAATTAAATAATCATAACTTATAAAATACCACATTAATCAAAATACGATGACACACAAAACACAAGCCACAAATGATGACAATTACACAAAATGGACAATGGGACGGAAGGACTTCATCATCACCTCTGTTTCACATTTACGTTGGGCTATAGGTGCTCACCCTATCCTACCGAAGCAGGTGGAATCGAGACTTGTACCTGCAAATCCTGCATACAAACGAAGTTGTGTACATGTGCATACATATATATATAAAATCAAAGCATCAAATTAAAGTACTGCATTGTGAGAAGGAATCGCAACATAACAAGGCACTCGCGAACGAGTGATGCCATATTGTCCTTCATCACACCTATTCTAACAATTATAATATAACCAATAAATTAACATTTCTAACTAACAATCATCTCATAACATATTTAATTCAATCACTGCATCATATCATAATTCTGAAACTCAACTAATATAACCAACCATAATGTCATATGAAATAATCATGTCCATAATGAAATAACATCATCATCTAACGTCTAGCAAGCCAAATCAAACAATAACAGTATCATCACAATCACAAGTAGCAAACGAACGCATAGAAAAATAATAAATCCAAACAGTAAGAGGAGGGGTATTACATCCTCCCCCTCATAAAATCGGCTTACTCCTGGAAGCCGGTAAACAAAAGAAAATAAGATTCCCTAATACGGGAGGCATCCACCCACACCAAGACGGTGAACTAATCAGTAATAGAAAGTAGTATCAAGCTCACACATAAGAGTAAAAAATAATATTAAAAGGTATTAGTAACATGGGGGTATTACATCCTCCCCCCCAAGGATATGGCTTACTCTGGAAAGCCATTAAATAGATAAGAGTAAGCACACAACAAACATGCAGATATCATGCCAAAAACCACACACATAACTCACATCACTGGAAACCACATCACACAATGACACAAGGGTTCATAGTGCATCCTTGATAGGAAGGATATTGGTGCATTGCGCACTACACCAAGGGTCCTATCATTTCCCATCAGTTTCCTACACCATTGCCCTGGGACCGGCTAACGGAAGAAACTTAGGTTCACAACAAACACAACAAAAAAATGAAACTCTAGACTCTAGGGACTAGGCGCAAGGTTACATAGTGAGCACACATAGTGCCCAGTGTATGAACCTAGGCTCTGATACCAAGTTGTAATGCCCGTCATGCAAACCCCAGAGAACACACACAATGCAAATAATTTTTTTTTAATTAATTAAATTAAACATGTAATAACACTTAACCATAATCACCTAACACATTACATAACATTATCACACTAGGTTCTCTGGGGCACGCGAGGTTACATTGCAACAACTAAACGGAAATAAAGATAACAATTACAACATAACCATTTACTTTATAATAACCATAAACAATGATACATCCCATAACTATGATGCAAGCATAATAAACATCACATAATTACATCCATGATAAATCTTTTAACAAAGATACAAATGCCTAACTATTACATCATTGTTTTAATGTTACATTACAATCTCTAATAATTGAATTACATTGAATTTCCCAACATGGGGATTGATACAAGTATAATGAAATATGAGGTACAACTGATCACTGGTACAACTCCACTGCGGAAAGCTGAGAAGACAAGACGTTGATGGGGAACCCAACGGGTGCGGAGCACGTTCCACCCAACCATGTGAATTACAAGTAACTCACCCCCCGTGCTCAGAGGTGACGAGGAAGTGAACCCGACCATGAATGTAAACCGACTCAATAACAACATGATACAATACAAGTACAACTCAAGCATGCAACGCACAACCATCGACGTTCTCAAATCACATAACAAGTTAAAACTAAGAAACTCATCACAATAACATGAAGTACTATCACTTAACAATCATGAATCAATTTCACAAGAATTCAAAGAAACATCATAAAGAGATAACATCCAGAGGAAACAACAACGAAACAACAAGGGTGTCAAGTGGAGAGTGTCATCGCATAGCTCTCATGGGATTCTCCTGGCCCTTCCTCCGACTGAGGTGCCGGCACCCATCTATGGATCTCCTGGCCCTTCCTCCTAACTGAGGCGCCGGCACCATAGGGTAGCTGATGTGCCAATAGTCTCTCATGAAGACGAGGCTATGACTATGCCAACCACGGCCTTCTCAGTCTATCACTAGTCTAGGGTAGCCCTAATGCATAGCCGAGGAACCAAAGTTTTATTATCTTGTGTTTTTAAACTACCCAACCCCCTAAATCTATTGTTTAGGTTATCACTTGTTTAGCTTACTCATTCGTGGGTTATCCTGAGCCCTTCCTCATCCAGAGGCGCCGGCGCCCACAAAGAGCCACTCTCCCTCCTATGACCCCTAACATATCTCAAGTAGGCAAGGGTTGAACCAACACATATAAGTCATAAAACCAAAATCCAATACACGAGGCATTAACCATCTCGCAACTGCACATAATCAACAAACTTGCAAACCCGTCCAACCCTTCCTAACATAGCCCCAATAACGCTCAAAAAGCATAAACAAGGTAAATACACTTTAAATCACAAGCCTCTAGAACAAGATTTTCACAGACCAAAACGGTTCCCACATCGACAACTCTGAACAAAGAAAACCATGACAAACAGAAAATTCAGATAACATTACAAGGTTGCACCCCTATGTTTAATCCCACGCTCGATTATGTAACCAATCACAAATGTCGCAACAAGGTCTATGATCACTGTTAACGTTAAATTACAATATTACAATTTTGTTTATCCAAACGATAACAAACAATGTCATTTTAAATATATCAAAATCTCTTAAATAATAACAACATTGAGTATTTAATTTCAAATACACAATTATATTCTTACCATATAACAAATTAATTTAAAATTTAAACAATCAGAATTCCATTAAAATATATGTTATCAAATAACCTGATTGAAATAAAATACAATACAACTATAATTTAAATATATATATAAATATATAAATATTTTTAATTATTTATACTAATCATCCCACTTTATTGTAATTAACTGATTTTACCCAAACCTACAATATTCTGAACAAATTCACCTACTGGCAAATATGCATATACACAGCACACAGAATATTATTATATTATATATATATATATATATACATATATATATATATACATATTTTTATATATATATATACATATTTATATATATATACATATTTATGTATTTATATATATATATACATATTTATATATATATATATACATATTTATATATATATATATATAATTAAAAACCATTAAAAATTGAATTAATTGAAATCGACCCAATGCCAAAATTTATATACAATAAACAAAAATAAAAATAAAAAATAAAAAATAAAATAAAAACAATTTTTAATTTAAAGCCATAGCTGGCCGACCGCGCACAGAGGACAGAGGACTGCGTACAGCAGTCCTTGTGACTGTTGTGCACGGCAGTCCATAGGACTGCTGTGGCAGTCCTTCTGCCATAAAGGGAGAGGGGGACAGGGTACGACCCCTTCCCTTTCCCCAACAATTCCAATGCAAAGTTCGATTTGCATTTTTTTTTTTAATTTTATATAAAGTTTAATTTTATATATATTTTGTTTTTAACAAAATAAATTTAATATAAACATAAACAAAATACAAAATTTTGGCTTCTGTGCAACAATAAAAATTTCTTTCGACAGGCGTACGGCCGACGGCCGACGGACAGAGTTAATAAATTATAAAGAAAATACATATACACATACAATATATACATACAAATATATATATATATGAAAGAATATATATATATATATATATATATATATATATATATATATATATATGTGTTGTATGTATATGCTCTATTTACACATATATTAAAATCAGAGAGCATAATACAGAAAACAAAGTAGATCCATCAAAACATTGAGAAAACTCTAATTTTATTTTCTTCAACAACTAAATCATTTTTTCTACACTTCTATCATTTATAAATTGAATGTTTCAGAAGATCGGGGTTCTTGTTTTGACAAAAATTGGGCAGTATATTTACTATGATTTTCTTTGTTTTCTAGTCTAATAATTTGCCCTAGTTTTCAGTTCAACAGAAGTTTTCTATATTCACAAAAAAACTATTTTTAATAAAGTTTATTTTTCTTTTCTGAAGCAAACAGATAAAAGAAAGGGTACAAGAAGAAGACTACGAGAGGAACCTGGAGTCCAATGCAAATCTGAAGATGCCTGCTTGACTCTGATGCCCTCGAGCTCGATTCCAATTTTTAGTCTAGAACGAACTCCCCAAGACAACACCAGCAACAGATTGAAGACCAATTTCCTTCCTAAAGCTCTCCTCAGATAATAGCAAAAGATTCAAAACTAATCTCTTCAGATTCAAAGTACCTCAACAATCACTTGAGCAACTTCAAACTTTCTGATCTTCTGTGTCTAAACTTACCAAAAATTCTTAATTAAAATAAAAGATAATATCCCTCTCTTCTCAAAAACTCTAAAAATCAAAAATAAAAGAAAATCATTCTTTAAAAGCAAACTTTTTACTCAGATCTGTATTCTTATTGGCTCACACAATCTTTTCATTCCTTTTATTTGTTTTATTGTTTTAATTTCTATTTTTACCACTTTACTTGCACATCACATTATATATTTAATTTAAATAATTTATTCTTATAATTATCCTCCACCAGATAATTGATTAAATAATTAAAATACCTTTAATATTTAATTATCATTTAATCGAAACACATGACTTTATAAAAACTAAATAAAACATTTAAATATTTTCATACAAATAAATCAACATTAACATACACAATTATTATCCACCTTTAATTAACAAATTCACAACTTATAAAATATCAACATCAATTAAATAATCATAACTTATAAAATACCACATTAATCAAATACGATGACACACAAAACACAAGCCACAAATGATGACAATTACACAAAATGGACAATACCAATCAAACGAGACGATCTGACATCATGGGACGGAAGGACTTCATCGTCACCTCTGTTTCAACATTTATCCGTTGGGCTATAGGTGCTCACGCTGTCCTACCGAAGCAGGTGGAATCGAGACTTGTACCTGCAAATCCTGCATACAAACGAAGTTGTGTACATGTGCATACATATATATATAAAATCAAAGCATCAAATTAAAGTATTGCATTGTGAGAAGGAATCGCAACATAACAAGGCACTCGCGAACGAGTGATGCTATATTGTCCTTCATCACACCTATTCTAACAATTATAATATAACCAATAAATTAACATTTCTAACTAACAATCATCTCATAACATATTTAATTCAATCACTGCATCATATCATAATTCTGAAACTCAACTAATATAACCAACCATAATGTCATATGAAATAATCATGTCCATAATGAAATAACATCATCATCTAACGTCTAGCAAGCCAAATCAAACAATAACAGTATCATCACAATCACAAGTAGCAAACGAACGCATAGAAAAATAATAAATCCAAACAGTAAGAGGAGGGGTATTACATCCTCCCCCTCATAAAATCGGCTTACTCCTGGAAGCCGGTAAACAAAAGAAAATAAGATTCCCTAATACGGGAGGCATCCACCCACACCAAGACGGTGAACTATTCAGTAATAGAAAGTAGTATCAAGCTCACACATAAGAGTAAAAAATAATATTAAAAGGTATTAGTAACATGGGGGTATTACAGCTTACACCAAAGCTCTTCACAACCTTGGGGAAAGAAATGGATTTTGAATTTGAAATGGATTTCGAAACTATCCAAGCTGAAATGTAAACCGTTGCAGTTTTTCCGAGCACGTTTAGTAGAGGAAAGTAGGTAGCGGCTATCCAACCCAGAGAATGCACCCACCATGGATCCTCTTGCATGTGCATAACTGTTGTTTTTTACTCAATCATTAAGTTTTAACCTGCTGTTCTTTTTTAACTACAATGACAATAATGCTATTTTTTTAAACTATAGTAGACTTGGAGAAAATGAAGTTGAGTTTTATTTTTATTTTGTACGAAGATTGTATTAAAATTTTTAATAAAATTATAGTTAATGAATGTACAATTTATATTTTTTTATAAATTATTTTTTTTGCATTAATTTATAATTTATATCAAAAATATTAATATATAAATATTTTAAAAAATAATTCATAAAAATATGAATTATTTATTTTAGATATTTTTTTATAATTTAAATTGAATATATATTTATTAAATTAAAAATCTAAAAATTTAGTTGATTTATAAGTTTATAAAAATATAATTTTATTAATATTTATTTTTATAATTTATATTTTAACATAGATGTTCATATTTAATATTATATTTTACATAAAAAAATTATTATATATTTCACAATTATCTCCATATGCTACAATTAATTTTATATTTTAAATTAAATCCTATTTTATATATATCATAAATTAATCCAATATCATAAATCTTCAAATATTTATAAATCCATACTATATCATGATATAATATTTATAATTTCATACAAAGAAATAAGTAGTTAAATTAAATTTCAAAATTAAAATAGAATAAACTAAATGCAAAGTTAAAACATATAAAACTTTACATATTAATGAAAATAATAATAAATATTTAAATAAAAAAAATTGTAATTTATTACAATTGAAATGTTAATTAAATGTGTAGCTTAAAATATAATTAATATATTACAAAGAATATTAGCATTAAATTATTTTATACAAATTTTAATTATATTATATTTTATTTGTTTTACATTGAACTCTATATATTATAAATTGAAAAAATAATCATTTTATGTAATTCTAAAATAGATTTATATAATTATGTAAATAGTTTGATATGTGATAATTATATAGCCAAACTTATATAATAAATGATTTATCAAAATGAATCTATAATTTTAATTAAATTTATATTTATTACACTAAAACCTCTACAATATTAAATCATATTATATTTAATTTTATCATGTTTATAAAACTATGATATAATATTTGTATATTTATAAATTTATAAATTTTAGAATTTTTTTATAATTTAAATTGAATCTATATTTATTAAATTAAAAATCTAAAAATTTATTTAATTTATTAAGTTTAAAAAAATATAATTTTATTAATATTTGTTTTATATTGTAAACTTAATTTTTTGAAGTTATATTCATCTAAAAATAATTCAAAAAATAGTAAAAAAGCTATACATCCTTTAAAATATCCACTTGGAGAGAATATCAGTCGGCTATTTAGGAAAATTACAATTGTGAATAAATCATGTCTCTATGAAGCCTCATAGTAATACTTTCTAATCATGGAGGAAGTTAGAGCATGTGTGCCAAATAATGGAACTATTTTGGTGGCCTAAGTTTAGAACATTAAGGTCAATTTTCGTATGTATACATAAAAATATACCTCTCTTTCTCCAAAAAATCATTAAAATTAAGATAAAACCTTGCTTATTTGACTCCACTTCAACCATATTAATTTTATAATTCACTATCTATTGTACATCATTATAAAATTTAGTGTGAATAATTGAATTCACTATCTATTGTACATCATTTAGTGTGAATAATTGAAAAGTGAATTATGCAACTATATGATCTATTCTAACATTGATAGTAATGCAATTACATCAAACATAACACCAATAATCAAATTTGGGTCATTTGATGTAGGTTTGATGTTATTTCTAATAGAAAGAGTGATATTTAATTTATTAAGTTTATAAAAATATAATTTTATCAATATTTATTTTATATTTAATTTATTAAATTTATAAAAATATAATTTTATTAACACTTATTTTATATTGTAATCTATATTGTATAAGAAAAAATGATTTAATATTGTATATTATTAAATTTTATAAACTTATAATAATATACAATATTAAATCATATTGTTATAAACTTAATAAAATTAAATATAATATGGTTTAATATTGTATAGGTTTTAGTGTAATAAATATATATTTAATTTAAATTAAAAATTCAATTTCATAAATCATTAATAATATACAATCATTTATTATATAAGTTTGACTATATAATTATTAAATATCAAACTATTTACATAATTATATAAATTTATTTGATAATTACATAAAATAATTATTTTTAATGTAAAACAGAAAAATACAAGAGCTGCAGAGCAGCGAAGTTCCTACCAAAATGTTTTAGAATAGAAATGTTTTAATTTGATGTGTGTGCTATATTTTAGTAATAATGTTTACAAGATAATAACTTTATAATAATCTTGAAATTTGTCAATGGCCATACTATATTAACTCAAGTATTCACTATAGAATAAGATATTTGTTGCTTGTACTTAACTATAATCTATATGCCACTGAAATACCAAAATACACAACAAAAGTAATAATGTTAAGTACCTCCATTTCATCAAAGGTTAGATATTATTTTTTGTTATCCAAAAGTTAGGTTATTGGACAAACAATCTTAATATTTATTCTAAGACTAAATAATAGAAGTATATAATTTGATAATTTGACCAATTACATTGAATCAAGGATTGTATGTCCTCCAAAAAAATAATTCAATTAATCCAATGGTTTAGAGAATAAATATACTCATTAAAATTTATAGCTATAATAATATTATCCGAGTTAAAGAATATGCCATATGTACTCAAGTAAGTTTGAAAAGTAATTAGCAATAATGTATGTGTTAGAGGGGAGAAGTATTACTATCGTAGGTATGTCCGTAAATATTAAAATTATTTCTCAAGTAATTGGTGATAGGTAGAGTAATGCTAATGTACTATCATTTGTAAGGAAAGGAAAGGAAATATTATAGTGGGAGTTAATAAACTAGTATGGTAATTTTAATATTAGACAAGATATTAAAGGTGAAATTAAAATAAACCTTCATATTACTATGTTTATAAATTTAAGATAAAGGTAAAAAAAAGAGTATAATTTGTTTACCTACAAAAAATAATATTAAACCCTCTCCAAAACAATTCGTAAAAGCCATAAGCCATTTATTTGCAACACCAGTTCTTTTTAACTGCAACACACAAACTTACATAAACTACAAGCATATGTTAGAAGAGCACTTATAATAAATAAAATACAATACAACGCAAGCATTACCTATCTTTCCATGGGCTCCTTCTATTGTGATCCTAAATTTCAGAAAAATAAAACTAAGTTAGCTCAGTGGAATTTTGCAATTGAATAAAATAAAACTAGTTGCAATCCAAGAAAACAAAACTAAGGGATAAGTTGAAAAAAATTACCTTTATAGAAAGGATCATGTATCTTCCCTACATAATGATTATTTGATGTTTTTGTATTAGCTACCACCTCCAAGTTCCAAATTTACCTTTGAAGGCTCCCTTACCTATAATTTTTTATTTAGTATTGTAGAACAATACCTTCACCACTTTCTACAAAGTATTAGGCCATTCTCTTTAATCTTACAATTCAAAATATTTTAAATTGTGGAGATTATAAGCATTACAAACCTAAAAATTGGTGTTTGGATATTGGTTCTCTTGATCTAAGAGAAGGGGCTATGTACACACATGCCTTAACACAATACAAAGTAAATTGTCAGTGTAAAATAATAAAGGGCATAAAAAGAGAAAATATTCAAAAAGCATACAAAATTATAAATATCTCAGTTAAAAGTTGCAAATAGAAAATTCAAATCTTCACAATAACTAAGTTATTAGCTATAAAGGCTCAAATAATTTAAGACTGCATAAATGAATCTCAAACCAAATACCTATTTAATTTTATATAGACATAAGTTGTCGCATAGAGCTACAAAGAAGTGACTTACAACCATCAGATGAATAGCTTCAGGGCTTGCAGTTGGTATCATGACAGAGAGATGGGTGGAAATAAACTATGATTCAAATTCAAATGACTCATCACTCACCTCTTACAATTTGTCAAAGCTAGCAACTATTAAGTGGGGAAAAACTTAAACTTTCATCCAACCTGAGGAAATTGATACTTGATAGAATTAACAAGTCTTAAGCCTTCAGACCAAGACTGGTTATTAGGACTGCCAATTACACTACAGATGTTGTATATCTCATCTGCCTCACTGCATCAACATTCAAAAAACCATGTAAAAAAACTACCACATTCAAGTAAGTAAATCTTCATTGCTTTAGAACCAAGTTTAAACAGGATGTCTCCCATGGAAACTAAAATTTAATGAATTAAGCTTGGTTACCACGCCACCTCTCATATTTCCATTGGAAATAATCTCTAAGTCCAAAAAAACTGCCTTGAATAAACTAAAGAAAAATTATTTTATGTCTACCAATAAAATTCATGATAAATAATTTTCAAAAAAAATAAGTTAAAAAAATTGCATCTCTACTTTACAAAAGATAAATATGAAAAAAATAATGATTTGTAAACAAATTTACATAACAAAATTTGCACATTTGATTGGCTGCAAGACAAACTAATAATCATTGTTTGTAAATTATGATTAAATAATTTTAGAGAAGAAAAAAAATGAAGCAAAATTTAAATGCACAAAAAGGAAGAATTAAAATCAAAGTAATTTCATTTCAAATATAATTTTAAACTTTTTAATTTATTTATGAAAATTTTAAATAAATTTTCTTTTACGTTTTTTTTTTTCAATTGAATGTAAATTCTTAAAAATAAAGGTGAAAATTTATTACTGCTATATACATGATAGATGAATGGATTTTCATGTACTTAAATTAATAAATGTGGTCTTCATTTATATTTTGAGAAAAATATTTATTAGTTTTTACAAAATATATTTTGTAATTTAAAAGTTTTGATAGAATTTATTAATAATATGAAGAATATATATATGATATGTGTCTAAACTAACATAGATATCTTAATTATATCTATCTAAAAGACATCAAAAAATATCAATGTTGAGGTGTCTATATTGAAATGAATAGATAGACACCTTTATTTTGGTCTTTTAGATATATGTAACTAAGATATATATACTATTTGTATTTCTTAACAAATTAGAAGTTAGATTTTTTAGTGATTGCAAACTTTTAAAACAAAATTATTTAATTTTTTATTTTTGTTTTCACTATGAAAATCAAGTCCACACTCCTATATTCTCTCCATCGTTATTTATTTTATAAGAAAATTATTAGCTCATATTTACTTCCACTTAGTACTTGCAATACTATTTTAATGAGTTTTGTTTTTTTAAGTTGGTTTTGAAGCAATCAAAAGTAAAAAAAAAAATACCCTCTTTGAATAAATTCAATCTTCTAAAGTAAACATTTAAAATATTTTACTTTGCTTTCATATGAAGTAAATTATAGATAAATTAAATAATGATAATAATAATAAATGTTTTTGATATAATAAGCCCCATGAGCCAGAGTTCACCAATTTTATAATAATAGATACCATACAAATTTAAAATTATATTGTTATTATCATGAATCAACTTATTGCGCAATTTTTGTTCCATTAAGTTATAATATGTTTAGTTTTTATTTTGAATTTTGATATTTTATTAATATATTATTAATAATATTTTTTTTTTATAAAAATATATCTTTAGAAAAACTTAATGTTATTATCAATATATAAATAATATTTCAACCTTTTGCCTAACCTTGAAAAGCTGTGATAAAAAGTTTATTCTCCCTTGAAATCCACCTTTATCGCTCAAAATGTTTTGGCCAATAAAATCGAGGAAAAATAATTTTCAAAATTTGAAAAGTTAAATATCGTGCATTTAACTTTTGAAAAAATAAAATATAATTTATTGAAATTAAATTATAATAGATTTTGATTTGTTGCAAGCTAAAAAAATAATCACTAGTTAAGTTCAAGGGGTTGCCTATAGTTCCATGGCAAGAAGTAATAATAATATAATTAAGATTTGTACAGAATGATAATGCTAATATTTTTTGTAATATACTAATTATATTTTTAAGGTGCATATTTAACTAATATTTCAATTCTAATAATTACAATTTTTTTATTTAAATAATTTTTATTATTTATTTTTTTAAATTTTTAATTATTATTTTAATTAATATTTTAAAGTTTGATATATTTGAACTTTGCATTTAGTTTATTTATTTTAATTTTTAGATTTATTTTAACTATTTATTTCTTTGTATAAAATTATAAATATTATATCATGACATAGTATGGATTTATAAATATTTGAAGATTTATGATATTGGATTAATTTATGGTATATAGAAAATAGAATTTAATTTAAAATATAAAATTAATTGCAGCATATGTAAATAATTTTGAAATATATAATAATTTTTTAATGTAAAATATAATATTAAATATGAACATATGGGTAAAACTATAAATTATAAAAATAAATATTAACAAAATTAGATTTTTATAAAATTAATAAATTTAATAAATTTTTAGATTTTTTAATTTAATGAATATAGACTCAATTTAAATTATAACTATATTCATGAAGTGAAAAAAAGTAAAGAAATTAGATTTTCTTAGTTTTAATTACAAGTTACATTTTTTTGTCCCATCTGCCACTATTATTGTAACTATGATAGTGGAACCAGATTAATCGCCCTTATGATCCAAACTTTGTAGCTAATTATATTTCAGAAAATTCATTTCTGAAATATGTTTTGTTATCTAATTTACATGTTTACTTTAATAATACACAAATATTTGTTAAATAGAACATAGAAATGATCTCTCATTCGTTAAGAACAGAATTATTAATCACTAGTTAAAGCACAGGTGGTGCCTATAGTTCCTTCGGCAGGAACTAAAAATTGTAAGAGACGAGTCAATCTTCAACATATTCACTGAAGGCTATTTATCTAAAGTCAGTAAATATCTAATAAGATAAATGCATTCTTGATTAAGAAGAAAAAAATAATTAAAATATTAGAATTTATTAAATAAATTTGAAAACTAAATATTATTTTAAAAAATCCATCTATTCTATTAGATAGAAATCACTTTTATTTAAATACAATTATTAAAAATAGAAAATAACTACACACTTTTTTTCTTTTCTTTTCTTTTCTTTTTGTTGATTCAGCAAAACCAAACATATAAATAAAACATACATTAAATTTAAATGTAAGTGCATAAAACTGATTTTAAAAGTAAGTGCATAAAATTAATTTTAAAAAGTAAGTACATATAAACAAGAGCTGAGAGCAAGTTCCTGCCAAAAAGTTCTAGAATAGTTATGTTTTAATTTATTGTATTTGCTAAGTTTTAGCAACAATGTTGACAAAACAAATAAATAATAGTTACATAAGAAACAAGTTTTTCTCTAATAATAAATAGTTGAAATTTATAATTGTATTCTAGATTACATCAACATGTAATATATTTAGACTTGTTCTTTAAACATTTCTTCATGCTTGATCATGGTTTTCCTGATTTATTCGATTTTATCCTCTAGAAGATTCTATAGAAAATGTCTTTGTCCAAAAGCATGCACAACTTTGTTATAGCTGTTGTTATGATGGAACATCCTGAACAGTTCTAGTAATCTGCATATATAAACTAGAGTAATTTAGTGACTCCATTATTCAAAAAAAAAAACACACAACACAAGAAAATTAAATGGTTGTTTGTGAAATCCAAAAAAATACATTTTTTCTCTTTTAGAAGCTTAATAGACCTTTTTTTAACTAATGGAAGGTAGAGGAATCCGTGGTACAAGAAAATTGTCTTTGAAATAGTTTGCCAATTTGTTGGGAAAAGATTTAAACAAATGGATGACCGGTGGATATATGAAATGTTGTTATTATATGCAAAAACAAGGTCATAGATATTCAGGTCATAGTTGCCAGGACATTCCATTTTAGTAACATGGATAGTTGCCAGGATATTCCATTAGAGGAACATGGACTGCATAGACATTGCCATACACCTGTACCCACAATTCCTGGTGACTACATTTGCACATAATATACTATATAGCCATCTCTTTACAAATATACTCGAATACCTTAATTGATTGGCAACCTAGTGCCTATACCTTTAGGTATCTATGATTAATGTTCTAAATAAGCTTCCAATAGTTACCATGGAATTTGGATGATGATAGATCAAGAAAGTACACTGCCTATGGTTTCTGGATAGATACGATGTGTTAGACTTCCCAATACCTAATATTTTACTAGTCTTATTTCTGAGTTCCTGTCGAGAAAATCCTAAAAACAAAGGAAGACCGTCTTCCAACAATGTAAAGAAAACTGAATCTAGCAATTTGAAATTTTACCTTGCTTCTTCAGAGACAAACCAAAAAAAGATTTTAAAACAACATTTGCAGTTATAGAATATAAATTTAAAATATATCTCAAGCTAATGAATTTAATTAAATTTGAATCCTACTAATGATTGTTGAATTTTTAAAATGGTTAGACTTACTTGAACATGGGGAACACAAGAGAGACGCCCAACTTTAGTTGTAAGGAAAAGACCATGCAGAGACCATATATGAACTAATCTATTACACATAACCACTTATGATTCAAACCCATATCCCTCCACTGCTTTGATAGATGATAGCTTCGACTTAGAATTGATCAGTTAGTTTACAATAGGCCGAGTGAAATATCTGAGTATTGTGTACAATGAGAGTAACAATTAGTAAGGAGAAGTTAAGGTATAAAAAAGAGACATAAAAGCAATATATAGATTAGAAAGGAGAACTCATTAGTAAAATTTTAGAGAAAAGTTAAAAAGAAATTATCAAGATATGAAAATAAAGACATAAAATAACCACCATGGAATTTGCAAAGTTCCATATTCACAAGCTATGAAGAACAACGAACAAAATTGGTTACCAAGCTTACTGCATGCTCCCATAAGCAACAGGTGAGATTTAAATTCTATAAACACAAACTGTGTCTGAAACTACTTGAATTTTGAGTTATTGGAGGCTCATGAATACTTACAATGTACAATAATACTCTTTTGTGCTCCTGAAAACATAAATAAAATTAGGGAAAGTATTAGGACACATATTATTACTACTACATTCACAAATAATGGAGCAGCCAAAGCAAAAACAACATTGTTAGCATTCCTTAGGCACCAATAGGACTAACAGTAAATAAAGTAAAACACAACATTCTACTTGAGTTGATTTTATAGCCTCAGAGCTTATAACAACCATACATGCTTTATGCCTAAATACTTGATGGATTGAATGAAACCATGAGATAGTTTTTATTTTTTTCAAATAACATGCCCTTCAAATGTAGAGGGTTCCACATGGTGGCAATTCCCTGTGAAGCACGTTTAGCAAGGGAAACACATAGTTTCATAAAAGGCCAAATTTTAGAAGCTATAAGGGTGGAATTAGATTCAGACATTTTGATTCTTGTATCAACACAATATCAACTTTTTGTTTATATGTCTGTGTGGGATATTTTGGCCTCTGATATTTCAAGACATAATCATATTTATAGAGATGAACAAGTTTCTGTTGAAATGGAAAAAGTTATAAAATTGGGAACCATTTGTACACATGAAAATTAAAAGATGAGAACTGATATGGAGGATGCAATTAAAATTTTGACAGACATAAAATTAAGAATTAAGAAGTTCAATGTACCAATTTATGTCCTACCCAAAAAAGAATTTCAATATTATGAAATTCAAAATGATTCCTCTATATCATTGTAACATGTAAATTATAAACTTATTTTATACAGTTTAATAAAATTTAAATTACATTTACTATTTATTTTGTTAATTGAAATTTGAATAATTAGCTATTTTTGTTGGGCTGCACACTTTAATTATTTACATCATTTACCAAAAATAATTGATCTCCAAGGAAACTGGAAAGATCGAACTCTAAAACATTGATATCTAGATTTAATTAATCGGTTTATGTAGAAACTTTGGTGGAAGGTTTATTCAGGTGATTGTTTGTCTAGTTTGATCAGATCAACTTTGCCACCTGTCCATTTATAACAAGACAGATGTGGAAGGAAGATTTTGTTTTATCAAAATCACTTTTTATAATAGAAATTGTGTTGTAATTTGACTAACTCTATAATGAGCAACGTATGGTCATGGTCCTATAATCTAAATTAACGAATATAGAGTGAACCCAACCAAGAGATAAGTTGTATTAGAACCTACATTATACAAAAAGTGCACTGAGAGCGAGTGATATAGTACATATAAGAATGAAGCCAATCAATTTGTTTTCTACATAACAGCCCACATTATTATCACCTAGGTATTGTGGCCCTTCAACAATAGTGGAGAACAAAGATAATATTGTCTACAAATTATAACCTACATGATAAAGAAAATATACAATGTAAAGTTATTGAACAAATTTAAATTGAGTGAAAATTTGAAATGCATGTGATGAAATACAAAAGGGATAGGGAAAGCCATAAAGAGGGGGGAAACTTAAATGAAGCTTGAAAATGCATATGTAGCATATTTACAGGAATCATAATAAACCATGAATGGGTATAATTATACCCAAGTCACTCTCCCTTTTAAACAATGCTCATCATTTCAATGCTTTCTCCTATGCAATGGATTGTCAAAGTAAAGTTGCAGCTCAACATGTAATAGAATGACTTGCATTCTCACCTCCTTTTGGTCCTTTATAAGATTTTGACATCTAAGTGGAAAATCCTCACCTTTGAGAGGGAAGACGACAACGACAATTCCAATTAGATGTAAAATAAAACAATTAAAATAAATATTTGATCTTAAGATTTATGTTTCTTATCATTTGTGCACCTTTTATCCATTTAATAACAAGATTGGACCCTGGTTGAGTGGTTGAGACAGAGACTGGCTGTGCAAACAATGCTACACACATGATAATATATGTCCTGAACACGGAGATGCTGAATTCAATAGTTTAACCCCCTCCCCCTCCCCCACCACCAAAAAAAATCCAAGGACTCAGAGCTCCCTGGCAATATAATAACCAAAAAAAAATTGTGATGTCAAAAAATAGATAAAACGAATGAATTGATCACACTATGGTTTGGAAACTGAGATGAGATGTAATGCTAAATGTTCGAGATGTTTCCTCTACATTTTAATAGCCATTTTCGTGCCTCCTCTATGAGTTGCTATGCAATACGAGGTTGAAGTAAGAATTTTTATGCTTTGCTTTGCTTTGATTCTACATTAACATCATCTGGATTAAGTTACTAAATTCCACAAAATTCATACTGAAAAATGTGTTGTGGGACTCTTTTGCAAAGCAAGGAGTTATGGATATGCTTGCTTCTGATAGTAATGGGAGATGTACCAAGAATCATATATTCCATATACATTACTGCCAACAAGAAAGATAATTCTAGTTCCCACATGGGTGGTTGTTGTTAATTCTATGTGTGGGGGTGGCCAAGTGAGAGACAACATCTGATATCTCATTGAATTGGGTGATCCATTTTCTTTTGATAATTACTACTACTTAGATTTTATGTAAAGTTTATATTTTTTAATGGATACAATTGAATAACAGAGGTATTGGTATCTCTGCACTTGAATAGTTAATGACAACATGGCAACATTTTTTTCGAACTGACTTCATTAGATTTGCAATATAGAATGGCTCGTTGAATGCCAACATTTCTCAAATTTTAGAATGTCAAACATTTTTACTTGTCTAAAATGGCAAGATATGGAAAATTTTAATACATGTTAATGGTGAATGTTTTATCAATTAATGATTGTAGCTTAAAATCCTGTCTAAGTTTTGAGGGGAATGTAGTCTAAAAGAAGAAATAATTAGAATATGTCCCTTGTGACCAAGAAATAATCAGTAGACAATATTTGCATATGTAGACAGAAGTTACTGCACTGGGAAGGGTTTCAAAACATAGATAGATGTTGTTGCGCTATCTCACCAAATGGTTTATTTGGCTCTTTCATTGGATTGTGACTCTGGACACAAGAGAAGGCATGATAGACAAGAACCTTTGCTAATTTTATTCAGTTTTTAGACATGTAATCAGAAGCAAATGTTTGTATATGTAGACAGATGTTGATGCACTGTGAAGGGTTTCAAAACATATGAGGGCGTAGATAGATGTTGCTGCGCTACTTCACCAAATGTAACGACATAATTTATTGCTAGTTTTTGTTGCATCAGTCCTGTGTTAACGTGTGAGTGATTTAAGGGTACAAGTCATGAGCAGTATAATCCTTGTTTTAGTGTGTTTCTTTCACTGGCATTTCATGTTTTGCATTTCCTTCACATACAAATGTTTTGATACTATAATTTTTAAAAGCTTCTCTACATGGCATTTTCATCTTCGTTTGGGAATGATACATCTTCAAACCTTCATACATAACTTTCTTCAACTACTTTTAGGCAAACTTTGTGAAATTGCGGGAAATCGAGTAGTTGTGGCAATTTGGATAAGCGATTAGATTTCTTAGCTGTAGGGTGTTAAGATTCAAGGGCTTTTGTGGTAAGATCTAAGGTGAATAGAAAAATCCCAAGGTCTCGTAGAAAGAGCATGTCTTCCATCAAAAAGAAATGATTTCACCATGCACAAAAGGCCTATGTTCAAATCATAATCTACGAAAAGCCCTTTAGTATATTAATATACTAAATTTGCACCAAAAAAAATTCACGGAAAAAGGGGAAAACAGAAAAATCAAGGGCTCGAATTTGACAAAAATAATGAAAAAACAACATTTGGGAAGTAAAAAGAAAAAAAATGAGAAACAAAAGCATGAGCATCACCTCATCCTCTACATCGCTATGGTGCTTGTACATGACCCTCGAAAAGTGGTAGCGGTCGAGCAAGGTTCGAATGTCTCTCCTAAATAGCAAGCGTCTCCCTGTGAAGCCTCTCAAGCTCATAGTGAAGGGCTTTGTGAAAGAAAAGAAACCCCAAAATGGGCTACAATTGCCAGCGCCAATAGCTGTTGTGCGTGTTGCGGATGAAGGCCCATTAATGCCGGTGCCAGTAGCAAATGTGCGTGCTACGGATGAAGGCTCGTTAATGGGGTCGCCATTTTTTCCATTCCATTTGCCACTATAATCGCGATCGAGATAGTGGAACCGGGAAAATCACCCATATCGCTCTAAACTTTTGAGCCAATTACATTTCACATAATTATTTTTGAATATTTGTTTTGTTAAATAGTTTGCATATTGACTTTAATTATGTAGAAATATATAGAAATATTTGTCAAATAAAAAATAAAATTGAATTCTCATTTGTTGAAATCAAAGCTATTAATAACTTGTTAAGCAATAGGGGTCGGCTATAGTTCCCTGGCAAAAACTAATAAACAAGATATGTATGCATGAAAAATATGTTTTGGATTGATAAACATTTGGTTTTATAATATATCTTAAATCAAATAAGAAAAAAGAGAACACAAGCAATTTTAAAAAGCCACTCCTGAAAGCCTCGGAACCAAGAGCTAGCAAAGGTTATTGATAAACAAGACACATCTGAAAACCGTAAAGGTAAATTTCTGGATACTCCAATGGTTAGCACTATTGTCTCCAACCCCTAAAATGTACGACATTTGCATGGCTAGCATGCTTCACCAACTGTTACTACATTTCTAAGTTTCTAAATACTCCAATAGATAGCATGGAGGATTATTCTAGATACTCTTACTGTTAGCATGCTTCACACTTCCTCTACGGAAGATCTGGAATATCGTCGCTGCAAGTCGGTCATGATGGACATGGTGACAGAGGCATGCTGTGGTTAGGTATTGTGAGAAGAGATGGTGTGTAGATGAGGGGAGTGACACCAGGCCAGCACTGAGCAATGCAGTTTTGCCTTGCACAGTAGGTTGCACTGCTCCCACACCAGTTGTACTTACTGTAGCACCTCCCTGAGTTGCAAGAGAACCTTGATTCTGGGCTGCATGTTGGATCTCCCTCTACACTGCTCATCATCATCGCTGCAAACACCACTATCGCCATCACCATGACCACCCATCCTTTCTTCATCTCCATCTTTGCTCACTCGCAACCGAAACTATATCTGCACAAACAAAGACTATCAGTATCACCACCTCTAAGCATCAGGAGGAGAATCCATTAACACCTTTAACAAACTTAACAAGATTGATTCCTTGCTTGTGGGGATGCTTTGGAGCTGAGGAGACTCTATTTATAGCTCAGGAGGGCCGGGCTTAACCGGCACACTCTAAGCGCTGACCGCTTAGGTGGCTGGCCCATGGGTCCCACTAACCTGACTTTCCCTTTTTTCCGAGGGATTCTGTTCAGGTAACTATTTGTTCCTCAGTTTTCACGTTAGCTGTTTTCGTTCCACCGTTACCGAAATCTCTTAAAATGCACAGCTTACAGAATGAAAGAAAGGCGAATTATGTAAAAAAAATATCACGGTTTGTTTTTTTTTTTTTTACTCCCATATTCATTAGGGGATTAAATATAGTGTAATAAAAGCTTACAAATACCCCGTCTGAGACAAAAACTAAAGCATGGATTTAAGAGGCTTTTCTCTAAGATAAGCGCAAAACACTAAATTCCAATACTAAAGCACAGTAATTTAACAACAAAGCCTTTCTTTTTAACTTATATAATATTTGCGCTCCTCAGAATTACGTGTAGGGCAGTGTAATTTGACCTAAGAACTATTTATCTCTATTTTTCCTTTAATTTTTTTTTTTATTATATATTACAATAAGGGTATTTTAAATTTTATATAGTATTATGATATTTATTTATAACAATTATTGTTTTAAAATAGAATTAATTTTACTTTATAAATTCAAATAAATCTAAACACAATAAAAATCTAATTTTATTTAAATTATTTTATTAAATAAAATTGTTTTAAACACTAAGTAAAAAATAATAATCTCTTAAATAAATAAAATTATTATTATTATTATAAAATAACTCTATAAGTAAATAAAAATAATAGTTATTATTTTAAAATAACTCTTTAAATGAAAAAAATTTAAATAATTTTTATATAATTATATTTTTTAAAATATTTAGTTGTATTTCAATTTCATATATGGTCATACATATATCTTACCTAAATAAAAATTAAATAATTCTTTAGTAGTCTCAATTTTTTAAAAATATTTAGTTATGTTCCATCATGACATTGACACTTTGTGTCTTACTATTACTGTTGATCTCCGTTATTTATTTAGATTATCATAAGTACAAGTATGGTTATAGTCTAATGAGGAATCATTGTTGTTTAATATTTTTAATTTAATAGAATTCAAACATTTTTTTATGAATGAAAAAAGAAATAAAATAATATTAAATTTAAATGTTATAAATTTTCCTACAATTCATTTTCATTAATATGGACGATATAAATATTGTATTTAGTGAATATTTTTATGAATTATAATATTTTGAATTTTTTTTATATTTTTACGTTATTGTTATATTTTCATTTATTTTTTATTTTTTCACAAATCATTTTAATAAGTGTTATTAGAATTAGTCCTTGTTGTAATATGTTAGAAATTATAATTGATATTAATCAGTTATTGATTGTTGTTATTTTATTTTCTAGAGATATTTTTATAAAAGTTATTTCAAGTAAATAGAATAACTATAAACAAAAATAACTGTTGACTAAATAATTCTTGAATAGTTGTAAAGAAAAAATAAGTTTAGATAAATAAAAACAATGTATCAAATAGTAAATGAAGAAGTATGTATATTATTGTATCAACAATTTCACATTAGTATATTTATATTATTTTAAAAGTAGGATAATAATATTATATAAATTATTATCATAAAAGATATATATTACAATCAAGAAATAATTGTATACATTAAAGACACACAAACATAATAAAAAGATATTAAAAATATATAAAATAACTCTTAAATTAATAAAATAATTCTTAAATAAGTCTAAACTAAAATAAAATAATTATAAAATAAATAAAACAACTCTTAAGTAAATTAAATAACTCAAGAATAATTATATAATTATATAATTATAATTATATATATAAAAATAATAAAAATAACTATTAATATAGCCATGTTAAAGGGCTCTCAAGAGTTAATTCATGAAAAACTAGAGAAGAGGCAAGGCAAGTGGCGACTAAACTCCCCAAAAAAAGTGAGAATGTAAGAGTTACCATAAATTCTTAAGGCTTTTTTTTCAATAAAAGGAGGGTGTCATTGGATGACTAAGTCTAATATAGAGGTTGGATGAATCCAATATATTTCAAATTTGGATAAGATTATCCTCAAATATTGATAAGAAAAGGGATAGTTTGGTAGAAGATGACACTTTGATTTTGCATTTTTTTTTTATACTGCACACTTATTAGAGATCTAGAATCCATTTTGCATGATATTATCCATCATTAAAATATTATTTTGGACCATAACCCAAAAGAACAAATTGATCTTAATGGTAAGATCTTTATTCAATATCTTTGACCAAGGGACCTCATGTGAACTCACATTCAACCTAGTGGTATATGTAGTTATAGATGTTTTTTATAAAAGTTTAAATCTATTTTTCCATGTATATGGAATAAAGACCTTGATGATCACTAAAAAACCTTATGTTCACCAAAAATTAGAAAATAAATATTATAATCAAATTAAATATATTTAAAATTATATACTTTATAAAAATCTTACTTCAAGGGCTACAATATTGCAAATTATCATGTCATATTCATTCCATTTTTGTCTAACCCAAGGTTGAAAATAGAAATTTTTGAGAAAAATATAAGGACTAAGGTGGAAAGGTCATTTCTAGGACCATCATTCAAGGGACCTTTGAATGAAGGTAACTTTATTCGAAGACATCCAATGACCTTCAAATGAAGATAGGTCATTTCCATGAGAAAAAAACAAAAAAGGACCTTCAAACAAAGGTAAGTTTCATAAAAGGAAAATTTGAAGGTCACTTTTTATTTCTTTAAGGTAATTTCCATAAAAGGAATAGAAAGGTACTATTGAATGAAGGTCCCTTTTTTCCTTTTATGGAAATTTCCTTCGTTTTAAGGTCCTTTTTTTAAAACATTCAAACAAAGGTTCATATTAATTTGAAGGTGATTTTCGACTCACCTTCAAATGAAGGTGTTTCATACTTTTCACCCCCATATAAATTAAAAAATATAATGCCCTAGTTTGGGACTCACTATTGTGGATCTATCCCTCCAATTTTCCCCTAAAGTTTTAAAACCATGTCCTTTTTCTATTTTTTAAGACCTAATACCTTTGATTTTATAATTTCTATATCAAATCTAAGGGTTCCCTTTTCATTCCTTATACTATTTAATATTATTTCTTATATGGTAATATTGCAACAATAGAAGGACCCCTAATTTAAACCCAACAATGGCCATGAACCAAACTAATACATCTACTACTAAAATTTGAACATAACAATTGATAGTAAGGATTACAAATTGTTTTATCATTATGCCCATCTTTTAGCCATGAATAAAAGGGATATCAATAATATATTTGTGTGCAAGATAAGGATGAGTCAAGAAACACCCTTGAGTGGAAATAAAAATGCTAAAAAAATAGATATAAGGTAAATCCGCATAACAAAATGAAGTGCTTATCCATAAAATCTCAAAAAAGAAAAAAAAAACACATATTTTAAAGAGTGTTAGCTTAAATTTATAGTAAAACATAAAGAGTGATGGTCATTTCATCAAGAATTTTTTTAGAGTATATATATAAATTAATTCTTAGTTTGACTTTATGAAAATATTACTAATTTTTTTACAAGCCCTAACCTAGTCAAAAAAAATAAAATTCAAGCATATGCATGTAAAATGTTAGAGTGTACCCAAACTCTTGAATTTGAAAAATGAAACAAAGATTGAAAGTTGTGATAAGGGATGCCATTCACTTTCTAATCCTAGATCTTGAATGGTGAGCTCATAGGGATCCTTGGAAGGCTAATATTTATGCAAAGAGGTCTTGGATGAGTAAACCCATGTGTATAAGTGCTCCAGAATCACATAGTGTCATAATAATAAATTTTTTGTATGTCCTTATAGATTTCTAAGTATAAGCAGTAAACAAAACTAGGATGAACAAGCTAGAAATGGATAATTCATTATCTAAGGAGGATGTAAATATTCTTCTTGAGATGTAACAGATCTAGGATAGTGAGGTATGTCGTAGATAATGGAGCTAATATCCCCTAGAAATCTATACATACAAATAAAAACAAGCAATAATTAATAGAGAGAAATAGGGTTAATGAGTGAAAATGATGCTTTTGATAAAAGGGTCAAACAGGTTTTACAGGGACCCAAAACCACAACGTTTAAAAAATAGTAAAGAGGACACCAAAGTCCAACCAAAAAGACCAGCTGCCCAATAAAAGATCAACAACAACCAAACGAAAAAGCCCAAAAAGGTCAAGTCAAAAGGAATAGCAGAGTAAGCACAAAAAAAACCCCAACCATTAGTTTAGAGTCTTGAGGACAAACTTTGTCTCCGCCTCCAGATTCTGCATATCATTGACACCCTTTTTAAAATTTTGAATCATCTTCGAAGTAGGGGAGACCTTGCGCTTCAAATTGGCTTTGGTTCTTTTGGAAATACCCGCATCCGTCTCTTGGCTTTTGTCCTCTGTTTCCTCCAGATCAACCACCAGAGAACCCTGCTGGGCTTTATCTAGATTTTTAGTCATTGCATTAATGATAATGGCATTGCGTCTTGCCATACGGTTGTTTTGCTCAGCAATAGTTTTGATGGTATTCCTTATGTTCTCAACCTTGGAATCTATATTTCTGTTACTGTGATCCACATCTTTCTTTTCAATCTCTACAATCTTTGCACCCAGCTCTTCAATCTTGCTTTGCAAGGCCCAATTTTTTCTTTTCAACTCATTAATTTCAATGAAAGTCCATTCCAAAAGTTTGAAGTGGGACTCAGAATTGGTTTTGGCTAGGTTTAGAATTTCCAGAGAGGGTTCTTTTCTAGTATTAGGACAAGTTTTCTTAGGGTTAGGACTAACAGGGGAATAATCATTAATGTGTTTATCCAGCAAAGGATCATCGCAAAGCTCAGTTTTGTTGGCATCAAACTCCTCTGAATCAGAGGATTCTTCGAAATAGGAAACAAGGCTTTTGGCCTAGGGTTTTTTTATCAAAAGAGTTTTTCTTAAGGGAGGGGCTATCAGGCTCAAGCTCAACACAGGTTTTACCAGAATTCCCAGAAGGGACAGCATGCAAGCTAAGGGCTTTTCTAGCCAGACTAGAGTTAGGCAGATACTCCGGGCCACTGGGCTCAGTTTCATCACTCTCAGAATCAGGGATGGTTTTTAGAATAGCGAGAGCAAGCATATTTTGGAAATGTTCAAAAACCAACCTTATTAACCTGGTGTGCAAAATGGGGAATATTTTAGGGTTTTTTTATTATCCTCCAAGCTTTTCTTCAAGGAACAAAAAAGATAATAGGGGAGAGAGACCGTAACCTTGTATCAGAAGTGGTTGAGAAGAGCAAAGTGGTAGCCATAAACTCTGGTGAAGTGCCCATCCACCGTAATGTACTCCATGATGACCCGCAAGACCTTTCTCCAAATGGCCTTAATGGTGTCAGCATCGAAGTAGTTGTTAGCAATTTTAACTAGACTTAGCCTTTCTTTGTCCTTTTTAGGAAATCTGATCACAGCTTCATCAGAAAAATCCCTGTCCCTAAAGAACTTCTTCCCTTCAGTAGATAATCCCGTAACATCAGCAATAAGATTTTTGCTGAGCTCCACATTCCTACCAAACAAGGTCAAGTTTCCATTATTCCACTTTTGAACAAAGAGATCCGTAGCCTCCTAGTTAGAGCCATGAAGCTTCTCCAGGAAAGGAAGCAACCCTCCACTTTTAACCTTACTCCAAGCCTTGGCATTTTTCATGTGTGTATCATAGCTGTCTGACTTAATTCACTTTTTGTCTCCTCCCATTTCAGCTGACACAGTGGGGTAGACCCAAACAAAAGCTTTACTAAAATTGGCCCCGCCAAATCTAAGAACCCACAAAGCATGCGGAGTTTTCTTGCAGATTAAGCCGTTGGGCTCGGTCCCATGCGCTCTAATGATTGTGATGTGAAAGATCCAACCTGTCCTCATTAAAGGGATAACATGTCACTTTTCCATGTGATTTATCATAATTTAATAGGGCACAAACATTAGAGTTTAGATCACTAGTATTAAGCTAGGTACGCACATCTTTACTCCTAACTCATTCGTTAGTGAAAAAATCCACAACAGCATTGGCTTCTCTAAGTGAAAATGATGTTAGAAGGGGATTAATGATGCAAATGAAGTGATTCAAGTATGGTGATGGAAATGGTGTCAACAATAGGAAAATGCAATTTAGGATGTGTGATATGTAATAATGAATTCAATCAAAATGAAATCAAAACAAGGATTAGGACCCACCTACTCATGAAATGTAATTGCCATAGCTATGAATTCAAACAAAAAGACCTTAGCACAATAAAATTGAAACACAAATGAATTCAAAACTACACAATCTTACCATCCCATGGTGGAGTGTATTTGTGTTGATTTGATATGTTGGATTGATTTTCAACACAAAGCCTTCATGATTGCAAAAGCTTGATAAGATGACCTAGAATACAATGGTGTATGCTTAATTTTCTCAAGAATCAGTTGGACATGATCTCTTCACAAATTCTCTAGATGAATTATGAGATGGTGAGGGTTCTTTTATATATTTGGAGAAATTAGATCAAGGGATATGATTGAGTTTGAAACCCCACAAATAAGGGTTGAGTTTGATCCTCAACACCCACAAAGATCAAATCAATGGAAATGGATGAAGGAGATTAGTTAGAACTAAAGCTTGCTCCACCATTTAAGGAAAATGGTTAAGATATTTAAGATCAAGGGATGAGAATTGATTTTAAGATGAAGGGCTAGAAATGGTTGAGACAAGTTGGTTGAGATAATTTGAAACTGAATATTCCTCAAGAATATGCTTTGTGGGGGGAAAATATGATAATTAAATAGTTAGGAATTATTTAATTCATGTGACAAGAATACTAAAAGGTGGGAGAATTAAATAATCAAGATTATTTAATCATGTTGGATTGGAAGAATATAGATGATACTAATTAAATAGTTAGAATTATTCAATTAGGGTGATAAAGGAGAATATTAGTGATGAAATGGATCAATTAATTAAAAAATTTAGGATCCTTTAATTAATAGAGAGGAATAGGTTTAATGAGTGAAAATGATGTTAAAAGGGGATTAATGATGCAAATGAAGTGAAATTCAAGGATGATGATGAAAATGTTGCCGAAGATGAAAAAATGTAATTCAGGATATGTGATATGCATTAAGGAATTTTTGCATGTCTACATGACTATATACACACATATAAAATTAGTCAAGAATTTTTAAGCTACTAGATGATGCACACAACCCTCATGTACAACCAAAAAAAACCCCTATAAGTAAAAACTACCTACATGTCAAAGGAAGGTGCAAAACTCATGTGTTACCATGATGATCCTCCTAAGGAGAATGGTCCACCATGCATTGAATTTGGTGCTTCTCCTTGTACCACATGTATTGTAGCTCCTTAAGTGTATTATTCTCTTTCCATTTATGATGAGAAAGATTGGGATGCACATGATTTTCTTTAGATCAACTCACATGTGTAGTACCTCTTGTGTGTCCCCGTGTGTTGTTTGCACATAATATGATTTCTCGTGATGTGTTGCTTGACAGGTGTTTGCATTTGTTGGTTTTATTTCGATGAACCTTATTGTTCTTATTCGCAAAAGGATATAAATAAAATGAATCTATTATATCATTCATTTATTTGTATTTCCATTCATGTTTATATTGTGAACATTTTTATTTGTATTTTATTTTAAGAATGATGTAAAGTGTTGGGACATTTAGATCTCCTCCATGTTCACCCAAAAGTTTTTTTTCTTTCATGTTTCATTTCTCCATTATGGTTGTAGTTCCACAAATATTTGGAGAATGATCATATTATATATTATCTTTGGCATTTACTAACCTCGGGTTTGTGGATCCCTTATGTGTTATTTTTTTCTTATGGATTTTTCTTACAAGGCAATCCCTTGTCATGAGTCAACTTTTTTGGGAACATATCATTGGTATAAGGTTTTCCAATAAGCTCGCATGGCCTTATCATGTTGCATCTATAATTTTATTCTACCTTAAAGAAAATTTCTCTCGATTGGCCTTAGAGATTACTTTAAGTTGAGGGAATGCATTCCATTATGTGCTTCACTTTGTTCACATGTCTTGAAATTTGTGATGCACTTTTGGCATATTGATCATTTTGTACAGTGTCTTATCAGAATTATTAGGACTATAATTCTTGGTATGGTTGACATAAGAACACACCTAGTGAATATTAGACTTCACTATCCCTTGTGTGTTTCTTATTTTCTACTATTGCAAAACTCACCTAGTGAATATCAAACTTTGTTAGCTTGTGTTGTTTCTTAACAAAGCTCACCTAGCGAATATGGGACTTCACAAGCTTGTGATGCTTTTAGTTTATGGGTCACCTAGAAAATATCAAAATTTGTTAGCTTGTGATTTGTGAACAGCTTGGGTATGGATCGTTGTAAGATTTTTGTAGAGCTTACTATTTCGTGATTGCCATGCCCCTTTGGTATGTTTTTACATTATGTTTTCATCATGCAATGTTTACATTATATTTTTTTTCAATTATGTCAGTGTCATGTCTTCTTTGTGTATTCTTTATGTTTGTCATACTACATTGAACCTCATATGTGTTTGTTCCCTTGTCCTTACATTCTCTTTTCATAGAATCTTGAGCCTAGGGGCTAGCAGAACCCATAGATTTGATATCATCCTATCTTTTCAATGTTTGAATAATCAAATAATTCTTGGATAATCCTTACTCTAGTTTGAGTTTGAGCATAATTTCTTAATCTTACTAAAGTGGGAGCTAATGTAGCATCATAACTTGTCACCCTTGACAATTTTACACTAGATTTAGCTACCCCTCAGTCCCTAGACCCAATTATGTGTTTAATTTTCCTGTTTCATAATAATCTTTGAAAAAATAAAGGTGAATTGGGATTAAGGGGTTAATATTTATTTCATTATGCTTAAGGCCCCAAAATAGGTCTAGGTTAGGGCATCCAACACCCCTATCCATCCTATTTTTGACCCCAATTCAAATATGTCGGTATCGACATTTTAACATTTGAAAATATAAATTCATTTGTCGGTGGTTAGTAATTAATTTGCAAGAAATTAAATAATTGCATATAAATACAAGTATTTTTCACCATTTGAAATTATAGAGAAATCATAAGGCAATTGAGAGCATAATTGAGCATCCTAAAAATCAGTCAAGAGAAAATTTAGCATAATTACATCAACATTATTTTAGTCAAGCATCATGTTAGCAATGCATCATGTTTTCATGTGAGTTTGTTTATATTCCATGTGAATTTATTTTGTGAACTTACTAACACATGTAGGACTACAAATCAACCATAAAATTATCCTTGAAGGTGATGAACTTACAATGACTTCAATCCATGAAGGAATGCAAATTTGAGTGGT
The DNA here is from genome assembly GCA_007258455.2 of Sequoia sempervirens. Taxonomy (NCBI): domain Eukaryota; kingdom Viridiplantae; phylum Streptophyta; class Pinopsida; order Cupressales; family Cupressaceae; genus Sequoia; species Sequoia sempervirens. The sequence continues at coordinate 13,688,254 of VDFB02000009.1, forward strand.
AAGTTACAACAATTATCAATTTATCACTTATTTATCATTTAGCCTCTGCTTGACCAAATATAAGAAATATTTTGCATCATCATAGTCATTATGAAGATAGAAATACTAAAAAAGGTTTGACTTAGGAAAGCCCATATACAACACAACCCTTTCCCCTCTTTCTTGTGTGTAGGTTGTATGTTTGAAGCAAAATTGGAGAGGATTGAAGATCTAATTATTCATTCAAGCACTCAAGCCCTACAAGTCAAAAAAATAGGGAAAGTGGAATTATCAATGATAGATAAAGTTTTGATACTAAGTCCAAAGGGAGATATCTTATAGAAATAGAGCAATAGGAGACAAAAATTTGATTTTGATTATCTATTTTTTGGGTTTAGGGTGCCCAATGCCCCTATCCAACCATCTCAAGCTTAAATTTATATGCCAAGTTTTTTTTTTCCTGCACTCTTATATTCTAAATTCTGTTTCTATCTATTTGTTCTGTGTTTTCTAGAAAGTATAATATTTCATTTTAGTTTCATAGTTAAGCTAGGTACATCCTTGCATTATCAAATTAAATCGCTTAACAAAAAATTAATCATTATCAACATCATCATCACTCACATCAAAGGACTAAAACCCTGATCCACCATTTTGGCTCTTTCATTGAGTTTAGTATCAAAGTGGATGTTGGAGATCAATTTTAGTCCTTTCCCTTGTGATATTGGAAGAAGTGTGATTTAGACCCTAGATTCCTTTTGCACACATCACAATAGACTATTTGATTGTTGAATGGGTTTTTTTATTGCATTTATTTTCATTTCATAATTCATTGATCTTATTTCTCATTCCACACATATTTCCTTATTAGAGTTTTTTAGGAATCCTTATTTATGTAATAGTTTGTGGTAAACCCAACAAAACACATGTAGTAAGCCTTGTAAGTTAGTTTCCAATCATCCTTGGACCACAACATTGAGTAATTAGTAAAGAGAAATTTTAGGTATCTACGTGGAACAACTAAACTTCATATCACATTTAGTGGGATTTTTAAAAAAGAAGTCTTTAGATTTCATGAAATTTTGTGATGTAGATTTGTCATGGATATTGATGATTTTAGTTCAACATTTGTTACTATTTTACTTTGAATAGTGATGTGGTCTTATAAGAAAATTTAAAAAAACCAACAATTTCACTTTCTAGTGCTAAAGTAGCATACGTATTAGCTTTTCAAGCTATAAAAATATAATTTGGTTAAGAAATGTTTTATTGAAGGATATTGAGTTTACTCAAATCCACTCCATGATTTTAAAATATGATGGTCAAAGTAGCATTTTGATAACAAAGAAGTCAAAGTTTCATGATAGAATGAAGTGTATTGATGTATTATATCTTTTAACACGAACAAATTAAAAAGACATAATATTTAGGATCAAATTCATTGGGATTTTTAAAAAAGAAGTCTTTAGATTTCATGAAATATTGTGATGTAGATTTGTCATGGATGTTGATGATTTTAGTTCAAAATTTGTTACTATTTTACTTTGAATAGTGATGTGGTCTTATAAAAAAAATAAGAAACAACCAACAATTTCACTTTCTAGTGCTAAAGTAGCGTACGTATTAGCTTTTCAAGCTATAAAAAAATAATTTGGTTAAGAAATTTTTTATTGAAGGATATTGAGTTTACTCAAATCCACTCCATGATTTTAAAATATGATGGTGAGAGTAGAATTTTGATAACAAAGAAGTCAAAGTTTCATGATAGAATGAAGTGTATTGATGTATTATATCTTTTTACACGAACAAATTAAAAAGACATAATATTGAATTTTGATAACAAAGAAGTCAAAGTTTCATGATAGAATTGAGTGTATTGATGTATTATATCTTTTTACACGAACAAATTAAAAAGACATAATATTTAGGATCAAATTCAGTGGGATTTTTAAAAAAGAATTCTTTAGATTTCATGAAATATTGTGATGTAGATTTGTCATGGATGTTGATGATTTTAGTTTAAAATTTGTTACTATTTTACTTTGAATAGTGATGTGGTCTTATAAAAAAAATAAGAAACAACCAACAATTTCACTTTCTAGTGCTAAAGTAGCGTACGTATTAGCTTTTCAAGCTATAAAAAAATAATTTGGTTAAGAAATTTTTTATTGAAGGATATTGAGTTTACTCAAATCCACTCCATGATTTTAAAATATGATGGTCAAAGTAGCATTTTGATAACAAAGAAGTCAAAGTTTCAAGATAGAATGAATTGTATTGATGTATTATATCTTTTTACACGAACAAATTTAAAAAAACATAATATTTAGGTGAAATATTATACAATAAAGTAATGGTAGAGATGCACTAACAAAATCTGCCAAAAGATAAAAGATAAATTCAAATTTTGTAAGAGACAAGTCAATCTTCAACATATTCATTGAAAGATATTTATCTAAAGCTAATAAATATCCAACATAATAAATACACTCTTGATTAAGAAGGAAAAAATAATTAAAATATTAAAACTTATTAAATAAATTTGAGAACTAATTATTATTTTATAAAATCCTTAGAAATTGCTTTTGTTTAAATAATATTATTAAAAATAAGAAATAATTATGCACCTTTTTGTCAATTCAGCAAAACCAAACATATAAATAAACCATACATTAACTTTAAAAGTAAGCGCATAAAACTAATTTTTAAAAATAAGTAACAAAGTGTGAATGCATGAAAAAGTATGTTTAGATTGATAAACACTTAGTTTTATAATATATCTTAAATCAAATAAGAAAAGAGAGAACACACCATTTTGAAAAGTCACACCTGAAAGCCCCCAACCAACAGCTAGTAAAAGTCATTGATAAACAACACACATCTGAAAATCATTATAGGATTCTAAATTTCTAATAGCTAGCATTTATCTATCCAGTCCGTAGAATGCATCTTTGACCGTGATTGATATTATCTAAATTCTCACAAAAACAAAGGTGATTGATAAACAAGCTGACACCATCTGAAAACCCAAAGGTAGAAAAAGGTACGATAGGATTCTAAATTTCTCTACGGATTATTGGGTGGGGGGCAATGTGGATCTGCACTGTTGCCTCTACAATTGGGCGGATGTGTGGTGTGCTTGGTTATTGTGAGAAGAGACGGTGTGTAGATGAGGGAAGTGACACCAGGCCAGCACTGAGCAATGCAGTTTTGCCTTGCACAGTAGGCTGCACTGCTCCCACACCAGTTGTACTTACTGCAACACCTCCCTGAGTTGCAAGAGAACCTTGATTCTGGGCTGCATGTTGGATCTCCCTCTACACTGCTCATCATCATCACTGCAAACACCACTATCGCCATCACCATGACCACCCATCCTTTCTTCATCTCCATCTTTGCTCACTCGCAACCGAAACTATATCTGCACAAACAAAGACTATCAGTATCACCACCTCTAAGCATCAGGAGGAGACTCTATTTATAGCTCAGGCACACTCTAAAGGGTACACTCCTTAGGTGGCCGGGCCCACTGCCTCTCTATCTGTTGTTCAACGAAGAATGGAATTATAAAGTGTATTGAGCATTTTTGAAAATTCGCTGCCCTATTCATACTGTGTATGATCAACTATTAAAATCTATCAAAATAAAAACTATTAAAATCTATCAAAACTACTAAGCTTTTGTTATATTTATTTTTTTAAGTTTTTAACTTTAAGATTTTAATAATTATTAATAATTTGAATTATTAAAAATAACTTTCCAATTTAATTTTAGAAATAAATTTATTAATAATAAATTATTTATAATTAATATTTAGTGTCAATTATTTTTAAAAAAAATTAGTCAATTTTAATTTTAGAAATAAATATATTAATAATGATATATTAATAAATATATTAATAATAAATTATTTATAATTAATAATTAGTGTCAATTAATTTTTTTTTTAAATTAGACAATAAAACAATATTAATTTTAAATAACAATTCTAATTAAAATTATTATTTAATAAATAATAATTAATTATTGGTTATTAATTATTTAAAATTAAAATTGATGAATAATTATAAACAATTTATAATTCAACTTTTTAAATTTTGACACGATGTATGGTTTTATTAGAAAAGAATGTTTGATTTTGATAAACTTGACATACGCAAATGACAATTTGATAATGATTAATGTATAACAATTGAATGTATTACATAAAAATATCTAAGACTTCAACATAATCATTTTGTACATATCCTATGAATTTTGTATTTCATGAAACCACATTATGTTGAGGCATTTTATCTGGCAATTCCTATGCCATTGCATTCATTAACATTTTCATACATATCTATAAATACATGCATAATTGCAATATTTGACCCAAAAAAATGTTTTATATTATTTCTTGATGGATCTCCATATCCAACTTTAAAGCTTCCATTTCAATATATATGAGGACATTGGTAAATGTCATTGAGTTTGGTTTTATGCCTTCTAATTTCACTTGCCTAAATATCGTAATAGGTTGTTACGTACCTAGTTTGCATTTTAATCTACAAGGTATCACATTTCATGAAATTCCATTTTCATTGAGGCATTCTATCAAATAGTTCTTGTGCCTTGTTAAGGCTCTAACATTTCATGAAATAGGATCCTAAAGCAATATTGACATTCTATGAAATAGTTCTCATGCATTGTTAAGGCTCTGGCATTTTGCATATATGAGTTTGCATTTCATCGAAATATTTGGATCCACATTAATTAATTGCTCATGATTGATTTTTTTCTATTTCATGTTTAATTTGTGATTATTGCAATCACACTTCTTGGAGGAATTCTACCAAGTAGCTCACTAGCATTGAAGCATTAATTTGGTTCACACAAACTACTACGTACAACTCTTTGAACATTTTATTTGGAAACTCCTTGACGCATCAAGTTAGTGAGTGTTAGAGACTAGTATTGAAGCATATATACTAGATATTATACCCATTAACATTCATTCACATTGTTAACATCTCACCCAAGTATTCTCCTATATCTTCCCTTACCTTTCATTATTCCCAATGTCTACACATTCAACCCATTGACTAGCCCGATTGATGAAACTAGACAAAAGTGGTGAAGCAATTGTTGTATTTGGTATCATGCATGTTGAATTAAGAGTGGTAGAAATAACCTACCTATAGTTGAATCAAGCACTATATTTAGAATTTTAGAAGGCTTGCTATTAGAAAGACATGTCCTATATTTGTAATTTATACATGGGTTATCTAGGGCCACCCATTTGTTATAAATTTCCTATACTACTAAAATACCCTACTTATGAAGCACATAGTGAAGATCATATTTCATAAATGAAGAGTGCATCTTGTTAAAAGTATCCAGTTTTAAAATAGACCCAAAATCATGAATTACTAAAAAACTTCATGGCCTAAGCAAGGACTCAACCATATCCTTGTATCCTTACCTACCACCTAGATACTTTGAGTCATCCACTCTTATTGACTTGGCATATATTTTTATTTGTAGCTATCTTATATTTAAGTGGTGAAGAGATTTATTTGTGCAAATTGAAGAGACGGATAGTAGTCATAGCATACTATATGGTATAACCTATAAATAACAAAGATTAAAAGACAAGAAAAATAAGTGTAGTTCACAATTAGTTATTTCCACCATCTACATTTCCATAGAGTTGAATATTTGTTTCATGTTAGGTACGCCCACAACAATAAAAGTAGGTAATACTATACAATTTATATCAATTGAATTATAATTGATCAATTGAACAAGGTTTTCATTTAAATTGAGTAATCATGTATGGCTTAAGCACAAATCTACAACTCCATGAAAATCAATACATGATAGAAATAACTAATTGTGAACTATATTTTTTTTCTTGCATTTTCATATTTGTTCTCTATAGGTTATACCATATAGTATGTTATGACTACTAACCCTCTCTTTAGTTTACACAAATAAATCTCTTCACCACTTAAATATAAAATAGCTACAAATAAAAATCTATGTTGAGTCAATTGATAAGCGTAGATGGCTCAAAGTATCTAGGTGGTACATAAGGATATGGTTGAGTCCTTGCTTAAGCAATGAATATTTTTAGTAATTCATGATTTTGGTCTACTTTACAAATGAAACTTTCAACAAGGCATTCTCTTCATTTATGAAATATGATCTTCACTGCATGCTCCATACTACTAAAATTCCTCACTTATGAAGCATGCAGTGAAGATCATATTTCTTCACTATGTGCTTCATAAGTGGGGAATTTTAGTGGTATAGGAATTTTATAACAAATGGGTGGCCCTAGATAACCCATGTATAAATTATAAATATAGGACATGTCTTTCTAATAGAAAGCCTTCTAAAAATTCTAAATATAGTGTTTGATTCAACTATAGGTAGGTTATTGCTACCACTCTTAATTCTAAATACATTATGCCAAATACAACAATTACTTAACTAGTTTTGTCTAGTTTCATCAATCGGGCTAGTCAATGGGTTGAATGTGTAGACATTGGGAACTATGAAATGTAAGTGAAGATAGAGGAGAATACTTGGGAGAGATATTGTTAACAATGTGAATGAATGTTAATGGGCATAATATCTAGCATATATGCTTCAATACTAGTCTCTAACACTCACTAACTTGATGCTTTAAGGAGTTTCCAAATAAAAATTTCAAAGAGTTGTATGTAGTAATTTATGTGAACCAAATTAATGCTTCAATGCTAGTGAACTAGTTGGCAGAATGCCTCCAAGAAGTGCAATTGCAATAATCACAAATTAAACATGAAATAGAAAAAAAAATCAATCACGAGCAATTAGTTAATGTCGAGCCAAATCCTTCAATGAAATGCAAACTCATATATGCAAAATGTTAGAGCCTTAACAAGGCATGGGAACTATTTGATAGAATACCTCAATTGAAATGGAATTTCATGAAATGTGATACCTTGTAGATTAAAATGAAAACTAGGTATGTAACAACCTATTACGATAGAATATCTCAGAAATAGGTAAGTTTGCAATTTTTGTGCCAGATTTGTTAATTGATCATAATATTGCTTTAATGGAAATAACCCTGGTTGGGAAGTTTATGGGCCCTAGACCAAACATTGAAGTTGTCAGGGAATTCGTTAAAACTAAATGGAGAACAAATGGAAAAGTTTCAGTTGCTTCTCTTCCAAAGGGTTTTTTTGTGTTTGAATTCACTTGCAGAGAGGACATCTTGGCTATTAGAAGTGGGGGTCCTTGGGTTATAGGGAAATCTTCCCTGGCTCTTAAGAAGTGGTCCTCTAATTTAGACCCGTCGGACTCCATTTTTGAGAATGTCCCAGTTTGGGTCAAACTTCCGGGCCTTCCCCTGGAATATTGGAGCGAGGACATTTTTTATGGTATTGCAAGCTCCTTTGGAGAGCTCCTTTCTATTGATTCAATGACAGCTGCTAGAAAGAGATTGGTATTTGCTAGAATATGTGTAGGGGTCTCTTAGAATGTTGACCTTCCCTCATTGATTGAGATCCAGTCAAAATTGGGTTTCTAGGCGTAGGATATTGAGTTTGAAACCATCTCGTTTGCTTGTTTCAAATGTAGAAAATATGGGCACTAGGCTAAGAAATGCCCCTTAAATGCTACCAAAGAGAAAGAGAAACCAGCTGGTTCTTTGTAATCGGTATGGCGAAAGAAATTAGGAGGAGATAGCCTTGAAAATAAAGAATCTAATGGTTAGAGTACTTCTAATGAGGCTGTCATGGAAAATAATGGAGAGGCTCCGCTGGAACCCTAGCATATGGATCTTGAGAAGACTTTACCTATTAAGGAAAATGAATCCAATGTGGATCAGTTGGCAAGGGATGATAATTTGAACCAAGGTGCTAATCCCTTTTCCCATGATCTAATCCCAACAGTAAAAACTAATGAGACCCTGGGCTTGGAGGATATTCCTATTCAGGGGTTATCCTTAGAGCTGAACATCCCTCTCCCTCTCCATTCCTCTATTGGTCTTTCTCCTTCGGGAGTAGAGCACTTTACGGATCCTAACTCCTTCGATGTGGTTAAGGATTCTTTTGAAAACCTGGACCATTCATCTGAAATTTCTAGCAACTTCTCATCTTCTCATTTAAATGGCATTATGGAAACATTACCTTGGGAACAAAGGCTCTTAACTGATAAGGAATGGGAATCTAGTAAAGAGACGGATAGCCAAGAAGAGACAAATAAAGAAGATTTCTTATCAAAGAAAAAGAAAAATAAAAACAAACATTGGAAGACTCCAAGTGGTATTTCTACCAGATCAAAAGCAAAGGCAGATTGTGGAATATCAAAGAACTCTCGAGGGAAAAAATCTATTAAATGGACAAGAGAGCATAATAGTTTTCAGGATATTGCGGATGGGTCTCAAAAAACCATCTCATAATGCCTCAAATCCCTTGGTAATTCATGAAGATTATGTCTTGGAATATAAGGAGACTCAATAGCCCCTACAAGCAGGATGTTCTATGGAATTTTGTTAGAGACCACAAGCCTGATATTCTTCTTATTCAGGAGACGAAAAATGTCAAAGGGAAAAGTTGAAAAGATGAAACTCTTCCAATACTATAGTGTTCATGGAAACAATTCGAATGGTGCTTCTGGAGGTATTGCTACCTTCTGGAATAATCACATAATCAAAGGGGATCTGATTTTGGAAGGCACAAACCATATTGCTACTAGATTCACACATATCAGGGATAGTTTCAGTTGGATCCAACTGAATATCTATGCCCCCAATGGTAAAGGACTGAGAAAATCCTTTTGGAAGGAGCTGGTTGCTTTTAGGAGGCTTTTTAATAGAGAGCCTTGGATTTTTATGGGTGACTTCAACACGCCCCTTATGAATGGAGAAAAATTTGGAGGTTCCCAAATCAATGCAAAGAGCAAAGAGGATCTTCAGAGCTTCATTGATAACCAGGGGTTGATTGATTTGGATTTACATGGAGCTTCCTATACCTAGTCGAATCGCAAAAAGGGGTTGGAGCTTATATAGGTTAGGTTAGATAGATATTTAGTTTCCAATCACTGGTTTTTTGAGTATTATTGTTCTCTTAAAGCTCTCTCTAGGATTGGTTCTGATCATTTCCCTATTAGTTTTGTTGCAGATCCTATAAAAATGAAGAAAAATATCCCTTTTAGAGTGGAAAAAATGTGGCTCCTTCATCCTGCTTTTAAAGAGGAAATTAGGAAATGGTCGAGTATAAGTATTTTTGGCACTGCTATGTTTAGAATAGCTAAAAAACTAAGGGAAGTGAAATGTAACTTGAAAAAATGGAAAAAAGAGTCCTTTGGGAACATCTTTAAGATCAAATCTGACCTTCAGATGGAACTAGGGGAGATTCAATATAAAATCCAGAAGGAGGGATATTTTAATGACACAAAAGAAAAAGAGAATGAGCTACTTATTAAAATGCATGACATTATTAGAAAGGAGGATTTCTGGAGGCAAAGATCTAGAGCTTTATGGTTATCTACAGGTGACAAAAATACCAGGTATTTTCATCTATCAGCCTCAAAACACAGAGCTATCAATAGAATATCTCAAATTGAAGTGGATGGTACTAAGTATGAGGAGGAGGAGGATATTAGAAAGTATGATGTCTCATTCTTTAAAAACCTTCTTTCTAAGAATGATGAAATTAACCAAATTCATCAGGACTATTTAATAGAGGCTATACCAAAAGTGATCAACCAGGAAAATAACACTATGCTGTCTACTATCCCTACCAATGAGGAAGTCAAGCAGGCTGTTTTCTCCTTTGATGGGAGTAAAGCTCCAGGTTTGGATGGTTTCCCTCTATTTTTCTTCCAATGGTTCTGGGAGACTGTTGGAGACGATGCACGGTGAATGTTATAAAAAAAAATTTGGATCCAGAAGTCTCTTAAAAGAATTGAATGCCACCTTCCTAGTTCTTATCCCTAAGAAGCCTAGAGCAATAAACTTTGAGGCCAGACCCATAAGCCTCTGTACTTGTATATATAAAATCATCTCTAAGGTTTTGACTTCTAGATTTTTAATTCTTTTACCTTCTTTGATTTCACCTCAACAGAATGGCTTCATTCCTAGTAGAAAAATCCTTGACTCTATTGTTACTATGCATGAGAACATCCATTCTTTGGTGGAATCTAAGACTGAAGGTTTTTTGTTAAAGCTTGATATATCTAAAGCCTATGACAGAGTTGACTGGATTTTCTTATTTAAGATTTTAAAGGCCTTTGGTTTTTGCAACAGGGTTCTTCAAATGGTGGAACAACTTGTGTCTACTGCTTCTATTTCTGTTATGGTTAATGGTTCCCCAACTACTTCCTTTCAAAGTACAAGAGGTCTAAGACAGGGTGATCCTATTTCTCCTATTTTATTCACTATCATGGTTGAGAGTCTTGGAAGAAACCTAAAAAAGTTGATTGACAACAAATCCCTTCGTCGTCTCAACCCTTCCTCAAGTAACATGGTTTGTTCCCATCAACAATTTGTTGATGATACTATGCTGTTGGGTAAAGCCTTGGTCTCAGAAGGTAATACTTTGAAGTCTTTGCTTGATAAATATGGGAGAGTGTCCGGACAGCTAATTAATAATAAAAAAAGTTCTCTATTCTTCTTCAACACTCTGGTTCATAGACAGACCAAAATTGCTAGAATCCTTGATTGCATGGTGGATTCCTTGCCTGCCACCTATCTAAGCTTACCCTTTAACCTTAAGCCTCCTGAATCCTTTTGGATTTTGTCAGTTGAGAGGTTTAGCAAAAAGCTAGTTTTCCGATCTATGCTCTGAGCCTCTTCAAGATTCCAGCTAAGTTCACAGATGCCATAGAAAAGATTCAAAAAAGATTCCTCTGGCCGGGTGTCGAAGAAAAGAAAAGACTTCCTTTAATTAGATGGGATCTAGTGTGTAGACCAAAAAAGACCAAAGGATTAGGTCTTAGAAGAATCAGAATGGTCAACAAGATCCTTCTTGCTAAACAAATATGGAGAATTTTCTCATCTTCAGGTGAATGGACTGATATCCTAGCTAGTAAATATTTAGAGAAAAATGGCTCTCTTATTATTCTAAAGGATTCCCATCTCCTTCCTAGAGGTTATACCTACTGGAATAATCTGATCATTGGGAAAAATATTGTGGACTCTGGAATTGGTTGGCATGTTAGAAGTGGAAACCAAACTAGAGTTTGGGAGGACAGATAGCTGTTCAAGGTGCCCCTTATAAAAATTAATTCTTTTAGTGGGTGGGCTGAGAATTGCAAAGCTCATTTTGGATCCTATGTGAAAGACTACAAAGTGAATGGAAAATGGGTGGATTTGTGTCTTATCAGTCAGGCTCTTGCTCCTATTTAGTCATCTTTATTGGCTGTTAGACTCTGCTCTGATCAGTTGGAAGATCATCTTTTCTAGATCGATGAACCCTCAGGAAACTATTCAGTTCCGTCTTCCTTTACCAGGATTACTTCTTCCTAGGGTTCTCCTCCCTTTTGGTCGAAGGCTTGGTTCAAACATTTGGTCCCTAAAATCAACATTTTTTTTTGGATCCTTCTCCAAAATAAGGTGCTTACGATTGATAACCTGTGTAAACATGGCTTTCAAATACCTAATAGATGTTTTCTTTGTAAGAGGGAAGTAGAGTCAGTGCATCATGTGTTCCTTCATTGTCCTTTTGTTGCCTCAATCTGGGAAAAAATTATCATCTTTTGGCATTTCTCTTGGGTTTTTCCTTCATCTGTTGAAGACTTTTTCCTCCAATGGAAAGCTCTGACTCATAATCCTGTTCTCAGGTTTCTATGGGACTTCTCTTTCCCTCATGTTGCTTGGGGTCTTTGGAAAGAATGCAACAATAGAATTTACAGAGACAAAGAAGCTCCGTTGGATACTGTTTTTGATAGAATTATCAGATTCTTGAAAGAGAATGTAAATACTATCCCCCAAAAGGTTAGTAATTCTGAGAAAGCGGCTCAATCATCTTATGACCTTGTAGTTGCCAAGGAATGGAATATTAGTCTCGATTTTCCTTACACCCCTAAAAAAACCAAGAAGGATAGAGAGGATGTTCGTTGGTCTTTCTCGCCTAATGGATGGGTCAAAGCTAACTTTGACGGTGCAGCTAAAGGTAATCTGAGGGCGGGGGGTTGTGGTGGAGTCATAAGGGACTCCTTTGGAAAATTTCTTGGTGCTACGGCCACTCCTCTTGGGTCCCAAACCAATCACTTGGCTGAGGCTGTTGGCACTTTTCACATTATAAATTTAGCCCATAGTCTTAACTTTAAAAATCTCTGGCTTGATGGTGACTCCAAAAATATTATTGACTATCTTTGTGGCAAGTCCCCCCCCTCATGGACAATTAAATCATGGATTGATGATGCCATCTCAACTCTTGCTAAGTTCGATCAACAAAATTAAAATCTCACATGCCTATAGAGAAGCTAATGCCGTGGCAGATTTTTTTGCTAATGAAGGGGTTAGGAGTAATTGTCAGAGCACTTGGCTAAACTTTAATGATCTAAGTGTTAATGTCCGCACTTTATTGAATTATAATAAATCACATGGATAAGAGGCATGCCATCTCTTTAATGAGGACAGGATGGAGTTATCACATCACAATCATTAGATTGTATGGGACCGAGCTTATTTGCTTAGTCCGCAAGGTGGATTGGCACGCTTTGTGGGTTCTTAGATTTAGTGGGACCAGTTCTAGTAAAGATATCATGTCTGTGTGCCCCACTGTGTTTGTTAAGATGGGTGGAGATAAAAAGAGAACTGAGCCGGACAGCTATGAGATGCATACAAGAAATGTTAAGGCTTGGAATAAAGTTAAAAGCGGGGGGTTATTTTTGTTCCTGGAGAAGCTCCATGGTTCCAGTCAAGAGGCTACAGATCTTTTTGAGAAAAATTGGGATAATGGGAATCTTACCCTTTTTGGTAGGAATGTCGATCTCAACGAAAACCTGATAGCTGAAGTGACGGGAATGTCGACTGATGGGAAAAAAATTTAGGGACAGAGTTTTTTCTAATGACACTGTCGTTAGATTTCCTAAAAAAGAGAAAGAAAAGCTGAAACTGGTAAAAATTGCTAATAGCTTCTTTGATGCCGACACCATAAAAGCCCTGTGGAGAAAGGTCCTATGTGTCATCATGGAGTATATAACGATGGATGGTCGTTTCACCAAGGTCTATGGTAATCACTTTTCCCTACTCAATCATTTTCGCTACAAGGTAAGAGTTTCTCTCCCCTACTATCTTTTCTGCTCTTTGAGGAAAAGTTTGGATGACCACAAAAAAAACCCTAGAAGATTCCCTATTTTGCATACTGGTCTGATTAGATTAATTGTGGAGCATTACCAAAAAATGCATGTCCCTGCTAATCTTGAAGCCTCCCCTAACTCTAAGGATGACTATACTGAACTCAGCTACTTGGGGTTTTGCCCAATTTAACTCCGGCTAAAACTGTCCTTAGTTCGCCTACTGTCCATTCGGGCAAGAGAAACCCTAACCCTCTTATTGTTAAAGGTTGTGCTATGCCTAAGTTGGAAAGCCCCTCCCTTAAAACCAGTTTTATTGATAAGAATCCCAAGGCTAAAAACCTTGTTTCATACTCTGAAGATTCCCCTGACTCTGAGGCATCTGGTGCAAATAATATTGAGCCCTCTGTTGATCCGTTGATGGATAGAATTGCTAGATCTGGGTCCCCTGTCACTCTTGTCCCAGATAAAACTTGTCTCAACACTGATAGGGATCCCTCTGTGGATGTTTTGAATTTAGCTAGAAATAATGTTGATACCCATTTCAAACTTTCAAAATGGACTTTCAATGAAATTAATGAGCTAAAGATAAAAAACTAGGCCTTGCAAAGTAAGCTGGAAGAGTTGGGAGCCAAGGTAGCAACGATTAAAACAATAGAGGTGAAACGAAGAGATCACGGTCTCAGCAATGAAACTCAGAACCAATCTGGCAAAAACAAAAACATTCAAATTGAGATGGAAAAAATGAATAATACTATCAAAATCATTGGTGAGTAAAACAATTGTATGGCTAGACACAATGCCATAATCATCAATGCCATGACCGAGAAACTGGACAAAGCCCATCAGGGATCTCTGGTGGTTGACCTGGAGGAAACCAATGAAAGAAAATACGAGGAGGATGTTGGCATGTCTAAGAGAACTAGGGCCAATCTAAAGAGGAAGGCTCCCCCCACTCCACAAATGATTCGAACATTTAAGAAGGGTGTTCATGAGATGAGGAATTTGGAGGCAGAGGGGTATGTGCAGGATCATGGTATGCCAAAAAGTGGCAATGAGGAAAAAAACACGTCTTTCATCGACCCAAAAACGCAAAAATATCGTGTTGACTTTTTTTAGGCTCGGGTGTCAGTACACACCACCAAAGCAAACACTAATCCTAGTTTTCCATATCGGATATTCGATTTGGATCGGATATCCGATTTGAAATGGATATTCGATTTGAAACGGATATCCGATTTGTAGACTGTAACTTTAAAACAATGAAAATAGTTGTATATATATGATTTTTACAAATCGGATATCCGTTTCAAATCGGATATCTGATTTGTAAAAAGCATATTTTGTTGTTGTTTTAAAGTAATGGTCTAGAAATCGGATATCCATTTCAAATCGGATATCTGTTTCAAATCGGATATCTGATTTGTGTACACATAGACCTAAGGATTAATGGTATATGGTAGAAGGTTTAAGGGTTAAACTTTAAGGTTTAGGGTATATGGTAGAGGGTTTAAGGGTCAAGGGTTATAAGGGTATAGGGGAGAGAGATAGATGGACTTAGTGTGTGAGAGAGTGACCTGAGAGAGTGGGATATGGTCGGAGAGGGTGGGAGAGTGGGATAGAGTGGGAGAGAGGGAGGAAGAGGGGGGAAGAAAGTGGTAGAGAGTGGGAGAGAGGGAGGGAGAGAGTAGAAGAGTG
>VDFB02000009.1:13704331-13764735 GCA_007258455.2 Sequoia sempervirens
ATTCTATGTTTCGCATACTATAGGATTAAAAAAAAAAATTGAATTTTATGAGGTTTTAACCAAGTTAAGGTGGTCAGACATACGAGTTTTTATATTTTTTAAAAGTTGTAATAAAAAATTCATAATTAATTATTTACTTGGAAAAAAATTACAAAAAAATATGCATCACATTGGGACATGAGTCCTCTACTTATATATAAAATATTATAAAAAAATATTATCATTTTATAATGGTTAGGGTGGTCAGACAGACACCTACTTCTTATTTTTTCCCTGAAATTTAAGTACTATTGCATTGAAATTTTAAATTTTCACCAAATAGATTTTGTTTTTAAAAATTAACCTAGTAGTTTAGAAACTACATTAAATTCCCCACAGATTCTATTCTTACATATTTTTGAAATAATATAGATAACTTATTCAAAATTTTACATCAAGTTGCCTAACTCTGATTTTTCTGAATTTTCATTGCCACTTAAGGGCCTATTTGGCCTACCATGATCCTGCACATGCCCAGAGACAAAGTCTGTCTTGAAGACTTTGGGTTAGTTGTGGCTAGTTTTTTCTTGGCTATCCTGCTGGCTTTTTTTGGACCTTCCTAGTCTTTTGCGGGTGGCTGCAGTTTATTCTAGTTTTTACCTTTTTTGTAACTGGTTGTTTTTGTTGGAATTTTATTTCATATCTTTTATGTTGTAAACTTTGTGGTTTCGGGTCCTTGTAAAACCCATTTTACCCTTTATCAAAAAAAACCTATTACGATATTTAAGCAAGTGAAATTAGAAGGAATAAAACCAAACTCAATGACATTTACCAATGTCCTCATGTTTACTAAAATAGAAGCTTTAAAGTTGGATATGGAGATCCATCAAGAAATGATATAAAACATTTTTTTTGGGTCAAATATTATAATTATGCATGTATTTATAGACATGTACGAAAATGTGGATGAATGCAATGGCATAGGAATTGCTAGATAAAATGCCTCAACATGATGTGGTTTCATGAAATACAAAATTCATAGGATATGTACAAAATGGTTATGTTGAAGTCTTAGATATTTTTATGTACATGTACATTCAATTGTGATACATTAATATCTTTATCAATTTGTCATTTGTGTATGTCAAGTTTGTCAAAATACGACATTCTTTTCTAATAAAACCATATATTGTGTCCTTAGGTGGCCCCTTAAATCTCAATGGATGTGGGCCCCTTATTATGTACCTTTCCCCCAATTTTCCGTCCATCATTTGTACAGATTTCATTTGTTGTTTCCACCATTATGCTGCCGGGGAAGCTATAAGATCTGTAGAATTGGCCATTGAATCTCAATAACTTCCTAGGAAATTATAGAAGTGAGTGTGATTCTCAGAATATAGAGAAGGAAGAGTCGTTGGTCTTCTATGCAAAATCTCTATCATGCAGAAGCAAACATGTCAATGTTCGTCTGTTGTGTGAAACTAAAAATATTGGTTTCATAAAAGGTTTTTAATCCCATATGCATTGGGTGAGAGTAAACTAACGGAAAAGGAGACTATAAGTAAAGGCTAAAGAGCCCCAAATTATCGATATACATTAAGTTATGGAATTGTATTTTTTATTAAATTGGGTTTACCTCTATTCATATTTGATTGTAAGGGTCAAAGTATATTTAAAAAATAGTAATAGGATTTACTAATATTTTTTATTTATTTTGTGTTTAATTATATTTAGTAAATAATTAGTTTATTTTATTTTATATATTTTAAAGTTAGTTTTATATTATTTTTTATAGAAATTATTTTCTTTCTTTAGACATAGTTTTATTTGACTCAGATTGTTCATTATATTAAATTTATCTTATTTATACATTTGTACTTAAAGGAGGTTCAAGGATTACATTGATAGAAAATGATCAAACAATTAATAATAAATGTTAAATAAATGTTAAATAGAAAGGAGGTTCAAGGATTACATCCATAGAAAAAGATTATATAATTAATAATAAATACTTCCTTAAAGAAATTAAGTCTTATTTGATTATGAAATATTTTTATATAAATTTAAAACATAAAGTAATGCAAATGAAAAAAGAAAGTTTCCATCAAATTGACAAAAAAGTACTACAAATGAAAATAGAATGTTCCAATCTAGTTGTTGAATCAATATTTATCTAGCTTTTATGTGATAAGTGAGATTTTGGAGGCTTTTACCTTATATTTTGGTTGTTTTTACCATTAAACGATAGCTGGAATGGCTCAAGTCTCACACTATATGTAGCCTATAAGCTAAAAAATTTGATAATTTTATGATCGATAATTTACAAAAATATATTTATCTCATCTAATTAATACTTAATTTTAAAATATAATATATATATATATATAGATATATTTAAAATATGTTGATGTTATAGCGGCGGGAGATCTCTTTCTCTCCAAAAATTTGAAATAAATAAATAATTCAAGAGGCCAACCCAAGTGAAGAGTCGTCTCATTACAGAAAATATTTTATATTTTATTTATTCTATGAGGCCGACCAAATAAAAAAGTCACGTTGCTTGGTGAATGAGGCCAATCTAGAATGAAGTGATGCCTCACTTTGTATATATTCAAGGTGCTATTCATGCATTTCATTATCTATTATTCAATTTGCATTTCAAGGAGGAGTTTGCATACTTACAACAGATCGACATATTGTTTCAAGGAGATCGATATATTAAGGAGAAATCATAATTGGTTGTATATTCGCATCTAGCAGAGGTGCTATCTTCATTACATCAGATCGGCCTAGTGTTTGGGAGAAGTTGTAAAGAATATTTTTGCTCTTTCATTAAAATGTAAGAGATATATCTTTGGATAGGTTTTTCTCCCTCGATGAGGGTTTTTCCAGGGTATTTGTTGTGTACTGTTGTTCATTGTTTTATATTTTTTCTTTTCTTCATTTCTGGTCTAAAACTAACATGGTATCAGAGCGGGTTTAAGCAAGATCAGATCAGATTTGTTTAAGCAACAAAGTCTTCTTCTTATCTAGGCCAATTTTCTATCTAAGCATCAAATATGGTGAACGGAGTCAAGGTTGAAGATAGTCTTGGGTATGTGCAGGATCATGATGGGCCAAAAAGTGGCAAATGATGGGTATGTGGCTGACAACTTTTTTTTTACCCAAAATTGATGAAATAAAAAGGGTTTTTAAAGGAGATTCTCAGCTTTCCACCAATATAAATTATGCTTTACTTTAAATTTAATAAGTAATTATTATTCATTTTCTATTCAAATTATGACTAAAGTCTTGATTGATAAACTGATTGAAAAACATCTATAGTTTTCAAATGGTATCACATTTTTTGAATCCAAAACATGTGTCACATTCTATGCTTCACATACTATAGGATTAAAAAAAGAAAAATTGAATTTCATAAAGTTTTGACCAAGTTAAGGTGGTCAGACATACAAGTTTTTTATATTTTTTAAATTTTTTATTAAAAAAAACCATAATTAATTATTTACTTGGAAAAAATTGCAAAAAGTATGCATCACATCAAGACATGAGTCCTCTACTTATATCTAAAATATTATAAAAAAATATTATCATTTTATTGTGGTCATGGTGGTTAGACAAACACCTACCTATTTTTTCCCTGAAATTTAAGTACTACTACATTGAAATTTCAAATTTTCACCAAATAGATTTTTTTCTTAAAACAAACCTAGTAGTTTAGAAACTACATTCAATTTTCTACAAATTCTATTCTTACATATTTTTGAAATAATATAGATAACTTATTCAAATTTTTATGTCAAGTTGCCTAACTCTAATTTTTCTGATGTTTTTGCCACTTAAGGGCTTATTTTTTCCATGATGATCCTGCACATACCCTCTTAATAGTGCATAAAATTTCACCTCATGGAAGCTCTGAGTTCTTATTGCACTAGAAGAAAAGATCTTCTAGACTTTGTGGAAAATGATGTGCCTGAGCCATCTGATAATGCTGAGAAAACTCAATGGATGAAGAATGGCATGAAGGCTAGGAAGATCTTGATAGACTCCATGAAGGATCATCTAGTGCCAATTATCTGCAAGATGAAGACAACCAAAGACATGTTTGAGACTCTACAAGGATTGTATGAGATCAACAATACCAGCAGAGCTCTTTCCTTGAGACAACAACTCCATCATATAAAATTAGCTAAAAGAGATTCAGTCATCTCCTTCTTCATGAAGATTACTGAGTTGAGAGATCAGCTATGTGCCATTGGAGATATAGTTGAAGATAGAGACCTGACCTGCTGTTGGCACTGAATGGTCTTCCTCAATCTTGGGAGCCCTTTATCCAATGCATTAGTGGAAGATCTAAATTTCCCAAGTTTGATCATCTTCGAGTTGATTGCATTTAAGAGGAATCCAAGTTATAGCAAGAGGAATCCAAGTTGCAGCAAGAGGAAATGGACAAAGCTCTCATAATGAAGAAAATCATGTCCTTGTTGCTCAAACTTCCAGAAGGAAAGGAAGAGAATGGAGAAAAGGAAATTTCAAGAGGAATAGAGATAGAAAATTAGATTCTACTCTTGAACCAAAGAAGAAGAAGGATCTCTCTCACATTCAATGTTTCAGGTGTGACAAGTATGGTCACTATGCTCGAGATTGTATATCAAGACCAAAGCAACATGCTTCTACTGCAGATGTTGATGATGTGTTACCTCAAAAGGAATCTAGAGACAACTCAAGAGGATTTCTATTTATCTTTTCTCTTTCAAGCAATGTTCCAACTGACAGTGACACTTGGTTGATTGATAGTGGTGCTTCACGTCACATTACAGGATATCGAGAGCATCTTTCAGACTTGGTAGAAAGAGAAACCAACTTGCAAGTGATAATTGGAGATGATGCTTGTTATTCCGTAAAAGGATCTGGGACCACCTCTCTTCATCTAGACTCAGGCATCCCTCTTCATTTGAGTGATGTTTTGTTTGTACCAGGGATTAAAAGAAATCTTGTCTCCATTTCAGTATTGGAGGACAAAGGATATCAGGTTGCCTTTTCTAAAGGGAAAGTTCTTTCTTGGCCTAAGAACTCTAGTATCAAATCAGCCCATGTGATTGGTGTTTGTCACTTAGAGAGCCTATGGGTATGTGCAGGATCATCATGGAAAAAATAGGCCCTTAAGTGGCAAAAAATTTAGAAAAATCAAAGTTAGGCAACTTGACATAAAAATTTGAATAAGTTATCTATATTATTTCAGAAATATGTAAAAATATAATCTGTAGCAAATTGAATGTAGTTTCTAAACTACTAGGTTTATTTAAAAAAAAATCTATTTGGTGAAAATTTGAAATTTCAATGCAGAGTACTTAAATTGGAAAAAATAAGAAGTAGGTGTCTATTTGACCACCTAACCACAATAAAATGATAATATTTTTTATAAGATTTTAGATATAAGTAGAGGACTCATCTCGATGTGATGCATATTTTTGTAATTTTTTCCAAGTAAACAATTAATTATGATTTTTTATTACAAATTTTAAAAATATAAAACTCATATGTTTGACCACTTAACTTGGTCAAAACTTCATGAAATTCATTTTTTTAATCCTATAGTATGTGAAGCATATAATGTGATGCATGTTTTGGATTCAAAAATGTGATACCATTTGAAAGCTATAGATTTTTTCAATCACCTTCAATCAGGACTTTAGTCATAATTCAAATAGAAAATGAATAATAATTATTTATTAAATTCAAAGTAAAGCATAATTTATATTGGTGGAAATTTGAGAATCTCCTTTAAAAACCCTTTTTGTTTCATCAATTTTGGGTAAAAAAAGGTTGTCAGCCACATACCCATCATATCACCACTTTTTGGCCCATCATGATCCTGCACATACCCCTATACATACTTTCAATTCCTCCAATTCAAGCATTATTGCATGACTCTATGAATTCAAGTGAGTTATGGCATAGGATACTTGCTCACTTATACTTTAGGGCTCTTCCATCTATGGAGAAGATGGTTACTGGTCTACCAAAGCTCAGTTAGGAGCATGATGGAATTTGCAGAGGATGTGCACTGGGTAAGAATATCAAGGGTCCTTTTCATAGTAGTGATAGTAGATCAAAAGGAATTTTAGATCTTGTTCATTCTAATTTATGTGGTCCAATGTCTATGGCATCTTTGAGTGGATTTTGGTATTATGTAATTTTCATTGATGATTACTCTCGAAAGACTTGGATTTACTTTTTGAAATCTAAGGAGTCTGAAGAAGTACTCGATAGATCATTCAAAGAATTCAAGGTGAAAAGATGTTCGGGAAAAGGATTAAGGTTCTGAGATCTAATAATGGAGGAGAATACACTTTTAAAGGATTTCGTAATTTTTGCATTGAGGCAGGAATCAAGAGGGAGTTATGTGTTCTATACAACCCTCAACAAAATGGACTTGTCGAAAGAAATAATAGATCCATAGTTGAGGCAGCCAAAGCTATGATTCATGATCAAGATGCATAGACCTTTCTTTGGGTAGAAGCTTCCATAACTGTAGTGTATGTTCAATACCGAAGCCCTCATCAAATATTAGAAAACATGACTCTTGAAGAGGCCTTCACAGGTGTGAAACCTGAGGTTAACATTTAAGAATTTATGGTTGTCCTATTTATATTCATGTGCCTATAGATAAAAGAACTAAGCTAGAACCATTAGGAAAGAAAGGAATATTTGTGGGCTACAACGAGTCTTCAAAGGCCTACAAGATCTACATTCCAAGACAAAAACATATTGAGATCAGTAGGGATGTCTCTTTCGAAGAGGAAATAGCCTTCAAAAGATCTAAAGGGTCTTACATGGAGATAGATAAAGAAGAACAGGAGACTACTCGGGATATGGACCATATCTCCCAATCATACTCCTGAGATTCAGAGGGAGTCTACTAAACCTGAAGAGACTATTGATCTAGTTGATCCCATAGAACCAACTGATGGGCCAAGAGATATTGCTATAGGGCGAAAGAGACCTCTATGGGCTAGACAAACTATGCAAGAGGCAGAGAAGTATGCAACTCCTCGAGGCACCTTTAGGGAGAGAAAGAGACCAAAAAAGTTTCCAGGCTATGTGGCATTGATGAGTCACATCATTGATTTTGAACCTTCCAATGTTGAGGAAGCATCCAACCAACAAGTATGGAGAGATGCTATGACAAAAGAATATCAGTCTATCATCAAGAATGATGTTTGGGATGTTGTACCAAGACCTGAAGGGAAATCAGTTGTGTCTTCCAAGTGGCTCTTCAAAATCAAGCATGCAGCTGATGGTAGCGTTAAGAAGTACAAAGAAATATTTGTGGCAAGAGGATTCTCTCAGAAGGAGGGAATAGATTATGAGGATACATTTGCTCCTATTGCTCGATATACATCTATCAAGACTATTATTGCTATTGCATCAGCTAAAGGCTGGAAGCTACATTAAATGGATGTAAAGACTGCATTTCTTAATGGTGTGATTGAAGAAGTGTACATTGAGCAACTAGATGGTTTTGTGGTTCATGGGAAAGAGTCTCATGTATGCAGATTGAAGAAGGCATTGTACAGCCTTAAGCAAGCACCTCATGCATGGTATGAAAGGGTTGATCGATATTTCATGAGCTTGGGATTCTCCAAGAATGATGAAAATTCCAATCTTTACTTCAAGGTAGTTGATGTTGAGGCTTTAATATTGGTTCTTTATGTTGATGATTTATTTCTCACTAGAGCAGAGTGTCTCATTGTCAAAAGCAAGAAAGAGTTAGCCTCCAAGTTTGAGATGACAGATCTTAGTCTTATGCATTACTTCCTGGGACTGGAAGTGTGGCAAAGATCCAATGAGATTATCTTAAGTCAAGGGAAATACACCATAGACATATTGAAGAGATTTGGGATGATGGATTGCAAGTCCATGTCTATACCTATGGAGACAAATTTGAAGAAGTTGAGTGACTCTACAACTGGTCAGACTTGGTAGATCCCACCATGTACAGACAATTGATTGGATCATTGATGTATCTAGTCAATTTACTAGACCAGACATTTGTTATGCAATGAGCGCTCTCAATCAGTTCATGTGTGAGCCAATACAAATTCATCTAGTTGCAACAAAACATATCTTGAGATATTTGCATGGCACCATGGGATATGGCTTGAGATATACTTCCTGTGAAGATCTGAAGTTACAAGGCTATTCTGATTTTGATTGGGCCAGGAGTGTAACTGATAGGAAGAGCACCTTTGGATGTTGCTTTAGTTTGGGGTCTGCCATGATTTCTTGGTGTAACAAGAAGAAGACTTTTGTGGCACTAAGCACTACAGAGGCTGGATATATTGCAGCATGTGTAGCAGCTCGAGAAGTAGTGTGGCTTCAAAATCTCTTTGCAAGATTGTTTGGTCCAATATTGGAGTTGACTATGATTCATTGTGATAATCAAAGTTGTGTGAAGCTCTCTGTCAATCCAGTGTTTCATGATAGGGCAAAACATGTGGAGATCAAGTATCATTATATCAAAGAGATGGTGCTGAGGAAAGCAATTCAACTTGAAAGTACATTTGTATTGATGATTAGACGACTTATATTCTCATCAAGCCTCTCTCTAGAGTGAAGTTTGCATATTTTTTGGGACAAGATTGGAGTAGTGGAGCATGTCGCCCTTCCTGAGAGGGAGACTCAACATCAGTGATCTTTGTTATAATGCATATTTCTCTAACACAGAGAAATATGAGGTGAAATCCCTCATCCATCTTTGAGACGGAGATGTGGTTCTTTCCACACATGGGAGTAGCCATGGTGGATGTCATGTTGAGAGACTCCATGACGACATCACGTTGAGTGACTCCATGATGAATCCTTGGTACTTGTGTTTTTCCACACATGGGAGTAGCCATGGTGGACGTCATGTTGAGAGACTCCATGACGACATCATGTTGAGAGACTCTATGATGGGAACTTGTGCACATGTTTCTTTCCACACATGGGAGTAGCCATGGTGGATGTCATGTTGAGTGACTTCATGATGATATCATGTTGAAAGACTCTGTGATGAACTCTTTTCCACAAATGGGTGTAGCCATTGTGGGTGTCATGTTGAGAGACTCCATGACATGGATATCTAGAAAGATATTTCCCTAGCTAAGAGGGAGTTTTGATGTTATAGTGGTGGGAGATCTCTTTCTCTCCCAAAATTCAAAATAAATAAATAATTCAAGAGGCCAACCCAAGTGAAGAGTCGCCTCATTACAAATAATATTTTTTATTTTATTTATTTTATGAGGCCAACCAAATAAAAATTTTCCTTGCTTGGTGAATGAGGCCTATCCAAAATGAAGTGACGCCTCACTTCAATGTATATATTCAAGGCATTGTTCATGCATTTCATTATCTATTATTCAATTCACGTTTCAAGGAGGATTTTGCATACTTACAGTAGATCCACATATTATTTCAAGGAGATCGATATTAAGGATAAATCATAATTGGTTGTATATTCGCATCTAGTAGAGGTGTTATGTTCATTACATCAAATTGGCCTAGTGTTTGGGCCAAGTTGTAAAGCAAGTTTATGCTCTTTTCACTAAAATATAAGAGATATATCTTTGGCTGGGTTTTTCTCCCTCGAGGAGGGTTTTCCCAGGGTATTTGTTGTGTATTGTTGTTCATTGTTTTTTATTTATGCTTATCTTCATTTTTGGTCTAAAACTAACAAAATAGTGGTTAGAAAATTTAGAATTTTAATAAATATAAAGAATTTACTAACAAAGTAAATTTGAGGACCTTATAATTGATAATTTAGAAAAAAATAGATATATCTTAAGTATTTCTATCTAAATAATGAATTTTTCTTAATTACATTTTTTATATTATAATTCTTTATAGATGTCAAAAATTAATATTCTACCAATTAACATTTAATTTAGTCAAATATTATGTAAAAATTATTTTTAATTATTTTTATGTATTTAATCTTTCTTGATGTATTATTAAAATGTATTGTAAGTTAATCGATATATTTGTTTCAATTTTTATAAATCAAGACTATGATTGAGGATAGTCCATCTATATGAATTTGTTAAACACACTTAGGCTATATATGCGGTCTTATCCATTAGAATAGATTTTTAGCAACATTTTTTGAAACAATTTGAAAGGGAAAAGAATATAGAAGAAATTAAGGGTGCACATTAAATAGAGATAATACAAAGGTATGTGCATATTTGAGAGATTAGGAATTCAATAAGTAATATAGGTATCTAAATTAGGATAATCATAAAAAATGAAAGAAAAAGAGAAGGCTACATGATAGAGGAGAATGTAAGACATGGACAAAAAGATAAATAAAAATATCAACACATGGAAATAAAGGAAGAGATCACAAAAGGGGGGTTAATTCTCCATCCAATAATAGAGTCAACATAGAGGTGTTGGATATTTTCAATTATTGTGTAGGAGAAAAACAATTAACAAGACGAGGAGACTTCAGATATAGGATTTTATTCTCTCCAATGTGATTATATTTAATCTTCATGCATGTGAAGAGATACTATATAACATGGAAATTAAGAGAAGAAAGATTAAGGGTAGGAAGGTGTGATAGATAGGAATACAGAAATATTTTTGTGGTGAATTAGAGAAATTAGTAAGACAAGGTGAGAAGTAAGGAACTTCATACATAGGAATGCTTGCCTTGCCATTAAAGTGTATATTTGGGATAAGCAAGGTCAATTGCAAGAGAAAATAGGTTAGGTCATAAACCCATTCCCATGTATGATTACCAATAGTATGATGAAATTGTATAGAGATTATTTTTATTTTAATAATGAAGAAATATGCATTTTGATATATCAAAATTCTTTTCATTTTTTCTTTGCATGTGATATGTACATGTGTGTGTATGTGGTACTCTTGTGAGTGTGTTTATATTGAGAATAATTCTTATCTCATGTTGTGAATGCATGTTCTGTAATGTTCATATACATCTTTGTGGTGGTTATGTGGGTGGTTTTAATTGTGTGTTTCCTTTTTGTTGTTGTGGTTTGATGCTTTATCATACCATGGTTCAACTAATCTCCATGTATTATTAATGATTGATTTAGAATTCAACATCATGCTAAGGAAATGGAAAAATATAAACATCAAAGGAGCATGAAGTCAATAATATGAAGAAAATGGAATGAATGAGGAAACTATGTGAAAGTAAAAAATTAAACACCATAGATGAAGACATGTCATATTTTTTAACTAAATGAAATCATGAAGCATCCATTCAAGGCATGAAAGAGAAGAATTTGGAGAAACAAAGGCAAAAAATGCAAAATATTTGTGCAATAAGGAAATTGAATCTTAGAGTTGAAGGTCACTTTGTGGCTTGGTCCTTTCTTGATGTAAGTCTTCAAACCTCACTTACCTCCATATTTCATTCTTCTTTTGATTTTTGGGCATGCTTAGAAGCATGGTAGGACTTATTTCAAGAATAAGGTGTCACAAGGATGCCAAACAAGGTATGTGAATGCAAAATATGATGTGCTAGTGGACTAGTGTAGTATAAAGAATTGACTTTTGAATATTTTTTTCAAATTAGATTTATCTTTTGTGATCGATTGGTAGATAGATGTATGACATAGGAAAATTCCATAAATACATGTCCATGATCATTAATTGGAAATATATGGCATGAGATCCATTGTGATAATGAATATTTTGTGAAAGGTTTGACTTTTGGGCACAAAAAAAAGTGAATTTAAGTTTGCAGACAATGTCCCACAAAATAATATAGTGCAAGGTGGTTAATTTTTTATTGTGCATTGGAAAATATTGAGGTGGTTTGTAATGGTAGATTACTAATGGTTGTTGTGCACTAAATGGGTCATTAGTTATTTATGATGTATGTCAAAAAAAGTGTAGAGAAATGTGAATTTTAAAGTATGCACTTTTATCCCTTCAATTATAAATAATATTATAGTTTGACTTGCAAAACTCATGTGATTTGTAAATTGAATACTTTAGAAATGTACATGATTTAATTTATTTTAATAAATTAATCATGCATTAATTGAAAAATAATGAATTTGATGAAGAATGTTAATTAAAGAAGTATATATTGATAACTTTGAGTGTATTAAAAATATAATAGAAAACTCAAGAGATCACACAAACCACATTCATATTAAGTTAGCTTTGGAAAAAAGACACAAAAATTGAACTTATAAAAAGAGGACATAGAAATACATGTTCAATAAATATATAAATGCATGATCAAAGAATACACCTTATAATCATATTTTAAATTTGTTGAATTTTATTTATGAACAAGAGAATAAACTCATTAATAAGCAATCATATAAATTTACATTTAAAAGAATTTTTTTTCAAATTTGTTTTGAAATTTCTCTTTCGTATACATTGTTATATTGTTCTACTTTTCCTTTTTAACCATTTATCATAATACAAAAAATGATATTAATTTTGAATATCGTAAATTTTCCTACATTCATGTTCATTAACATGGACTCTAGAAATATTTTGTCCATTGAATGTTTTTATGAATTATAATATTTTAAATTTTATTATATTTTTATGCTTTGATTAGATTAAAACTGGAAGGGCCAATACCATTACAAAATAGCCATAGAGGCAAACGAGGAACTCATAAGAAGTGAGAAACCTAGAAACTAAAACATAAACTTAAACTTAAACAGTTTGACCAATAAAAAATAACAAAGAAAGAAAATAGAACCAAGACTAGCATAGGATCACAGGACACCTACAGGTCTTCCAACAACTTGAGACTAGTGATCACATTCCATTCCTTGGACAGAAATTGGAGCTTCTTTTTGAAAGTCATAGGCCCTTGCTAAATGGCCTAAGTATTCACTGTGACATCATGATTTGAGGTATCTTCCATTTTACTTTTCTTTTTTTGCATATGACCATCCTTTGGACAATCATCCACAACCCATTTCCCCTAGCACTTAATTCATCTTGAAAAACCTAGAGGGTGAGGGTATTGTTCTTCACGATTTCTTTACTATGATTGGTGATGACCCTGAGGCATTGCATGGTTTTCTGCTAGTTCTGATGGATAGCATCAATCTCAGTTAGTAAATTCTTTTTATCTTTCTCAGTACCAATAAAGGCACACAAATCTTCCAACTCCTTCTCCCAAATCTCCTACCTCTCGAACGAATTGGCCAAAGAGGCAATCATGTCCCAGTGCCCCTTGTTCTCCACCTCACTTGGGCATGGGACATGCTGCTCCAAAACCTTACCTTCCAAAATTTGGATTCTTTCTTTAGTCATTACCAACTAGCCCAAGAGCCACTTCATGACATCCTTTTGGACATTAATTTTCTCTAAGATTTCATTGATTTTTTTATAAAAGGGGTCACCAGAGGCATGAATTGACCTAGGTTCAATTCTTGTTTCCTCCAGATTGATGCACAGGTTGGGATAATTTTGAGGGTTAGGGTTAGAAACAGGGGGTGTTGGGAACATCAAAGACATGAACACATGAGAAGAAGATTGTATAGGGGAGTTGGTCGGGGTGAGATTCCATGACTCATCATTGTTCGAGTTGTTGGACTCCTCTGACCTGGAAGTAGAAATAGGCATGGGTTTTGACAAAGGGGTGCATTTGATGGGGTCGAGAGGAGTTTTTTCATTAACAAGGGTTTTACCTCTAGCACGAGTGCTATGGTGAATAGCAGGAGGGGTTTCATCCAGCATAATAGAGGGGTTGGGGTCAATAAAGGGATTGGTGGGGTCGTGAATGGTTAGAGTGTTCTTCTAAATACTAGTAGGGGAGGGTAACAACACATAATGAAATTTATAGAGATGATAAATAAGGCCCTGGTGGATGTGTAATTTCTTTCATTTAGCTTGGACATTTCTAATAGATTTCTCAAGTGAGGACAAAAGCCAAAAGGCGAAGTTAATTTTAACATTATACCTTAGATGATTAAGCATAGGGAAAAGATGGGTGTGGAAGTGGAAGCACCCCCCTTCGAGCGTGACATACCTCATGAGGACTTCTACAATTTTGCTCCAAATGTCGAGCAGGTTCGTGTGGTTAAAGCCATTCTACAATCTATTCACCCTCTCACCCTCTTTCAAAAACCATTCCATGTCTTTCTGGTAATGACCTTTCAACTTACGAGGGATGCACACCCCTTCCACTCTAGCTTCATCACCTCTGCAATTAGCTCAAGAGTCACCATGAAGGAAATCCCTTCAACAATAACATTTTTATGCTAGTTATATTTTCATTTAAGAATTATTTTTTCACAAAATTTTAGTAAGTATTATTGAAATTAGTTTTTGTTGTAATATGTTTGAAATTATAAAAAAACAATAGTTAAATAAACTTCTATAAAGTATCATTTAGTATATTATTTACATGCTTCTTAGGTTCATTTAGTATTATATACTTTATTTTTATTTATCTAAGATTTACCTTTTTACTTTACAACTATTCAAGAATTTTTTTAATTTAATGAAGAGTTATTTCTATTTATAGATATCTATTAATTTGAAATAACTCTTATATAGAACTTGAAAAAATAAAATAACAACAATCAATGCTAGTACTTTTAATTGATTAGTATGAAATATAATTTATAACATAAAACAAAAAAACCTAATTTCAATAACACTTACTAAAATAATTTGTAAAAAAAATTCTTAATTGAAAGTATAACAATAATAGAAAAATATAAAATTTCAAAATATTATAATTCATAAAAACATTTAATGGACAATATATTTCTATAGTTCATGTTTTTGATAAAGAAAAAAAGGGGTTTTACAGGAACCCGAAACCACCAAGTTTACAACAAAAGAAAGAGGACAAAAAATTCCAGCGAAATAAACAGGCTGTAAAAAAGGAAAAAACCAAAAAAAACAGCAACCAACCACAAAAGACCAGGAAGGTCAATAAAAAAACCAGCCGAAACGCAAGCCAAAAAACCAGCAACAACTAACCCAGAGTCTTCGTAACAGACTCAGTCTCTACCTTAAGGTCCTACATATCCTGAACACCCTTCTTGAATTTTTGAATCATCTGTGGCATGGGAGGTTCCTTCCTTTTCAGATTAGCCCTAGTTCTTTTTGAAATCCCAATGTCCTCTTCCTGGTTTTGATCTTTCACCTCTTCCA
Organism: Sequoia sempervirens; assembly: GCA_007258455.2. NCBI lineage: Eukaryota > Viridiplantae > Streptophyta > Pinopsida > Cupressales > Cupressaceae > Sequoia > Sequoia sempervirens. The sequence continues at coordinate 13,719,476 of VDFB02000009.1, forward strand.
AGTCAACCACCAAGGAACCTTGTTGAGCTTTGTCCAATTTTTCAGTCATAGCATTGATAATGATGGCATTATGTCTTGCCATCCTATTGTTCTATTCAGCAATTATCTTCACAGTATTTTTCATTTTTTTCAAATCTGTTTCAATCCTTTTGTCCTTGCCCACATTGTCCTGGATCTCTTTACTGGCACTGTGATCTTTACGCTCTTCATCCTTCTTTCTTAATGCATAAACCTTATCTCTCATTTCTTCCAATTTACTCTGGAGGGCCCAATTTTTTATTTTCAGATCATTGATTTCATGAAAGACCCATTTCGACATTTTGAAATGGTCTATCGCATTATTCCTAGTTATGCCCAGGAAGTCAGCAGAGGGTTCCCTATTGAGATTGAAGCAATTTTTTACAGGGTTGAAGGCTCCAGGGGATCCAATTCTAACATCTCTATCCAACAATGAGACAATAGAGGATGAATTATTGTTAGTGCCAGAATCCTCAAAATCAGGAGAGTCTTTAGAATAAGAGACAAGGTTTTTGATAGGTAGATTCTTTCCAGCATTTTTGGTTTTAGGAGTAAAGCTTCCAGGCTTAGAAGCAAGGCAGACTTTAACATACTGGGGATTATGGATTTGAGTTTTCTTTCCAGTCTGAACAGAGGGAAAACTCAGGACCATCCTCACCGGGCTCAAATTGGGAAAATTCCCCGAACAGCTAGGTTCAGTATCATCCTCCTCAGACTCCGGGGAAGCATCCAAAATTGCAAGGGCCGACATATTTTGAAAATGTTCAACAATTAACCTAATCAAACCAGTATGCAAAATAGGATATCTTTTTGGGTTTTGCTTATGGTCATCTAGACTCTTTCTTAAGGAACAGAGAAGATAGTGGGGAAGAGAAACCCTGACCTTATAGCGAAAATGGTTGAGCAAGGAAAAATGATAGCCATAGACCCTAGTGAAATGACCATCCAGAGTTATATACTCCATGATGATGCGAAGAACTTTTCTCCAAAGAGCTTTAATGGTGTCGGCCTCAAACTAACTGTTAGAATTTTTCACAAGTTTCAATCTTTCCTTCTCTTTCTTTAGAAATCTAACCATAGCTTCATCAGAGAAAACCATGTCCCGAAAAAATTTGTGTCCTTCAGTGGACATGCTAGTCACTTTAGCTATAAGATTTTTGTTGAGCTGAAATTTCCTACCAAAAAGGGTTAATTCCCCATTTTCCCAATTCCTCTCAAAATGCTCTGTAGCTTCCTGATTAGATCCATGGAGTTTTTCTAGAAAAGGGAGTAAACCCCCACTTTTGACTTTGTTCCATGCTTTAGTGTTTCTTGTGTGCATCTCAAAGCTATCTGGCTCAACTCTTTTTCTATCTCCTCCCATTTTAGCGAGCACAGTAAAGCAGACAGAGACAAAATCTTGACTCGAAATGGTCTCGCCAAACCAGTGAGCCCACAAAGCATGCCAAGCAAACTTATAGGATAATTAAATTGGCTCGGTCCCATGCAATCTAATGATAGTGATCAATGTATTTGCCTCGTTCTATCATTATTAATTAGATGACACACATATTTCCCATGTGACGCATTATAGTTCAATAAGGCTTGAACATTAGCACCTAAATCACTAATATTCAGCCAAGTGCACTGTCCTTTACTTTTAACCCCTTCATTTGCAAAAAATTATGCCACAACATTGGCTTCTCTATAAGCGTATGAAACCTTTATATTAGAAAACTTAGCTAAAGTCGAAATAGCATCATCAATCCAAGACTTTATGGTCCACAAGGGGGGGGCCTACCTAAAATACATTCAATAATATTTTTAGAGTCCCCTTCAAGCCAATGGTTTTTAAAATTCAGACTATGAACCAAATTTATAACATGAAAAGCTCCAGCAGCCTCAGCAAGGTGATTGGTTTGAGAACCAAGGGGAGTGGCAATTGCACCAAGGAAATCGCTAAAAGAATCCCTTATGACTCCGCCGCATCCCACCGCCCCAGGATTACCTTTAGCCGCCCCATCAAAGTTGGCTTTGATCTAACCATTAGGCGGAAAAGTCCAGCAGACACCCTCCCTATCCTTCTTAGCATGTTTAGGGGCACAGGAAATATCAAGATTAATATTCCATTCCTTGGCTACCATGAGATCATAGGACAAACAAGCCACTTTCTCGGTACTACCAACCTTCTGGGGGATAGTATTGAAATTTTCTTTCAATAATCTGTTTATTTTATCAAACATAATGGCCACCGAAGATTCTTTATCTCTGTAAATTCTATTATTTTGTTCCTTCCATAGACCCTAGGCAACATGAGCGAAGGAAAAATCCCATAGTTTCCTAAGTGTAGGATTGTGAGTTGGGGCTTTCCATTGTATAAAGAAGTCTTCAATTGACAAGGGGAAAACCCATGATAATTTCCAGTAACAGAGGAATTTTTCCCAAATCGAGGTGGCAAAAGGACAATAAAGAAACAAATGACAAACTGACTTTTCTTCCATCTTGCAAAGATAACATCTATTGGGTATTTGAAGGCCATGCTTGCAAAGATTATCAACTGTGAGCACTTTATTTTGAAGAAGGATCTAGAAGAAGATATTGACTTTAGGAACCAAGTGTTTGAACCAAGCCTTCAACCAGAAGGGAGGAGGAACTTGGAAAGAAGACAGCCTGGCAAAAGCCGACGAAACAGAATAATTGCCCGAGGGTTCATCGATCCAAACAAGACGATCTTCCGTCTAATCATGGAAAAGTTTGATAGACAATAAGGATGAGTGAACAAGAGCAAGAGCCTGACTAACAAGACATAGTTCCACCCATTTTCCATTCAACAAATAATCTTTAACATACAGACCAAATAGAGCTTTGCAAATCTCAACCCACCCACGAAAATGTTTAATTTTGATAAGGGGCTCATTAAACAACCATCTATCCTCCTAGAATCTAGTTTGGTTTCCACTCCTAACTTGCCAACCCACTCTTGTTTCAACAAATTTTCTTCCAGTAATCAAATTATTCTAGCACGTTGAGCCTCTAGGTAGAAGATGGAAGTCCATCTTAAATATAAGAGATCTATTATTCTCCAAATATTTGCTTGTTAGGATATCAGTCCATTCCCCTGAGGACTAAAATATCCTCCAAATTTGTTTGGCTAGAAGTATCTTGTTAAGCATTCTGATTTTTCTAAGACCTAAACCACCAGCCTTTTTAGGTCTACACACCAGATCCCACCCTATTAAAGGAAACCTTTTTTTCTTCAACACCTGACCAAAGAAATCTTTTTTGAATCTTTTCAATGGCATCTGCAAACTTGGCAGGGATTTTAAAGACTCGGCTTAAAGCATAAATCGACAGATTCTGAAGAGTAGCTTTGAGGAGTTGTAATTTACCCGCTTGACTTAGCAAAGCTCCTTTCCATCCAGCAAGCTTCTTACTAAACCTCTCCACCAATGAAATCCAAAAGGACTCCGGGGGTTTAAAGCTTAAAGGTAAACCTAGATAGGTGGAAGGTAAAGACTCCACCTTGCAACCTTGAGGATTCTGGAAATTTTATTTTTTCCGTGTTCAGGAGTATTAAAGAAGGAGAGAGCTTTTATATTTATTAATCAATTGGCCAGACACCCTCCCATACGCATCCAGCAGAGATTTCAAAGTCTTTCCCTCCAAAACAATAGATTTTCCTAAGAGCATGGTATCATCGACAAACTGTTAATGAGAACAGATCAAACTATTAGAGGACGGTTTAAGACCATCAAGGGATCTTTGATCTATCAGCCTTTTCAAATTTCTTCCAAGACTTTCAGCCATGATAGTGAATAAAATAGGAGAGATAGGATCTCCTTGTTTTAGACCTTTGGGCTTTGGAAGAAAATTGAGGGAAATCCATTAACCATAACAGAGATAGAAGTAGTAGACACAAGTTGTTCCACCAATTGAAGAACCATGTTGCAGAACCCAAACGCCTTTAATATTTTAAACAAGAATTTCCCGTCAACTCTATCATAGGCTTTTGAGATATCAAGCTTTAATAGGAATCCTTCAGTCTTAGATTCAACCAGGGAATGGATATTCTTATGCATAGTGACAATTGAATCAAGGATCTGTCTGCCACAGACAAATCCATTCTATTGAGGTGAGATCAGAGTTAGCAAAAGAATTAAAAGTCTGGAATTCAAAACCTTCGAGATGACTTTATAGATCGAGTTACAGAGGCTGATAGGTCTGAAAGCATCAAAGTTCACCACTCTAGGCTTCTTAGGGATAAGAACCAAAAAAGTAGCATTCAACTCTTTTAGGAGACTTCTGGAACCAAAAAATTCTTTTATAGCATTCACCACATCCTCTCCAACAATCTCCCAAAACCTTTGAAAAAAGAACATAGGGAATCCATCAGGACCCAGAGCTTTACTCCCTTCACAGGAAAAAATAGCCTTCCTATCTTGCTCACTAGAGGGAATAGTAGTCAACATAGAGTTATCTTCCTAATTGATCACATTAGGTATAGCTTCTATCAAATGATCTTGATCATTTTGGTTATTTTCCTCATTCTCAGAAAGAATATTTTTGAAGAAGATAACAGCATTCCTTCTAATATCCTCCTCCTCCTCATACCTATTACCATCAACTTCAATATGAGAGATTATTTGACTGCCCTATGTTTTGAGGTTGACAAGTGAAAGTACCTACTATTTTTGTCACCAGCAGATAACCATAAATCTCTAGATCTTTGTCTCTAGAACTCCTCTTCTTTTGCAATGATGTCATGCATCTTAATAAGGATCTCATTCTCTTTTTCCTTAATCTCATTCAAATATCCTTCCTTTTGGATTTTATATTGGATATCCCCCAACTCCATCTGAAGATCATATTTAATCCTAAAGATGTTCCCAAAGGACTCTTTTTTCCACTTTTTAAAATTGAATTTAACTTCCCTTAATTTTTTAGCCACTCTAAACATAGCAGTACCAAAGATATTAATATTCCACCATTTCCTAATCTCCTCTGTAAAAAGAGGATGGGAAAGCCACATTTTTTCAACTCTGAAGGGGATATTTTTCTTAATCTTTAAAGGATCCACAACAAAACTTATAGGGAAATGGCCAAAACCAATCCTAGAAAGGGTTTTAAGAGAACAATAATAGTTTAAGAACCATTGGTCAGAGATTAAAGATCTATCTAATCTAACCTGGATTAGATCCATACCCTTTCTGCGGTTCGACCAGGTGTAAGAGGCACCCTGCAAGTCCAGATCAATAACTTTCAAAATAATATTATTCATAAAAACATTCAATTGACAAAATATTTATATAGTCCATGTTAATGAACATGAATCGTAAGTAAATTTAACATCATTTTCTTTCTCTTTTATTCATTCATAAAAAGAATTTGAATTCTATTAAATTGAAAATATTAAACATTAATGATTCTGGCCATTAGATTATAATCATACTTGTACTTCTAGACTCTAAATAAAATAATGGATATCAACAATAGTAGTAAGACACACATTATCATGCCACAAAACTAAATATTTTTTTTAAAAAAAATATCTAAAAATTATTTAATTTTTTATTTATTTAAGAACTATTTTATGTCACGATCATATATAAAAATTGAAACATAATTAAATGTTAAAAATTAAACTATCTAAAAATTATTAAATTTTTTATTTATGAATTATTTTATATATTTTTGATTTACCTAAAAGATTTTATAATCACTATTATTTTTAAAATATACGTAAATTGTGTTTATAACTATTTTATTTTGTAAATCAATTGAAACATAATTAAATGTTAAAAATTAAACTATCTAAAAATTTAAAATATATTTAAATTGTGTTTATAACTATTTTATTTTGTAAAACAATTGAAACATAATTAAATGTTAAAAATTAAACTTTCTAAAAATTATTAAATTTTTTATTTACTTATGAATTATTTTATATTTTTTTCATTTACTTAAAAGATTTTATAATCACTATTATTTTTAAAATATATTTAAATTGTGTTTATAACTATTTTATTTTGTAAAAAAAAAATCTTTGTAAAACAATAATATTGCTATTACAATCCTTCATTATATATTTATTATTAAATCATTTTAAAAATTAATCATTTAAAATTTTATATTAATTAAACCTTATCATATTCTTTTAAAAGAAAGATGGTAGTAATACATAATTATTATCTCTAATTAAACTACCCTTACACCTAATCTATAATCTCTCTAAGAATAAGCACAATTTATGATAGGCTGAAATACGCGTTTTATCGTTAAAATACTGATTTAAATTTCCTTCAGGCGGGGTATTTACCGTAGTTTATTCCACCATATTTAATCCCCTATGGAATGTGGGAGTAAAACGAAGTACTACGGAAATGAAAATGAGTAGGGGAGAGGACCCAGTAGTGGAGCGCGTTCTAATAGTTGTGATACTTGTTGTGATATTTTTATGTATTAATTGAACAGATACAAACTATTAATTGAACATTTAAATGTCAATATTTATATATTTTTGTGTCAATCATAGATATACTAAAAACTGTGCAACTACCAATAATCAATAAAAAAATAATAAACATTTATCATTCATTACACATTGAATATGACACAAAATAAAATATTATTTATAACAACTTCAGAATACTTCTGCATAGATAACAAAACTAATATTAAAAATTACATTCACTTTTGTCCAAACAAATGAACAGAATAGTCAAACTTGTACTTGTTACCTACTTAGTAAGTAGGCTAATCCCTTCAAGTTCTAGTGCACATCTTAACTAATATAGAAAACTCTATTTTCAATATCTACTGCCATCTCTCATTAAATCTGAACAAAAATTGTTGGTAGTGTAGACTTCTCCTATCAATCACTCGTACTATCTGTGAATACTTCTCAGCAATAAATGTTCAGCCTCTAGTACCTGCAAAAATTCAAATACCAGCACTAAGACTCACCAATTCCAGCAATATCAATAAATGTTGAGCCTCTAGTACCTGCAAAAATTCAAATACCAGCTATGAGACTCACCAATTCCAGCAATATCAACCAACTACTACGACAAAATTTAAAATTGCCTCTTTCAATCTCTGACATCTTATTTTATCCAATAAGAATGCAGCATTTACAAGCCACGGATCAACCAAACCAATTTCAATTTATTTTATCCAATAAGAATGCAGCATTTACAAGCCACGGATCAACCAAACCAATAAAACCATCTACTTTCTCTGTATCAGACTACATACATTCTCTCTGCATACATTCTCATTCTCTCTGCATACTGTCAGAGCTGTTAAGAGATTACCAGACAACTCAACATATCAGATTGCAGGTTCAGACCGTTCTGGTGTTTACTGTTCAGGTATGTTGTTATTTCCTTCATCTATTTTAATTTATATTCATCTGAGAAGGAAATTTGTTTACATATGAAAAGTATAAATTACAAATCTATTTTAATTTATATCAAAGCTGTGCATTATTGGAGATAGTTATTTGTGCATATTTTGGGCTCTTTCATATAGTCTGCATTATGGGAGACTATATGAAAGAGCCCAAAATATGTCAAAAACGTTTTGAGTAAATGTCTCATTTTTCAAGAATCATATAAATTCTTCCTCCATTGATTCACTTAAAAGACATTCAAATAAGTAGTACGAGAACAAAAGAACAACAAATACAGTGCTTAATGTTTTGTACCCATTTGCAGAGTGAAGACGTAAAATAAAATAACTTAAAAGACATAACTTAAAGGCTAGGAAGCTCAGACCATCAGTCAATGATGAATTATAAGAAAAGTGCAAGGTCCTCGGTCAAGACTTATGGTTTTTGTGAAAGTTTACAGTTTTTTGAAACCTTAATATATTTGACTTTGAATAAACCCTTGCAAAACATAGAATTTTACGACCTTTAATGGATCAAAATAGCTCAGAATGTTAGATTTGATTAAGCATCAGTCGACCAAATCAATCAATACAAAATAGGTGAATGTGGTGTTATTTTCATTATAACTAGTTGGTCAATTGAATTGGTGAATTTTCTTAAGTCTTGATTACTTTCATTTTTCTATTCTTAATGGTCAAATATTTAAGTATCCATCTTCAACTTAAGAATAGAGAAGGTAAAAGTATGTCAAGCTAAAATTTCTTATAATAAATGTAAAACAATATAAGAATTTCCTATTCAAATAAGTAGTACGAGAACATGTAGCTTTCTTCTGTGGGTTTTATAGTCTTGGAGTGATATATTGATTGTATCTATTCTTACACTGGTTTAACATTAATTTTCAAAGAGGAAGAGTACCTTCGCTTAACTCTATTTTATAAATTCACTGCAAACAAATGAATAGATGGTCATGCAAAGGAGCATCGCATAAAGCACAAAACGGTACTGTAGTATAGTCTTATAAAACCAGCAGAAGAAAGCTACCTGTCCATGGTCATTCAAATAAGTAGTACGAGAACAAAAGAACAACAAAGGATACTAGAAAGAATAATCATGAAACCCTAATAAAATATATTGCTATATATTATAATTTGTTTAGTCAACTATTCTCAAGGATATCATCACTTAATTTTGCTTAGATTTATAATTTAGAAAGCCATAATATGAATGTTTTATCTACATATTTTAGAATTCACAAAACTATTAGTTGATTAATATATTTTGAAGTGTTCAATGCTAGGAAGTATGCTATTAAAATATATTTGGAGTAATATATGAGTAGGAAACTTGAAGTGAAAACTGAGTTGGTAACGTGATATGATTATACAATTTAGGAATGATTAAATCACATAGTGGGAGTGGGAGTGGGCACGATCTTTAATTTAAATATATACGGTCAAATAAATGGGCAAGCCAATAGTAACAGAGGCTCTATTTTTGTCAATGCTTGTCTTCCTTTGATTATAATTATTACTATCACTTAGCGATCAGCACTGAACAATTTCTTCATAGTCAGGTCAACAATAGAGACTTTTAGCTTCTAGCTTCTAGAGTCAAGTAAAGTAAACTAGAAAACATTCCGAATACGTTCTGAACATTGAACAAAATAACTAATATTTGATAATTTTTTCTCTAGGCATTATGGCTGCAGGAAAGAGAAAAAGCAAGAGAACAAACCGAATGTCAAGAACTCGTTTAGCACGGGGTGTGAAATTTCAAGTGGTTGACTCAGATGATGGTGAGACTTCAGCCAACCCACCGACTGATAACAATGCAGAGACTATGGATGTTGATGTCCAAACTTCTCAACATTCTAGAAAAAAGACAAAGTGCAATAATAGTACATGGACAGAAGAAGATATGTCTCATGCCATGGAAGATGTTGAGGACTATGGGCTTTTGATAAGAGCAGCATCTAAAAAGTGGGGAATTCCTACTACTAGTTTAACATATTGGCTGTCAGGACTAACAACAACAAAAAGAAAAGGACCACCAACAATCCTGTCTATGGAAGAAGAGAAAGAAGTAGTTGAGTGGTGCAAAGAATTAGCTCAAATTGGTCATGGAATGGAGGTTATTCAACTAAAATCACATGTGGCCCACATCTGTCAAAATAGGCTAAATCCATTCAAGAATGGTTTACCAGGAAGATCATGGTGGATGGGTTTCCGCAAACGTCATCCAGAATTGACACTACGGGCAGCCGAGGGTCTAGATAGGGATAGAGCACTAATGTTGCGACCAAGTATTGTGGCTGATTTCTATGACAACTTGGAAAAACTTTACAAAGCTAATCAATATGGGCCAACCAAGATATGGAATTGTGGAATGAAAGTGCTTGCAAAAGTGGGTAGCAAAAGTGTGCCATATATTTTATCTAAAAGTAGAGAATGGATTACAATACTGTCTTGTATTAATGCAGCAGGTTACAGCATACCAGGTTTCTATATTTTCAAGGCAAAAAAAAAACTAAAAAATTACATTGCTAATTGTGAAGCAGGAGCTTGCATGGCAGCACAGCCACACGCTTGGATGACTAAAGAATTATTCTTGAATTGGCTGCATCACTTTGCTAGATCAGTTCCAGGTGGGGCTTCACCCACAAACAGACAACTGCTCATCTTTGATGGACATGGAAGCCATGTGGCTTTAGCCACTATCCAAAAAGCCAAATCTCTAGGTATTGATCTTTTCACGCTGCCTGCCCATACCAACCACAAACTGCAGCCTTTGGATGTAAGTGTCTTTTCTCCATTCAAGACACATTTTAAAACAGAGAGGTCAAAGTGGATGGCAAAACATCCACACATAGAAATAAGAAGAGCAGAAATGGCAGAAATTGCAAGCAAAGCTTTCAATCTTGCTCTTGTGCCTGAAAACATCAAAGCAGGTTTTCGTAGGACTGGAATTTGGCCATTGGATAGAGATGCACTTTGTAAGGACATGAAGCCAAGTGAAGCATTCAATATAGAAGAAGACAATGAGATTGAAGGCATTGCAAGCATCTTGAGGATGGCTGGTTATGAAGAAACTCAAGTGGAAGAATGTTTGAAACAAATGACAGCAGAAAAATCAACAGCAGCATCTGACCCACATGAAGAAAAAAGTTCACATACTCATACTCATGTCAGCCAAACACAAAATGACAATGACTTAAGTCTACCAACTCAGTTTGACCCACCAAATTGGGTTAAAGAAAGAGCAGAAAACTTAGGAGTGCAAATTGATTTCCAAAATGAGGAAATATCTTTAAGCATGCCTTCTCCACCTCCAATACCAAGCAATGAGGTGGTTCATTATTATGCAGATACAGCAATATGGGGTTCTACAAATTCAGAATTGAATGAAGCTGAATTGAATGAAGGTGAATATAGCCAAGGTGCTTTGGAAACAACAGATGAAGAGGTGTTATGTAGTCAAGGCTCTTTAAGCAAATTTCTGAAGCTGCCCATTGAAAGGGTTAGAAGGAGGTCCATTCCATCTGACAATAATGCACTAAGATTGGGCAAAACATCTCAAATTCTAACGTCAATCGATTATATAGCTTTGTAAGAACAGCAAGAAGCAAGGAAAATTGAACTTCAACAGCTGAAAGAAAGGAAGAAAAAATAGATGGAAGCAAAAAAGCTTTCGTCAAATTGAGCAAAGAAAAAATAAGGAAGAGAAAAAAATTGAAAGACAAATACTCAGACAGAGGAGGGAGGAGGAAAGGCTTCAAAAACAAAAGGAGAGAGAGTTGAGAAAGAAACAAAGTCAGGTCAAGAATGGTAATACAACACATGTTACAACTAGTGTTGGGCAAACGACTACTCCATCAACTCCCCTACCTGGTAATACAACACATGTTACAACTGGTTTTGGGCAGACAAGTACTCCAGCTCCCCTACTTGGTAATACAACACAAGTTACAACTAGTTTTGAGCATATGAGTACTCCATCAACTCCCCTACCTGGACACCATAACATTTTAAGAGATATGTACAACATTTTAACCCCTGCATACGCTGCTCTTACCAAGTTCCAAGTTGCTACTAGCCATAGCCCCCCTCACTCCCCTGTCAAACAGTTCCAATTTTCTGGGCTGTTAGATGAACATATGTTTGGTCATCTTACCCCTGTTACACCCCATGTTCATTCAGCTACTCCAACTAAAACTTCAACAGAGAGTCCTATGGAGGAGGAGCCCCATGTTGATTCAACTACTCCAACTAAAACTTCAACAGAGAGTCCTATGGAGGAGGAGCCAGAACCATTCCCTGGATTTATGGTAAACTAATCAATTCTACATATCTATTTAGCATTGCCTATTTGCGTAATATATGTTTTCTTTAGTAGACCTTCTATATTATGCAATGGTTACAATTTGCAGTCCTTGAAACAATTGTGCAGACCATTCCTATTTTGCAGCATCTATAGGATGGTAATTTTGTAATGTTTTGTAAGTGGATATATCAATGCATGAGCATGTAACAATTGTGCAGACCATGCCTATTTTGCAGCATGTACAGGCTGGTCATTTTGTTTTGTGACTGAATATATCAATGCATGAGCATGTAACAATTGTGCAGACCATGCCTATTTTGCAGCATGTACAGGCTGGCCATTTTGTAATGCTTTGTAAGTGGATATATCAATGCATGAGCATGTAACAATTGTGCAAACCATGCCTATTTTGCAGCATGTACAGGCAGGTCATTTTGTAATATTTTGTAAGTAAATATATATGTATGTCCAATGATCTATTTAAAAATATGTTTCTGTTTTGAATGTTCACATGCTATCTTCAATATAGCATGTAATGTTTCTTCAAAAATATGTTTTTGTTTTGAATGTTCACACACTATCTTCAATCTAGCATGTAATGTTTTGTAACTAAATATATATGTATGTCCAATGATCTCTTCAAAAATATGTTTTTGTTTTGAATTTTCACATACTATCTTCAATCTGCAATGTTTATATATCACAATGTGTCGAAACAACTATTCTGCGTACAATGTTCACATGCTATCTTCAATCTATAATTTTTATATAACAATTTGTTGAATTTGTTGATTCAACTTTTTTGATTGCATGTTGTCTTCAGTCTACAATGTTTATATAACAATAAGTTGAATCAACTTTTTTCATTGCATGCCATCTTCAGTCTATGCACATTGTTACATAAACATTGGAGATTGAAGATACCATGTCTTCAATCATGAAGATTGTTGTATAAACATTGGAGATTGAAGATACCATGTCTTCAATCATGAAGATTGCTATATAAACATTGGAGACTGAAGATAAAAATTATAGACTCACGAAGGACACTTCAAGCATACCTAAAAATTACTTAAACACCAGGCATGATTTGACTTGTACTGAAACTTTTGCAGCTGCTTGCAATCCAACCAAAGCAATTTTTAGCCCATGATTCATTGAATACACTGAAGCCACCAAAGGACACCCCAACCGACCAACTAAAATGGACTTAACGATGATAAAATGCAAGATTTGTCCCGCCCTTTGAAAATGATAGGAGAGGAGTTATCTCTACCAGTTTGGCCAAGCAAACCAGATAGAAACCAATTAAAAAGGTGTACAATAGCAATGAATAGATAATTTCCCATTAATTTTTTTTATATTATCTCTTGCATGAAGATGAACTTGAACGTGATAAGTTCTTGCATGATTTGATATTATGTTGGGTACTCAATGTTTAGATATTAAATAATCTGTTTGTCAGCAGGCAGTACAAAGAACAAAGAATACAGGTGAATTTTTGTCTCAGATTCTTTATACTATGGCTTTTCAATACTGAATGGGTTAAGTTATAAGTTGGGTTTTGATGGTTGGATGGAATGACATTCATTAGATAATATACAGTATTCTCTGCTATGTAGCTGCAATTACAAAGGACAAAGCTTATTGGGTTCATTGGTCATGTTGTGTTTTAATCATATCATTCCTAAAACCCTAGAAAAGCAAGTAAAAGCACTAATATGGGCAATTTTCTCAAATGAAGCAATAAGGAAAAAGCATATGAGGTTACTGTAAGTTTTTGTCTTTGTTACTTTAAGTCTTCTTGTCACACCTTCAGTCCATTTGACAGTTAGTGGGTACTGGGATTTATCAGTTGACAGTTACTGAGTACTGGGATTCATCACCTGAGGACATTCTTATCCCAAGACAAAGCATTATGGACAGGTGTTAGTTTTTTTTCCAATAGAAAACATACACAAATTACATCAGAAACATGTACTATTCTAATTAACGGACTATGAAAAACTTATACCAAAGTAAAATGTATTGATCTCATGTTAATAAAATCTCTTATTTCTATGTCTATCAGATGGTGCAAAGATAGGGGTATGCTACGGAAAGCTTTCAGACGGTTTGCCTTCTCCCAAAGAGGTAGTGAATCCGTTGAAGTCGAACAACATAGGAAAGGTGAGATTATTCAAAGCAAATCTGGACGTTCTGCAGGCCCTGAACAATTCTGGAATCGAAGTGATTGTGGGAGTTGACAACGGCGAGCTTGAGAAGATTGCAAGTGATGAGGTTGCAGCAAACGCATGGGTGACTGACAACATTAACCCATTTTATCCTTTTGTCGCAGTGGGAAACTTGGTTTTTGCAAATAGACAATACCAAATATGGGCAATTTTCTCAAATGAAGCAATAAGGAAAAAGCATATGAGGTTACTGTAAGTTTTATCAGAAAACAGTATACTTTGCATCTTATAATTTTATCAGAAAACGCTCAGAAAACTTAGCGGCTTGACCCTAAAATGCTTTTAGCACCTTACTGAGCCCAATTTTCCAGTTGGGTATTCCCCAAAAAAACAAAACATCTTCTGATAGAACAACGAGAAAAAGAAGAAGGCCTTAAATTTATTAGACCACCAAATTTTATTGTGGGTTTTCGAAAATCAAAGAACATCAATCCAAAATTTATAAACCCTAACCTTAAAGTTTTAGAAATAAACTGCAATGCAAAAATTAATACCACCGAAAATGGGTCATAGCCCCAGTAAGGTCAAAAAAGACCTTACCGCTCAAAGAGTTCCAAACCCTTGTAAAATGGTTGTGTCCATAGACACAGTTGCATGGTCGACAGCAGGTGACGGCTACAGGATTGGCGGGGAAGTGAACAGTAGACGACATTCTCTTCACAGGAGGCGACGCGTACCATACTCGAAAACACTGCTACTAAGCCGGCGGCGGATCAGGAAGTTAGTTCGCCCAGGGGCTCATGAATATGGGAAGAGGAGGCGACCTGCAAATCAACAAACTTGTTAAAACACCGAAAAAAAATCAAAGATAACCAACAAAAATATATGCAACCTTACCTGCTTGGTCAGCATCTTCCGTTGCATGGTTGCAGATCTCGCGGATGGACACGTTCGCTGTAGAGCTTCAGCAATGGGCACGTTGGTTGCTGCCCTTAGCAATGGACACAGCGGCTACAGGATCAACCAAATGAGGAGGTAAGAAAAACTTACAAATTAGGGTTAGGTTATAAGCGATAGGTCATAGGAATAGTAGTTTATTAAAAGTTTATAGATTATTTAGTCACAATTAAATGTAATTTATAAATAATCTATAGGTAAAAATTATTCATTTAGTAAAAAAAATATGTGCTATTTAAAGATTATTAGTAATTATAAGTAATTGATATTTAATTAATTATTAGTAACAAGTTGTTTAATTTGTCAACAATGTACAATCATATTTAAAATAGAAAGTGATTTTTTTTTATGATAAAGTGTTCAAGTATTGGTGTAAAGTGTTCAAGAATCGGGGGTGGTAATTCACTACGGTTGGTAGGGGGTTAGAAAATAGGGATTTTTTACACTTTTTACGGTAACGCATAATTAAGGTATCAAAATTAATGATGACAACTTGAAACGAAAGTTGTAAGCAGGGGACTTATCAAGCAAGCCACTGTAAAAAATTGGGAGTGATTTGAAATTTTCATGTAGGAGAATTAAGAACGCGAAGTTAGGGTGCACAACAACTGGGTCCTCTCCCCTAACATGAAAACGGAGGAACTTTATGTGAAAATAATAGGAAACAGAAACGTCAGTTAATGGGACCCACGGGCCCGGCCACCTAAGCAGTCAGCGCTTAGAGTGTGCCGGTTAAGCTTATAATAGCGTTTGAGATGTCTGCCTTTGGGAAAGCATCTCAGTGCGCATCTGTATTGCTTTGAATTAACTATAATATTATCTGGGCTATCATCTCTAGATGAATTTTCTAAATCTATTCCACTTTCTTTATGTTTAAGATCACTGCGGGCCACTTTTATTATGATTTTATTACAGTGTTTTGGAAATAAAATATTATACTTACTCTAATTAGGGAATATTCTAGATACTCTTACTGTTAGCATGCTGTATTTTTTTTAACACTTCTCTAGGGATTATTCTGGAGAGGCGTGGTGTGGTTGGTTATTGTGAGAAGAGATGGTGCGTAGATGAGGGAAGTCGCACCAGCCCAGCACTGAGCACTCATGTCGCAAAAAACAAAAAACTGATCTTGTGTAGTTGTACTTACTCTTCTTGAGTAGTTGTACTGATCTCCCTCTTTTTGGTTCATGGAATTGTTTTAATATAATTATATATTCTTAAATACTGCATTCTTACATTTGGACTAATTTTTTAACTTTTGCTTTTTATACAAATCTTTATATATTTGATTTGATTTCTGTGATTGGGCGGGCAGGCATGTGCGCACCTGCACTGCTTTGAATTAACTATCATATTATCTGGGCTATTGTCTTTATAGCAGCCCACCAAATAGATTTAGATGAAAATTCTGAATCTATTCCACTTTCTTTATGTTTAAGATCACTGCGAGCCACTTTTACTATGATTTTATTACAGGTTTTTGGAAATAAAAAGTGAGGGCATCTCTTCTGAATTGCTAAACAAGGGATTTTCGTACTAAGATTTGCAGAATACGTCCTGTGGGGACCATTTTGAGACCAGAATAGCGGTTGAAACACTTAAATTATTATTTATTAAAAAGCCAATCTCCACTTCTAAAGTGCTTTATGAATGGGGTACCTTTTTGAGGTCACGTGACATTGAATGGGGTACCTTTTTGAGGTCACGTGACATTTTCGATTTAGTTTTATGTCAATGGAATCGTTTATATATATATAAAGTGCTTTATTAATGGACTACCATTTTGAGGTCACATGACATTTTAGGTCAATGGAATTTATATATATATTTGTTGGATTTCTAATATGAGTTAATTTTTTTATTTTTATACAAAATTTTATATATTGAGTTGATTTGTATTTGCATACATATTAAATAAATTTGAAAACTAATTATTATTTTAAAAAATGCGTCCAACCAAACATATAAATAAAGCTACATTAACTTTATTAACTTTAAAAGTAAGTGCATATGAATAAACTTTATATAGATATAAATGCATAAAACTAATTTTAAAAAGTAAGTGCATTTATAACTTTAGAAGTAAGTGCATAAAACTAATTTTAAAAAGTAAGTGCATATGAATAAGCAAGATACAATTGCATAAAACTAATTTTAAAAAGTAAGTGCATATAAATAAACAAGCTGTGAATGCATGAAAATGTATGTTTAGATTGATAAACATTTAGTTTTATAATATATTTTAAGTTTCAGAGAATACAAGTAAGTTTGAAAAGTATTGAAACCCTCCAAAATTATTAGATAATAATAGGATGTAAATACACCAGCTAACATATTGTGGATTGTCAACACATCAGCTAATATACTTTATTTTATTAATAATTATTTTTAGCCAATAGAAGCAAGATCCTCACCCTAATAACCCTTTAAGGAGAAATCTGGAACAGGGTGGTGCGGTTAGCTATTGTGAGAAGATATGGTGTGTAGATGAGGGAAGTCACACCAGGCCAGCACTGAGCAATGCAGTTTTGCCTTGCACAGTAGTCTGCAGTGCTCCCACACCACTTGTACTTACTGCAACACCTCCCTGAATTGCAAGAGAATATTCCATCTAGTGGCTTGCAACCAAGACTGTATCTGCACAAACACAGACTATCAGCACCTACAAACAAATAGTTTGTATAAAAACTGTTTCTATTAATATGAGAAGAATATATGTAAACTGAACTAAGCATTACGAGGAGAATCCTTTTATACCTTTTACAAACTTAACAAGATCGATTCCTTGCTTGTGTATGGCAGACATCTTCAGTGCGCACCTGCATTGCTTTGAATTAACTAACATATTATGTAATCCGGGCCATTAAGATGCAGAAAAGTGCTATGGTCTTTATAGCGCCCACCAAATAAATTTAGATGAAAATTCTGAATCTATTCCACTTTCTTTATGTTTAAGATCACTGCGAGCCACTTTTACTATGATTTTATTACAGGTTTTTGGAAATAAAAAGTGAGGGCATCTCTTCTGAATTGCTAAACAAGGGATTTTCGTACTAAGATTTGCAGAATACGTCCTGTGGGGACCATTTTGAGACCAGAATAGCGGTTGAAACACTTAAATTATTATTTATTAAAAAGCCAATCTCCACTTCTAAAGTGCTTTATGAATGGGGTGCCATTTTGAGGTCACGTGACATTGAATGGGGTACCTTTTTGAGGTCACGTGACATTTTCGATTTAGTTTTATGTCAATGGAATCGTTTATATAAATAAATAAATAAATAAAGTGCTTTATGAATGGACTACCATTTTGAGGTCACATGACATTTTAGGTCAATGGAATATATATATATAGGATTTCTAAAGTGGATTAATTTTTTTATTTTTATATTTATATTCATACAATTATTCTTCATTTCAAGATGTATATCTTTTTATCTAGAATCAATTTCATAGTGTTTGGGTTTGAACATATATCATATGGAATTGACCATTATGTTGAATATAATTTGCAGAATTAAGTGAAAAAGAAATTGCAGAAATAAAAGATAAAAATCAATCACAAAATATTAACACCAGATTTATCGTGGTTCACCATTAATTTAATGGCTATATCCACACTCATGGATTATCTCTCATTATTATCAAGTTCCGAATTAAATTACATTCAACCAGTAGTTTAATTATAAATCAGTCTCCAACTAATTAATAGAAAAATCCATTCAAAATAGACAACTTCTAAATTGGCGAACACATGCCAATAGAAGTTAAACAAAAGAAAGAACCTATTTCGAATTATGAAGGAAACATGCTAATTTGGGCTTCACTAAACCCAACAATCTCCCACTTGAAGACCAAATTGCTGCTCAGAGATATCCCACCACTACAAAGTTAATGTCAGAGTTGCACAAGTCTGAGAGAAGCTCTACAAAATTCGAACTTCTCCCTTGGAACTACTTTTGCCAACATGTCAGCTAGATTCAATTTTGTGTGAATTTTCTCCACCTGCAGCTTGCCTTCTTTTATACAATGGTGAATGAAATGATACCGCAACTCTATATGCTTCATCTGATTATGAAAGGCTGAATTTTTTGACAAGTGAATAGCACTATTGCTATCACAAAAGAGAGTAAAAATAGATTGTTGAAACCATAAATCATCTATCAATCTCTACAACCAAATCATTTCCTTTGCCCCTTCAGAAAGAGCAATATATTTTACTTCTGTAGAAGAAAGTGCAACCACCTGTTGCAACTGAGAAACCCAACTAATTGCTGCCCCAGCAAAAGTGAATACATAACTGGTGGTAGAACATCTTTTATCCAAATCTCCAGCCATATCTGAATCAACATAACCTCATAGATTTATGTCCTTACCACCAAAACATAAACCACAACTAGAAGTACCTTTCAAATACCTGAATATCCACTGTACTGCCTGCTAATGTTGTTTACCCGGATTACTAATATATCTACTCACAACTGTCACTGCTTGAGTAATATCTGGATGAGTACAAGTCATGGCATACATTAAGCTGCCAACTGCGGATGAGTATGGAACATGTTTCATGTGTTCTTTTTCTTCTTCTGGTTTAGGACACATAGTTGAGTATAACTTAAAATGATCAACCAAAGGAGTACTTATAGATTTGGCATTCTTCATATTAAATCTATCTAATATTTTTAGAATATACTTTTTTTGAGATAATTTAAGTTCTCTATTTTTCCTATCCTGATTATATTCATCCCAAGAATCCTCTTTGTTGCCCCTAAATCCTTCAGAGAAAATCTCTGAGATAAATGTTGTTTCAACTCATGAACTATTATCACACTATTGCCAACAACCAACATATCATCAACATAAAGTAATAAAATGACAAACTCACCATTTTGAAGCTTCTTGTAATAAACACACGGGTTTGAATCACAACGAATAAAATGTTGCTGAGTCATGAAGCTGTCAAATCTTAAATACCACTATCTTGGGGCTTGCTTGAGCCGATACAAACTCCACTTCTATCTGCAATATAAATGCTCTTGACCCATTTTTACAAAACCTTCATGTTGCTCCATGTATAATTCATCTTCAACATCTCCATGAAGAAAAGCAACGTTGACATCTAATTGCTCAAGTTCAATGGTTTCCAAGCCTAACACTGCTCAAATAGTGGTCATTCTCACAACTGGTGAAAATATCTCATTGAAATCAATGCCTTTTTCTTGAGCAAAACCCTTGACAACTAATTTGGCCCTGTAATGTTCATTACCTCCATCTTCCTCTTTCACACGATACACCCATTTATTCTTCAGAGGTTTTCAATTTGGCGGAAGAGGAACCAAATCACAAGTGTCATTTTTTCGCAAAGACTCCATTTCTTCATTCATTGCCTCCATTCATTTGACCAAATTTGCATCTTTGCAAGCTTGTTTGAATGTCATCGGCTCTGCCTCACCACAAAAAAATAATTCATAATCATAATTATCAGAAGAAAATAACTCAAAATCATCATAATTCTATGGTAACTTCCTCTTTTGAGTTGATCTTCATAATTAAGGACCAAT
The DNA here is from genome assembly GCA_007258455.2 of Sequoia sempervirens. Classification (NCBI taxonomy): domain Eukaryota; kingdom Viridiplantae; phylum Streptophyta; class Pinopsida; order Cupressales; family Cupressaceae; genus Sequoia; species Sequoia sempervirens. The sequence goes on from VDFB02000009.1 coordinate 13,739,878, forward strand.
TTCTGATTGTAAAACACCTTGTTGCTCTAGATTTTCCTGATTACTCTGTAAATTATCTCTTGTGCCTTATTTTGCTATACTTCTTTGTACACTACTTTGTTCTTGTATATTTTCTCCTAAGACCTTCTTATCAAGGTGCTTCCCTTGAGGATGCATTAAGGATGGCATTGTGTGAGGCTATGAATTAACCAGAGGTAGTGAATTTATTATTATGGACTACAAAGGCTGCGTTTCACCTAATGAAGTCTACGTAGTGCTTGGTGGAAGTTGCGAATCAAACAAGAAAGGTAGTTTTTGAGAGTTTGGAGGCTATGATCGACTTTGCAATGGTAGCAATGTGACATATGAATGTTGTGTTTGGTCAAAGGAAGGCAGTGTATTATCTATCAAAGGTTGTGATAGGGTATTTACAGGGTGTGAATCAAGTAGAGGTTGTGCATTATCTAACAAATACTACACTTGACTTATATGTGGTTACGAATGGTGTATCAAAGGCAGTACATTTACCATTGGGTGCATTTGATTTGTAGCAGGTTGTGAATGTGAATTTAGAGGCAATGAATTTCTTAGTGAAGGCTGGCCTTGGTGTGTTGAATGCAGTGAACTTGTTAAGGCAAGCGTATTTCCTTTTATTGATTGCATTGTCACTGGTGAAGGTAGCGAATGAGTTTCAGGGGGCTGCGCTTAAGATTGCAATGGCACTGTATTAAACATGGGAGGCAATGTGGTAGTATAAACAAGGGATGTAAAAGTTGAAGGCAGAGCAATTGAATTTGATGGCTGCGAACAAACAGGGGTGCTCAAATTTGAAGAAATTACTAAACGCTAGGAAAATGACACAGAAGTTTGCTTGACACGACCATTGTCAAATAAATCAACATCAAAATATTCATCAAAAGATTTATTCAGAGGCTACAAACCTAGGAATTTTTTCTCATTGAAGACAACATCCCAACTGCGAACAATATTTTTAGCAATGAGATCCCACAACCTAAAACCAATTTGGTCTTCTCCATAGCCCAGAAAAATGCACCTCTTAGATTTGAAATCAAGCTTCATTTTTTGTTCTTTGGGAATATGCACAAACGCTTCACAGCTAAACACCTACAAATTATGATATGAAATTCTCTTCCCAAACCATCTCTCTTCAGGAATGTCAAAATCCAAATGAGATGACAGGGCATGGTTGATCAAATATATTGCAGTATTGCATGCCTCTGCCCAAAAATCTTTACCCAAATCGGCATTGGAGAGCATGCAACGAGCTCTCTCTAAAATTGTCTAATTCAACCACTCAGCTGCACCGTTTTCCTGAGGGGTGAATGGGACCACCTTTATTCTACGAATGTCATTGTCTGCACATAAATCATCAAACTCTGAGGAGAAAAACCCTCATCCATTATCAGTTTTCAGACATTTAATTTTATGCCCTATTTGATTTTCAACAAGAGCTTTGAAAATTTTAAATTTTGAAAAAAAAAATTGATTTCTTATTTAACATGTAAATCCAAACTTTTTGAGTATAATCATCAAGAATTGTGACAAAGTAATTTGCACCACCAAATTAAGTTACCTCAGTGGGACCAAAAATGTCTAAATGCACAAGTGTCAAAGGAGTAGTTTTTTTATCATGACCTATCCTCAAGAAGCTGGTTCAGCTTTGTTTGCCACAAAGGTAATGCTCGCAGAATTGTAAATCCACTGATTGCAAGTTGGGAAGTTGATCTCATTGAAGCATTACTTCAAGCCCTTTCTTGCTCATGTGACTGAGCCTCTTATACTAAATGTCTTAATTGTTGTCCATGACTATCATGGCAGCTCCCACTTCATCATGGCATTTTAAAATATAAATATTTCCCAACTTCTTGCCTTTTGCAAGCACTAAAACCCCCTTTGTTACTTGCCAAATTTCTAAAGAGAATTTAACATCACACTTAGAAGCAATTAATTGACTTACATAAATTAAATTTTGTTTCAATAAAGGAACATATCTAACATCCTTTAGAGTCCATTGACTGCCATTTTTTAAATTTAAAACTATAACATCCTTACCAATAATTTCACATTCCTTATTATCACCAAGAAAAACCTTACCGAAAGCTCTTCTTTAAAATTTGTAAAAGCTTGTCGGCATGAAGTAGCATGGAAAGAAGCTCCAGAATCAAGTACCCGAGAGTCTGCAGTCATGTCTTTAGCAGCCAAAATTAAAACTCCACCATCTTTTTCAGCTGTAGTGTTTGCTTCATTGTTACTGACTTTGTCCTGTGCCCATTTATAATTCTAGCAATTTTTCGTTGTGTGGCCCAGTTTTCCACAAAACCAACAGGCACTTGTCCTTCCTCTTGACTATGATCTATGTGCATATTTTGATATTATTCTATTATTATATTGGCCTCTTTCTTTACTTCTACCTCTATTACCAATACTTACAACAGTTAATGACTCACCAGATGAGGGTTCCTAATTTTTCCTCTGCATATCTTCACTCAGAAGAGTGGTTGCAACATCATCGAATTTCAACTTGCTTTTGGCAGCCACCGAGGTGCTCACTGCCATCACAACACCTTCCTAACTATTTGGTAAAGAACACAGTAATAAAATAGCTTTGATTTCATCATCCAAATTAATTCCTACAAAAATTAGCTGAGTGACTAATGTATTGAATTCATTCAAATGATTTGACATAACCCCTCATCACATTTTTAAATTATACAACTTCTTCATAATAAATACCTTATTGGACCCAAAATCCATATCATAAATTGAAGACAGTTTTTCCCACAACTCCTATGTTGTCTTCTCTACAAAGACATTAAATAAAATATTGCTAGACACCGACAAGAAAATTGTAGCTCTTGCTTTTTTGTCTAGCTTCTCCCATTCTTCATCAGATAAATATCCTTTCGCTTTGGCTTTGACAACCAATGCATTCAAAAGGTCTTGTTTGATAAGCAATGATTCCATCTGCACTTTCTAGAGTCCGAAATTTTGTCCTGCAAACTTTTCCATTTTCCACTTGTCTGCATCTTCCATGGCTGTAGAAGTTCTTCACAATTTCCTGCACCAAATTTCTCTAACCTGCTCTGATACCAATTGTTGAATATAATTTGCAGAATTAAGTGAAGAAAGAAATTGCATAAATAAAAGATAAAAATCAATCACAAAATATGAACACTAGATTTATCGTGGTTCACCATTAATTAAATGGCTACGTCCACACTCAGGGATTATCTCTCATTATTATCAAGTTCTAAATTAAATTACATTCAGCCAACAGCTTAATTATAAATCATTCTTCAACTAATTAATAGAAAACTGCATTCGAAATAGACAACTTCTAAATTAGGGAACACATGCCAATACAAATTAAACAAAAGAAAGAACTTATTTCAAATTATGAAGGAAACATGCTAATTTGGGCTTCACTAAACCCAACACATTAAAGGTCAAAAATTTAAATAAACATTTTGATGACTCATCATTTTCAGAAGTTGTCATAAATCAATTTGGTTGAAATTTGTGTGATTTACTGCTATGCCTTGATATTTAAAGGCATTCAATGGGTAATATGTAAGGCCAAACTTTGTGTGCCTATCACCAGTTGTTCCTTTTTTGTTGAGTGTTCCATTATTGTGAAACCCATTAATGCAATGTGTAATATTTAGTGCACTAAAATAAATAAAAGGTTAATATTTTATGTAATATTTAGTGCACTAAAATAAATAAATGTGTAATATTTAGTGCACTAAAATGAAAATCATATAGAAAGTGTGGAAAAAAAGAGATGCAAGGTGTTGCTAACAAGATTATACCAATTTGAGAAACAAGAAATATCAGAGCAACTTTATCAATTCCATGTACCATTTTAGTGTCCTTCCATAAGACATTAAAGGTTGATTTGTATTTGCATGTATTTTTAAATAATATTTTTTTTTATTATATTTATTTTTATATTTATATTCATACAATTATTCTTCATTTCAAGATGTGCATCTTTTTATCTAGGATCAATTTCATAGTGTTCGGGTTTGAACATATATCATATGGAATTGACCATTACAGATCAAAAATTTAAATACACATTTTGATGGCTCATCATTTTCACAAGTCGTCATAAGTCAATTTGGCACACATTTGTGTGATTTACTACTATGTATTGATATTTAAAGGCATTCAATGGGTAATATGTAAGACTAACCTTTGTGTGCCTATCACCACTTGTTCCTTCTTTGTTGAGTGTTCCATTATTGTGAAACCCATTAATGCAATGTGTAATTTTATTTAGTGTATTCTACCATCAATCAAGTTGGTAAGTCATGAGGATTAACCTTTTCTTTGTTTAGACCCTTGTAGGAAACATTGTTATTACTATCAAGGAAATTGGCATAGTCCCCTTATGAATTTTCTAGTTGGGAGACTATTCATTTTGTCTTATTATGTGTTTTATATTTGGAGCATGATGATGAATTATGATAACTAAGTGTAAGGACCATTTAGTATCCAAACTTGGCATAAATTTTTATGTGGATTATTCCTTGTTAACATTTGAGATTGACAATTGTTTGACTTAATTTAGGTTTGAGTGTGATCCTTGGATTGGATTATTTTCAAGGATCATGGTATAATGAATGAATTTAGTTGAGAAAGATATAAGGATTGGTGTATCATTTGATTTTAGTTTAGTGAATGCACTAATGCGTCCTATGTCTATTGATGAAGATACTACTTGTGAGAGGGATTTTTTGGAAACATGAGCATGATGGTGTATGGTGTTGTCATTGATGTCAACCCATTGTAGTATTATAGAAGCGTTGGTATGGAGAAGACCAAATGGCGTGGATAATTGGCTAAGTCTCGGAGTGCAATTTTAGTGCTATAATGAATCAGTTTTGTGGTCTGCATTGCTCTGCTATGTAATATCTTGTCATGTAGTTTTGAGGTGTTGATGATGTGTATTGAAGGTGTTCAAATCCAAAGTTTCAAGGATATATGTCTTTTGCAGTTGAAGATAATGTTAATAGAGCATTGGCTTTATAATGGAAGTGTTACTAGTATAAAGTGCATATTGGAATACTATGCATTGGACACCGTGGATGAATATTATGCTATGCGGTTTTGAGGAAGTCTTTACACATGTCAGAAGTATGTGTGCTCCAAGTGGCGAGTGATTTGGTAGTTAGTGTGTCGAGTTGTCAATAAACAATTGTTTCATTTAGTTATTGCTTCATCAATTTTGTTATGTGGTGCCAACCTAAGGATTTTGAGGTCATGCAGAGTTGAAGTATGTAAGGAGAAGATTTATGGGAGTGATTATAGGTCATGCTGACTTATTTTGGTGTTATACACATTTTGGATCTCTTTGCAAGGCATTTGTTTTAAATTTTTAAGCTGGCGGGTTGTGTGGTACCCAGTTCATGCAATTAGGTTGAACTAATTGATGTTTTGGTTGGTTCTGGTATATATGCAAGGTTTATTCATTAAGCAAAGGTGATGATGTGTGTGTGTGTGTAAAATATGATGTAGCGTGAAGTGAAAATGGTGTAGTGGTAAAATATGAAGTGTGTTAAGTCAATTCTCATACCTTAATTGGAACTATAACTTCTTGTGCTCTAGGAAAAATTTTAAATGTGATTGACGATGCTAACACGTCATCTATTGTCTACAACAAGATACTTTAACCAATTGAACCAAGACCCCCATCCTAATAAAACTTGCTTTAAGGATTAATCTGAACCAGGGTGGTGCCATTAGCTATTGTGAAAAGAAATGGTGTGTAGTTGAGGGAAGTGGCACTAGGCTAGCATTGAGCAATGTTGTTTTGCCTTGCATAGTAGGCTGCAGTGCTCCCACACAAGTTGTACTTACTGCAGCACCTACATGAGTCACAGGAGAATCTTCCAGCTAGGCTACATGTTGGATCTCCCTCTGCACCACTCATCATCATCACTGCAACCACCACTATCACCATCACCATCATCATCACTGCAGCCACCATTATCATCGCCATCTTTGCTCACCTACAACCAAAACTGTATCTGCACAAACAAAGACTATCACCACTTACAAACAAATGGTTTATATAAAAATTGTTTCTATCAATATGAGAAGAATATATGTAAACTGAACTAAGCATTAGGAGGAAAATCCATTTATACCTTTAACAAACTTAACAAGATCGAAACCTTGCTTGTATTGAGATGCTTTGAAGCGTAGGAGGGAACTTTATTTATAGCTCAAGTATGGTAATTTAGTATGACAACAATTGGGAATGTATCTTCAGTGTGCCCCTGCATTGCTTTGAATTAACTATCATATTATCTGGGTTATTTTCTTTATAGCAGCCAACCAAATAGATTTAGATGAATATTCTGAATATATTCCACTTTCTTATGTTTAAGATCACTGCGAGCCTTTTTTATTATGATTTCATTGCAGGCTTTTGGAAATAAAATGTTATACTTGGGCAGTTTGTGAGGCATTGTCAGAATTGATAGTCAATCAGCAGTCACGTAATACATTTAATCCTATCAATAGCTACAATAATATATTTAATCCTGTCACTTACACAACACGCTTATTTATATTAATCTTGTCACTTAGACTTATTTATATTGATCCCCCACTTTCATTATTTATGTATTCTATTATTAAATATAAATATATTATATATATTATATATATTATTATAGTTATATATATATATATATATATTTTATTTATTTGATAAGTGCTACTAAGTGGGGGTAGCTCCTTCTGTTGATTGACATTCAAAAACCTTGCAGCAATAAGCAGAGGTAGGATAATCAGTGGTATAAATATCCAATGCCTTCTATGATGTCAGTAAGTCTAACAACAAGAAATCTTCAATATTGTACTTCTACTCAACTCTGGTTTTGAAAAGCCTCCAAGCCTTATAAAGCTTAACCTTCTTCTTGTCTTCACTAAGGTTTAGCATACCTAGTGCAAGCCCGTATTTTGGCTCGATAGGTACATTGTCGATGGTAGATATAACAACATCAACCAACTCTTCTTGGACATATCTAACGGTAGCCCGTACACCCAAGAGCTGCGCACCAACTACCTCCACATAGTTGTGGAAGAAGCATTCCATAACCAGACCATGCGTATGGCCGCCCGACCAAAAATTGGCCCTCACCACTTTCAACACCACCACTTTCTCCTTCTTCGACGCCCTTTGGAACAAGTAAGCTATCTGATTCATGCAAGATTTTGCGACTGGCCTAGCTTGATCCCTTCTACTACATCTACATTTGATCCCAAACAACGGTGCCATCTTTCTGTTTGGAGAGAAAACTAGGCTCAGAGATAATACTTATAACTCATTTTAGGCATCTAGAAGCATCGGTAACGTACCAAAAAATATTGGCAAATCTACACTCTTGCTAAGACTCGAAAGCGTGTGGACGACTAGCGCCAGTATTGGGTACAAAACACTTACTAAGGGGATTGAAACAAAGGATACACTCCACCAACGAATCACGCACATGCATCAGGCACATCTAAGTACTTTGGGGTAGACATCATATCCTTATCTATACACTCTCGCAAAACGAAGGGGATGGAATTGGCATTGAAAATCATCCTAAATAGAGATGACAGTGAAGAGACCCCAAAGTTAGCCAAGTAGTCAGCCGTTGAATTGGCCTCGCGGTACACATGTGCAACCGAATAGGAGTCGAGGTTTTCCAGATCCCACCCAATCCTATGCAACCAATTTCTCAACTTCCAATTTTTTATCAACATTTTTGCAGACAACAATAATGCAAATCTAGGAATCACCTTCAATGTCAACGACTCTGAAACCTTTCTCGATACAAAGCGATAAACCAACCGCCAAGGCTTCCAGTTCTGCCACATTGTTCATGGCAATACCCACATTGTTAGCCACAACCATAGACATTCCCCTTTATCATTCTTGATGATGCAACCTATCCTGGACATGCTTGGATTGCCCTTAGACGCCCCATCGAAGTTCAGCTTGTATCTCCCAGTCGAAGACGACACGCACCTAGCATCTGCCGAGAATTCTTTTGTTGAGGTGGATCCAAACTTGGGGGTTTGAGGTCCCCCCACTGCTTTTCTAATGCTTCATCCCAATTCGTGAATTGAGCCCCTTTTTCTTTCTGTCGATTGGAGTTCATCACCTCGCAAATACCAGCTTCGATTTTCTTTATTTTCTCCTCCATCGGTAAGCATTTCTCATAGAAGACTCTACGGTTTCTTTCCTTCCATAGGTGCCATACCAACATCGATGGAGCAACGAACCAAACATCCACCCAAACGTTCCTCTTCTTCGCAATCAGCCAACTCTGGATAAATTCCAATAGATTATTTTTTCGTGGAGTAGACCACCCAAGGGATAGGAGGAGCTATTGGGGTATGGTGATGTACACCATTGCATAAAATGTTTTATTCTATTATTGTAATTAAATAATTATTTAGTTATGATGCACCTTGGTGGTGTGGATAATCACACCAAGTAATTATTTGGTCCCACGTAATGATTGTATTGTAACATTGTATTACTATTTGTGTAGGAGACATGTTAGTAATTTAATATTGGGGAATTAAATATTGTAACAACTTAGTACCCAATATTAGAAAAGGGGTCAGTGGTTTTGTATTCACATGGTTTTGTGGTACATGGTTTTACCTTACCACTAGTTGTATTTGTGTGAGCTTGTGTATATAAAAGCAAACACAACGTAGTGGTTTTGGGTGAGGTGAACAAGCTGAGCAGGTTAGTTGTGATTATTGAGTATTCTTGAAGAGTGCATTTGTGAAGCATGGCATGGGATGTGTGGATTCATGCTTGGACACATGAGAGTGCATTAGAGGGCTTGATGTTTCATAGGTATTCATTGTAACTCTTGTATTTGCTTATGGCTGATTAATATGATGGAGTATGGATGCTTTTGGAGGCTGGGTTTTTCCCTCTTGAGGGTTTTCCCAGGGTAAATCTTGTGTTGTCTTGTGGCTTGTCTATTTGATCTTTGCATTTGGAAAACTTGCATGCATGTTAATCTCTCTTGGGTTATGTGGGAAATGGTTTAAGATTCTGGGTTTGAATGCAATATTTCCTAACAAGTGGTATCGGATCTTTCATGGTTGAAGATTTTTGTTATAACCCGGTTTGAGAGTTTTTGCAAAGTTGAAGCCATGGACATGCATGTAGAGTTTGAGAAATTACAAGGTATGGAACACATGTTGTAGGTGTTTTATGTAGATTTGGGCTTTTGGGTTGTCGATTTGTTGGGTTTATTGGATCTAAAGTTTTTCAATGTTAGGTGAAAAATGGTTTCTTAGTTTGAGTTTGCGTGTGAGGGTTTTGTGGGGAAATTTCAGAAATAACCTCTTGGAACAAAACGGACCTCATGGTTGGATTCAGGTTGGTGAAGACGAATTTTGACATAAAATTTGACCTACTTTGAAAAGTTGAATAAAAGGCAATTTTTTTAGTAAAAGTCCATTTTGCATGTGTAGAAAAAATCCTCTTTAAAAATGGAAAAATTATTTTTGATGGGTGTGTTAGAAAATCCCGAGCTTGAATTATTTTTGTAGAAAAATCCTTTGTCATTGTTTCTTGGTGAAAAATCTTTTTAAATCCTGCAAAAAAAAAAAAAAATGATGGTGGGAAGGGGGTTTGCAAACCTCATACCCACATGGTATGCACTCTCCGTACTCTGTGCCAACCGTAACTCCACATGGGTTGAGAATGTACGTCGGCCTCCATTAAACCGCCCTTGAGTTTTTTATTTGAATTTCATTCTATGGCTTTTTAGCAAAGTCATAATCTTTGGAACTCTTCTAAAAACTAAAGGTAGGCGTATGTTTTACTTAAAACTTTTAAACTAAATCCTTTTAAAATAACCCCCCCTCCATTTTATTAAGTTTGATTTTTTGAATGGAAGAAAAATCCACCAGATTTAATATATGAAAAATTAAATGGGTTTTAATTGAAGTGGCGTCCACCTAAATATTGCCATGTAGTCAAATCGAACATTTTCTTTAAACTTGCATAACTTTCACTCACTACGTCAGATTTTCGACTTCTTATAGTTGTTGGAAAGCTGGTTCTGAGCACTACGCTATGGTATAGGTTTGGTTCCTTAATTTTTACGTTTTGACATATTTTTGGAGCCTGGAAGTCAAATGTTCTTGTTTGCACAATTTTTGTCATATCTTTTGCATACAGAATTGGATTTTCGATTTCGAAGATGCGTCAGAGAGCATTTGTAGTGTACTATGTAGTGGTTCAGATTGTTTATCAATTTGTGGTGCAGGAAATGTTTGGTACTTGTTTGATTGCTTGTAGGAGCTTGAGATTCAGGGTGTGATTTTGTGAGCATCCGGATGAGTCAAGAGGCAAAAAATTGAGGGAGTACATGTTTTTATATGTTATTTATGATGTTATAGCTGATTATCATATTGGTGCTTCCTGGTATAGGTTTACAGGTAATTTTCAGAGTTAGGACTTTGATGGTGACAGGTACATAGGTTGTCTTCGGTTTTGAGGACATGGTTGGACATGGTTTGAGACTTGGAGTCTCGTATGGGTGATAGTTGAGTGAAGGTACAATGATGGATATGGTTATGGTGTCATGGATATGTAGGTTCATTTTATGCATTGTCTCGACATGATCATGTATGTGGTGTTTGGTGGTGATATGGTTTGATGTTAGGAGATTATAATTATCTTCTTGATGCTTATTTGGTTCCTTGACTATGATTACTCTTTTGTGGACATGGTTGGAAAATCATATCAGTGGTTGATTTGGTGTTTGAGTCTTGATGTCTACATGGTTATCTTCTTTGATATCTTGGTTTGTAGTTACTAATGTGATAATGAGTTTGCATGTTTCAGTGATTGGATCTACGAGTTATGTGGTTGGTAGGTATGCACAGCCTATTGATTACAGTGAGATGACTCAGATGTGGACTATCTATATCCACCAGGTTTGATTTATTGATGTTGCAGATTTCATTAGTTGGCCTTGTTTGTGGTCATTTGTGCATTGGTATGTTGCTTTGAGATTGAGAGGATGGATGATTTGAGTACTTGATTATTCGATTCATGGGACTTGTAGCATGTGGTTTTATCACGATGTCATGATAGCTTGGTACATTTATTGGTTATACACTTTCAGTGGGAGCTTTTAACAGTGATGACTTAGCGGTGTTGGATTGGTTTGTGATGTTTTGATGGCAGTTGTATGTATCTTCTTGGCTTGGAGATCTTGGTTTACTTGTATGTTACTGACATTGCAGTTGAGTGTGTGTAGACCTGGATGATCTTCATGGAGAGGATGGTAGTCATGATGCCATGTGTAGCTCATATCACGGTTCAATGGGAGTTGTTCACAGTGACATAGATGCATCATTGGTATGGTTATCTTCATGTGATTAGGGATATGTTTTCTTGGTTTTGAGTGTTTTCTATTATGTCATGGTTTACTCTTGATACCGGTTTAGATTTTGGCATGGTACTTGCTCTCTTAAGACCAGGATGTATATATATATATTATGGTGCATGTGATCTCCTAGGAGGAGATGGTTAGATCATATTGTCATGATAGGTTCTTGATTTTGTGGTTGGAGCTTTGACATTGATTATGTGTGAGTCTTTTTGTATTGAGTACATTGATCATTTGTCTGATTACTTCATGATGGTGTTATGTTGCATTTGGAGTTTGGCATGGATTGATCAGTTACAGGTGCTCGTGGATACTTAGAGATGTAGGTGATGGTTGGAGTTCTCTTGTGATTAGAGACATTTGCTTGAGACGGTTACTTTTTGGAGGTTTTAGTAGGAAGACCGAGGGAGCCTTCACCTGGATATGGACGTGAGTTCATGATGGACAGATAGAGGAGATTGTTCGTGGAGTGAGTCATGATGGCTTGGTTATCTTAGAGGAGCATTCTCATTCCCCACTCTTGGTCTACTTGACAGCTTATGTTTTGAGAGGTATTTTCCATTATATCTTTCAGATGTGTTGTGTTTTATGCTTTATCTTTCATAGACATGGATCTTGAGCTATGGATAGTTAGTTCTGGAGGATTCATTTTGAGAGATGTTATGGCATGGTTATCTCCTTGTTCATTTGAGTTATGATATATCATTCTTTGATGAGGATTGTTAGGAGATGATTTATGGGCTGATTTCCAGTTATAGGGATGGTTACTTATGAGTTTGATCTTCTTGTTTTGAGAGGCTTACATCCATGTTACCATTGTTACATTGATTTATATGTTGTATTTGATCTATGAGATTGGGTGTTGTGGATGTTGTTAAGGCTTTTCAGTTGGGGTAGTTTAGGAGATCATACTTGACACAACAATACACTTTTTGAGGTGTTGGTAGAAGGAAATTATGGTTTACAGGTTTCTCTCTTCATGGTTTCTCCTTGGATGTTCATGTTTTGGGAGGATGGTGGCAACATGTTGTGAGAGATTATGCAACTCTTGGGTTGTATGTGTGGATCATTGTTATTGTTCTTGGTACTTCATGTTTTGTTTGACTTAGCACACCTTGATGTATAGCGTGGATTGGTAGACTTGATATGCTTTGACATTACCTATGCAGTGGGAGTTCTTGGATATGTATGTACTTCATTGACAAGTTTTATACATGGAGCTTGGTTGCAATTTATAGGTTGCATATATTCTTGGCATGAGTTTACTGATGTATTGATACCTTGGAGATATGGATGGTTGGATGTATTAGCATGTGTTGTGGATGTTATTTCTAATCATGTGGGTTTTTTTACAATTGACAACAGCTTGGTAGAGCCTTTGTTATCACTTGGTTTTGATGCATATGCTCATGGATTGGTGCATCTTCACCTTGGCATGTTCCTTTTCTTCCATAGGTGGCACATTGGAGGATGAGAGGAGTTCTTTCTTGAGATGATGGTCACTTTGTTCTTATTGCAGGTATCTTGTTAAAGCATGAGAGCATGTTACAGATTCATGTGGTTTCATGGATGGCTATGATTGATCCAGGTGGATCCAAAACACCTAAAAATTTCACAGTCTTAGAATTCTTCCAAAGCAACATCAATGTGTAGAGCTCGCTGACACAATCTTGATGCAACTTTAATGGGCTCAAAAGGAGTCCTTATGCAGAAGTTATGCTCAGTCAAAGGTTTGGTCAAATAGGCAAATCAGGGGTTCAAAAAGGAAAAAAATTGATTTTCTCAAAATGAAATAAAAATGATGCCAAGTCGTAGTGCTCGTCGCGCTAATTCCAAAACTATATTCGGTTTCAAAAATGGAGCTCGTATGTGAAAGTTACGGCTGGTCAAAGGTTGGTCAAAATTTTGACTATGGTTGATGAAGTTAGTGTGCAAGCTATCCATTTGGAAACTAGCTCAAGGAATAGCCATGATAATCTATTGATGGAATCCAATAAGCAGAAAGGAAGCAAGAAAGGGAAAGAGAAATCACAGCGAACAACTACTATAAAGAAAGAGGACAAAAAGCCTTATTGCTCACATTGCAAGAAGGAAGGGCATGAAGATGCAAGATGTTGGAAATTGCATCCTGATCAAAAGCCTAAGTGGTTCAAGGATTGAAAGGGTAAGAAAAAGTCCACAGCTATCGTGCAAGACCTTTGTATGGAATCTGGTGATGAATCAAAGATTTCAGTTGTGGGTATCAAAGGTAAAACTCCTATTGTTAGTACTAGTTCTCATGCTTCTTCTCTAAGTTGTAATGAAGTACCTGTTGAAAGTAAGAGGAATGAATTTTTTCAAAACAAAGCAAGATTGATACACTCATAGATAGTGGATCACAAGTGAATCTAATCTCTGAACAAGTTGTTAAGCAATTGGGATTAAAGACAACACCTCATACTAAGCCATATCCATTGGGTTGGGTGAATGATAATGCTCGGTTACATGTGTCACAACAGTGTAAACTCTGATTTGCAATCACATCCAAGTTTGTGGATGAGGTAAAGTTAGATGTAATTCCACTTGACATTTGTGGGATGGTTTTAGGTAGTCCTTATTTGTTTGACACAAAGGCCATTTTCTACAGGGAACATAACAAGTATCATTTGTTTAAGGATGGATTTGAATATATTGTAAAATCTCATCACATGAAGAATGATAGATTTGTTGTAAACACAGGGCATATGAAAATGAATGAAAATGCAAGCAATGCTTTAACTCTCATTTATGTAACAACTAGTGATACTAAGCATGAAGATGATAGGGTGTCACAGACAATACAGTGTGAGGATCAGTTGCAAGCAGAATCAGGCCTTCAGCTAGAGGTGGTAAAAGAGGGTTTGAATATTTCATTTTCTAACAATGTTCTTGTTCAAGAGATCCATAATTTTGATACTATTTCCTTCACATCAATGTATTCAGTACTATTACTTGTTATTCTACTAGTTATTTCTATGTGGATGATGAATGTGATAGTGAATATTGATGAACATGCAGTTGATGGTATCAGTAAAGTTGCCTCATATTTCTTTCTGTTTGTGATGGGTCACATGTTCAAAATTTTAGCAAGAAGGACAGATGATACTGGGCAAGTGGGGCGACATTTCCCTAGCTCAAATTGTACATAAAAATAGACTTTTGGAGGTCTAAAAGCTTCTCAATGGGGAGGAATGATCTAGGTGGATCCAAAACACCTAAAAATTTCACAGTCTCAGAATTATTCCAAAGCAACATCAACGTGTAGAGCTCACTGACACAATCTTGACGCAACTTTAATGGGCTCAAAAGCAGTCCTTATGCAGAAGTTATGCTCAGTCAAAGGTTTGGTCAAATAGGCAAATCAGGGGTTCAAAAAGGCAAAAAATTGATTGTCTCAAAATGAAATAAAAATGACGCCAAGTCGTAGTGCTTGTCGTACTGATTCCAAAACTATATTCGGTTTCAAAAATGGAGCTCATATGTGAAAGTTATGACTGGTCAAAGGTTGGTCAAAATTTTGACTATGGTTGACTTTGATGACATCAGCAAGCTGACATGGCAGATGGTGACGTGGCAGGAGTGGTGAGTTGGGACATACATGGTGGAAAAAGAAATATGGATTAAACCATATTGTTAAAAGAAAATACTTATGGTTTAAAAATTATAAGATTTTTGTGATTTCAAGGAGGATTTGGTGGGATTTTATCCCTTAAAATCCTCTTCCCTTGCCCATAAAACAAGGAGAGGAAAAAAAATCCCGTAAACTTACATTTCAACAAATTAACCCCTTTAACCACCTTTCTCATATTTACTGGGTTTATTTTGAAGAATATCCAAGGAGATTATTAAGGGGCTTTTAAAAGATATTTTTTAAGATTATAATGTAAGTCCAAAATTATAACGGCCCATAGTTAAAGGGGTTCATTTTTTAATTGTATGGCTTGGAATTATAAAAGCCAAAGGTGGATTTATTTTTGAAAGATTAATTTGTTATACTAACGGGATATTAGTTATTTTTATTGTAAAAGGGGGAAATGGTTGGAATTTTTACTTGTATACGGGAGATATGCAATATTTGCAAAATAATATGGTTAAAGCCATATTAGCAAATAAATGTGTATATAAAGGGGTGATTTTTGTAAAGGAACAATGGAAAAATTATTGAGTAGAGAATTTTGTACGAGAATTTTCTTGGAGAGAATTTGAGAGAAATAATTCTTTGGAGGAGAATTTACAAGGTGTTTTTGTACACCAAAAATTGTAAAAGAGTGAGAGATTGTGGAGAGATTATTGCAGGTTCTTGGAGCTTCAGTATTGTAAGAAAGCATAATTTTGCTTGGCGATATCAATAAAGCCGTCCCAACATTGAGAAGCGGACCCAGAGACGTAGTCCACATTGGACGAACTCCGTTATCAATCTGCGTGTTGTTATCCTTCTATTTCTTTGTCTCATTCTTCTCTCTTCTGTCTCAATTTTCTCTTTAGTTTAAATTCAGTATTTGAATTTCTAATTACTTATTTTGTAATTTCAACGGTTAAAAGGCATAATCACGCAATTCTATATTAGATCGGGAAATTATTGTAATTAGATTTAATTTACAAGTTATTTTGTAAACTCTAATTACGGATCAATGATGATGTATATCATGCATTGATCCCTTATGCAATGTATACAACAAGTGGGAGAATGTTGGGGTATGGTGTTGTACACCATTGCATAAAATGTTTTATTCTATTATTGTAATTAAATAATTATTTAGTTGTGATGCACCTTGGTGGTGTGGATAATCACACTAAGTAATTATTTGGTCCCACGTAATGATTGTATTGTAACATTATATTACTATTTGTGTAGGAGACATGTGTTAGTAATTTAATATTGGGGAATTAAATATTTTAACAACTTAGTACCCAATATTAGAAAAGGGGTCAGTGGTTTTGTATTCACATGGTTTTGTGGTACATGGTTTTACCTTACCACTAGTTGTATTTGTGTGAGCTTGTGTCTATAAAAGCAAACACAATGTAGTGGTTTTGGGTGGGGTGAACAAGCTGAGCAGGTTGGTTGTGATTATTGAGTCTTCTTGAAGAGTGCATTTGTGAAGCATGGCATGGGATGTGTGGATTCATGTTTGGACACATGAGAGTGCATTGGAGGGCTTGATGTTTCATAGGTATTCATTGTAACTCTTGTATTTTCTTATGGCTGATTAATATGATGGAGTATGGATGCTTTTGGAGGCTGGGTTTTTCCCTCTTGAGGGTTTTCCTAGGGTAAATCTTGTGTTATCTTGTGGCTTGTCTATTTGATCTTTGCATTTGGAAAACTTGTATGCATGTTAATCTCTCTTGGGTTATGTGGGAAATGGTTTAAGATTCTGGGTTTGAATGCAATATTTCCTAACAGGAGCCAATCCCAACACCATGATGCATATTCGCAATTCAGTAGCAGATGATCCACAGTCTCTTCATCCTTGCAGTAGAGAGGGCACATGCTAGGACCTGAGATACCAATCAAAGCTACCATATTCCCTGTTAGAATTCACTTGTGTAGTGTTGTTCAAAGAAAAGCATCAACCTTAGGCAAATTGCTAGAATTCCAACATAGGAGGGTCAACCAATCACATTCCCTTGTGCACGTTGATTTTTGTAGCCCAGTTTAACTGAGTATTCCCCAAATTTGGATCCTATCCAAATTATATCTTCTTCGTTTGTTAGTTGAATTTTGCAATGCTCAAACATGTTCTTTAGAGCCTCCTTATCCTCAAGGGTAATGTCGAGGGTGTCCCAACATATCCACTCTACCTTAGAACACACCCCGACACCCAAAGATCGAACGTAGTCTAGTACCACCCTACTATTAGCATGTATTATCACCACCAACCAACCCTGGTCGCCAAAGGTTTTAGAGAGAGCAATGTGTCCATTTTAGGAGTCGAACTAGAAGTATGGCTTCCAACCATTCCCAATTTACCATGACAGGTGATCTTTTGTGATATCTCTACAACTCCACATGAACTTCCATATCACAGATTTTCTGCCAGTATTAGCCATTGTAAGGATCTAGTTCGATTCATCACTATCCAAATACTTCTTGTGTATGATCTTGCACCATTGAATCTCTAAGTTTCTATAGAGTTTCTAGCTCAACTTTGCACCAAGGGCCCTATTTTGTAGCGCTATCTGGTGAAGCTCTGTCCCACCATCAGCTTTGCTTTGGCATGCAGTATCCTAGATGATGAGCATTATCCTCTTCGCATCTTTGGCACCTTCCCATAGGAACTTCTTCATGAAACCTTCTATATCACTTAATGCCTTGTTTTTCATACCAAAGCAAGACATCAAATAGATTGGAATAACATATAACAAGGATTTAATCATAAGAATGCGGCTAGCTAAAGTCATCCCTTTGGTCTTCCATGCTTCAAACTTGAGTCTACACTTTGATATTGTATTCACCTAGTGTTTGAACCTATAGGCACCTTGGAAGAGAGGAGCACCTAAGTGTTTAGATGGGAGAGAAGTAATGGTGAAGCCAATAATATCTGCAATCTTTCTCTGGGTGGGACACTTCAAATTGAAGAAATAGATTTCAGATTTGTCCCTGTTGAGGACCTGACTTGAAGCCTTAGAATAAGCCTCTAAAGCACCTTTGACAACTTTCGCCTCTATAATGTTCCCTTTTGAATGAAGTTCTAGAATTAACCTATAATACCAAAAAGGTTTCATGAAATAAGGAATTCAATCAAATTTAATTATTTAACGACACAGTGGAGCAATACTATAAACTTTTATTTAAACCATTGTTCCTTCAAGATTACATGCAATCTAACACTAATTCCACAGTTTGCTAGATTAAATTAGTAAAATACCAAGTACTCCAAACTATCCTTTATTCTCCTCTAATCCACAAAGGGGTAGGAGTGGACCACGCATAAGGAAGCCCTTAGCACCTCTCTTCTCAGCCCAAAGGTAGTCAACAAACACCTATTGTACTAACCCCTTTGGCTCCCCTGGGCAGACCCGCAGTCATCCAGGAGAGTGGAATACTTCAAAGAGATCCTAGTATCTGCTCTCCTTCATGGGCGTCCAAACCTCCCCTCTTATGAATTGCAGGGAACAGTCATAGTTTGATGATTTTTCTCTCTTAATAAGAAGTATCACTGAATTATGTTATATTGCTAAAGCCATTTATACTTAAGAATTCAATATTCTCTACTATATTCGCTGGAATATTAATTCTTTGTTATTATATTAACAATGAACAAGTAATTAGGTTGGGTATGGCTTCATCATACCATATTTTGTCCAATTATTTCAGCCTTCACCGTATTTGGATGAATATCCTGTTTCAAAAGTTTCTTCCCAATCCGCGTTTCTGTATTTCGCGTTTTTTGTACCTCCCGTTTTTGTATTTCGCGTCTCTGTGCTTTTGCTATCATCCAATGTGATGCATTTCTCCTGAAATCGTGTGTCTCCATTCTCAACATCGTGTGGCTTTAAGAAGGACAGAGAGAGCATTAAGCGAAGTGTCTGTTTGTAGATTCACGTTGCTTCAGAGAAGCCCATCCACGATTCGTGGTGCTTCAGGAGGCTGTCTTTTAGGGTTGTCGAAAAATGACGTTAGAGTCACTTCTAGTTATCAGGTTTTTTTCTTGCAAGAATGCGACCATTACATTTTAATGAAATCTTTGAGTATTTTATAAATTCAACTCTTTTGGGGTTAATTAAGGATAATAAAATATTAATTCGGTTTAGAGGGGTTTGTAAAAATAATTTATAACTATTGATTATTTTAAATGAATATGTAACTTAGTCATTTATTTTTTGTTTGTCTATTTTAACTTAATAATATCACAATATTTTCATTATAAATGCCTTGGTAATAATGACTATTTTATTATATTTGTACAAAGAGAAAATAAGGGTTATTACAATCCACCCTCCCTAAGTTTGCTTGTCCCCAAGCAATTTTAGGTTTGGATGATCCAAGATACCTGCTTCCTCCCAAGTAGCGTCTTCGGTGGGTAAGCCTTTCCATTTGACTAAATACTCCTAGAAAGACCTGCTTCTTAATCTTTTCTCACACATATCCAAGATGACCTCAGGTTCAAGAATTAACTTCCCCTCATTATCTAGTGGGGGTTAGTTCTATACTAGGAACCACATGTTGTCCTAAAACCTTCTTGAGGTGAGATACATGAAATACGTTATGCATCTTGCTTTGTGTGGGCAACTCTAATTCATATGCCACTTCTCCTATTCTTCTTAAAATATTGTAGGGCCCGAAGAAACGGGGCTTAAGCTTTTCTTTTCCACTGACTTTAATGGAAGACTGTTTGTAAGGTTGTAGTCTCAAAAAGACCAAGTCACCCACTTCAAAAGTATGTTCCTTCCTTTTCTTGTCAGCATACAATTTTTGTTGATTGTGTGCTTGATGGAGGTTGTCCCTAAGTGAGTTCATAATGTCCACATTCTGTTGTACAAAGTCTTTTTCCCTTGGGACACGGCTCTGCGCTTTGATTAAATCCCCAAAGGAAGTAGCCTCATATCCGTACAATGCTTGGAAAGGACTCATACCAATAGACATATGATGAGTAGTGTTGTAACAATATTCCCCTAAGTGAAACCACTTGATCCATCCATTTTGCTGTCCTATGACATAGTTCCTTAAGTAACCCTCCAACTATTTGTTGACGATTTCTGTTTGCCCATCCGTTTGTGGGTGATAACTGGTGCTTGGAGTTAGTGTTGTTCTAGCCAATTTGAATAATTCTTGCCAAAATAAGCTGAGGAAATCGCTGTCTCTATCACTTATGATATTTCTTGGTAGGCCATGCAATCTGAAAACTTCTTTGAAGAACATATCAGCCACCTGAGGGGCCTTAAAATCTGATGATATAGCCATAAAGTGAGCATACTTGGTTAGACGATCCACCACAACATAAATGCAATCTTTGTTTTGAACCCTTGGTAGGCCTGTGATAAAGTCCATGGAAATACTCTCCCATTTTTGATCTGGTATGGGTAAGGGTTGAAGTAGTCCTGCCGGAAATACATGTTCGTCTTTATTCCTTTGACATACCATGCATTCTTTAGTATGCCTTAGTACATCCCTTTTTAACCCCTTCTAGGAGAACCTCTCTCTAATTTTTTTGCAAGTTTTGTAGAATCCTTGATGCCCCGCCAAGGGATTATCATGGTAATCCTTCAGAATTGTTGCCCTTACCTTTGATCCTGGTGTAAGATATATCCTATTTTTGTAAAGGATAAGTTCATCTATTACTTTGAAGTTTCCATCTTGTACCTTCCCTTCCAAAATGCTACTGGTGAAGGTGTCTTTGGCATATTCAGCTATTATGTTTGCTTTCCATTCAGAGGACATAGTCGTTACCGAACCCAAGTGGGGTCTTCGTGAGAGGGCATCTGCCATGACATTATTCTTTCCTTTCATAAACTCAATATCAAAGTTATATGCTTGAAGCTTACTTACCCATTTTTGTTGTCTATCATTTAGATCTTTTTGGTTAAGGAAGAATCTTAGACTGTTGTGATCCGTCTTCACAGTAAATTTCCCACAAATAAGGTACTGCTGAAATTTTTCCAAAGCATGCATTATTGCCAACATTTCTTTATCATAAATTGAATAGGTTCTTTCTGATTCTTTAAGTTTCCTACTTTCAAAGGCTATGGGGTGTCTTTTTTGCATTAATATTGCACCAATGCCTTCTCCCGAGGCATCACAACATAATTCAAAAGGTGACGAGAAATCTGGTATTGCCAATACGGGACATGAACTCATGACCTCTTTAAGTTTCTCAAAGGCTGATTGGGCTTCTTTTGTCCAAGTAAAAGCTCCTTTCTTGGTTAAGTCTGTCAAAGGTGTAGTGAGTTTTGAAAAACCCTTCACAAATCTTCGATAGTAGCTACACAATGCTAGGAATGCCCTAAGATGCGTTAGGGTTATAGGCTTGGGCCAACTTTTAATGGCCTCTATTTTTTCTTCATCAACTTTTACTCCTTCCACACTAATCTTATGACCAAGATACAAAATTTCTTCCATCCCAAATTCACATTTGGACATCTTTGCAAATAGAGAGTGTTGTTCAAGTATTCCCAATACTTCTTCTAGGTGTCTTAAATGTTCTTCCCATGTTTTGTTGTAAATAAAAATGTCATCAAAAAATACTAGTAGGAATTTCCTCAATTGTCCCCTAAAGACATGATTCATACAAGACTGAAAAGTGGCCGGGGCATTTGTGAGGCCAAAGGATAAGACTAGAAACTCAAAATGCCCATAATGACACTTGAAAGCTGTTTTGTGAATATCTTCCGCTCTTACCCTTATTTGATGATATCCTGAGCGAAGATCTATTTTTGAAAAGTATACTGCACCATGAAGTTCATCTATCAATTCATCAACCCTTGGGATAGGATACCGATTCTTGATTGTTTTCTTGTTAAGTGCTCAATAATCTATGCACATTCTCATTGTGCCATCCTTTTTCTTTACAAGCACGATTGATGAGGCAAAAGGGATAGAGCTAGGTTGGATGTGTCCCATTTCCAATAATTCTTTTATGGTCCTTTCAATTTCCTCTTTATAATCCCTAGGGTGACGGTAGGGTGTGGTAATAGCAGGCTTTGCCCCTTCTTCTAGTTCTATAGTGTGTTCAAATCCTCTTTTCGGGGGTAATCTAGGAGGTATATCTTCAAATACTCTTTTGTGTCTTCTAAGGATAGGTTTGATATCAACGTGAATGGATTTCTTTTGTGAAACAGATTTATCAAGTATCATGCATTGTGCCATCCATTCACCTTTCCCCTTCCTAGACATCATGACAACTAAAATCTTAGAAATATGGTGAAGTCGTTGCTTAATGAATATATACATATATGGCTTGTCAAAGTGGATATTATTCTTACCTTATAATTTTTTCCATTTTCTTGGATGAAACCATCCTTGGTGATCCATCAGCTAAACCTTGGAGGAGAACCTCTTCCCCTTTATGTGAAAAACATAGTTCCAACTTTGGAAGATCCAAGAAAAATCGCCCCAATGAATGTATCCATGGAGTGCCCAAGATTACGTCTGTATCTCCCAAATTGACCACGTAGAAGTCCTCTGTAGTGGGGTGCTTCCCCAAGGTTATGTCTAGTTGTGGAATCTTCCGGTTGCAAGAGGTAGTGGAACCATCAGCTAAGGCTACTTGAAAACCCTTAAATTCCTGAGTACCAAGTTTCAGCCTTGATGCTAGGTTTGTGTCAATGAAATTGTGGGTTGCCCCACTATCCATAAGAGCAATTACCCTTTTCCCTTTGATTGTACTTTTAATTCGGAAAGGGTGATGTTTTGAGGCTCTTGAGATGGCTGCCAAGGTTCCTTTTTCTTCTTCACCATATCTTATCTTCTTGTTAGGTCTTTCAAATTCTTCTGGTTGCTCACTATCTTCTTTATCGGAAAGGGCTCCCATGTTGTGAGCTTGACTTCTACACCTATGGCCCTTGAACCATTTTTCTTTACATCTAAAGCACAAATCTTCTTTCTTAAGTCTCTCCCTTTCTTTCTCAATGTCCTCTTTTTTACATTTATGCCCCTTATACCATTTTTTATTGCAAGTGTAGCATAAATCTTTCCTACGTATCTCTGCCCTTTTTCCCTTTGGGAGGTCCTTTTTATGTTTATCTTTTTTGTAAGGGAAAGGTTTAGATGACTTTACTGGTGTAGATGTATCTTCTAAGGTGAGTGCTTTATCAATGGCGTCATCTAGAGAAGTAGGTTTAAAGGCGCTCACCAATCTTTTGATGGAATCCCTTAATCCCTCGACAAAAAGGTAGGTGAGGCGATCTTCATCAATTCCTTTTACCCTAACAGAGATTTGTTGAAATTCGGAAACATAATCCTCAACGGATCCTTGCTGCTTTAGGAGGGTCAATTCCTTGAAGTCTCTTTGAGGATGTTTCCTATCGAACCTTTTAATAAGTTTTTGAGTGAATTCCTCATAAGATATTTTATTGTTATACCCCTGTGTGAGGGTGCCATGGAGCCACCATTCATGAGCCAACCCCTCAAGATGTAATATAGCAAATTGTACCGCATCCTCCTCTGTCATGGGACTTAGATTTAGATAGCTATTCAATTTTTGTATCCATGAGTAGGCTGTGATTTTATTTGATCCATCAAAGCTTGGTAGAGTTAATTTGTTAACCTTTTGTTTAAGATCTTTACTTGATTGTCTGTCCTCTTTATGGGGAATTTCTAGTTTCTTGGCTTCTAAGAAATTTCTAAAAGATATGATCTCTCTTATGTCGGGATCTAATCTTACATAGGCCGCAACGGTGTCTTCCGCATTTTGCAGTGGGGGATTGTTCTCACCTTCCATCATGGTTTCCTTCCTAGGTAGGAAGTTTGGTCTTTGAACCCTTGGGTTTGAGGAAGTATTGTTATCATTATTGTTTTCAGAATGGTTTGAATTTATATCCCTCCCATTTGAACTGTTATGCCTGAGGTTACTCATAGTGGCATTCATATCCTGCAAGGCTTGAAGTAAGGCTTGGCTTGTTTTTTCATTTTGCTCTATTAGTGCTCGTGTTTTACGTTCATTGTTTTCCATGAATGTTCTAAGCTCATTCCCTAATTGTTCACCCATGATGTCAACAGTTTTAGGGTTCTTTCTGTGGTAGACTTTCATGTACCAATTTCCCCCACAAGGTGGCAGGAAAGAGGCTCTGATACCAATTGTAATGTTCCCCTTTGAACAAAGTTCAAAAAATTTCCCTAAAATACCAAAGGTTTTATGAAAATAAGGAATTCAATTAGATTAATTATTTAATGATACAGTGGAGCAATACTATAAACTTTTATTTAAACCATTGTTCCTTAAAGATTATATGCAATCTAACACTAATTCCACAGTTTGCTAGATTAAATTAGTAAAATGCAGAGTACTCCAAACTATCCTCTATTCTCCTCTAATCCACAAAGGGGTAGGAGTGGACCACGCACAAGGAAGCCCTTAGCGCCTCTCTTCTCAGCCCAAAGGTAGTCAACAAACACCTGTTGTACTGACCCCTTTGGCTCCCCTGGGCAGACCCGCAGTCATCCAGGAGAGTGGAATACTTCGAAGAGATCCTAGTATCTGCTCTCCTTCATGGGCGTCCAAACCTCCCCTCCTATGAATTGCAGGGAATAGGCATAGCTTGATGATTTATCTCTCTTAATAAGAAGTATCACTGAATTATGTTATATTGCTAAAGCCATTTCTACTTAAGAATTCGATATTCAATACTATATACATTGGAATATTAATTCTTTGTTATTATATTAACAATGAACAAGTAACTAGATTGGGTATGGCTTCAACATACCAGATTTTGTCCAATTATTTCGGCCTTCACCGTATTT
>VDFB02000009.1:13764835-14061045 GCA_007258455.2 Sequoia sempervirens
AAATGCCTTGATGAAGCAAAAAAAAAAAATTGGTTTGGGTACAACAAAGAACAGCCACAAGCTCTCAAGGACGCCATTGATAGATCTGAACAAGGTTTTCATCCGTTCTTCAATTTTTCTTGTAGATCTGAAGCAGAAGAGGATTGTTGTTTTGAGGATTGGACCTAGAGATAGATTTTTTTTCAGAGAATATGATAAAACTTCCAATCCATCTTCTGTCTATTTCCTCTCTTCTGGTCTTAGGTTTTCTTGCATTTGATAGAAAAAGCAACAGGCTACATCAGATCAGATCAACTGGGTAGATTTAGCATTATTTTCCAGAGAAACCCATCTCGACAAATTTTCCAAAATCAGCAAAACTTGCTGCCCCTATTTTTGGGGGTTTTTCCGGAAAAGTTTCAGAATCCAAATTCTGAGGAACTGGGTTTGTTCAGCATTGAAGCACGAACAAAACCCATGTGCCAGATTTTTTCCAGAAAAATACTTCTCGGCAAGGAGCTATTTTCAGGGGTTTTTCAGAAGTTGTCTAAACACATCCGTGTTTACAGTCAACAAGCGAGTTCTTCTTCACAGAATGACAATTTGGTGTCCTTGGGCTCCAATTGAACAACTAGACATTGCACCAACAACTCTCCAACCAGATCTTACACACATTGTTGGAGAGCAAACGGACATCATCAACAGTCTGCAGATCTTTATCTTTGAAAAGAATACATCTCCCGCTTAGTGGAGACCTGTAGCAGTTACTCTGGACGAAGAAGAAAGAAAGATTGATCTTGCAGCAAAAGACCAATATTACCATCTCCTGCGTGGTAGTAAGCACCTTGGCTTGCCAGCTGCGAAGAGATCATTCCAAGCACGAAGCCGCCAAAGTTACCAAGAGCAATAGCTTGCGCAAGAAGAGATGTCGTGTCATCAAAGCATGGACTATCCGGAAACGGAAGAAGTCAACACATAGATCAAGGAGCTATTGACCAGGAATGGTGAAGTGTGAAAAGACAGCTAGGAAGGACGTCCTACCTTCCAATTGGCATTTATGATACTTGAAGTTGACTTGATGCCTCATTCCAAGTCAATTCAAGAAGGCATTAAATGTAGTTGGAGTTAACTTGATATCTCTTTCCAAGTTTAACTCCATATTCCTTAAATCATGCATTGTTAGATCCCACTGATTAAGGATGTCTAATTGGCTTCCATGATTTGTGGATCTTAGATCTCCACTAAATGTGGATGTCTATTTTTGAGGGATACTTTCATTAAAGTTCACCTTTTGTTTACTTTCAGTCAACTGAAGTAGTTTCCAGTTGACTCTTTGTTTACTTTTAGTTAACTGAAGTAGCTTTCCAGTTAACTGCTTGTTCCCCCTTTTTAGGAATAAATCTTGCTAATTGATTGGAAAGAACTCATTGTTAACTCAAGGAGATTTTGGGGTTGCCCACTCCTTTGAGTTCTATAAATAAGAGCCTTGGGCTCATTATTTGTTTAACTTTTACTTGCTATTCAAAATTGCTATGCCATTGTTGCCAACAACTTTGAAAGCGGATATTTGTTCACTCTTGGATGAGAGTTCGTTGGTCGATTGTAATTGTGCATGATTTCGTGCCTTTGCTTTCCCAACCTTTGTAATTCGTTGATGAAGCTTTGAAGGAGAATATCAGAAGGCGCTTGCATTTTGGTCAATCTTTTTGAGTTGTGTCCACGTCTTGTGTTTAAATAGCTTGTTGTTTCATTTCCCTCCTCGGATAGGAGTCCCTCCTTGGACATTTGTTATTGACAAGTTGTCGTTTGTTGTTGTTTAATGTATTGACTTCCAAGCTATACTTCGGATAGGAGTCCCTCCTCCTTAGCAAGCTCGCTGGTCAAGGCATCGTAAATTTGTTGTTTCTCATAAACTATTTCCTAGACCATACCTCGGATAGGAGTCCCTCCTCCTTGGCAGGTCTCAGATCTAGTTTACCGTATAGAGTGTTTGCTTGTACCAACCTTATCTTGGTGTATACTCGAGAGTTCAAAGCCTCGGTTATATTCACAGGAGACGGCGAATTCAGGTGATCCAACCAACCCATTCCCGCTCCTTTACCCTCATGCTTTGTTTACCTTGAAGGTATTGGATAGATAGAAGCTAGATTAGTCGTAGTTGAGATCTGCAGAAACTAGAGAAAAAGCTTAGCTACGGCGCATTGTGTTTGTGCACCCTTGTGTCCTACCGCTGAAGCATAAAAAGATAGGAACTTTAGTTAACATTTCCCTTCCTTACGCATTGCTCCCAGCAGAGAGGGACTTCTCCTCTTTAAATAACGAAGAAGTGTTGCAAAACATTTGAAATAGCTGAACGCTTACAATCAGCACTCCAGAGGTGCTAATTTAAACGCCAACACTCCTCAATAGAAATACTCTCTTTAGCGTACCAATCTGGTGAGCGAAGTGGCTGCCGAGCAATCTGATCTCTGACATATGAATTGAGAAGAAGTTCTCCATCGTCATCTGATAAACCATCAACATCTTCTGATAGATAATTAGAGAGCTGAGCGATAGTGAGTCTACAATAGTGACGACGACGAACCTCAAATTCATCTTCACAATTAGCCCAAAAATCTTCAATTGCTAGCTTATGTGCAATCCTTCACTCTAACCTGGCTGCATAATGACCCAAAGGATCATAAGAACGCCTCTCAGTATGAGTTTTGAGTTTGAATCTTTCCATCTCGGTTGACATATGCCTAGCATCTGCCGCAGTTTTGCATGTGAAAATACCTAATCCGAATAGAAAAGTAGCCGTAGTCTTATGACGACTGCGAAGAAAGGAATGAACATGTTGCATCTGTCTGAGAAATTCCATGAAGATGATCTTGTCTGAAGGATACCTTGGCAACATCTGAGGCTCTCCAACATATCCATAAACCCGGATGTATGTGAAAGTAGGGAATTGGATAAACCAATCCGCCCAAGTCTGCATTGCTGATTTTGCTTCTGCAGAAATCCGAATGTGCATTTCGTTATCAAGATCTCTGACTGTCCTCATAGAAAAGTGATCATTCACTTCCCGGAAATCCTGTTCAGACTTAGAAAACTCCAATTGAGAATAGTACTCGTGAACACGTTGAACCCCAAGAGTGCCATTATTCTTTAAGTGCCTATAGTGGCCTTGGAATGCAAGTAAGTAGACCAAGTAGGATATCATATGAAACTCATGAAACCTAAGAAAATCAGAAATCTACTGATGTAAGCAATCACAAATCAACATAGCCCAGTCAAAATGTTCTGTGCCATCAAGGATCCTGGAAATAAGATAAAACATCCATGGTCGGAAAGTGCTAGCATCCTCTTGACCTGTAACTCGATTGAGCAAAATTATCAAAACAACAATCTCGTCGTTGAATTCACCACGACCAACCTTTTTAGGCATGTTAGTCTTTTGAACTTTCAACCATCTCTGAGCCACCTTTCTCTGTGAACGTTCTTGATCTCCATCCCATATCTTTTCACAGGCCTCAATAACCACAGTGAAATTATCTGAACGAGGAGGAATAGCAAAACATTTCTCTACATCCTTCGGCTTGAGACTGCAGATAACCCTCCCATCAACTGATCTGATTTGCTGGGAAGATGAGTCATAATGCTTGATACAAGCAAGAACAAACTCAAGATCAAAAGTGGTGATAGGAATAGATGCCGTTGCCAGCAATCCGGAACGTTCAATATTTCTCAATGAATTGTTGCTAACATCCATTCAAGATTTCTCAATGAATTGTTGCTAACACCCTCCAAACTACTCAGATTAACCACTAGATAAACATGACTTAAGTCCGTGTCTGAAGTTCTGACAAAATCATGTATAAGAACCGATTTCGTCCTATAATCAATGAGATTGAACTGCATTTTGAAAATGAATACTTTTGACTATAAAGTCGAATATACTTGGACAATTTTCTGGAAAAGCTGAAAATCTTTGAACAAGGCTAAAAATAGCCTATGGTGGGAAAATTTTCTGAAATGTGGGTTTTGGGCAGAATCAAATTCTAAGACAACCCAGATAGCTCGATTCTCAAAAAGATGTGTTTTAGGTCCACATGCAAAGAGATTCTCGGAAAAAAGCACAGAGCTTCAGAATGAAGGCTACAGGGCAAATTTCTCGAAAAAAAATCTAAGACGTGGGTTTTGCTGCAAATACTGAAGTATGCGAACCTA
Organism: Sequoia sempervirens; assembly: GCA_007258455.2. Taxonomy (NCBI): domain Eukaryota; kingdom Viridiplantae; phylum Streptophyta; class Pinopsida; order Cupressales; family Cupressaceae; genus Sequoia; species Sequoia sempervirens. Next base: position 13,769,024 of record VDFB02000009.1, read on the forward strand.
GATGATCAAACTCTGAAAATATGTTGAATTTCTTTGACATGCGAAGAAAGTACCTAAGATGAGAAATAGAATAAATAAGACAGAAGAAAGAAAGTTTTATTTGCTCTGCATCTATAGAATTCGCTTATCTCTGTTTTTGAATTTGATGAAACCTGCATGCAAACTGAAAACAAAGTCTGGAATATTCTTCTTCTGAACAAACTGAATCTGTTGCTACGAAGAACGCTGAAATTTGACACGTGTAGCACCTTCAAATTGCTGCTCGCTCAAGAAGAATGTATTTCTCTAAGCTTGGGATGAAGAATAATGGACGCCTAAGCTTGGATAAATAGACTTTCATTACCAAAATTCATAGCAAATGCATGCAACCTTAAAAATGGCGCTTGAATTATGATTGAACCCCAAAAATCCACGCCTAGTCAATGATTGGCTCTCAATTTAGTTAATTGAAGACTAAAATGAGCTAAATAAAGCACCATGCCTTAAGACTAAAGTTGCCATATTAAGACTTCAGTTGCAAAATCCATTTAAAGCATCATACATATTAATCTTCAGTTGACAATCCATATTGAATTCGCCATACTTCATTATTTCAAAATGTATACTTTAGGAACTAAGGCGTCACTCTTAAAGACTGAAGTTAAAATATATAGTGAAGTGCCAACTTCACAAAATTTTCACAAAACTTTAACTAATGCGCCATGCATTCAAACTCAAGTTGACTCTTGACATGCACTTCAATTAAGTGGACATGCAAACTAGTTAACTCAACATGCAAAGTCAATTAACTGAACATACAAATTGGTTAACTCAACATGCAGAACTGACAAAGCACTCAACATGACAAAATGTTAACTGGAGATGACAACCCAGAAATCGTTCTGTCCAACTGCAAGTCAAAATTCAAATATTTAACAATATTCAAAATTCTTCTTTAAGGTGCAGATGTGGTTTTGAAAAACCATCTTTGACTTCAGGAGTTTTTCTCCAGACTTAGCCATTTTTGATGAAAATTGACATTTAAACCTCTTTCAGGACCTCTATTCATCCCCTGACACTGGCTGACTGACTTCACTGATTGACTGGCTGATAGGTGCATCGTAGAGCAAGACAAAAACTGACCAAAAGATACCTTGAGACTGAATATCATAAAACTAAGATCTGAAGGGTCAAAAATCCAAGCGCCCTTTTCAAAAACTGCTCTTTTTCTCAGTGTTAGTCAAATTTTCTCTTCTCGGATGTGGTTTTGAAAAACCATCTTTGACTTCAGGAGTTTTTCTCCAGACTTAGCCATTTTTGATGAAAATTGACATTTAAACCTCTTTCAGGACCTCTATTCATCCCCTGACACTGGCTGACTGACTTCACTGATTGACTGGCTGATAGGTGCATCGTAGAGCAAGACAAAAACTGACCAAAAGATACCTTGAGACTGAATATCATAAAACTAAGATCTGAAGGGTCAAAAATCCAAGCGCCCTTTTCAAAAACTGCTCTTTTTCTCAGTGTTAGTCAAATTTTCTCATCTCCATGTTGTACGAAGGGAAAAAAAAATCCTCCATAACTTTTGACTGACCAAGTTTCAGGACTAGATAACTGGTTCACTGCGAAGCTGACTTCATTCCATATGACAGCTGCAAAGGTACATTTCTTCAGAAAACATCATCTGAGAGGTGAAAATCAAGGGCATCTTTTTGAAAAGTTGCTCTTTTTCCTCCAAAGAGCCATTTCTGAAACTGACCAAAATAACACTAAAACTCAGACTGCAGGTTGCTGAGTCATCTTCTGATTTGACGGAGATAGGCAACGGAAAGCTGAACATAACACGGTCAAACTGAATATCTGAGATGATCAAAAAAAGGCATTAAGGGCTTTAAAAGCTCAAGTGCCTTTCTGAAATTGCGCTCTTTTGCTTTTTCCTTGATATTTTGACCAAGATTTGACCCCATGTTTAACCTCTGGCTCATGCATTCAACAACTCAGATTCACCCATTGACGGCTGCATTGCGAAGCCTGAACAAATTTGAGACAAACATCTCGGGTGGCATTCAGTCAAAAACCTTCATTTGACACTTCAAAAAGATGGGCGCCTTTCTCAAAAGTTGCTTTTTTTTCTAGTGTTAGCCAATTTTGTCGTTCCTCTCATTTTCCAATATATCTTCCACAACTCGAACAAAATAGGTCCATTTGACAGGCTTGATAACTCGTTGCGAAGTTGGCGTGATACCAAACAAATGTCTGCTAGAGGTGACAAACCCTAAAAAAAGGATCTGAGCCCCTAAAAGATAGGGCGCCCTTTTGAAATTGTGCTCCCCTCTCCAGAGATAGAAAAATTTGACGATCTTCCTTCAGATTTTCACTTTTCTTGAAATTCCTTAGTAACAGACTAACATGAAACTAACACAAGCTCCATATTTAAAAAGTCCAAAAATGACCTTTTGACATCACTTTAACAAGATTAAGACTCAATCAAGCAAAATGCCTTAGTGAAGCAAAAAAAATTAAAAAATTTGATTTGGGTACAACAGTATGAAGATGTACATTCAATAATGTAAATATTAATATTTTTAACCCTTTGATCTCATTTACATTATGGCGCAATCCAATACTCTTATATTAGTCTAGTTCAAGGTCTAGATAATGTTTGTACTTCCATTTATATTCATTATGGCCTCAATAGTTAGCCGTAAGTTACATCATATGATCAAAATGTAGGTACATCCTACTATTGCTAGCATAAAGTTTGACATACTTCCCTTAAGACAAGGTCACTATATACATATCCAATTGTTGTACTACAAATTATATACTAAGATATCTCAACACATTTTAAATTTTCAAGTATAAGAACCCACACAATTTGATCCATCATAGTGGCATTCTCACTATATCTTGAATAAACATGCAAGAACTAGTATATGATTATCCCCTACTAAATAAGGTGACTTAGATCACATGCTATGTAACTTGGTATCTTACATAATTTATGTCCAATTAACGTAAGCTAGATCAAGAATTTCCCATAAGGTTCCAACCTATAACAAATTTTTCATACCTTAAATGAATTAACTAAGTGGTTAAATATTCAAGAGCTAGTATGAGACTATCTAAACTCAAAATAGATTGTCCATGAGCCTAATCAATGTAGTCAAGGAAGAGAACATAGGAATTGAGTCCTTTCTTAAGTACCTAACCACAATTGGGTATACAACTTTATTAGAGAACTAATATCATGGTAATGAAACATTACAAGTTTACAAACCCTTCCTCTAGATTTACTCAAGCATTTCCTCATAAATATCATAATTTATTAAGACTTTATCTATGATTCCAAAACATACATTCATAAAGTGTGGAATTTGAGCATACCATGCCTTTTGCTAAATCTATTAGCTCATTCTATGATATAGGGTTCTTCTTCCTTACCAGAAATATAGATTTGAAGGAGACAATCACCTAGCCATAATATATAGCTATCTCTAGGATGTTTAGGATGAGGTCCATCACTAAGATTATGGAGTAAAACGTAGTGTTATGAACACATAGGGGCAATTATAGTTTGTTACATACAAATAAATAATTTAACCTTAAATATGATCTGAGAAATCCATTCATAAGAACATAATATCTTGCCTTTTAGTATTCTATGGGTAGCTCAAGGTTAAGATTCCATAATTGAATCATTGTACAACAATGCCTTGATAAATCTGCGTGGTTCCAAGAATGTTTGTTAAAATGCCTCAAAGAAAATAGGTCTCATGGAATTCCTTATTTGCAAAGTAAGTTCAAGTGGTTTGTAGCAAGGGCCTCAAAATCTCTTAAATGAATGCAACTAGTGAGTGTTGGCCCAAACACCAAAAATATTAATGACCTTACTTATAATGGTAATCATGTGAAAGTGTTGACCTAACTTGATCACCTTTGGCTGAGTAGCTAATTCAGAAGTAAATATATTCGAATAGAAAACATGAAGGAATGTACTTATCTTTAAAGTTGGCACCAAAAATATTGTTGATCGAGACCCTAAAATATGTTGTTGTGTCTTCTTTTGCCTTTGTTCAATGTCTATAGCCCCTACTCCATCTTGAATCTAGGGCTTGGAATTATATCATTAATTTGCATTTAGACCACCCTTTTCTTCCTAGATACACCTCCTTGAATGGACCACCACTCCGAGTTATAACATCCCCCTCTACAATGATGAGAATTTCAGCAAAAGAGACAATACCCAAGCAAGCTATATCCAGAGCCTCTTTGATTTCATCTATTACATCAAATGCCCTCAATGAGTTAATGTTGGATAATCCATTCTTCTCTCTATCCCGGTAAGGGGATCTGTTGTGACCTTTTCACACATCGCCCCATTCAAAATGGGGACCCCCTAATTTTTGCTCCATTATGGTCTTTTGGCTTGGGTTTTTGTCTCTCTCTCTCTCTTTCCGTTTCTTTTCTATCTGCCTTTCCAGGGATGTATCCACCATTGAGCTTAAACGTGAAATTTGGCCAAGTCTTAAAATTAGGGTTTGATTCCTTCACGCCAACCTGGGGTCAAGCAAGGTGAATAAATTGAAAACAGAGATTAACATTGATGTCAGTATGCTTCCAACAGGCTTCCACTGAAATTTCTTTAGATTCCGGCTACTTACTATTTTTAGTAAGTGTGAAATTTGGAACATCTTCTCGACACTTTTGGAGTTTCGACAATCACACTGCATTCAAAACACATCAAGTTACTTGCATGCAAAATTTGAGCTGAAACAAACAACTTACTATTTTTAGCAGTTCAGCTTCCGAAGCAAATTTCAGGGCTTGGATGCAGGATTTTTCGACGCATGTCTAGAGATTCCTTCTGGGTTTTCAGAGACCTTTGCGACAGTATAACATGCAAAGTGAGACGACAACTTTCAGAGTTCAGCGTTCAGAGGCTATTTTTAGGGTTTGCATGTCAGGGTTTTCTTTGCATGTCTGCATATTCTTTATGGGTTTTTCGAGAGCTTCGCAATGATGTGACATGCAAATGGAGATGGTCACTCATTTGGGAACTTACTATTTTTAGCAGGTGCATCCTAGCAGCTGCCTTCCAGCACTTCAAAATCACGAGCTGATCGCAATGCAGCAGAAGCGAGAACAAACGGAGATCATTTGATATGCATGCAGAACAAATTAGGGTTTCCAGCTTCGGGGCCTAAAAAGAGAGGTAAAAAGTCAGAATTTTCGAAAACCGGTGTAAACCACCGCGATCAACATCTTTCAAGCTATCTGTTGGTAAAATTTGAAGACAAACGAAGCACTTACTATTTATAGTAAGTCATTTTGGAAACAGGCTAAAAATAGCAAATCAGTTACAGGCGTCGATGCCAATAGGCAGGTCATGTGGTGAGGAGCGAATCATTCGAATTTCAAATCAAACGGAGTTGTGGAGATATCAGAAATGAGCAGTTACTATAAATAGCAAACCACCTTCAAAAATGGGCTAAAAATAGCAGGCCAACCCGAAATAGCAGTGTCAACAGGCCAACAAGGTTGTGAAGATGCAGTATCTAAAGTCTCAAGACAATCTGAGCTTCTGAAGTGCAAGAATTAAAAGGCTTACTATAAATAGCAGGCATGGATAAACTGGTGAAGACGAAGAAAAAAATGGCTAAGTATTGGATTTCATCTTGCAGCACCCAGGAAATGTGCCCAAGGTGGTAAAGGCATCAAGAAATTTTCTAAGTGTTGGTCTCGTCCTGCAGCTACCCCAAAATGTGCCCTCATCTCCAGCATGTGATGAAAAAATTCTAAGTATAAAAATCCTCCTGCCTAGCTAAAATGCGCCCAAGTTGATGAAGAAGTTAAGAAAAATTCTAAGGCATGAGTTTTGTCCTGCTCACTGGGTGAAATGCGCCCACCTTGAGAGTTTGATGAGAAAAAAATTCTAAGTATAAAACTTCGTCCTCCTCCTAGGCTCAAATGCGCCCATGCAACAAGAAAGTCAAGGAAGTCAAAGTTTTTCATCCTGCACACACATCCAAATGCACCCACCTTGAGAGTGTGAAGCATAAAAAAAATTTCTAAGGCAAGACTCCATCCACCTTACATGGCAAAATGCGCCCATGAAGCAAGTGAGTCAAAGGGGTCAACAAAGTTCGTCCTCCTTACATGTGCAAATGCGCCCAAATGAGGCCATGTGAGGACAAAAATAAGGGAGATGAAGAGTCACATGCAAGGCGTTGGAAATTTTAAATCCCTCTCACCCTCTTATATGCGCCCATCCTCCTCCTAGGCTCAAATGCGCCCAAAAGGGGCCATGTGAAGACAAAATAGGGAAGTCCAAGGGTCATCCTTCATGAGATGTGATATGCGCCTAAGCTGAAGTCAATAAAAGGGTGAATGAAGAGTGTGAAAGTAAAATTAAAGGATAAAATTGCTAGGCGTATCCTCTTTCATATGCTATATGCGCCTAAGGTGAAGTGTAAGTGGTAAACAAGGTAAGGGGTGAGATGATTAGTGCTAGGCGTTGAAAGCTTGTCCCTCTTCACACATGATATGCGCATAAGGTGGTGAGTGAAAAATAAAATATTGCTAAGGTGTTGGAGTTTTAAATGAAAATGTCTTTCAAGTGTGAAATAAAATGCAAAATAGTGAATGAAAAATAAAATGTGCTAGGCGCCTTCATGGAAAATTTTCCAAGTCAAGTTGATAAATTTCCACCACTGGCAAATACGTATTGGATGAAATAAAATTTTTCTCACAGGCAAGGTGAACAAAGTTGAACAAAATTTCCTAAGGCAAAAGAATTTTCAAGGTGATTCAAAAATTTTCTAAGGAAATATTTTCTTCCTTTAGAAAATACGCCTAGACCTTAAAGGTGATGAAATTTTTCTTGAAGCACGAGTAAATTTTCCAGTGATGAAGTTAGAGATATTGGCATTGCAGGACGAATTAAAAATTGCTTCGAGTCAGAGCAACAAGATGTTCACAGATGTGAAGAACGGGATTAAAATTGATTGAATAATATCTTTCTAAGGTTCAAAATTTAAAAATTTAAATGAACCCGTTCGTTGTGTACCCATGGATTTATCGCATTCTGAAGAAAATTTTCTTCTGGGTACTGGACGTTTGTGATGAGAAATAGATTTCTATGTCTTCCGCACTTCGCCGAGGCCTTCAGCATGAAGAATTTGATCAGTGCTCGAATTGTGAATTTTCCTAAGGGAAAATTTTAAAATTTTCTAAGGAAAATTTGAACAAAATGGTTTTTGAAAGGAAAATGCTTGGACGATGAATTTAAAGTAAAATTGCCTAGATATTTTTGATTGAATTCTTCACTGGTGAATTTTCCAGAGCGTCGGAGGTGATTCAAATTTGAAATTTGCGAGACAGAACTTCGGCTAGCGAATGGAAATTGTTAAATTGATGAGTTTAAATTAAAAAATTTCGAAAGTGAATTCAAATGATGCCAGTCAAAGTTGAACTTCTAGAAGAATGAGATTCCAGACGTCGAAAGACAAGTGTCAAAAATACCAGAGAGGGAAATTCGAATGAAGTAGTGGAAATTTAATATATTGGCTAAACTTAGCCTTCTTCTAGAAATCGATTTTCCTATAAGAGCTGAGAGTTATTCACTTCTTTTTCATAGCTGAAGAAAGTTCGATTTGCTCTGAGTTTGATATTGCTGAAAGTTGCTAAGACTGAAGTATTGAAGGAGTTCGAAATTTTGCTGAGGCTGAAGTGTTGCTAAAGTCGAAATTTATTGAAGCAAGTTGTTGAAGCTGCAGTGCAAGGAAGTTCAATTTTGCTTTGAAGGATCTGAAGTTGCCAATGCAAGTGGAGAAATTTCGATTTGAAAGAAGAATATTATTGAAGAAGTACGATTTGAAGAAGACTGCTGAAGCTGAAACTGGAAGTGCGCACTTGCTGATTTGCTGAGAGTGTGAAGTGCGAATTTACAAAAGTCCAATTGCTGATTAAAGTTGGCGATTTTCTTGAAGTGTCGAATTTGTTGAGACTTTCTAAGTGATTGAAGGTCGAACTCTGTTGGAGGAGTTGAGGTTTGCAAATGAGAAATAATCTTGCAACTTCTTGAAGTCGACTGGCAGCCCTGCAAAGTATTTTATTTATTTTTCTAAGTTAATTTGCTAATGATGTTTATTGTTTTGCAGATGGCTGAAGCAAGGACGACTGGCAAGGATAACAATGGTGCATCTAGGCAAGTTGTTATAAAGAAGCTGAGCAAGTCTTTCTTGCCGGAGTCGAAGTTTGGCAAGCTGACAGATACGAACTTGGGCTTTGTCAACTTGGAGACTTTCAAGAATCGAATGTTGGGGATTGGTAATCATCGACCTTCGACCACTTCACACAACATTGTTCGAAGTGGGTTATATGCAGCTGCTGGTTTCCCACCAGCCATTCAGTGTTCGAAGCTGATGATGGAGTGCGCCAACTGCTATGAGAAGGATCACAGGTCAATCATGTCACCAGATGGTCAAGTGCTCGCCAACCTCACTCCTGCTGCCATTGGTGAAGCCTTTGGAATCCCAGTGCATAGAAACATTATTTACAAAGCGAGGGAGCGAGCTGAGCGAATGTATGCTTTTGCATTCGAGAGATGTATAGAGACAATCAATACTCACTGGATGAGCAACCCCAAGCCTTCTCATACGAAGCTGCCGAGACAAATCATAGCAGATGACTTGAAGCAGGAGCACTGTGATCTCATTATGATGCTGAGCAAAGTTGGAGGCTGCCCGCAAGCTTTTATTTTCGAGCCATGGATGTTCTATTACATCAACCTCGTGCTAGAAGGAAAGGAGTACGTCAACTGGGCCGAAATGATCAGTGACAATTTGCATGAGCAGCTCCTAAGCTTGAGAAGAACGAAGACATTCTATATGAGCTCTTACATCATTTACATGCTGGCCCGTATGATGACGTATAGAGGAATTTCATACAAGGAGTTTGTTGGTTGTGGCTCTCACCAGTTCAAAATTATGAGGCTTGTCCGCAGTTGCATTTGACAAGTACTACTCATTACAAGCGTGTCAATGATGCCTTTACCATGCACATCGCGAGATTGCTTCAGGAGCGGATGCATCACAGGATCTCGAGAGAAGCCAAAAAATTGATTGAGAGGTATGGGTGCTGGTATATACAATTTCCAAAGTTTTCTTATGTAAGGCTGCAAGGATTTTCGTCATATCCATATAGATTGCCTTAGTACCTAACCAACAGAATATTAATGTTAGAGATATCTAGGCAATTGGTTGCCTATGATAAGATTCAGAAGAAAAAGAAGAAGGGAGGTGTTGACTTCCCAATTGTCATGGGCAACTCCGATGAAGTGTGTCCTTCATTACAGGTAGCTAGAGAAGCCGAGAGTGAACTTCAGTTTTATCACTTTTCATATCACACTAGCCGACAACACTATGATCCGCATAACAACATCAAATGGGTATTGTCAGAGGAATTTAAACACAAGGCAAATATTGAGGATTATTGGGCTAATGCATCGGACGAGGCTGAAGTCAGGAAAATAATGTTCTCTTGGTTGCCAATAAACATGATCAGGGAGTGTGAAGTCATTCCGGTACCAGACCAGATAAATGAGGACATGGACGTTGTCCATCCAGATTATGAAGCAGTGAGAGATACTCCACTTCCACTACCGGATTGGTCAGAACCAGAGGTTGCTGACTTGGACACACTCTCCATTCCAGTCTTAACATTTACCAGAGCATGGGTTGACAAACGTGTGAGCAGGTTGAAGAGTAGGTCGATTGCATTGACTTACAATTTGATGGGAGATCACAGGACACCCATCACCAGCGGGAAGAAACAAATCACACGAGGTCCGGAATCTAGAAGGAAAGAGCCAATTCGGTAGGAGCCTGTTCAGCCGGAACCTCCAAGAGTTGTAGTTGAATCACCCACGCCATTGGAGACAAGTTCTCCAAGTATTCAGGAGGTTTCTTTATTTGCTGATCAAAGAAATGCATTGAATCAGGTGCAAGCGGTACAAGAAGAAAATCAACCACCACGGAGAGAATCAGTTGGCCAGAGCATCAACGCACCTGCTAGAGATGATCAACAAGATGATGAGGGGACTACTACTGACCCTCAGTTTCAACAAGAATTGGAGACAGCTTTGGATGATGATGATATAGTTTTAGGAGATACTCAGCCACTTGAGGACGATGAGCCTCACCAGAATGATGTAGAAGTTGAACAAGTCCGTGACGTAGAGGCACAAGAACAGCAGCCATTTGATATACAGTATACAGTTCCTGATTGGCTCAGAGATAGGATGAGAAGAAGCCCTAGCGAAGAGATTGATCCAACAGTTGAAATGGAAGAGTTCTTGAACAGGATCAGCGCGCCTCCATAGAAGAAGAGAGCACGGAAATTTTCAAAGATATCAACTGATGAGGATGGTTCCCGCACCCTTCACATGGCAGTGCCACAGGTTGATTGTGACCGAGATGAACCAGTACCCGAGAACTATGTGGTCACAACTTTGGAGTTAGGACGCCCCATAGGTGCACAGATTGTAGAGGAATGTGATAACTCCTATCACGCCCTCAAGGACAGATTATTTAAAAAGGAAGGAAAGTACAAGAAGTTGAAAAGAGAGCATAAGGCTTTGATAGGATATATGCAACAGTTGTCTCATCCTCGTGGGCAGGAGATTCCAGCGATAGAACTTCTAGCTGACATACCTAGAGAGTCAATCAGTGGCTTGTTGGAGTTGGGGAAGATGGCATAAGAGGCAGACAAGTGGTCACAGGAGTTCGTGCTGAGACAAAAAAATTTATGGAAGACCTTGCTCTTGCTTTTCAGCAAGCTTCTAGTATTTTGGCACGGATGGAGGGAGTTGATCAGGCCTGGGGTGATGCTTCTGTTTATCAGAGCAAAGTTATTCGGCATCTTGAGGCGTTGAGACATGTTCCTTTGCAATTGCTTATTGATGGGGGGGTCATTCAGGAGAATGACAAGTACGACTTTTCTAGATGGTATTCTTCAGCTGTTACATCCCGATATTATAGCTACTATTGTATAGGGCCATTGAATGTAATGTGTGAATCTTGATGATGAATAAAACATGGTTGATCTTGTTAATAAATGATTGAGTTATGTTTAAATGATGATTTCATTTGATTGTTACTTCTAAATGATTAGTCTTGATTAAATGTTGCATACAATTATAGAATAATAGTATTCTAACTTGTGAGATGTTTTTACCTTGTTATGAGCATATGACTGCCGGTGTCATGTCATGATGTGCAGGTACGAAGACTGATCCTCCGGACAGAGGAGAGACATCATTCGGGGAGGAACTTGGTCGGGTAAACAGTAACGAATACCAAATTGAGCATACACACACATACTATAGAATGAGTAAAGCCAAGTCTGTTTGTCGAGACAACGGTAAGTCATCCATAGGCTTAGGGAATCTGGTTACTTCTTTGTGCTTGAGAGTGATGAGTGTTTGTTTATCAGACTTACAGTATTATGCTCATAACGTGAATGGACATAAGTGAATAGGTTAAGTAGGTGTGTATATACATGTATATAGTATACTGAGATATATACGAATATATGTGTATATATATATACACACACTACCTATTATCTATGGATAAATAATATTACTATAATATTTGCCTTGGAATATATATATATATATATATTGAAAGTACGTGGACCGACTGGCAAAATATATATTTATATTTGATAAATATAAATATAGTTATATATAAGTAATTATATATTAAAGATTATATATAATATTATTATAGTTATATTAAAATATATAAGTATATTAAATACTTGGGAATTTAAATATTTATATGTTTAATATTTAAAAGAACTATAATGATATTTATATGATAAAATATATATAATGAAATTATATTTTATTTTATTTTAAATCTCTTAAGTGAAAATTAAAGATTATATATTACCAGGAGTAATTTGGGAAAACAATTTCTACTTTGCGTAGTTAAAATCAATTATTATTATTGAAGCCTTAAATCATTTCTTTTTTAAATAGAAGTTATTAAAACAATTTCAAATTCAATAGAATAAGAAATATTAAGGATTTAAATGGGAAAAGGATTTAAATGGTAAAACATTTCGATTTTAACTATAGAGAATAATAACTTAAACAAGAGAAGTCGAAAATTTCATAGAAGAGCATCTAAAAAGAGGAAATACGTTTTAATCATGGAAATCGCGCGTCTGGTAAAAACGCGCCAGAAAACGCGTCTAATTCGCGACATTGACTGCGACCTAGCCTGCAAAATGTTTGAATGCTATTCTTAGGGCATAAAAATGGCGACGTGGAAGTATATAACAGATTCGACTCTTTTCCAGAACGTATTTTTCAAAACATTTTTATCAAAATAACCTAAAAACTGTAAACGCCATGAGTTGTCAAAAATCCGCCATGTGAATTGATTTATTCTTCATCTGCTGGCTCTAAAGAGGTCGAATCACCTTCATGTTTGATGACTTAAGGTTAAATAATCCGCCAAATGTCTTTTGACTGTTTCTGATTACTGTGTTGTCATTTGGCATGCCTACATAACTGGGAATCCGTTGTATTTCGGGCCCTATATAATGACGCCCTTTCACTCTTCTCAACTCACCTCTTGCTAAATACGAGTTTCACAACATTTTGTGAGCTCCCATACCAATTCATTCGAGTTGCTGTGTATTCTTTAAATTGCTGCATTTCCTATATACCGAGTGAAATAAATACAGTGAGCTTTTACCAGTTAAATTACAGTGTTAAGTCTTCTTTTTAAGATTTGAGTGGAGTGAAGCCATTGAGTTTAGAATTCCGTTTTTCTGTGATGAGACATTTATCATATTACTACATTTTCTAAATATTGAGTGAGCAAGATATAGAGAACTTGGACAGTATTTGACAAGCAATTGCAGCATTACAGTCTGTGATACTTTGTGAGAATTAAGAGTCATTGCTGGGCAAATCTTCTATAGTGGAGTGCCATTGTGAGAGAGTGATCTTGGAGCGCTATTCTGCCATTGTGAAAGAGTAACCTTGGAGTTCACTGTACTCTTAGAATATCAGGCATGACTTTCAATTTCTTTGTAATTTTTGTTGAAAGGTTACATTTTCTTTATTGTGTGTTTGAGATTTTAAATAGTTCAAAGCTATTTAAGAACTGATTGGGCAAACTTTCTTGGTGCATATCATTTTTAAGCAAATGTATAAGAACTTTAGAATAAGGGGGTAGTGAAAAGAGAATCAAATGATTAAAGAGCTCAAGGGTAGCTTTACTTAAATCTGCATTATATAGTGAAGGGTTTTATATGCATTTGAATGTTTTTGCAAACTTGTATGATCTCTATATGGAGAATACGTAGATATACTTATTTACTACTAGGATCGAAATGAAGGTCTAGTCAAGTATGGTCTTTTAGCTTAGGTTATTAGATAACTGAATAAGCTAAGTACTCCTAGGACAAAGATTTCCTGAACAGGAGGAATAAAATAAAGACACTTGCAGACTGTTCATCTCCATTAAGTTAGTATGATTATAGGATGTCTGGGATGACGGTTTCATCCATTGAAGGACAAAACCTATGCGTAGAGTAAGGAAGCCTTAAGTCAAATCGGCCCTGAGTAGTGTTTATGATAGATGACCTTCATTCGAAGTACTGATTGAGAATACTTTGGCCAAAGTAGTGAAAGGTACGACATCCACCTAGATGTGAGATAGTTGAGACTACACTGTCAGTTCATTGTGATCCGAGTACTAGATCGAGATTGTGAAATAGCAGGGTTCTAGTTGAGTAGGACACAGCACTATGCTCAGTTGGTAATCGTTAAAGGATACTCTACCAATCTCTTCTTCGAAGGGAGGGCCGTTCATTGCAAAATGATCGTGCGGGGGACCGCATTATAAGTCCGTGGTTGGCGGAAAAGCGCCCGAGTGATGTTTCTCCTCCACAGCAAGCGGCCGATGTACCAAGATTTGAAAGGACGGATTCCTGGACCTTCTTACTTCTATTTGTGCAAAAGCTTACGAGCTATGTATGTAACTGTATTACTTTTAACTCTGATTTATATTTGCAATGAAAATGAAATTCATGTGGAAACATATTGTAACTTGTACATGTTTATCAATAAAGAAAGGAAGAAATTTTATTGTATTATCTTTGTTAGATGTTACTTTTACATGTTTTTAGTGAGAATTGGAAAGTTTTTAATTTACGCCGAATTGGGTCGTAACATCAGCAATCACCGGACGTGGTTTCTTCGACGCAGCACAAGCGGATTCAACTAGAGTACGGAAGGCTATGGCCAATATCATTGATGGAGTCCAGAATACTTTCGAGGCCATATTTGCTAGGCGGTTGAATCCAGATGAGGTAATTGTTGATAATTTGAGGGGTAGGCTGGTGCCTTTCTTTTCAGAGGTGAAGACCTTCGTACAAGATGATTTTGAGAACACTTCTACTTTCTCCAGCTTGATCCAGAGCACGCAGGATTCCCTAGTCGCTTGGAGAAAATCTTGTGCAAGGCATGAACAGTCAGTTATGGTGTTAGAGTTCCAGCTTGATTGCATTCCACCCATTTCAGTTTAGGAGGTTGAGGTTGTACTTGGCAGGTTCATTGAGTTTGCAGCCAGAGAGAAGAACGGGAATGCACTACTGGACGATGATCTTCTAGAAGACTGATTATGGGCATTAATTGCCTTTACTATTTTGAGAGTGAGTGGGAATCTTTGATTCATTTAATGTACCACTCCCCATTCTGGTAGGTTTTAGGGTTAGGGCTGAGGTGGCTTAATCTTTGCCATTCTTTTGATTGTAACCCTAGCCGTCATTTGGACTGGGCAATCTATAAAAGGGGGAGTCCCCCTCATTTGTAATTATTAGAATTAGAATCAGAGCTAGAGATTGGAGACTAGAGAGTAGAGCAGAGTAGACTTTTGCTTGATAGTTTAGCATAGTTTGGAGGAGAAGGAAAGTTTTCCTTTGAAAACTTTTGTAAGAGATTGTTGTGTAACACTTTCATAATAGAAGATCTTTTCATTGATGGTGAAATTTGTCTTCATTGTGGATAGCTAGCAAGGTTTCTTTGTCCCTTCAATTCCAAGTAGTGTAAGATAGCATAAAGTAGTTTAAGAGTAGCATTTTCATTTCATGCAAGTAGATAGTAGCTGTGGATGTGTGGCATTGATCAAGGCACTTCGTTTCATTCCATACCACTAGCGGCTTGCTGACGTAAAGTTTGCCTTGCGTGGTCTACTGGAGTATTTCATAAACTTAACTTCAGTTGGAGCTCATGTCTTGGTATGCGTCGTTTTGACGGTATCTTGATGTTGGGTTGTGACTTGAAAATTACTCGCTATCCCTTTGAAGATTGCACTTGCTTTGTGTAAGCTGTCCAGCGTGAGGCGGAACAGAGTTTGGTTGAAGCTTGTTGAGATTGATCCTACATCCCACCTTAGAATAGAACATAAATTCCTTAGGCCTTACACTCATTTACTTTCCACACATTTCTGGTTAGTTTTAGGAAAGTATATACCTTATTGCCAAATCATATGTGCAAAATCCCCTTCAAATCATCCATCTACTGTTAACTGCAAGAATCTTGAACAATTGTGTAAGTCCCCTCGTGAAAACAGCAATTCACATCAAACCAACTGAGGGTATTCCAAGTATTTCGGAACCTTGGAGTTCAACGTGCGAACTTTCTCGCAATCTTAGCGCACAGAATACTTTGATCAAGAGAGAATGGAGTAGCCTTCAGAAAACTTTGTTCTGCTAATTGGTGCGGTCATAAAAATCACATCAACAGGATCCATCCACAAGCATCAAACCATCACATTTATAAACTAAGCAATGATGATATTGCAGGCGTAGAACTGAAGCAACATTTCTGGGCTTTCTTTTCATAGCCATATCCATCATAGACCTCACCATAGCTTCTTCCATGGGATTGTTATCTCTATAAAATCCTTTGTGTAAATGTTGTTGTGGCCTCCTCTCTTATCACACATTGATGGACACAAACTTGTTCGCTAGCTCTCCTAGTAACATAAGTAGGAAGGACGCAATCAATGGTCATGGAAGTTGGCTCAACTCCAAATTGCATTTGCTTGAACGTTCCTTTGTTCTTCATCCTTTCAATTCTTTGTTTTTTCTCCTTCTCTTTGTGTGCATCATACTTGCTTCCATATTTCACATCCCCTCGCCTGAGCATTCACTGTCAACCTTAGCAACTCATATCTTGAAGAAAATCGTATATCTCAAATTGCTTGGGAATGCACCTTTATGGAGGTTGCGGGTCAAACTTTCCTTTGCAGGCCATATCCTTTCCCACATCTTGTAGTCTCCTCATGTTGAAGAAGGGATGCCTATACCTTCATGTGACATTGGAGGAAAATGATACGGGTGCAATGCCTTACTAAATGCATCATCTCCCATCCTCTTTTCTTGTCGTGGCACCCATACTCATGCCTTTACTCTCCTTGACTTTTGTTCTATAGGCTTAATTACATGGGATGTGACAAAAGGGCCTCTAAGAACATAGCTCTTCTAGCATTCTTGTATGTGCACTTGATTTCATATAATCCTCAAGAAACATAACGGTGGATTTCTATCTTTAATTGTGCATAACACTAAGATTATCTTGTTTGTAATGCAATTCTCTCAAGAACTCTTTCCTTGGGAAGAATCTCCTTAGTAATATCTCTAATTTGTCCTTGCTTCCCAACAATACTCTTGGTTTCCAACCATGTTGGAAAGAATGGGATGGAACAAGGACAAATCCCTGGTGGCAAGGAGTGTAGTTGACGATTTTGGGTTTGTGACATTCCATTCAATATAATGAGGTAAAATTTTGATTTTTAAGTCTCAATTTTTATTATAATTTGTTGGGTGAAAATTATGTAATCAGCTTTCGATAGATTACACAACTTGAACTTCAGCCACAGCTATGTGAGATGTGAATCTCTCCTCTCGGAAAGGGGATGCGCCCTTCTTACTGCTAACAGAAGCGATAGTAAATCAAACAGATAATTACAAAATGTACACGCAATTCACGGAGTGGGGGGGGTGTGTTACATTCATCCTTCTCTCTTTTTTCAGAGAAGATGTTTACAATGCTTCACTTGTTGGAAGTTCAGAATTCTTGATAACTTGAAACGAACAACTAGCAGTAATACCAATATCTCTATCTCGTCAAAGCGAAGCGTAGAGATACCAGAAGTGATTAATAACAAACAAATAAATTAAAAAGGGAAAGCTCACGAAGGCACAAAGTCGAAGCTTTATCGTGTTGGATCTATGACGACCGTTTGCTTAGAAGCGAAAGTCTTCTTAGACGCAACAATTCTTCGAACAGCATGAACGATTACAAGCACAAAGTCTTGTAGATCACTCAACTAGAACATGCAAGAGCATGAATGATTACAAGCACAAAGTCTTGTAGATCATTCAACCAATGATAAACAGAAATAACAATGCAATCTAAATAATAGATGTAACACAAAGTTTACATAAACTACTTAGAGTCTTTCAGATTCTTCGAACTAATCACTACCAAATAAGATTAACTCACAAAAGTATCGAATCCAACGCAAATTTTGGCTTGCAATCCTTTTCTTTATTAATCGAATCTCATTCACAAAGCATGAACGCAAAGTTTCACAAATTTGCTTACAAAAGGGCAGCACTTCGTTGCAAAAGGCTAAAAGATCCTTTTACAATGAAAATCCTTCACATTATATAGAAAGAGAGATGAGCAAAATTAGGAAAGAGATTGAGAAAATCAGGGAAAGTTAGGTGAGTGATTTTAGGAGATCTCACCTAACTTTGACCAAAGTCAAAGTGTAATTTGTTTTCAAAATATTACATCTTTGGACTTGGTGTAATTACAATTTACAAAAGGACATTCGAAAATGTCGAGAAATATTTACAAGATGCATAAAGGGATGCACCGGAAATGTCTAACACTGGAGAACAGGAAGCTTCTTCATTTTTCTTTACTTGGGCGTGGAGTCTTCATACTTCTTCCTGGTCTCCTGCATGAACTTTTTATTTGGAAGAACCAAGATCAAAGGACATCACCTTTGGGATCACTTGACGAGATCTGGAGAGAAACTGCAAGGATGGTGAATCAACAGGCGTTAGCAGAAAAAGCAGCATTGGGAAGCGTGAAGCGAGAAACGATGTTGAGCAAGCATGAAACGAGCAACTAGGCACGGAAAACGATGCGGGAGCGAAGAAACGAGGTCCGGAATGGAAATAGAGCGAGTTTGAAGAGACTAAGATAAAAACTGCCAAAAGTGTAAAGGTGCTAAAATTCAGCTCCATTGCACAAAAAATGACTAAGTCTGGAAGAAAAGTGCAAAGGTGCTAAAATTCAGCTCCATTGCACAAAAAATGACTAAGTCTGGAAAAAGATTGTAAAAAATGTAAGGGCGCTAAAATTCAGCGCCCTTACATTTTTTGAGATTTCAGTCTTTGATGCAGGGGCGCCAAAAAATGGCGCTCCTGCATTTCTCAAAGTTAGAATTTATTTCAACATGTTCAACATGTCAGGGCACTAAATTTTAGCGCTTCTGCATCTGAGACATGATTTTGGAAAATGGATGCAATGGTGAATGAAAACGGCGCTCGAGGTTTGCAAAGTGTTTGTCTGCATGGAGTTGCCATTGAAATTGGAGAATGGAGAGAAAGCAAGGGTAACAACTTACAAAGATGAAACGCGAAAAACACTGGAGAGGGATGTCAAAAAACGTATTTGTAGTTTGAAGAAAACTCTCCCAGCATGAAGAGAGGAAGAACTAAAAATGGCGAACTAAAACACTTTTAAGTGAAAGAGAAAATTGAAAACCTAACTCAAGTCAAGCAATAAATTTAGGCACGAAAAGTGGCACGATTGATGAAAAATGCGAAAAAGATGAAGAAACGCGCCAGGGCCAGAAAAAGTTTAAGTGTCAAGAAAAAGTGTAATGGCGCTAAAATTTAGAGCTATTACATTTTTAGAAATTTCACTTTGATGCAGGGGCGCTAAATTTTAGCGCCCTTGCACTTTTCAGACTTAGCCAAATTTTGGCTTTTAGAGCAGGAGCGCACTTTTTTAGTGCCACTGCATTTTTCGCAATTCGCTAAGTACGAACAGTGAGACTTCGCGAAGGAGCTCGTTTCGAAGGTCTTCGCGATGTGAACATGGGGGAATGCTCAAATTGACTATTCGAGGCTTGGGAACGCATTTCGAGGTGGCTTGAAAATCACTTCGTTATGCGTGCTTGAACTTCACGAATCCTAGGAAACGGACAAGTTTCGTAGGGGGGTTATCCGTGGAACGAGCGCTGCTAGATTCCGTGATAACATAATTTTTGAATTTTTACTTCCATAGTTTTGTGTAGGGTTTAGGGTTATTTAATTTTTTATATTCTAAAAATATATTTTGTGTTGTAGATCCCCTCATTGGAAAGCACTTGTTTATGCAATTATTGTGGTTGGTCAAGGGTTCAATGTAATAAGCACCCTTATGTTTTTCGTTTTTTCAAAAAAACTTGTTAGCTCAAACATAAAGTGATGCCAAGCAACTTGTTTTCCACTTTCTAATCACCAAATTCTCAGTGTGGGTGAGGTGAGAGCATATGGTGTAGGGATTACAATTTATACTTGAAATAAAGCAGCTGAAATTAACAACCACTTATCTAGTGGGGTTAGCTAGGCATGCCCACTTTGTAGTGGGAAAGCTAATACAACAATGAAGTAAAAGCAAGCTCTTCCACTTTTCAGTGGTGAGTGCAACAAGTAAAAACAACTCTTCCACTTTGTGGTGGTCAGTGAGTCAAAATACCACTTGTTGAGTTGGGTGAGTACAAGAGCCACGTATTTAGTGGAGTGAGTATCACAAAATAACATGAGTAGATCACTGGTGGTACTATCACTCAGTGTTACAATGCTAGCTCTTCAATCATTCAAATTCAATCAGACTATTGTTCTGATTTTTCTGATGCTCATTCATTGGCTGAATAGACCTCTAAATGATGAGCTTTGCCTCTTTCGAAGCATTTATGGCTTGGGGCCCATAGATCCTTGCAAGTAAAGCACAATTTTTCCTTCTACGCTCTTTGTGGAGCTCATCATCCATTCTTGTTGGAAACTTCTTTGGCTGATTAGCATCTTTATGAAAATGCTTCTTGTCCTTATTTTGGAAGGTCCTAGATTGAAATTTGTTTCTTGGGGCTGCAAGCTCCCTGCTTCTTGCCTTCCTTATCGCCTCTTGGAGAGTTGGTGGGTCAAAAGCCTTAACCCATCCCCTCAATGGCTCCATTAGCCCTTCACTGAAAAGGACTGCCAATCTTCTTTCCATGATGTTAGGAACCATGACGGAAAGCCTTTGAAATTCAACAATGAAGGCATCAATAGAGCTATGTTGTCTCAACTGTGCAAGCTCTCTAAACTATATCTTGGGATTGCTTTTGTCAAATCTTTCAATGAGCTTGTTTGCAAACTCATCATAGGTGTTGATCAAAGTGTGGCCAAATGTGACCAAGCTGTGGTACCACCACTCATGGGAAGCTCCATCTAAGTGTAAAGTAGCAAATTTTATGGCATCCATTTCTGGCATTGGTCTTAGGGACAAGTAGTTGTCCAATTTTTGGACCCAAGCTCGACAATGCACTTGTCACTGCCGTGAAAGTGAGCTAGATCCACCTTTGCCAAGGCTTGTTGGTAGTCTCTTTGCACGAAAGGACCTATGTTTTCAACTCTTCCACCCCCTCTCTTCTTCTTCTGATTCATAAACTTCTCTAGAGATAAACTGTCTCAAATCTTAGTTGGAAGAGTTACGTACTCTGCGTAACTAGCCCTCACTTCATTTGCCATTGGAGTGTCCATTGTTGCCTCTATGATTATGGTTGTTTGAAGCTCTAGTTTCCTCATTCTGAAAGTGAGGTGTTTGAGGAATATTTTGATCCATTTTGGCAAGCATTTATGACATCATGTCCAGCATGGTGTCAAATTTACTTTTTGTTCTAGCATTTGGATTGTTTGGTTAGGCTGGCCCCTTATCCTTTTCTACCATAACTTCTGATACAATCACTGTCACTAGCTAGAATCACAGACTCTTAAGACTTTTGAGAAAGTGTCCTCAACTGAAGTCT
This sequence comes from Sequoia sempervirens, assembly GCA_007258455.2. NCBI lineage: Eukaryota > Viridiplantae > Streptophyta > Pinopsida > Cupressales > Cupressaceae > Sequoia > Sequoia sempervirens. The sequence continues at coordinate 13,790,167 of VDFB02000009.1, forward strand.
GTGGTCTCTGAAATATTTGTCTTTTCTGTTCTCTATTATAGTAACAGAGTTCTCTATCACTTATAGAGAATTTGCAGCTGCATAACAAGTGTTAAGGCACAAGCTGGCAGGAAGACCAACTCTGATACCACCGTAATAAGCACCCTTTTTTTTTTTGAAAAAACTTGTTACCTCAAATAGAATGTGATGCCAAGCAACTTCCTTTCCACTTTTTAATCACCAAGTTCCTGATGTGGGCAAGGTGAGAGCATACAGTGTATGGGATTACAATTTATACTTGAAATAAAGTAGCTGAAAGTAACGACCACTTATCTAGTGGACACTTTGTAGTGCGGAAGGTGATACAATAATGAAGTAAAAGCAAGCTCTTCCACTTTTTAGTGGTGAGTGAGTACAACAAGTAAAAACAACTCTTCCACTTTGTAGTGGTGAGTGAGTGCCAAAATGCCACTTGTTAAGTGGGGTGAGTACAGGGGCCACTTATTCAGTGGGGAGTATCACAAAATAACTAAAATGAGCAAATCATTGGCGGTACTAATACTTAGTTTTACAATGTTAGCTCTTGAATCATTCAAGTCCAAGACAATGATATGAAATAAAACTAACTAGAACACCCCAAAGTATCACCACTCAGGAAACTAACCACCTATCATTGAAATAGCAAGTATACTTCAAGGAAATGGCAAATAAGTGACTGGTACAGGTCTGAAACTTTGCTGCAGCAATCTGGACAGCAAGATAAAGACTCGGAAACTTCAAAGACCCACTCCCAAATGCACCCAAAGATCAATGTAGGCTTGGAACAATGTTTCCAGCTCCTCTAATCAACTTAACACCTCTTATGAATGGATTATGAGGATCTGATAATGACTGAACAGCAGCTACAGGTCTGTCATAACTTAGAAATCACTAAACCAGTAAAATCACAGAATGGTACAACCCCCTCTAGAGTATGAAATCCAACAAAGTTCAGTCCTAAGAGCAGTCAAACTGCCTCCATGGAGCTGGGGCGCCATATCCTAGGCTGTGAAAGACCCCCAAACCCAAGTGCTCCACCCTCTAGCTTCACATGCCCCCTTCACCAAGCACTTCCAAGCAAGTGGTATGACCTGCACAGGAAAGATTGTTGCCTCAAACTGTATGGCCTGCAATTGGGAGTTAAAGCAATTCAAAGAAACAATAATAACAAAATCATTTCTACCAGCCAATGATGTCTCCTGCAGTGGTACGGATCATGAGGAAGGTATGGCCTATAGGAAGTAATGGTACGACTAGCTTCAAGTCTTTTCCAATGCCTCACACAAGAAACTCAAACATCTCCTCCAAACTGCAAACAATCCTCTCAAAATGCAACCTCAAACACCATCAAAGCATTCAAAACCGATAAAGCCAAAACTGCAAGTTTCAATTAGCACCAATGGTGATCCCTGAATGGAATCACACTAATCTAGCTAGGGAATTTCCTTCATTTCCGAAACTAGAAAATCCATGAGGGTTTCCATCCTCAAATATTTGGAGAACTAAATCAGAACAAATCCAGTAGCATAATCAACAATGAGCCTCAATGCCTCCTTTTATAGAGTTTTGAGAGGGAAAACTCCAATTAAAATAATTAATTAATTCACTTTTTTCAACAAATTCTCTTTTAAAATAAAATAAAACCTTTTTCATGTGTAAGACCCGCTTATTTCTCCTAGGCGTCCAATTGGGAATTTAAAATACCTTTTCAAAAAGATATTACACCTAAGTTATGAAAAATAATGATAAAACATTATAACTTAAGTGAATAATTTAATTATTTCACCCCAAGTTATGGAAATATCCCGAAACACATTAGAAATCCAATTTTTGCCATGCCAATATGGTACTAAGGCACTAGGTGAATAACATAAGCCAATTTGGTTACTATAAATAGACGTGCTCTCCAAGAAGTTTGGAGAATACCCCAAAAGTCCGAAAACACTTTAGAAAGTGTCATTCAGACCAATATTGTCCATTGAGCTCATTTCCAACAAAACAAACCTTGTAACTTTAAAATTGCGTCCTCCAAGAACTTTGGAGTCCCCTTGCCTTACCAAGTAGCCTATGGGATCTTAGGAAATAGGCTAAGGGTCTTCAAACTGATTAGGCCTGAGAAGGGGACATTACATTAAAAGCCCATTCTATTAATGATATCTGGGAATCAATTTCTTCAAGGAAAAGATGAGAATTGGAAATGATTTGTTTAGTGTTTTGGAATTTGTTTTGGCGGAAATGCGGGAGGAAAATGTAGGACAAGTAGTCTTTGACAATGCTCCAAGTTATGTTTCTTTGGATATATTACTACTAGAGAGACACCTCAACATTTCTTACACTCCTAGCACAACACATTGCATTGTTCTAATGGTAGAGGACTTGGAAAACTAGAGAGGATTAGACTAGTTAGGGAGCATGGGTGAAACATTTGCAAATACATTTATAACCATTCTTAGGTACAAGTAGTCTTTGACAATGTTGCAAGTTATGTTTATTTGGATAGATTATTAATGGAGAGATGCCTCAACATTTTTTAGACTCCTAGCACAACACATTGCATTGTTCTAATGCTAGAGGACTTGACAAACTAGAGAGGATTAGGAAAGTTAAGGAGCATGGGTGAAACATTTTCAAATACATTTATAACCATTCTTCGGTTCTTTCTTTAATGAGAGAGTTCATAGATAACAAGGAGTTGGTCCCCACCTAGTGTCACTCATTTTGCAACTTTATTCATTAGTTTGTGTCTTTGCTACAAGAAAAAACTTATTTTGAATAATTTTCAGCAAGCAATGGAGTGAGTCTTCCTACTCAAAGATGACAGCTTAGATCAATCTAGTAGACTGCGATGAGACTCATTTTTGGATTCTTGCAAAGGATATTGTAGATGTAAGTCCTTAAATTTTTACGTTTCTTTTTTAGTGTTAATTTTTTTTCTTCATTTAGAAATTAACGATTAATTCTCTATTAACTACAGTTACTTTGTAATAATTTGAGTTTTAATGAGTGATTGAACCATAGTTCACATACTTGAACTCAATTCAAACTCAATAGACCAAATTTTTTTGGGTTGGCAAAAACTTGCCAACTTAGAAGGAAAAAAAAAACCTAAAAAAGCCAAATATTGTGTAAATTACATTTACAAAATGTATCTAATGAGTTTGTAAAACATTGGGGAAGTGCTTTTTATTAGATTTGACTACAAATGTAGTACAAGATTACATTATCATGCGAATACAATAGCTAGTTGATAACTATTATGATTTTATAATGATTGTTATTGAAAATCATTACAAATTATATCTCCATGCAAGTTATAAATTAAAATAATTTACAATTTCCTCTTCCCCACTCTAGTGATTGTTTTTGGAGAGGATCTACTCTTTGTAGTTGGTTACATCTACTTGCTTGGCCTAGAAGGTTGTGGATCCACGCTAGTATTGGGTGGCAATGATTCCTCCTTTGTCTCATGTTTGGCATCATTTGCAATGATGTCATCCACTCCAATCTCTTCTACTTCTACTTCAATTACAGCCTCCAGAGCTTTCCTTTTAAAATCAGCGCTCTTGTCTTTTGTAAACAAGGGCTTTTTTTCATCCTATGTAGTCAAGTCTCTTTAGAGATCAATTTCATCCAAGTCTATAGGCTTCCATGTAGATGCATCATCCACCTTTTTTATGCAAAATTGAAGTTTTAATCTACAAAAATTGGGTTGTTGAGGTATCGCTGAGTCAACTTATTGCGCTTCTTCATATGAATGGCCTCAAACAAACTCTAGTTGCACTCACATCCAAAAGTGCTACAAGGTTGAGATAAAACACAAAGTGCTAGCTTCTAAAGATTTGGGGTATTCCCACCCCAATTATCTTACTCAAAACCTACAAATAAGATATTCAAAAGCTTATACACAATAATTATAACTTGTAAGATATAAGTAAAGATTCCATTTTTTGGTAGTTGGTGTTGGGTGGATATCTCTTAGATAGCTAGTAGTGAAGAAAAGAGCCTCCCCCTAGCCTACTTTTAATTTTGTAACTTTGAAATAATGAGATCTTTCACCTCAACCTTAGTTGCCATCCTCTCAAAGCAAATTGAGAGGCCCTTCATTGAAGTTGTCAAGTTTGAACTGCTAAGGTTTGAAATTCAACTTTTTATATGGCATTTTTTACTTATTAAGTTATTTCTTTGTGTTAATGTGTATTCTAGATTTAACTTATTAGTTTTTGCGTATAATTGAACTTATTTTTATATCTGTTGTAATATAATAAGTTTTTTCTTTAAATTTCTCAAATTTTTAATGACTTTTTACATTGGCCAAGTTTTGGCATCAAGTCCAAGTCCAAGTTGGAGTCTCAACACCTTGTGATTCTCATGTCATCTTGGATCTCTAGTCCACTTGTTTTCAATAAATACCCAGAAAAATCAAATCAAGCTCCCTTGCTTAATTAGCTTTCTATAATCAATTTTATTTATCTAATAGCCAATCATATCTTCCAATAAACAGGGTTTACAGTCTTAAGGTACCTCACATTAAAACTCTTAAGAAAATGCCTCTGTAGGTGAAACTCTGCAATAAAACAGATGAATCCCTTCAGATTTATTTATACATAGGGGTGCTTAATCACTCTTATAGGTGGATTGCAAGTTCTGTCACCAACTTTGTCATGCTTGCTACATGGCAACTCTTAATTCAGGAATCTGAGTCCCTAATACCTTCCTCTGAATTGGCTTGTAGGCAAAGTTAGAGTGGCTATTATGAGAAAGCCATGCTATAAGCATAATTCGTAGAGTTGAGAATCTCAAATGTAAATTTTGCTTTTATTTGTCGTGATATCAAATTCTGCAACCTATTTTGGTTTAGTTATAAGATCCTTTGTATATCTATAATGTAGAAGTGCATGTCCCAAGAATGAATTTAAAATATATTTTCATACAAAAAATAATTATTTTCTTCATTATTATCATCCACACTATGTGCATACTACCTTGTAACAAAGAGTAAGTTGACATAATCTTTCTTCCATTCACAAACGGTGAAATTAAGATATAGATGAGTGAAGGATGCCAAAACATGTTAGTTACTAGATATATGCTTTCTTTTATAGCTTCTAATCAAGTGAGAATATAGAGTACTCTTCTGCTGAAAAACATTTACAGCACTTCTAATCTGATTCTAGAGAAGTACTGTTAATTGCCAAATTTACCAATGATTATTTTGTATCTCAATGAGTACAAACGAATTTGTGGAACCATTTTTGCTTCTTTATGATAAAAAATGTTTCTACCTTACATTTTGAATTCTTTTCCTTATTTATTCATACAACTAATTACTTCTTATGTCCTTAACGTTTTACTCTTTCATTGGTTTGACAATAAGATGACAAATATGAACAAAGTATAAGAGCATTCTACATAAAATTTGATTTGCTTATAATCTCCTACCATCAAATTGTGTCTTCTACAGGCAACTTGATAACAATCACTTCACTGGAAGCAAGATTCCTATTTCATATACAAACATCAGTAAGTTATATAAATTGTAAGTATCTATTGCCTTATTCTAGACACTTGTGTTTTATATAATTTTGAGTATTCATCGCAATTTTTTTGGTAAGAAATAGATTATGAAATAGAAAGTTCTTTGAGTATGAATTTCTTGATTATTTTACTTATTACTTAATATGTAGGCATTGAGATTTAGAATCATAGGTCCATAATTCAACAAAATAATTAACTCCACAAGCATAAGAATGGACACCGATTTGTGGTGGCGACTTGAAATCAAAAAAAGAGTATTGTTATATAAAGTGTACTAAGAAAAGTGAATTAAGTAGTTTTTTGATAAGGTTGGAGGTGATGCTTGTATTTATACATTTATCAACAAGTCACAAAAGGGCAGACCAACCCGTTAAGCAGAAATCCTAATATGATTATAAGTGCAAGTTACACATTTACTTATGCAAGTTACACCTACAAGCTACACATAACCCTATGTATAACACAAGTATTAATAATTCAAATGGAACTAACAAGATGGTTTTACCACTTTAACATCCACTTTGAAACACAACTTGAAGGAGAAAAAGGTGGCATTAACAAGTTGAACCTCTTGAAAAAAGAGAGGCCTTAACATTTCCCTCAGTGACAACTTTTGACATCTTGAGCAACACTTACAACTTGGTCAATTGATTATATGTCCTCACAAATCTAAAGTCAAGCATCTTATGTGTCTTCTTCCACTCTTCCTTGCCTTTGGGTTCCACTTGTAAATCCAACATGTTGGTGATCTGAGTTGTAGGTCCCAAATCCTTGAGGTTGGAAAGTCTTCCAAGTGTCAAGGGTGTCAAACCTGGGGAGAATATCCACAAAACATATATTTAGGCTAGGCAACTTGTTGGTGATCTGAGTTATAGACCCTAAATTCCTAAGGTCTGATAATTTCCCTAGTGCCAAGGGTGTCAAAGCTAGGAAGATTACCACAAACCTAAATCTAGGTTGAACAACTTAGGACCAATTGTTGAGGTAGGTAAGACCTCTTTCACTTTTAGCTTTGCAAGAACAAGTGGGGTTTCCCTAAGGTGTTGAAATAGATATAAGTATAGAAGCACAACACTCACCCTAACACAAACTGCACCCATTGCATGGTGCACCCCTATTTTGGTTGTCACTTTGTGCCTATATGCTAGTTTGGGGAACTCAAGGTTAAGCACCTTATGAAAAAAAATTATTTTCCATATGGGTGTTTGAGAATGCTTCTTATGATAAACCCTTATGTTGTTATACATTCAAACATGGCAGTTGGAACACACTAAAACTAATAAAACTGGAAATATGTTTGAATCAATGTGTTGAGTGCGTTGGGATGATGGAGAGGAAAAACTACTAACATATTGATGCATTTATACATTTGGGCAACAAAGTCACCAAATTCATAAAAGAGGCATAATAATTGAAACCAAGGTGATGCATTAATCAACATACCACAAAAGACTAGGTTTTTTAGAATGCACAAGCAAGTTGTGCTCTACACATACATTCAGAAAAACCATATATAGTTGCAGAATATTAAATGAGTCTACTTAGTAATCCATGAACATATCCATACATTTCCTTTATTGTTTTGAGAAGATACTTTGTAAAAGCTTTACAAGGATTTTACAGTCGTCTGGGTGGCCAACTAATCAAAAACACATCAAGAAATGTACACCATGCAAAAGGAGACACTCAATCAAGATCAAATCTACCTTTAATCACGCGATCTACAATGGTTACATATATTATTACAAATTCGAGACAAACCCAATTCATTACAATATCAAAATACCTTTACCTCTAACTATTTTCCCCTCATTTGCAAAATGGCCAATGAAAGTGGATATACACACAACAAGAAAGAGCACAAGCTATTAGAAGTTTGTGCTACACAGGAAAACCCTAATCGTGAGCTCCTCCAATGCCTAGACCACACATCTTTTGCAAACACAATTTTTACATCGAGAGGCGTGTAAAAAATATCTTCTAACTCCTACTATACTCGGGCATTGGAATGATTTGTGGGTTTGAGTGAGAGATTGAGTGCAAATGCCTACGAAATTTGTTGAAATCGCATCCGAGAGGTGTTGCTTTGACAAAAGAGGGGTTGCAAAAAATAAATGGAGACATGGGTGTTGTCATTCCCCCTCAATCCATGTCAAAATGCATTTAAGACCCTCCCGTAGCTTCCTTGGATCAAGATTTGGTGGTTGCAGTTGTTGGTGATTATTAATGGCTCTTCTTGGTCAAAATCATGCCATTTGGAGTCTATTGACAAAGTGTTGGGCTTGGGCCTATCGTCATGCCAAAGAGAAAAGACATAAAATCATCCACAACCCTTTGTCCATTGGGCATTGAACCTTGGGCTTATCACATAACACATATTGATCAAGACAAGAAGAAGATCATGTCTATCTTTGGTGCCTCGATGAGACATTCCTTTGTTAGGCATTAGGCATCTGTCGTGATGTTTTCCACTAAGGAAGGGGAGGATGAGGGTGTTGAAAGTGATGATGTTAACATGAGATCTATTAAATTTATGTGAACAGATTAAATGCACAGAAAATAATTCAAAATCTGAGACAACAACACAACAATTACCCTGGGAAAACCCTCCTCTTGAGGGAGAAAAACCCAGCAACAAAGATCTCTCTTATATATATATAAACAATGACAACAGATCACTTTACAATTAGGTCTAACTCAAGACCAATGTTCAGTACTCTTGACAGATGCAGTAGCAAATATCAAACTGGCACTAAAACAATTCGCAATCTAATATTGAGGTGCAAAGAAGAACTCACTCTTGACATAGCATAGACCTACAGGAATTTGCACCTGACAGAGACAGAATACGGATTTACAGAAATTTGCACCTGCATGAACTTATCATCTGTGACATGTTAGCTCTGTGATATGCTCACACTGCACTATGATATATTTGCACCTTATTGTCTGATCTGTTCACACTTTATCATATATGCTCGCACTGCACTGTGATACATTCGCACCTTATTGTCTGATCTGTTCGCACTTGAACATACATTCGCACTTGATCATACAGAACTGATGTGAACAATTGAACTTTTCTAGCTGATTACAATGGGCGAGTCAAGGTGAATATATACAAGTGAATGGGAGAGACGCCTCTCTTAAAATCCTTCATGTTGGCCTCTAAGAAATCGTGAATATCCTTTAATGATAGTCGGCCTCAAATAAATATTAAATATTTTCTAATAAAAGATCAACTCGAATTCTTTTATGTTGGCCATAATATGAGATGAGTATAATACAAAACAATGAATATAAATTGAATAGCCAATGGCTATCATTCAATTTATGTCTTCCACGAAAGAGCTGAGCTAGAAGGAACTACCGAAGCTGCTATAACATTAACAAGATCATTGAGGGATGAAGGGGTGATGATGTTACAAAGGACTAATAACATTAGCATATTGATCGAGCTTTCAGGGAATTGAGGATAGAAAGAATGGTAGGATGGTAAGAGAAAGCCCAATAGTTCGATGAAATTACTTAGAGGAATAACAAAGAGTGAAGGGAGTGAGTTAGGAATTGAGGTTTGGGAAGAATTCTTATCGTATACCAAAAGAGGTATCGAGGGAAGGCGATCCCCGAAATACTGATGACTTAAGACTTAGGAGCTTTGCAAAGGGAAAATTTTGGGTGTTGGGGAGGTGAAGGGAAACATGCTAAAAAGGGATGAAGGTATGGAAGATGTTGATGCCCCGAAAGTTTGAAAGATTTAGTACTTAAGCAATTTTACAAAGCAAACTTAAGGCATTGGGGGGGGACATCAGAATGGATACCAAAAGAGGTATGAGAGCAAGGGAGATGCCAACAACCGGAAAGTCCGACATATGAACAGTTAGACCCTTTTAACTTCAAAATTCAGGGATTAGGGAGACTTCATGAAGGGGACTTAATTTGGTATGCATGGAAGGAAAACCTTGATGACCCAAAACATCAACAAACTCATTACTTAGTCAATTTTACAAGGGCATGAGTGGGTGGGGTTGATAGAGAAAGCATGGCAGTAAAAGGAACACCAAAACCCTAATGGCCCAACAACACAAACACTTGGTCAACTTTGGATTCTATAACTTGGATTTTGGCATGATCGTGGGGGCTAGATATAATAGCCAGAAGCACAAAATCACTCAAGATTGCCCATTTAGGATTCCTTAGATTGGTTATCAATAATGGGAAAGTGAAAGCAAAGAGTAGACCAAAAGAGGAAAACAACACAAAATGAAACACAACAAAATGAGGTGCCAACACAATTGAGGACCAATAATTGAGGTGGGTAAGACCTCCTCCACTTTTGGCTCTACTAAACCAAGGGGGGTTTCCCTAAGGTGCTACAATAGATATCACCACATAAGCACAATACTTACCTTGACACAAACCATACCCATTGCATTGTGAACCCCTATTCTAGTTGTCACTTCATGTGTATATGTTGGTTTGGGGAACTCAAGGTTAAACACCTTATTAAAACAAATGACCTACCATATAAGTGTTTGAGAATGTGTTTTATGATAACCCCTTATGTTGTTACATTTACACATGGTAATGAGAACACATTAAAATGGGTAAAATTGAAAAGATGCTTGTATTGATATGTTGTGAACTTGTGAATGTGTTGAGATGATGGGGAGATGGAGCCAATAGTAAACTGGAGCCTTTATCCAGTTAGGAAACAGAGTATTTGAGTTCACACAAAACATGTAATAATTGAAACCAAAGGTGATGCCTTAATTAAGCTACCATAAAAGACTATACCTTTCAAAATGCATAGATAAGCTAGGCTCTACACGTACATTAAAAAAAAACAATAAATGGTTGTAGAATATTAAGTGAGTCTATTTAGTAATCCATGAGCATATCAATACATTTCCTTTACTTATGTTCAAAAGATACCTTAGGCTTTGCAAGGATTTTATATTCATATGGTTGACCAACTAAACAACACATATCCATAAATATATATCATATAGAAGGAGACACTTGACTAAGGTTGATTATGCCTTTAATCATTTGATCTACAAAGGTTACGAATGTTTATCACAAGTTTGGGATGAACCCAAATCATTACAATACCAAAATACCTTTATCCAAAATTGAAAATTGAAACCCTAAGACTTCCTATGAATATCACTACTCTACTAGTTTTGTGATTGCTCCTCTTTGTTCCTCTTCTTCCCTTTGGCCAATTTGAAAAATATATCCTTCAGCACCATCTAGAGATATTGGGGAAAGAACCATGATCATCTACAATAATATAGGCCTCCCATGTCTTCTTGCATCACCTTCACATGGCCATACACTTGAAGCAATGCACTTTACATAAACATCCATATGCTTTGGTACACCATTCATGTCTTAAAGGGGTCGAAAGGTACCAAGAGGCCTCTAAGAGTCCTCATTTGTCAAATCATATTCATTTTGAGGCCATTAATGGCATCTTAGGTCATGCAGGAAAGTAGGTAGGGCTTTTTGTTTGAATGTCAAAGTTTTGAGACTTTGTATGCCAAACGGGGAAGAGGGGAAAAAATGCCATGAAGGTTCAATAGGCATGATAGTATGATAAATTTTGAAATATTTAAAACCGGACTTGGAGGGAAACGCATGCTAGGGATGACAAGTTCAACAAGGATGATGGTAAGAGATACTTTGAAATCCTAATATTTGCAAAGTGGAATTTTGGGAAGGAAAGTTGGCAATTAAGGAAAGGATGAATGGATGACCAAACCTAGAATCCCAGATTTCAAGGAAAATGGGCTTAGAGTGGAAAATCAAACTTGAAGGGAAAGTCATGGCAGGGATGATAGGTCTGACAAGCATGACAGTATGAGATACTCTGAAATCCTGAAATTTGTAAAGTGGAATTTTAGGAAGGAAAGTTGGAAGTTGAGGAAAGGATGCATGGATGACCAAACCCAAAATCTTGGATTTCAAGAAAATGGGCTTAGAGGGGAAAAAGACTTGGAGAGAAAGGCATGGCAGGGATGATAGGTTTGACATGCATGATGGTATAAGATATTCTGAAATCCCAAAATTTGCAAAGTCGAATTTTGGGAAGGAAAGTTGGCAGTTGAGGAAAGGATGCATGGATGACCAAATCCAAAATCTCAGATTTCAAGGAAAATGGGTGTTTAGGTGGATTTTTAATGCAAAATGGTCAAGTGGTAGCATACGAATAGATTCAATTGAAATAGTATGAGTTAAACTATGCACCACATGACTTGGAGCTAGCAGCTATTGTGCATGCTCTACAAATGTGGAGACATTAGAAGGGAAAATCAGACTTGGATGGAAAGACATGCCGGTGATGAAAGGTCCAACAGGAATGACAATATGAGATGCTTTGAAATCTCGTTATTTGCAAAGCCACCCAAAGAAAGGTCAAATTACAAGGCATTGACCATAAAAGTACCCATTAACAAATTTTAATAAGGATATTTGATGAACACACTTTGAATGAATACCCTTAGACAACTACTCAACATAGGGGACCCAAATGGATATTTCTTAGATTGATTATTAACGAAGGGTGGATAAATACACAACCTATGAAACATAACAAAGAAAATATGACACGTGAAAATTGAGGTGTCAACACAACATTTAGTCATGAGAGCATAGTTGGCTCTTTTTTTCGAATTTGGGCTAGTGAAGGAGTGTGCACATCCCTCCTATGTTCTTTATCTTCTTCAAAAGCAATGGTGGCTCACTTGATATTTGCCTAATAATTCCCTAAAACTAGGAATATCATATGTAGGATTTTTCTCATGTGGGGCCATCATCATCCTACACAATAGAGTCAACACATCCCCTAAATACTCCTTGAAAGATCCTCAAAACATATAGCTGAAGAACTCTCCATGTTAAAACTATGAGTCTTATCCTCGTCTGCACCAAAAATGTGGATAGGAGTATCGATGCACTTTGATGGATCCTAAAGTGAAGCCATCTCATCAAAGATGACATTTCTCTACATGATGGTCCAGTTCTAAGAAAAATCCCATAATCAACATGATTTGGACTCCTTTGAATAGTCCTTCATGTTGCATGTGTGGCTTTTAAGATCAATGATTGTCCTCTACTCATTCAAAATGTGGGCCCAAGAAACATTACAGTGGAAAATATTAGGTTTCCTACTATAACCTTGTTAAGATTGTAATTTGTGCAACAAACTATCTTTTCTTAGGATTTTTCACGCATTCCTTTGGCTTGTAGAATACAACATGCCATCTCAACCAAAGTTTTGTTCTTACTTTTTGCAACACCATTATACTTGGAAATATAGACATTAGTGTGTGTCACACAATGTCGTGTTTGGAACAATACTCTTATGAAGCATGATTAACAACATACTTGCCTCACAATGCTTAGATTGGTTGTCAACAATGACTCTTCATTCGATAAATTCTTCTAAACTCTAAGATTTAGATTTTACACAATAATCCAAATATCTGATTGAATCTTCAATAAATATCCAAATATAACTTGATCTTGTAAGATATGGAGGATTTGTAGTGCATAAATTGGAATGAACAAGCTCAAGATGATCTTTAGCATGCCATGCCATGCTATGGTGTCCCCCTCGTGAGCTTAGTCAGCTGTTGATTATTAGCCTATTCATCGAGTTCTCGTAGGCTAATCAAATGGTTGAGGGAACTCCACAATTTTTGGAGTTGATTACTATTTTTAGAAAGTCATTATTTTTAGCGTTGTCTTCGTTTATTGGCATCATGTTTAATTCAATTGCTCTGTTTGAGGATTTAGTGTTTGGTGAGGCCTTGAGCGAAGTAGGTGAATTATTAAAATAAATGCTTAAGTTATAATGTTTAGACTTTATTATACTTCTAAGTATTTAATTTTTATAAAAAATAAAGTGACTTTAGTACTTTGAAGTGAATGCCCAAGTAAAGGAAAGGGAAATATTTTATTAAATTATTTTTATTCCCACGAAGTGGCATTGGGAATTGAAAAATATTAAAAATCAAATTATTGGGGCTCATTTCTCTATGGGGAAATTATTATTGGGAAAGTTTGCAGAGTATTTTCTCCAAAAACTTCCCGAGGACAAAAACCCTCACGGAAAACAAAAACCACGACGGCCTTGGTTGATGGTTGATCGATTTATTCCGAATCGGTGCTTATACTTAATGGTTTGATCAAGATTGAACAAGGGTCAATTGAAAATTCTACAGATACACAATGTTTGAAGGGCAAATTTAATTTTATTATTGCTGGTGCAGTTTTCTTCAGGAGTGTTGAAAAGTAATTATAATGACGCTATATGCATTAGAAGATCATCACTGAGTTGAAGGTTATTTGCTAATGCCAGGGTCGTTCTGTAATGAATTATGAGAATTTTAATTTAGTGAGTCGTGAAACTGGAAGTATCTCCTTTTAAATGCCCACTCACAAGGATTTATGGTGGCAGCGGTGTTCATATTTAGAGCAGGTTAAACGCCATATAGATTCCAAGTTGACATAGCCAATATTGAAGGTTCGATTGCATTGAATTGTTAGGTTGTGAGACTTGAAGTTGGCATTTCCTTCCAAAGAATCTCTTCGAGAAGTAGCAGGTTGAGTGAAATCAGTTGCTGATTGGGTTGGATTAAATTACCTGGGCGTAAGGAAAAAAATTTGCTGGGTGGGAGATATATATACAAACAAGAAGTTTGAAATTCCGTGTAATGTGCTGGTCGCAGAGTTATTGGAAAGGCATTAGATAGGTGTTTTTAAAAAGAAAGAACGGTGGAGTGATTGATCGACATATTCACTTGCAGTTGGCATGAACAAGCATAATGGGAAGTTTAAACATGGAGAAGATGACGGGCTTTTGGAGTGAAGTAACCATAAGAACTAATTCTGAAAAGTATCGCAGCGAATAAAGACACCTATATCCAGGCCATTGATCTTAACTGTAGTGACAGACAATAAAGCTCTGGACTTCTTTACAAGGTGGCGGATGGTCCCTCCTTGTTGGACGTAGTATTTTAATGCTGATTGGGCGCTTAAACCGGCAGCTGGGTGATCTGTGACTATCATTGAATCATCCTTGGATGCCAAAAGTGCCATTTGCAAGTTAGGAAATTTAAATTCGAGTTATTGTAATCTGCTGTTAGTGCAGCAACGTGTGAATTTCTTGGTTGAAAGAGCTTTTTCTGCGTGTGTTTTAGCTCAGTTATGCAAGTGTTTGTTCCAAGTTATTTCTGTTAATGAATGCCAAGTCCGTGGGAAATTATATTTAAACTTTGCAACCATCAATTTTTCAAACTGCAGTCATGAAACCTTACATACCCACTATCAAGCAAACTGTTTGACAAAATCCTTACTGGAAGGAATGTGCAAGAAAGTAAAAAAAAATGATAGGGGATGTTATACAGGCCTTCTCAAAATGTTCTTGGGGATGTTTGTTGAGAGCACATCCTTCACAAATATTGTGGATGGAGAACAAAAGGTAATCCATGAATCATATTCTTATAAGCCATCAACTTCATGATTTTGAAGTTCAAATGTCTCAACCTCTCATGCCACAATGAATTTGCATCATGTGCCTAAACTACTGCATTTGGATCCCGATTCTTTAAAATATTGGCAAAATCCATAAATTTTTAAGCCTTTGCTTGCTTTTCAAGCTTTAGCACTGTAGTCACTTGAAAATTGTTTCTTGTATTGTTCGTGGTGCAACAAATTTATTTGGCCAAAGTTTAACCTTGTTTCCTTGTTAATATATAATAAACAAAATGTACACTTAAATAAAGAACTTGGTAAACACCTTTGATTGTGCGATCTTCTAACACAAGATCACCATCACCAATAATAGAGAATTGAATTATCTATCATAAAGCCTTCTCATCATCTACTTTGCCAACCATTTAGAACAAACTTCATCCATTTGATAAGTGCATCCAAAATTCATAGTATTTACTTGGATGTTTGAGCATGATAAGTATGAGCTACAAGAACATTACGCAACTCTTCATTGTTTTTTCCTATTGGGCCTTGAGTTATTTGATCTCCCACATAAGATTCTTTATTTGCTTGGAGCTAACATCCTCGACATCTCTAATCTTTTCAAATAGGTATATTCCTTGTGCTACTTGTCAACCACAATTGCATTCCATTTACATGAAATTGACATTACAAGTTGAAAGTACAAATGGAATTCAATTAAATAGATTAAAATAGAAAAATCTTGAAAAACGTAAAAATGCTAAAATACTTTTAAAAATAGGGAAAATTTTCTTATATCATGTCAAATATAGTACATAGAAAGAGAAACAAATTTTAAAATTCAAATATAAGACATAAATAAAGATAATGTTTCCAATTACTCTCAAATTCTTGATAAGTATCAAATTTTTAGTCAAGTATAGTGTACTCATTAGAACATAAGTCTTAGAGAGTACAAAACAAAAGTTCAAAATACAATTAGTCTCTAAGGCCCCTAGGCTATATAATATGAAGTGGAAGACAATATCCTTGGATCTGTGTTCTCCTCTCTATGATTGTGGTCATAATTGTCAAAATCCTCATTGAAGACAACCTAATCATTTTCATAAAATAAGAGTTCCTTCTTGTTTGTGATCCATTTTGATTAAGGATCATCCCTTTGAGAACAATTGGTGAAAGGAATGTGTATAGGAAAAATAAATCAGTAATGCCGGAGGAGTGCTTTAATTTGTTGATCATTGATTCCTTTGCTCACTTGTTTGCCTTTGCCCTATAAGTCTGAGTTTTTTTGTTCTCGGAGTGCTATGTTGAAAAAATGATGCAAAAATGAAAAAAACGGGTGCTTATACAAGAGGATAGAAGTTTTTTGAATAACCTACCAAAACCTATTAGCTATTGTAAGAGCCCTAAGTTCTCACAACTGACTGTAACCCTGTACTACTGAATGCTGACTGCAGAAAGTGTGTTTTGAATATTTTTGGGTTTTATTATTTTTTGTGTTTTTGCGGAATACATGCTTTTTTTGTACTTTTTGAAATGGAATGCCAAGCATGAAAGAACGAAGAAATAAAATATTAAAACTACCAGGAAACAACTACTGCAGCAAATAGATATTATTTATTGATTCACTCTTGGAAAGCTTTAAGAATAGGGCATACCCGAAATACAAGAGGGTGATATAATTATATAAGTCTGGAGTTGCTGGCAGCCTGATATGAAGCACTTCAAATAATCGACCTGCTGCAAATATGGCTTTCTCCACCTCAGAAACTTCGCCAAACCCCCTCCTAGATATAACCGCCCCTAATGGAAATAAAAGGCCTCAAAAAGGCAAGACGATTTGCCTTGAAGAAATCACGCCTTGGCTGGTAGCTGGTACGGCTGGCTGCAAACAGAAGGTACGGCACCTTGGAAAATTGTGAGGTTCATAAAATGCAGCCCTTGTATACGTTCGCCTCCAACAATGAAGAATATGCCTGAAACTTATGAAATACTTCTCCAATCTCCACAAACTTGACTCTTGGATGAAGCCAACGGTAAAGCAAACTTCAGCTGATAGTCTCACAACCTCAGAATACTGATACATTGAAGGAGCTACGCTCTCCAATGCCATTACGCTCAGGAAATGTAGAAGCCCTCGTCCTTGTTCTCCAAACGCCAAAGAGTTCATGAAAAGAAGTTATCAAATGCCCAAAAGATGAATTCGATTTCTTCCTGGTAGCTTATATATTTCCCTCAAAGAGGTCGACCCCCATTTTGCCTTCTTAATATCATTTAAAATAATATTCATTTGCACTTTAGAAAATATTAAAATAATGGCTAGGAGTTGGCGTCCCAGACATCAATTATAAACTGGCCCCCTTCTAATGTACCATTGACCCTTCAAACATAAAGTGCGAATATAACAATATTTTATAGCTTTATAATATTAATTATTATTAAAGTTTCCTTTAATAATAATTAAACATTGTAACTTAGGCAAAACTCCTTATTTCTCCAACTCAACTGAATACCGGGATCAATACTGCCAATATATCTCAATCAGGTGCCCTGCTATAAATAGTAACCCTGGCTGAATGACTTACTATAAATAGTAAGTACTAGAAACTAAGCCATGAATCCTCTGCAAAGGCCAATCCTGAAACTCTCTGAACTTTGGAGAAGAATTAAACCATCAACTGACCAATTTTCTGCCCCAAAAGACCCTCTATCCAATCACATTAGACTATGAGGGTCAACTGATAGGCTAATCCTGCTGACAACTGGTATCTAGCTAGAAGGGGACATTACAGTCCACCCTCCTTGAAATTGCTTGTCCCCAAGCAATCTCAACTCCGGATGTTGTAGAATCTCCTCACTCTCCGAGGTAGCATCCTGAACCAGCAAGTCCCTCCATTTAATCAAATACTCCCTGATGACCCGTCTCCGCAACTGTCTCTCTTTGACATCTAAGATGGCCTTAGGCACTAGAATCAATTTCCCCTCATCATCTAGGGGTGGTAAAGTTGTGGAAGGAACAACATGATGTCCTAACGCCTTCTTGAGGCATGACACATGAAAGACATTGTGTACCCTACTATCTGTCGGTAAATCCAACTCATAAGCCACCTCGCCTACCAGCTTGATGATATTGAAAGGGCCATAGTATTGTGGCTTAAGTTTATCTGCACCACTCTTCTTAAAAGTGGACTGGTGATAGGGTTGCAACATCAGATACACCATATCCCCGACCTCAAAAGAACACTCAACTCTCTTCTAGTCTGCATACTGCTTTTGCTGATTTTGTGCCTTCTGAATATTCTCACGAAGAGCCCTCATAATATCCTGGTTCTCCTACAAAAAATCCCCAACACTAGGCACTCGACTGTCACTCAGCAGTAGATCAAGAAAGCTAGGCACATCATAACCATACAATGCCTTAAACGATGTCATCTGAATAGACAAATGGTGAGCGGTGTTATAACAGTACTCACAAAGGTAAATCCACTTCACCCAAGCCTTTTGCTGCCCTGCAATATAGTTCCTGAGATATCCCTCCACCCATTTATTAACAGTCTTTGTCTGACCATCCGTCTGCAAGTGGTAGCTGGTGCTCGGAGTAAGCTTAGTCCCACACAGTCTAAATAGCTCCTGCCAGAAATTGCTCAAGAACCGACTATCCCTGTCACTGACAATGCTCCGAGGTAACCCATGCAATATGAATATTTCACGGAAGAATAACTCTACTACCTGTGTAGCTGAATATGTAGTTGCTATCGGGAAAAAATGAGCATACTTTGTGAGGCGATCAATAACTACATAGATACAGTCTCTACCCCGGGCTTTCGGCAAGCCCGTAATAAAGTCTATAGACAAGCATTCCCACTTCCTGTCAGGAATTGGAAGTGGCTGAAGTAACCCTGCAGGATAAGTATGCTAACAAACAAGGCACTCTTTGACATATCGAAGAACATCCGACTTGAGACCTTTCCAAGTGAAACGCTCCCGAATCTGCCTATAAGTTTTGAAATACCTGGGATGTCCTGCCATGGGTACACCATGAAAGGCCCTCAATACTGTGCTCTTCATATCTGATCCTGGGGTCAAGAAGATCCTCCCTTTGTAAATGATAAGATCATTTACAACTGAATATTTGTTGTCCTGCACTGAACCCTCAACTATGCCAGAAGCCCAAGAGTCTTTGGCATACTCAGCTGTAATCAGATGTCTCCAATCCTTTGAAATCTCAACCATGGAGCTCAAATGTGGTCGGCGAGACAAGGCATCAACAACAAAATTCTAAGTCCCTTTGACATAGGCAATGTCAAAATCATATGACTACAACTTACTGACCCACTTCTATTGACGATCATTGAGATCTCGTTGTCCTGGGAAATGTGTCAGGTTGTTATGATCTATCTTAACACAAAATTTGCTGCCCACAAGGTACTGCTTGAATTTGGCCAACGCATGCATGATGGCCAACATCTCCTTGTCATATATATTGTAGCTCCTCTCAGGTCCTCTAAGCTTCCTGCTCTCGAAAGCAATAGGGTGCTTGCCCCGCATAAGAACTGCACCAATTCCCTCACCCGAAGCATCACACTGAAGCTTGAAGGGTCTAGTAAAATCTGGTAGTGCAAGGACTGGGCAAGAAGTCGTCAATTGCTTAAACTTCTCGAAACACTCCTGTGCCTCAAGAGTCCAAACAAATGCCCCCTTCTTTGTCAGATCAGTAAGAGGTGCTGCATGCCGTGAGTACCCACTAACAAATCGGCGATATAAGCCACACAAACCCAAAAAAGCTCTATGCTGAGTAAGATTCTCAGGAGTAGGCCACTCAATAATAGCTCTGACCTTGTCAGGATCCATATGCACACCCTTTGCACTAATGATATGGCCTAAGTACAACAACTCCTTCGTGCCTAGATCACATTTGGACTCCTTGGCATACAAGAACTCCCTATCAAGAATACCCAGCACTGTATCCAAATGGGAAATATGTTCCTCCCAAGTTTTGTTGTACACCAAGATATCATCAAAGAAGACAAGTACAAACCTCCTCAGCTGTGACTGAAAGACCCTGTTCATAGTGGATTGAAAGGTAGCAGGGGCATTGGTTAGTCCAAATGGCATAACCACAAACTCAAAGTGTCCACAATGACATTTGAATGTCGTCTTCTTGATGTCCTCTTCTCTGACTTTGATTTGGTGATAAACCCAATCTCAAATCATTTTTTGAAAAGTAGCAAGCACCGTGAAGCTCATCAATCAACTCATCAATCCGAGGGATGGGGTACCTTCTCTTAATTGTCCTCTTATTCAGGTCTCTGTAGTCAATGCACATTCGAAGGGTACCATCCTTTTTCTTCACCAAGACTACCAATGAAGCAAAAGGGGATTTGCTAGGTTTGATGTGCCCCATAGCAAGTAGCTCCTTTATCGTTTTCTCAATCTCATCTTTCAGCCGCTTGGGGTGCTTGTAAGGAGTGATTATCACGAGTTTGGCACCCTCCAATTCTATTATGTGCTCAATCCCTTTGTCTGCAGGCCTACCAGGGGGAATATCACTGAACACCTTAGTATGCTTAATCCTCAACTCCTATTTATCTAGATGATAATCGGGTTTTTTCTGCCCCTCCTATGATGGCATCAACATACACTATGCCGCCCACTCAATCATGTCATGGCGCATGAGTCTCTCCATTCTCATGAATGATATCATCCTGAAACTCCTATCTCTAATGGATTTTAGCACATGAGTCTTCCTGTCCACCTTGAACTTCATCTCCATATCATGAAGGTTGAGGGTAAACTCTCCTATGTCATGAAGCCATTTCATCCCTAAAACCATATCAGTATCTCCCATATTCACTACATAAAAATATGCCTTAAACTCAAAATTATTCAAGCGCATAGGGAGGTCTGGAATCATCCTGTCACTCTTAAGAGTGTAGCCATCTGCAACCTTCACCCTTATGCCTTAAAATTCCTCTATACAGATCCCACGCCTCTCAACCAACCTAGCATCAATGAAGTTATGTGTCACACCCGTATCAAGCAAAGTAATGATCTTCTATCCAGCTAAGACCCCATGCATCCTGAATGAGCCCCCCCGCTCTATGTTAGTGAGATGTGCCTCTTGAAGCTTCACTTCTGCTTCTTGTTTAGCCTCATTTTCAGACTTCTCTGCCTCATATTCAGACTTCTCTAACTCGGATTCCTCATGATCAGTTTGCTGGTCTGATTTTTCAAATTTGGAATCCTCATAGAATGCCCACATTATTCAGTTGGCTTTACCCTTAGGCCTCAATGGACAGTCATGGTTTGCATCATAGGGTCCCTTGTAGTAAGAGCACAACTTTTTCTTGCGCAAATCATTGAGTGTTTCTCAGTCTAGGGGTGCTACTAATTTTCCCTTTGAATCTTATTTTTCCTTCTTCTTGGAAAATGACTTGCTGTCCCTGTATGAAGAGGATCCGTTGGATGAGAACTTGCTTTGTGGGACTACAAGTTCCATACTTCTAGCCTTTTCCATTGCCTCTTGCAATGTCAGGGGATCAAAAGCTTTTGTCCACCCTCTCAATGGTTCCAATAATCCCTCAATAAGTAGCACAACCAATCTCCTCTTAGATATTGGGAACCATAATTGACAATTTCTGAAAATCACCAATATAACCCTCCAAACTCCCAACCTGCTTGAGCTGAGCCAGGTTTCTGAAATATGTTTTTGGATCTTTCTTATCAAAGCGTTCAATCAATCTATCAATGAACTCCTAATAAGAAGTGATGCGATTATGCTGCAATGTGACCATCTCATGGTACCACCAATCATGGGCTACTCCCTCCAAGTGTAAAGTGGCATACTTTATTGCATACTCCTCTGCCATGGGTCGAAGAGTCAAGAAAGTATCTAGCTTGTGAACCCAAGTCTGAGCTGTAACCTTTCCACTGCCATCAAATATAGGTAATGTGAGTTTGCTGGTGGCATGTTTCAAGTCTCTGTTTGGATCTCTTGGTCTCCGATGTTGCCTTGCTCTGTAATGGTCTCTCCTCTGACTTACAAATTTTTCAAGGCTCATACGCTCCCTAACCCGTGGTTTCAACAACTCCCATTCATCATTTTTTGCCATGAGATTGTTTGTAAGCATTTCCTCTCCCTCTTCTTCAGCATTTCCCTGTTTTGGTTTATTCCTCAAAAAGGTAGGACGTATAGGTCTGTTTGTGGTACGGGTGGGTGCTCTCTGTGCTCTGGGTGTTCCAACCACACTCCTATTGTCATTTGGTTCATGATTTTGTCTTCCATGAGGGTTCATCTGATGTAGCATTGTTGTAAGTGCCTGCAAAGCATCTACAACCTACTGCTTCCTTGTTGCCATGTTTCTCATAATCTCACGTGCTTCTCTTTCTTCATTGTTTGCCTCATTTCTAGCTTCATTTCTAGGTGGACTACCACCACCTTTGTCACCCATTGTGCTGGTTGAACCACTCTCAGTACCACGCTGTCTAGTTGCTATTGCAGCTGAAAAGGTGTCCTATTCAGGATAAAGCTGTGGCTGTTAGTTTTATGATCAGATTAATGACGCAGAAATTTAATTCAAAATCACACACAATAATACAGAAGAAACCCTGGGAAAACCCTCCTCTTGAGGGAGAAAAACCCAACAACAAATATATCTCTTGTATATATGAGCAATGGCAACAAGTCACTTTACAATGAGGCCACACACAAGGCCAATAATCAGCACCTTCACAAGATGCAATGATAGATAAATAATCTGCACTTCCTTGCAACTCAAATCTGCTCTTGAAGAGTTCACAATCTGCTCTTGATGACTTCACAATCTGCACTTGATGAATTCGCAATCTGCTCTTGGTAATTCGCACTTGAGAGAAGAGAAGAGACTTCGAACTTGCTTGTTGTTGAATGAAGAGGAATGAGCTTTTATATATACATTGTGCAAGAGAGGTCGCACCTCTTCAAGGAGAAGGTCGGCCACCAAAATATAATTAAAAATAAAAGCTAGGTCGGCCACCAAGGAAATTACAAATAATATTGATTACAAGGAAGGTCGGCCATCTTCAATAATTAATCATCATTTATTATTAATGACGTGTCTCTTGAATTTATCCAATCGCTATATATATAAATTAAATAGCTTTAACTATTATTTAATTTATTATCTTGTCATCAAGAAGATTGCTGGAAGAAGACCATGACGTTGCCATAAACATCAACAGTGGCCACTATTTTTTCTTTCTATCTTCCCTTGCAATATATCTTTTGTACCTATCACTTTGTTGCATCAACGGAGCTGGCTTCAAACCCTAAGGTTGGCAGGAAACCGCTCTAATACCACTGTAAGAACCCTAAGGTCTCCCAACTGATTATAACCTTGTACTATTGAATGCTGACTACTGAAAGTGTGTTTTGAATGTTTTTGGGTTTTATATTTTTTTGTGTTTTTGCGGAATATATGATTTTTTTTGTATTTTTTGAAATAGAATGCCAGGCATGAAAGAACTAAGAAATAAAATATTAAAATTACCAGGAAACAACTACTACAACAAATAGATATTATTTATTGATTCACTCTTGGAAAGCTTTAAGAATAGAGCATACCCGAAATACAAGAGGGTGATATAATTATATAAGTCTGGAGTTGCTGGCAGCCTGATATGAAGCACTTCAAATAATCGGCTTGCTGCAAATATGGCTTTCTCCACCTCAAAAACTTCGCCAAACGCCCTCCTAGATATAGCCACTCCTAATGGAAATAAAAGGCCTCAAAAAGGCAAGGTGATTTGCCTTGAAGAAATCACACCTTGGCTGGTAGCTGGTACGACTGGCTGCAAACAGAAGGTATGGCACCTTGGAAAGTGTGTGAGGTTCATAAAATGCATCCCTTGTATAAGTTTGCCTCCAACAATGAAGAATATGCTTGAAACTTATGAAATAATTCTCCAATCTCCACAAACTTGACTCCTAGATGAAGCCAACAATAAAGCAAACTTCAGCTGATAGTCTCACAACCTCAGAATTTTGATACACTAAAGGAGCTATGCTCTCCAATGCCAATACGCTTAGGAAATGCAGAAACCCTCGTCCTTGTTCTCCAAATGCCAAAGAGTTCATGTAAAGAAGTTATCAAATGCCCAAAAGATGAGTTCGATTTCTTCCTAGCGGCTTATATATTTCCTTCAAAGAGGTCGACCCCCATTTTTCCTTTTTAATATCATTTAAAATAATATTCATTTGCACTTTAGAAAATATTAAAATAATGTCTAGGAGTTGGCGTCCAAGACATCAATTATAAACTGGCCTCCTTTTAATGTATCAATGACCTTCAAACATAAAGTGTGAATATAACAATATTTTATAGCTTTTTAATATTAATTATTATTAAAGTTACCTTTAATAATAATTAAACACTGTAACTTAGGTAAAACTCCTTATTTCTCCAACTCAACTGAATACCAAGATCGACACTGCCAATATATCTCAATCAGGTTCCCTGCTATAAATAGTAACCTTGGTGAATGACTTACTATAAATAGTAAGTACTAGAAATTGAGCCCTGAATCCTTTGCAAAGGCCAATCCTGAAACTCCCTGAACTCAGGAGAAGAATTAAACCATCAAATGACCAAGTTTCTGCCCCAAAAGACCCTCTATCCAATCCCATTAGCCTATAAGGGTCAACTGATAGGCTAATCCTGCTGACAACTAGTGTCTAGCTAGAAGGGGACATTACAGCTATTGAATAACCCGTGGGTTTTTGGCAGGTTATTGAATGACCAATGGGTTTTTTATTTGATTGAAAAGCCTAGTCAACGGAAAAAATTGGCATGGCCTCTTTGGTAGTTTGCAATTAATTAGATTTTTGATAGGTTTTGCTTCTATGTTCTCACCCTTGTGACCACTTGTATGATCACCATTATGAGAATTATCCTTATTCTTTTTGTTATTCCTTCCTTTGTCTTCCCTTGGATGCATACCCTACTCTTGGTTTTACCTTGAGTTCTAATTTTTCTTTTCCCTTACTCAAATGACCTTGTTGCCTTAAACCAAACACACTTATCTTGTCGAACTTCTCTTGTTCTTTTCTTTGCTCCTCATAATAACATATAGTGGCTTCAAGCTCTCAAGGAAAATCTCAACGATCTCACTATTCTTCTTGCTTTCTTTTCTACACTCCTCCAACTGAAACTAGATGATCCTTCACACTATCTATATGGTCCTCAATCTTACCAAGTACCAATGGCTAAAGAGCACATAGCAAACAGTTCAATCTATCAACCTTGACTCACCAACCTACCAAGACAACTTGTTTAGCAAATCCAACATAACTTTAGGAGTTTTTTATTCCTTGAGGTGAAAACATAAGTCCCACACTACTCTATGGGAGCCCTTGTTTTAATTAGAGTTAGCTCAAAGAAAATCATTCAAGAGTTTCTCGAGCTTGTGGAAAGAATCCTTAGAAGTACCCAACAAGAGGAACAATAAATCTAAGTAGTCATTAAAACCTTAGAGCATATTTGGAATTTACCAGCTAGAGAGAGAGGCTTAGTTATCTATATATATATATATATTCCACTTGATCAACAACATATTACTATAGCCTAGAAGGAAAAGCTTGAAAAGAAAAAGGGGTCCCTAGGAATTTAAAAATCTCCTAATTGTCAATTCACTTCCAACCAAAGGCGTGGAGCCACTTGTCAATTCAATTCCAACCAAAGGCATGGAGCCACTTGGGAGGAGAAAGGGCTTGCTTGTAAAACTATGTCTTGCTCCATTGAATGTTGGATCTAGAATCTAAGCAAAAGGTTTCCAAACAATTGAAGGCTTGCTTGCAATTATTATTTTACTTAATCAAAATGATGAAGGCATCATTTGCAAAGTGGCCATTAATGAGCTCACTAGGCTTAGGTGTGAATTTAATATTTCCTTCTTGATGAATTTCCTTAAGGAATTGGCATAAAATGCTACAAGATATATTATGTGCAAATCAAGGTCTATAGTGTCCCAGAGAGTGTAAAAATATTTACAAGGAATACCATCACAACCAAGAGCCTTATGATTGGCTCTACTAGTCACCATTGTATCCAAATCTTCTAGGGAAAGAAGCTTGTCACAAGCCAAATTGTAAGTGGTATTTAGATGGCAAGAAACAACTATTAAGGATTAGTTAAAAGAAATGTCTCAAGCCTAACAATTACTTGCTACAAGTATTCCATTTGTTTGGACCCTTCTTTTGTTGTTGTGTTAGCATTTTTATTTACACCTTTCAATGTGGCACAAAATAGAACAATTGTACAATAGAACTGCTCTTTGAATTAGAAGGGAAAGATGCTTGTAAACAAAAATTAACCTAAAATCCTATTTTGAACATTATGTACTTACTATTTAGAATTTGTGTGTTTTTCGGGTGTTTCATGCATAGTGAACAAAACAAAGGTGTCTTTAAGTAATGTAATACAAACAAACTTAAACCTAGTTTTTTTGTTCTTAGGCTAGGCCACAAGGTGATTCACCACTTCTTTTCAAAGTGAGGTTTTTATATTTTCTAACTAAAAATAAACACTACATAGGCTATTAGATGCTCACTCTTTCTAGCTAAAAGGAGAAATTGAAACTCTATGAGTAAGACACAACGATTGAATATGTTTAAACTTGGACAAACACTTTCGTAAATTGAATTAAGAAATTATGTTCATAGTGACAATATCCAACTTCAAAAAAAGTAGCAATACAAAGTTTCCAAGCTCACTAAAAGTAATTTAACTTACCTCACCACACATATACAAGACATTATAAGTTAAATGTGGTAGTTGTATTCAAAACTACAACCATCAATTTAACACCTACTGCACTACATAACTTTCAATAAATGCTAACTGATATTCAACTTAACAACATGAAGTTTCCATAGTCCATGTTAGATTAGTACAACATTTCTGGATTAAAGTGGCTTTGCCCCTCTAAAGAGGTAACCCCTCATATCTATGGGGTTCCAAAAATCCATAAAGGAGGTATCCCCCCTTAGACCCATAGTTGATACCATTTAATTCCCTCAACCTACAGGTTGGTCACCCATCTTGCCAAACTCATTTCTCCCCTCATTGGAAAATCTATCTCCTTCATCAAGAACTCGTCCCATTTCGTGGACTTCATCAAAGATAAGAAATTAGATGAAAATGACCTTGTCAGCTTTGATTTCGTCTACCTCTTCACCAAAGTCCCCATCCTTGAATCAATTGAGCTTATTAGGAAAAATACTAGTCATGAAATTGCCTCCTTGGTTGATTTATGTCTCAAATCCACCTTCTTCTCCTTCCAAGGTACAATTTATGAGCAAGTTGATGGAGTTGCTATGGGTTTGCCACTCTCTCCCATCGTGGCCAACTTATATATGGAATACTTTGCAGATGTTTCCCTCCATTCCTTTCCCCTCAAACCAAAGTGGTGGAAATGTTACTTTGATGATACCACCAACATATGTTGGTCTCATGGTTGTAAGAAACTTGAAGAATTCTACTCACTTAAACAACATATCCTTGTGCATCTTCTTTACCAAAGAAATCGAAATTGATAACCAACTTCCCTTCCTTGATGTCCTCATCAAGAAAGGGGATGGCTCCTTATCTCGTACTATCTTTCAAAATTCCACCCATATTGACCTTTACCTCCACTCGACCTCTCACCATCACCCTAGCAACAAATCCGAAGTCCCAAAAAAATTGGCTTCTAGGGCTTTCGTGATATGTGACGATGAGCACATTGACCAAGAGTTAGCCCACCTCACCCAAGTTTTCACTTTAAATTGATACAAAATGGAACACATCAATAGGGATTTTAATCAAGCCAAGGCAAGGTTTACCCTCCATCCTAAGGCCCCTCAACCTCCTTCTCTCCTCTTAGCTACCCTTCCCTATGTTGAGTGTGTTTCCAACAAAATTTCTAAAATCCTCCTCAAAAAGGGTCTCAATTGCACTTTCAATCCAGATTTCACATTAAGAAATCACATCCCTTCCCCCAAAGACCCTCAAGACCTTTTCCTACACTCGGGTGTCTAAAAAGTAATGTGTTATTGCGACATTCCTTACATGGCAAAACAAGTTGCTCTATCAACACCAAAATCAAAGAATATTGTGTAGACATTAGGAATGAGCGAGTCATAAAATTGGCACGCATCCAAGATGAAACATCACATTGCCTTAGAAAAGACCAAAGTCTTATTCAAACAAGACAACTACTTAAAGAGAAAGCTCAAAGAGACCATTGAAATCAACCATCACCCCTCCAACCTCAACTGAGTTGGGGGTTGGAATTTAAGTTTCTCATGGAAACCCCTCCTAACTAGCCTTAAAGTTCCCCCCCTTGATGTTCTTGATTACCCTTCCTCTAATGGTTGTTTGTCTGCTCCCTACTCTTGTCCTTCCTCCTTTTTTTGCCCATGCCTTTATTTCCATCCTTTTCCTTATCTGTCACATGTCTCCTTGCAACAATGGTGCTTTTTGTTCCTTCTTTTCTCCTTTATTTCAGTCATTCTCTTAATAATATGGTATATTGTTCAATTTGGTTCTCTTTCAGTTGTTCAATTTGGGTTCATTAGTATAGTCTAGGGGTTTTAATTTATTGGTCTATCTTATTATTTTTCCTTAATATAGTTTTATTTTGTTCTTAGTTTTAGTCTTTTTATTACAATAATTCATTAGTACTTAATAGGCTGTAATATTATATTGTTTCTTAGTGGCTATCTTATAATTTTTGGATGTCATATTCTATTATTTATAATATTACTTTTGTCTCTTATTGTCTTTTAGTCTATAACTAAATTTATATTTTATTTATTGTATATTTCTAATTTAGCTTCCAAAAATATTTTTCTTTTTTCATTTTATTATGAGTCTACGACTCTTAATAATATAACATACTATATCAATTTCTCTTTATTTTTGGTTATTTTTTCTTTCTTTTTGGTTGTAGTATAGACTCTTATAATTTTCTTTGTTATATTCTTATTATTTTATTTTATTATTCAATAATATTTTATTAGGCTAAATGTTATTTATATTTTTCCATCTATTTATTTTGTTGTGATTATATGTATTTTTCATTGTATGTCATTACATAATTTTATTATATTCCTTATTGGCTTATTGTCCTTTTGTTTAATATCTCTTGTATTATACTTTTACATGTTAATCTTTGGTATTTTACCTATCTAGGAATAATTTTAATGTTATATTATGCTTTTTCATTATTAGTATATTAATTTCCTTAAATTTTACAATGGGTTTTAGTCATCATTGCAATTGGCTAATTTAGCATTTTAGTTCTTAATTGTTTTATTGTCCTCTCGTTCCTATAATAGCTTCTATATTATTCTATCATATTCTTTCTCTTGATTTTTTTTATCAAGGTTATTATGGTCTTTTAATAATCCAATTGACCATTATAACTTAATAGTCTTTTATTTCTTTATAGTATATCACTAGTACATTATGAGATATTTTAGCCGTCATTAACATATAAATTTTCTTATATAGTCTCTTCATATTTTTCACTTTTAACTCCTTTATTCTTTCATAGTCAACATTTTAATAGTCTATAATATTGCAATTTACTTTTATCAAAACTTAATAGTGTTCTAGTCTATTTTAATAGTCCTTATATAGTGTCATATATCTTCTTGGTTGCAATTTCTTTGTTTTAACATTATTATATCTATACTATTTCATTTTTATAAATCCGAGCCTTTAGTAAGCTATTCTTACATTAATTTTCTTTGTATGATATGACATTATATCATAACTTACCATGTCTTCTTAATAGTCTATTTTATTATTATTTTATGTATTTATAATATCCTCTCATAGTCTTTGTCATTTCATCAGTCTTTCCTTATATTTACAATCATATAATTTTAATATTTAATAGTGCATTATTTGCATAATAATTGTATTTAATTTCCTTACATACAATATTAAAATAACAAAGACTATCAAGAAGATTGGTGCCCCATATTGACAAGGTTGGTGTCTCATATCAAAGAGATTAGTGTCTCTTGCTGAGTTGGTGCTCAGTTGTGGGGATTGGTGTCTCCAATAGGTTGGTGCCTACAAATTCTACAAGTGGGGATTGGTGTCTCCAATGGGTTGGTGCTCACAAATTGTATAAGAGGGGATTGGTGTTTGATGTAGGTTGGTTCCTACAAAGATTGTAAAAGATTTTAATATCAAGCAATAGTTTTTTGTGGTTCTCTCCTGTAAGGGTTTCCATGTAAATTGTTTGTTCTTCACATGTTTTTGTTATTGATATTGTGTAATTGATCTTATTTTGTGTTAAGTTGAAAAAGTATAATATTGTATTATACTGATTCACCCCCCCTTCCTCCCCCCTCACCCCTCCTCTTAGTATAATCATGTGCTCACCATGGTCAGAAGGTGTGAAAGTAGAGGGAAGTCCAACATCCCAATGGGGATAGAGAGAGAAGTGAACTTGAGAAGGGAGGCGTGCTGAGAAGGGTAACCTTGCCACTTTGACCACTTACATAGACTCATGAGCTTTCTCATGCCTTCACATTCAAGATCCATGGGGGACTTAGGTTGATGTCTGGGAGATGAAAGGGAAGGATCTACATGCAAAATGGGATCTACTTGGGCCTTCGAGTCCATTGAATGAGTTACATGGAAAGGGAACATGACACAACTTGTTGAGAGCTATCACCCTAGACCCCCACTCTAGTTATAAAACCAAAAATGTAAAAAACATTTTTGGCCATACTAGTTGGAAAAGCAATGATTTTTTCTTTGGTCAAAATTTTCCCATGTAATTGAATTGCATTTATATTATTGATTTGTCGATTCAATATTAGTCTTGATTAATGCTCCTATGGCTATAGCATCATTGTAGGCTTACATCTAAGATATGAACACAAGATCCCACATAAAGTTAGTGAAGCTAGGCTGAGTGATACAAGCTCTTCTATACCATAGTTCATGACTCCATGTTATGATTTTTGGTTTTGACGCCATGGATATCATAATCCATGAGTTTTCTACACCTAAAACTATTGAGAATATTTATATATTTAAAAATATTTTTTCCTTTAACTCAAATCTACTTTTGCACTC
Source organism: Sequoia sempervirens (assembly GCA_007258455.2). NCBI lineage: Eukaryota > Viridiplantae > Streptophyta > Pinopsida > Cupressales > Cupressaceae > Sequoia > Sequoia sempervirens. The sequence continues at coordinate 13,821,324 of VDFB02000009.1, forward strand.
ATGTGATTGATGTATGCTTGTGTAGGTGATTAAAGTAGCTCTATTTTATTAGTTTATTATGTCTTTAAAGTTTATTTGTTGAAGCGTGCATAATAAAAGCTTTAAATCCTTAAAAATCTCCACATCACATGGCTTTTTCAATTTGTCGAATCTTTGCTATGTCTTAGCCATGTTTGAGTGCTAAATCCAAGTCTTGTAACTAAGATTTTAACCTTCTCTTATAAGGTTATTTTTTGACAAAATTTTACTCCAAGTCACGCCTAGTGAATGGTGAGAAACCTTAGTGGAACTCCCTTTGAAATTAATGTTGCATAAATGACATAACCAATATTTGCTCCCCCATAAATTGTTGGACTTGGCTTTGTTGAAAATGGTCACATTTTGCAATAAGGGTTTTACCATGTTGAATGGGCCTTTTGTATAAGATTTTCCAATGCATAAGCAAATTGAAATTGGTTTTCATTCCACTTCCTACATTAATTGCACTTGTTGTGCGTACCCAAAATAAAAAATTTGCTTCAATAATTCATTTTGATAAAATTGGTCTAAATCTTGTAAAATTGTCATCAAAAGTCAGTTTTAGGTCAAACGAAGCATGGGATTTTTGTGGATTTTTTGTCCGAAAAATACTGGCAAATTTTGAAAAATAGGGTTTTTGGGTCCTTATTTTTAGGAAAAACCCTAAAAAATAGGATCTTTCTAGAATTGACCAAAAATAATTTTGATTGGCTTATTTCACTTCACGATCACATTGGTCAAGTTAGAATCAAGATAAAGTCAGTTTAGCTTTGGTGGGTCTATTTCACTTTTTTCAAGAGAAAAGTTAGGACCTTTGAGGTCAACAATGGCAGATGGCCAGTACCAGGTGTCAAAATCTAAGCCTCAAACTCTTCAGTGAAGATTCTGTGGCGAAAGATGCTCAAAAAGATGCTTCACGACGGAGGGGATTTTCAAAAGGTGAAAAATGTAAAAAATATTCTAAGTCTAGAACCACTATGCCTTGCTACAAGGGAGATGCTTGTGCAATCAATGCCCATGTCAACTTTGCAATATCCGTATACGTAAAAATGGTGAAATGCAGTCACGTACTCGCGTCAACAGCAACAATGCCTCAATGCAATCAACCCAGCCAAGCGACATAGTGTTCGCGAAGCGCGAAAGAGGTGAAAATCATCCGAAAATCATTAAGTCTGGAGCTAAATGCACCCCTGTAGCCTAGGGGCGTCCTTGAATTTGAAGGCCCAAATGCAGTTATTAATGTTTGCAAAACAATTTGTCTTCTCCAAAATTTTGCTAGCTTTCCAGTGAATCATCAAGTAAATTCAACAGATTTTTCAAACACCGGTAAAAGACAGCAAAGGCAGAAGATGCGGAAGGCAACAAACATCAAAGACGACAGTCAAATTATAGAAATTGCGCCCCTGTAGGCTAGGGGCGCCCAAGAATAAAGCCTATCAGATGTCAGTTTTTTGAGTTTGTCATCTCCAAGTGATCTGTTCAGATTCAGCCTAGCTTTGCGATGAATCCGTTCATTAGTCCATCAGACGTATCGAACAACCGTAGCAGCTATTGATCCAGTGAGCACGTAAAATGGAGGATAAAATGAAAGTCAAAATGTCAAATGTACCTCTACAGGCCAGGGGCGCCTAGACTTTTGGTCAATCAAATGAGGTTTTCGATAGCTATCTTCTTCAAGAGATTTGCTCAGAATCCTTCCAGCTACGCAATGAATCCAGCGGTTAGCTCTCGGGACCTATCAAACGCCCGTGAATGAAGATCAAGCATAAAACACCGAAGATGAAAGCAAGTTAAAAAACGTGTAAATTTGACCAAGTGTCAAAGGAAATACACCTTCTTGGAAAAGGTGCCCAACTTTCTGGGGCCTCAGATGTAGCTTTCTGACTTCGTAACTCCCAAGAATATCTCTTCAAAGTTGTTCAATCTCCGCGATGAGATCATTAGCGCAAACATCAGAGAAGTCAAACTCCCAGCAACAAGGGTCAAACTGGAGCATTTCGTCAAAGGTTGAAAATTGCAAAATGTATCTCAAAGACCCAATTGCACCCCTGCCCTTGAATTTGAGCTTCTTAAATCAACCTTCGGACATTGCAATACCAGTCATTCTTTCCGAAATTGAATTGGTCTTCCATTCCATATCTCAGCATGTTTGCGGGAGTTGTCAATCACCGACAGCTACAAATTGAAGCACAGAGGGTCAAATTGACAAGTTTGAAAAACATCTAAAAAATGGCTAAGTCTGGTGAAAAAGCACCCTTTTGGCAAAAGGCGCCCAAAATTTCAAGCCATTAGAACTAGTTTCTAAGGTTTGTAGTTCCCAACAACATCTCATCAGACTTGATCCAACTTGGTGATGAATTTGTCAGCTTAGCTTCAAGATCAACCAAGCATCCAGAATTCAAGGTCAAACAGAGGCAGTTCGTCATAACAAAAGTTGAAAATCTTTAAAAAATTACTAACTCTCTCAAGCTTGGGCACCAAAAGTCAAAGTTTGACTGGTTAACTTTTAGTTGTGATTTTTGCATGCTTCCTCTTGCATATGGTGTCCTAAAATTAAAGAACTTTAGTTCACGAGGCATGCACAAAATTTAACTCCTCAATTAGGGTCGAGGCACCTAACTGGCAGTACCGCCTCCAAAATGCTTATTTATTAAAGCATAGGTGTCACAACTTCATTATTTCTTGCAGGTTGAAGCTAAAATCAGCTATTTTCTCTCCAACACACTTTGAAGGAGCAAACGGAGGCCATTTTTAGTGTTCTTCGCAGTTCCAGGTTCAGATTGCACAAAGGAATATTTTTCCATGCTTCATCTTTTCAATTCATTCTTGCTAGGAATTCATCAGATGGGTTTCATACAGAGGCAATTTTCTTGAGGATTGACAGAGGCAGTTTATAACTTCTATCTTCTCACCCTCATATTTCTTCTATCCCTGTCTTAGATTTTCTCTTGCATGTCCAAGTAAACAACAGTTTTTCACAAATCTGGCCATCTGGGTTTGATCAGTACAGTGTTAGCAACGAAACCCACATGCCAAAATTTTCCGTGAAACTTGCCCCGCTGCCCCCTATTTTTAGGGTTTCTAAAAAAAGTCATAATTTCGAAAAACGGGTTTGATCAACACATTGGTGGCTACAAAACCCATATGTCAGAATTTTTAGGGAAAAATAGCCCTTACAGCTCTGCTTCAAAAAATTCATTGCATGCCAAGGGAAAAATCACTTTTTCAAATTTCTAACATTGTGGGTTTGCTTTGAAATACATTCTCTACAAAACCTACGTCTAAGAATTTTTTCATAAAAATTGCCCCTCTACAGGCTATTTTTAGCCTCATCAGAAGCTATTTTTAGCTCACCGAAAAAAGTTGTCAAAACATATACGTGTTTATAGTCAACAGTTTATTTTTTCATAATGCAATTCACTCAAACTGAATACAAGATCAAATCGGTCTTGATTCATGATTTCATCCGATAATTGACATAAATTTGCATCAAGTGCATCTGGAGGTTGACTGGAACGCTTCAAAAGGCATAGACCAAACAACACTTTAGACCATTGAGGAACCTGGGTTGCTTGAAGCCGCCTCACTTCCCATCACAACACAATGTATAAAGTTTGTAATGGCTTGTGTAAAGCATTGCAACCCTACTGCACGAGAAATTCAATCAATGGATGGGCAAATGATATGCAGTCTCAAGTCCAAAAACATCGAGAAGTGCTTTGGTATTCCTCCAAATACAAATAATTTGGTCATTTCCATGCAGGAATGTGAGAAGGCATTCAATTTTGAAAGGGAAAAATGTCAAAGAAGAATGGCAGAGAGATGGCTCAAACAAAAAAGAAGTAATTTGCCAAAGAATGTGGGTTGTGGAGAGCTCAGAGATGAATACGCAGTTATGATCACCCTTCTCAACTGTGTCACTGGTCAAGCAGATGCCAACAAGTTTCAACCTTGGATGTATTACAGCATGGCTCAACTTGTCAATTGTAAAGAACATTACGACTGGACTTCTTTGATCAACGACATTCTCCACAAACAAATGACCAGTTTCTTGGTTGCTAACGAATTCCACGTGTTCATACCTTGTGTATCCGATAGCCTTCCAAGACCAGTTTAGAGGGTTGAATACTGTGGGGATTCTAAGTGTACAAAAGGTTCATCAGTATTACTCACAGCTTGAGTTCACACAGTTTGAGCGACACTTCAAGCGGGTGCATGAATCATTCTTAATGTACACTGTGAGGAATCTTGATCATGAGTTACATGTGTGTATTTCAGCAGAAGCCAAATCGGCGATGGTAGAATGGGCAGATCGGTTCATCCAGTTCCCTACTTTTACCTACATCCACATGTATGGATACTTAGATCATCCAACCATGTTACCCCGTTATCCTTCAGATAAGGTGGTGTTCATGGAATTTCTATGGCAGTTGCACGAGGTCCACTCCTATCTACGTAACAAACGAAAGACAGCTGCCACTTGTTGTGACCTTTCACACATCACCCCATTCAAAATGGGGACCCCTAATTTTTGCTCCGTTCCTCGTCTTTTGGCTTTGGTTTTGTCTCTCTCTCTCTCCCTGTCGCTCTCTTCTGCTGTCTGCCTTTTCGGGGACGTTCCCGCCTGTGAGCTCAATTGTGAAATTTGGCTAAGTCTGAAAATTAGGGTTTTGAACTTTCCAGCCAATTTGTGGTCAAATGAAGTGAATAAATTGTAAGCAGAGATTAACATTGATGTCGGTATGCTTTCAGCAAGTTTCCACTGAGATTTCATCAGATTCCGACAACTTACTATTTTTAGTAAGTGTGCAATTCAGAGCGTTCCTTCAGCATTTTTGGGGTTTTTGATCGTTACATTGCATCCAGAACACATCACACTACTTGCCTGCAAAATTTGAGCTGAAACAAACAACTTACTATTTTTAGCAGTTCAGCTTCCAGAGCAGATTTCAGGGTTTATATGCAGAGTTCTTCAATGCATGTGGAGATTCGTTTTGGGTTTTCGAATGATAAAACATGCAAAGTGAGACGATGATTTTTGTTCAGCCTTCAAGGACTATTTTTAGGGTTTGCAGGGTTTTCTTTGCATGTCGAATGATTCTTTATGGATTTTTCAAGAGCAACGCAGTGATGTGACATGCAAAGCAGGATGATCATTTTTCAGTGACTTACTATTTTTAGCGGGTGCATTCTGGCAGCTCTCTCCCAACGCATCAGAACCACAAACAGGGCGAAGTGCAACAGAAACGAGGTCAAACAGAGGTCATTTGATATACATGCAAGTCAAATTAGGGTTTCCAGCTTCGGGACCCAAAAAGAGGGGTAAAAAGTCAGAATTTCCAAAAACTGGTGTATCCCACTGCAATCAGCATCTTTCAAGCTATCCACCGATAAAATTTGAAAGAAAACAGAGCACTTACTATTTATAGTAAGGCGTTCCAGAAACTGGCTAAAAATAGTAAACCAGCAGCAACCGCCAGTGTCAACGAGCAGGTCACCCGACGAGGAGCACGTCATTCGAATTTCAAGTCAAATGGAGTTGGGGAAGTCTCAGAAGCAGGTAGTGACTATAAATAGTAAACCACCTTCAGAAATGGGCTAAAAATAGCAGGTCAACTCAGGATGGCAGTGTGAACAGATTAACAGGGTCATGAGGATCCTGTGCTTAAAATTTCAAATCAATCCAAGCTTCAGAAGTGTGAAAATTGAAAGACTTACTATAAATAGTAGGACACAGAGAAGCTAACTGGTAGATGAAAAAACACCTAAGTCTGGAACTTATATCCTCCTACCTAGGCAAATGCGCCCACTTTAGTTGGGGATGTTGAGAATTTTTTCTAAGTGTTTGAATATCCTCCTCACCTCTCAAAATGCGCCATGCTTGATCAAGGTGTTTGAAAAATTTCTTAGTATGAGTTTTCATCCTCCTGCCACCCCTAAATGCGCCCTCCTCACAAGAAAGATGATGGGAAAATTTTCTAAGTGTTGAATATCCTCCTCCCTAGACCAAATGCGCCCACTCCAAGTCAAGCACACAAATATATTCTAAGTGTAAAAGCTTCATCCTCCTGCCACTATCAAATGCGCCCATCCTTCTCAAGGGGTAGAATGCGCCCATGCAAGGTGGTAAAGGTTGTTAAAATTTCTAAGGCATAAGATATCCACCTCCCACCTCCATATGCGCCCATCCTTCACACCATGTCATATGCGCCCATGTGCCAAGCAAAGTCAAGAGTCAAAGGCGTTGGAAAAAGTTCCATCCTCCAGCACATAGGAAATGCACCAAGTTTACAAGGAAGTCAAATAGTCAAAGATGTTATCCTTCACCCCATAGGAAATGCGCCCAAATGGAGACATGTAAGGACAAAACAAGTCAAAGGTTGCGTTGAAAAGCTTATCCTCCATACATAATATGTGCCCAAATCAAGGCAAGTGAAGACAAAAGTTAGGGCATTGAAAATGTAAGGTGATGATAATTTAAATAAGACATGGAATAAAATATGCTAGGCGTGGATGTGAAGTATCCTCCTCAAGGTGCTAAATGCGCCCAAGATGCATAAGGTGGTGAAATAAAATGACTAAGTCATTGAAATGAGAATATCCTCTTCAATCTTGAAAATGCGCCCAAGGAAGTATGTGAGGGTGAGGTGAATAAATATGTTGGGCGTTGGAATAAAATATTCTTCATGATATGATATATACGCCCAAGGTATTAAGTTGTATAAATGAGTTGATAATAAAAATTTCCTCACCACTAGCAAAATGATTGTAGAGGAACGAAAATTTTCTAAGGCAAATTCCTCTTTGATGCCTAATATTGATGGAATTTAAATATTTTTCTAAGTGTTAGCAAAATTCCACCTCTCTAGAGGAAAATCACGCCTAAGTTTGATGAAGTGATGAAATTTCCTAAGAATTGAATAAAATTGCCAGTGGAGTAGACGGAGAATGCCAACATCGCAAAGGTGATTAAAAGTTTTCAAGTTAGAGCAACAAAATACTCACAGGAATGAAGAACAAGAATAAATTTGTCAAAAAAATTATTTTTCTAAGGTTCAAAATTCAAGAAAATTAAATGGACCTGTTCATTGGATACCCATGAATTTGATGCGTTCTGAAGAAAATTTTCTCTTGGGTATTAAGGATTGTCGACAAAGAATGGATTTTAGTATCTTTTGCACTTCACCAAGGCTTTTAAGATGAAGAATTTAATTAGCACTTGCATTATGAAATTTTCCTAAGGAAAATTTAAAATTTTCTAAGGCAAAGTGATTAAAATGTGTTTTCAAGATAAAAAATTTCCAGATGATGAATTTGAATTTGAATTTCCTAGATGATTTTGATTGAATTCTTCACAGGATGAATCTTCCAGAGCGTCAGAGGTGAATGAAATTAAAAGTTGAATAACAGAGCTTCAGCTGGCGAATTTAAATTCTCAAAGAGTGAATTTAAAGTAAATATTTTCGAAAGTAAATTAAAAGTACGCCATTCAAGTTGAATTCTTTGAAGTTCTAGAAGGTCAAGATTCCAAGCATCAAGTGACAAGTGTTTAATTTGGCAGAGGAGGGAAATTTGAATTCTTGCTGGAAGTAGTGGAAATTTAATGAGTTAACTAAAATTGGCCTCCTTCTAGAATTTGAATTACCTATAAGAGCTGAAAGTTTATTCATTCTTTTCACAGCTAAAGAAATTCGATTTGAAGTTGCAGTGAGTGACTGAGTTGCAGTTGGTGAAGAAGTTTGTTTTTGAAGAGGATTGCTGAAGCTGAAGGTTGTTGAAGAAGTACGACTTGAAGAAGTGGCTGAAGCTGAAGTTAAAAAAAATCGAAGTTTGAAGTTGTTGAAGTGCGAATTTTAAAAAGTCTAAGTGTTGGCAAGTTGTTGAGTGAAGTGGACGATTTTCTCAAGTATTGAAGTTGTTGCAGCCAACTTAGAAAATTTGCTAAGTCGAAGTTGTTGCTTACTTGCTGAAACTTTCTAAGTGTTGGAAGTTCGAATTTGCTAGAGGAGAAGTTGAGGTTTGCAGATAAATATGAATGTTGCAACTTCTCAAGTTTTTAAAGTCGACTGGCAGCCCCTACATGATATTTTATTTATTTTTTTAAGTTAATTTGCTGATGGCTGATTATTGTTCTGCAGGATGGCTGAAGTAAAAGCAACTGGCAGAGATAGCAACGGTGTATCCAGGCAGGCAGTTATCAAGAAGTTGAGCAAGCCTTTCCTGCCGGAGTCAAGGTTCACTTCGAAGTTGGGCAAGTTGGCTAATACCAATTTGGGTTCTTTCAACTTGGAGGCTTTCAAAAGTCAGATAATGGGAGTTGGCAGTCACCGTCCTTCAATCACTTTGCACAATATTGTTCGAAGTGAGTTGTATGCAGCAGCTGGTTTCCCGCTAGCTATTCAATGCTCGGAGTTAATGATGGAATGTGCTAATTGCTATGAAGCTGATCACAGGTCAATTGTTTCACTGGATGGCCAAGTATTCGCCAACCTCACTCCTGCCGCTATCGGCGAAGCTCTTGGAATCCCAGCACACGAGAAGATGGTTTACAAACCAAGAGAGCGTGCTGAGCGAATGTATGCTTCTACATTCGAGAGATGTGCAGAGGTGATTAATACTCGATGGATGAACGAGCCCAAGCCCTCTCATACAAAGTTGCCAAGACAGATTATATCAGATGATTTGAAGCAGGAGTATTGTGACCTAATCATGATGCTGAGTAGAGTTGGAGGTTGCCCTCAGGCATTTATTTTTGAGCCATGGATGTTTTATTACATCAACCTCGTGCTGGAGGGAAAGGAACACATCAATTGGGCTGTGATGATTAGTGATAATTTGCACGAGCAGCTCCTGAGTTTGAGAAGAACGAAAACATTCTATATGGGCTCCTACATTATTTACATGCTAGCTCGTATGACAAAGTATAGAGGGATTTCATATAAGGAGCCTATTGGTTGTGGTTCTCATCAATTCAAAATCTATAAGGCTTGTCCACAGTTGCACCTGACAAGTACCACCCATTTCAAGTGTGTCAACGATGCCTTTACCATGCACATCATGAGATCACTTCAGGAGCGTACACATCATAGGATCTTGAGGGAAGCTCAAGAGTTAATTGAAAGCTATGGGTGTTGGTTCATTCAGTTTCCGAAGTTTTCTTACATCAGGCTGCAAGGTTTTTCCTCATATCCATATAGGCTACCTAAGTACCCAACCAATAGAATTTTAATGTTAGAGATATCTAGGCAACTAGTTTCCTACAATAAGATTCAGAAGAGAAAGAAGAAAGGGGGAGTTGATTTCCCGATTGTCATGTGTAATTCAGACGAAGTGTGTCCTTCAATTCAGGCAGCTAGAGAAGCTGAAAATGAGCTTCAGTTCTTTCATTTTTCCTATCACACCAGCAGACAACACTATGATCCGCATAGCAATATTAGGTGGATACTGTCAAAAGAATTTAAACACAAGGCAAATATTGAAGATTACTGGGCTGGTGCGTCAGATGAGGCTAAAGTTAGGAAAAGAATGTTCTCTAGGTTTCCATTGAGTATGATTAGGGAGTGTGAAATTATTCCAGTACCACACCAGGTGGATGAGGACATGAATGTTCTCCATCCAGATTATGAGGCAGTGAGAGATACACCACTTCCACTCCCAGATTGGTCGGAGCCTGAGATAGCTGATTTGGACATGCTTTGCATTCCAGTCATGACATTTACCAGAGCGTGGGTTGATAGGAATGTGAGCAGACTGAAGAGTAGGCCAATTTCCTTGACCTACAATTTGATGGGAGATCACAGGACACCCACTACCAGTAGGAAGTAACAGATTACTCGAGGTCCAAAATCTCAAAGGAAAGAGCCAATTCGGCAGGAGCCTGTTCAGCCGGAACCTTCGAGAGTTGTAGCTGAGTCACCCACGCCATTGGAGACACACTCTCCAAGCATACAGGAGGTTTCTCTTTTCGCTGATCAGAGAAATGCATTAAACCAGGAACAGGAGGCACATGAAAAAAATCAACCACCATGGAGAGAATCGGTTGGCTAGAGTGTTAATGCACCTACCAGAGATGATCAGCAGGATGATGAGGACACTGCTACTGATACACATTTTCAGCATGAGTTAGAGACGGCTCTGGAGGATGATGCAATTTTAGGAGATACTCAGCCACTAGAGGCCGATGAGCCTCGCCAGAATGATATTGAAGTTGAACAAGTCCGTGAAGTAGAGGCAAGAGAGGAGCAACCATTTGTTATTCAACAGGTTGTACCTGATTGGCTTAGGGATAGAATGAGGCGGAGTCCCAGTGAAGAGGTTGATCCAGCAGTTGAGATGGAAGAGTTTTTGAATAGGATCAGCGCACCTCCACTGAAGAAGAGAGCACAAAAATTTTCAAAAATTTCAACTAATGAGGGTGGTTCTCGCACCCTTCATATTGCGGTGCCACAAGTAGATTGTGATCAGGATGAAGCAGTGCCTGAAAATTATGTGATCACAACTATGGAGTTAGGACGTCCCATAGGTGCACAGATTGTTGAGGAATGTGATAATTCCTATCAGGCGCTTAAGGATAGATTGTTCAGGACTGAAGGAAAGTATAAGAAATTGAAGCAAGAGCATAAGACATTGATAGGATATATGCAGTAGTTGTCTCGTCCTTGTGGGCAGGAGATTCCAGCAATAGAGCTTCTAGCCGAGTTATCCAGAGCATCAGTTAGTGGCTTGGAAGAGTTAAGGAAGATGGCACATGAGGCGGATAAATGGGTCACAGGAGTTCGTGCCGAGACAGAGAAGTTTATGGAAGACCTTGCTCATGCTTACCAGCAAGCTTCCAGCATTATGGCACGTATGGAGGCAGTTGATCAAGCTTGGGGTGATGCTTCTGTTTATCAGAGCAAAGTCATTCAGCGTTTGGAGGCCTTGATGCATACTCCTTTGCAAATGCTGATTGATGGGGGAATTATCCAGGAGGGTGATAGGTACAACTTTGCTGGATGGTACTCTTCAGTAGTCACAGGATGTGGTTTCTTTGACACAGCACAGGCGGATTCAACTAGAGTTCGGAAAGCTATAATGAACATCATTGATGGAGTCCAGAATACTTTGGAGGCAATCTTTGCTAGATGGCTGAATCCCGATGAGGTGACTAATGATAATTTAAGGGGTAGGCTGGCACCTTTCTTCTCAGAGGTGAAGGCCTTTGTGCAGGATGACTTTGAGAATATTTCCACTTTCTCCAGCTTGATTCAAAATACGCAGGATGCTTTAACTGCTTGGAGAAAATATTGCATGAGGCATGGACAGTTAGTCATGGTGCTTGAGTTTCAGCTTGATTGTATTCCACCGATTTCAGTCCAGGAGGTTCAAGCTGTGCTTGCCAAGTTCATTGAGTTTGCAGCCAAGGAGAAGGAGAACGGGAATGCACTACTGGATGATGACCTTCTAGAGGATTGATTATGGGCATTAATTGCCTTTACTATTGTGGGAGTGAGTGGGAATCTTTGATTCATTTATTGTACCACTCCCCATTCTGGTAGTTTTTAGGGTTAGGGCTGAGGTGGCTCAATCTGAGCCATTCTTTTGATTGTAATTTGAGTCGTCCATTGGACTGGGCTATCTATAAAAGGGGGAGTCCCCCTCATTTGTAATTCATTAGATTAGACATTGGACTAGAGACTAGAGCAGAGAGAGATTGATAGTATAATTGTGTAGCTTAGCATAGCATAGTTTTGAGAAGAAGGAAAGTTTTCCTTAGAAAAATTTTGTAAGAGATTGTTGTGTGAAACTTTCATAATAGATCTTTTCATTGATGGTGAAATTCGTCTTTGTTATGGATAGCTAGCAAGGTTTCTTTGTCCCTTCTACTTCAAGTAGCATAAAATAGATTAAAGTAGTATTTTCATTTCATGCAAGTAGATATTAGTTGTGGATTTGTGGCGTCAATCGAGGCAACTTCGTTTTAGTCCATACCACTAGCAGCTTGCTGACGGCAAGTTTTCCTTGCGTGGTCAACTGGAAAATTTTATAAGCCTAACTTCAGTTGCAATTCATATCTTGGTATGCGTCGTCTTGACGGTGTCTTGGTGTCGGATTGTAGCTTGAAAATTTCTTACTATCCCCTTGAAGATTGCACCAACTTTGTGTAAGCTGTCCAGCGTGAGGTGGAGCAGAGTTCGGTTGAAACTGTTGAGATTGATCCCATGTCTCGCTTTAGAATAGAATCTAAAACCTTCTTACCCTTACACTCATTTCAATTTCGTTCATCTTTGGTTAGTTTAGAACAACGTACAACATTGCTAAATCATCCGCATTGCATAAATCCCCTTCCAATCATCCATCTGTTGTCAACTGCAAACCTTAAGAACAATTGTGTAAGTCCCCTCGTAAAAACAACATACCACAACGAACCTACTGAGGGTATTTTGAAGCATTTCGGAACCTTGGAGTTGAACATGCGAACTTTCTTGCAATCTTAGCGCATGGAATACTTTGATCAAGAGAGAATGGAGTAGCCTTCGGACAACTTTGTTCTACTGATTGGTGCGGTCACAAAAATCACATCAACACCACTTTTCCATTTCAGATGGGGATTTACAGGTGCAAGTCAGCAGCTAATGCCAAGGCTATGAGTTGTGAGATGATGAGACTTAACCTTAAGTATCTCATCGAAAGACGCTCATATGACCCTTGGGGTCACTTTTCAGCACACCTTGGTGGACGTTCTTCACACAAACCTTCTATGGAAGACTATTGGTTTAATTATGAGGACGAATTCGAGGTACGAAGGCACAACTACAGCAGGTCCACCCTTTCACAAGTTGCTGATTTCATGTCAGAGGATGTAGAAGGGTTATCAGATGATGATGGGGATGTCACACTTCCTCAATTCTTCAAAGATCAAGTTGACACGCAGCCGCTTTCGGCCGTTGATTGGTACCCCAAAGAAAGCACCTCTATTAAGGAAAGAACAAACAGAGTTGTCAGAAATAGCATACTTTACTTGGATAGCAAGAGGAGGAAGGTAGCCATTCCAAACACAGAGCCGCCATCAGTTATTACTTCACTACCTTCCACGTCAAGATCAAAATCTAGACAAAAGACATGGAGTAATCCTCCTAAAGGAAGCAGAACGTTTGGGCATACAAAGGGAAAAGCACCAATTACTGATTTGGTTAAGCAAGAACAACATATGGAGATAGCCACAAATACAACTGAAAACATGCCAAAAATAGAAGTAGAGCCTCCCATTTCGTCACCACCACAATAGTCTCTGGTTGGCATCGACTTGGAGCCAGACTCGCCATTACGTAGCAATGCTTCGACACATTCTCATTCATCAGGAATTCCTATGACCAGCACCAATCCTTCCAGCGAGATTAGTCGAGATTCGTCTTGGCTTAAGAATCTCCTGGGTAGGAAGAGGAGGCAACCATCCTATCAACTGACTTTGTAGAATTTGATCATGTCTATCAAGACACCTTAGATAAAAAGTGCAAGAAGCAATTTCATGTGGAAAGGAATGCTGACAAAGAGATTGTAATTGAAACCGCTGCACCACCAGAGGATAAAAACTTGGATGAAGTAGAGGTTGATGACTTCACCTTGATAAAGATCAACCTTGGTAAAAGCACACGCCAAGAAGATGTGGATCTCCTCGAAGTTGAACCGGTAAGCATAAAGGAGAGAATGATAAAAGATGGTGAAGATGAAGCAGCCCTCAAGGTTGAAAACCAGCAGCTTTGTCAATATATCTCCAACCTTATGCACAACATTGAAAATGTCACCGCCTTGCTCCCACAGATGTTAGATTTACCAGTAGAACAAAATCAACTAAGTTAGTTGGTTGTATATGGGAAGCGCCTAAAAGACTGGGAAGAAGAGTTTGTCACAAGGGGTCGTTTCATACTTTTAGAGTTCTACTAGTTGAGGTACAATGCCCACAAACTTCGCACAGAGATTTAGGATTCGGAGCAAGACATAGTGGTAGACAAACCATGGAATGAGATCATGGTCTCTCACTTGAGGATGGCATATGACTCAGTCACTACAGAAGAGGATAAGGAGGCAATTTTTACTTGGAAAGAACAACTAATCTTCAAGATAAAAACACATGAAACAATTTTTGTAGAATTGATCGAGAGCAGAGAAAAGGTGACAAGTGCGCTCATGTTCGTGAGAACTTTCGTGTCACAAGTCCCTTGCCAGTATCAGTGTGAGGATGGTGAATACATCGAGCTCGTTGAAGTGCAATTGGAGTTTCAGAAGCTCATTTATGGTATTTTCAGCGATGATTCAGTTGGCTGTAAGTTGGGTCAACTTGCAGTCATGTCAGCACAATTTGATGAGGCGGCCAAGATTGAAAGAGAACTGCAGAGTCAGATCACAGACGATGAAGAGATATTGCAAAGACATCAAGTACTTCAAAGGAGTATCAGTGCTCCGGATGGCGACACAGTTAACAACTTGTTGGAGGAGTTAATTGCTTATGATCGCAGCCAGTGAGTTACTAAGTCAAGACATCCCACCTTTTCAAGATAGACATTAGACACAGCAGTTAACTTGATGCCTCTTTCCAAGTTAAGTCAATGTCCGACCTTTTGTGCATGTCTATTTTGGAGATACCAATGTACATATGGAGTTCTAGTTTTTAGAATCAATTAACTAAGATAGTTTTTCCAATTAACTATTAGGTTATATTTGTTTAGACCTAGGAATAAATCTTGCATGATAGCAAGACTGAATGTTAACTCAAGGAGATTTTAGGGTTCCCTACTCCTTTGAGATTCTATAAATAAGAGCAACCTTGCTCATTGTTTTTTAACTTTTTCTCATGATAACAAATTGTTGTGACACTTTGCCTGCAATATTGCTATTCAATATTTGTTCACATTGTTTAATATAAAGTTGGTTTGATCATCTATTGTGTGTTTGTTTCATCATGCAATTTGTTGTCCCAGATTTACTATTGTTGTTTCAATAATCTTTCTTTCAATCTACACCTTGGATAGTGTTTCACCTCCTTGGGAATTTAGAGATAAAAGATTATCATTTAATGCTGTTTCTAGTAATCTTCTTTTCAGCCTACACCTCAAACACCTCCTTGGGAATCCTGAGAACTAGCTTTCCGTTTCATGTTTGTTTCCAATAACCTTTATTTCAGCCTACACCTCGGATAGAGTGTTTCACCTCCTTGGGTATCCTGAGATAGATTTTATCGTTAACCATTCCCAATTGCTCCAAACTCCTTTTGCTTTGATTTTACTTGAGGAGATAAGATAGTTTTAGCTTTAGCCTAGTTGTAGTTAAGATTTGCAGAAACTAGGGAAAACCTTAGCTGCAACGTATGTGGTTTTATAACCTTGTGCCTTTACCAACTAAGTAAAAAGATAGGAATTTTGATTACTTTACTTTTTACGCAAAAGAGGGAGCTTCCCCTCCTAATTTGAAGAGCAGTTAATATTGTGCATAGCTGTCTGTTTCCAATACGCACTCCAAAGGTGTGAATTGAAACACCAACAGCACTTCAAGAACCTGAACACCTACTTAATTGGCATTCACTTCTCTCTCCTCATATTCATCTCTTGAAGGACCCATGCTGTTCACTTTGATTTGTGAGGAAAAATAGAACAAGAAGATGAAATAAAAAATAGAAACAAAATGCTCTTAGATCTTTGATAACATTAAAATTAAAATTAAAATTAAAAAAAACTTAATTTAAGCCATAATAATTGTTGCTTACCTAGTAATGAATGTTCATTGATTGATGGCAAATGCTGATTTCATCCTCTTCTTTTCTTTGTCTTAAAAGCTGCAAATTAATTGTGGGTTGTAACTGGAAGTGATGTTTAGTTAAAGGGAGGGTTTAGGGTTTGATAAGAGGTGTGAGGGACCTTGAAAGATCCCTATGCCGCTCCTTTTTTCTAATTTTTGACATTAAAAACATGAATTTTTGATGAGTGAAAGTTGTAGGGATGTCTTGTTGTCCTTAGGACATCTTGGATGTTCCTTGTCTTGGGGATGGCTAGATATCTTGTGCCTATCACACACCAAAAATAATGTTTAAAAAGAATTCAAACTTAAAAAAGAGGGCATGGGGAACTCACAAGGTCCTCCACATCTCTTATCAAACTCCAAAACCTCCCTTTAAATAAACAACTCTCCCATTTCTGGAGGACAACTAAACATCCTCAACATGTTACACACTAAATTTATATGTTTTAAGGATGTTTATCCATTTTGTCGTAGTTTAGGGGTCAATTAGGGGATGTTTCTTGGGTATCCCTATATTTTAGAAATAGGAATGCAAGGACATGTAGGAAAAAGCTTGGGATGTGTTCTTATGTAACCCTATACAATACAATAATATAAAACATTCAAGTATTTCACGCATTACTCTTGCGCATTATTTGCCTAAAAGACACTAGAAGACTCTAACATAGAAGAGAGAGATTCGTATTAGAGATATTCTTGAAGCATTAAGAGTCAAGATTAACCATCAATAGATTATTATTTGGATCTAAATACATTATGCAAGTAATTATGTATGTCCCTCTTGTGGTTTTCTTAAAAACTTTGAACCCTTAGTGACATGTTTTTGGATATCCATTAAGTACAAGTGAATGGATTCTTTGTGAGTGAAAAATATTATTATGACCCCAAGCAACCTTCATTACAAAAGCTATTAACTTTTTGAAATACTTGAGAACAACCTAGGACATGATAGGATCAAAAGAACATTGATTAGACCAAAAAGTGTGAATTTCATTATTTATGACCTTATAACACCCTTGTGGTTACCTAATGAGGGTTTAGGGTTTGATAAGAAGCATGGAGTGCTTTGTGATTCCTCAACCCTCTTTTTTTTCTACTTTTTTACTCAAAGAAACATGGTTTTTGGTGTGTGATGGCCATGGGGATGTGCCATATGCCCCGTGCTTATTGCACACCAAAAATCGTATCTTTTTTTAAATTAAAAAACTATAAAGGGAGGTGGGAACCTACAAGATCCTCCATGCCCCTTATCAAACCTAAACCCTAAATTAACTACTCCTATTTCCTAGGGGTTAGACATCCTTGAGATGTTACACACTAGTTTTACTTGTCTCAAGGAAGCTTCTCATTTTGCAGCAGTTTAGGGGACAGCTAGGATATTTTTTTGGCTGCATACTGGCTGAATAAAACCTAGCACAAGCAAAAAGCAAATATCTCGAGCCAATAGTTGCTGAAAATTTTGAATAGTAGCCTTTGGATGAAACTATGAATGATAGAATATTTGTCCTCAAAGTGAGATGGTCTGTACAGCTTGTGCTGGCTCATATTAATACCACGGATGCCAAGTTGAGCTAGAAGTTCAAAACGGTAAGAATTAGGCCCTGCTTCATGGAGGATAGTGAAAGGCTAATATATGATGGGTTTGAGGTTGTAACATTATTTGTGAAATCATTATTTATCCAAGTGAAGCCAAACACAATCACTAACTTAGGGATAATGAGGTATGCATTGAAAAGAGTGCCTTGGATTTAGCTTGAGGTTTGTTAAGATGTTATGATTCAGTGTGAACCATGGATAAATTTAGCATTGAGGAAGATGCTTTCTTGCTCAGAACTGCAGGTGGACTTATCTAGAGTTGGAAGGGCTACTTGAATCTCATAAGGAATGAAAGCATGGAGGGCATAATTGAGCTTGGATTTTTATAAGCCCTCCATATGGCTTGACATTTATGGATAGAACTCCATGTTGTTGGAAGAAATGAACAATGAAGATTAACTGAGGATTAGAAATGTGGGGATTTGACACCTGAATCTTAGAATCTTGAGGTTCTGATTATTGTTCAGCTATAAAGGTCTTTGCCAAGGTATCTTATGTGGACCATTTTTTCACCAATTGGTTATTCTTAAAAAATATTTGTCAATTTTTCAGATAAATTTTACTTAAAATTCTTTAAATTGCCAAAATATATATCGATTAATAGTAAATACTATACTTTTCCTCAGAATTAGAGGATAATACATACTTTTGGGACAAGAGTGTTTCACCAACCATTATAAAAAAATTCACCAATGTTATATACTTTAAAATATTTAAATTCCTTAAAATTCTCCCTGATCCTCGCCTTCTTTGATTTTAGGACATGACATTTTTTGGTGGAATGCTGAGGATGCTTTTGATGAGAAACTCAACTTCTTTGTTCAAATTTCCAGATGAAGGAATTGAACTCTTAGCTGGTCTCTATAAACAATTCCCAATGTTTGAGGATAAGCTGTTAGGATTAGAGGAGTTGGTATGGATAGAAGATGGAAAAAGACATCGGAATTCAAAGATCTTTTGTGCTGTTTGGCATCCACCTCAGAATCAAGGTCAGAAGCATGATCTAAATAAGTGATGGTGAAAAGTTCTAACCTCTATCAGAGACTAGAAAGCAGTTTTGAGTAAAATATGATGGACCTCATTAGTTTTCCATACCTCTAATGTAAGGTGCCTTGCCAAATCTGGTGTAAAAAGTCTGAATTTCTGACCTTGACAAATTGACAAACACTTTGTGTGCAATCCTATTCTGTCTGTTTCTGATTTTCAGTTCTCTTTGCTTTGATGTTCCTTGATGTAATGATGATGTAAATGCTTGGAAATCACTTCTAAAATGTCTATGCAATTTCCTAGTATGAAAGTGCAACTCTTTATGTGTTTTTAGATGCAGTTACATGAAGTATGGATGTGAATTAAAAACCTACAGCCAAGAGGCATTTCTACAAACACTTGGCTTGCAAACTATGATGAGCACAATGCAATTATATATTTTATCAAATAGATTGTCATGCAATCAGCCCTTGACATTTAGTCATACAATTGCCATGAAACTCTTATATCTTCCAAATGTATTTGAATATCTGGAACATGAAGTCAGTCCTCACAAAATGCTTTGAATATTTCAAATGCTGAAGACAAAGCTCACAAAATACAGCGCCCAGCCTCTTGAGACCCCTGTTGTACCCCAAAATTAAAAATTTTGTTACACTTAGACATTTTGAAGAAATCAGTAAAAGTCTTGTTAAATCAGTCAAAAAGGTCAGAATTTGGGTGTGCATGTCTTGCATGAGGGGTCAAAACACAAAATTTTCAATTTTTGACGATTTGGGTCTGCTAAGAACAGCTTAACCTACAAAACCCAGATCTCAGTTTTTCATCCCTAAATTTTAGGAAAACTGCTATTTTTAGAAATTTTCTAAAATTAGTAACGTTTTCTGGGTTTTTCTGGGTTTCTTTTGAAACGGATATTGGCAAAATTTTCTAAAAATTGAAAGTTGGTCCGATAGGGTCCGAGCTGATTTTGATTGGCTCAAAATGCATCCATATCAGGCTGGTGCAGTCAGAATCTTAAAATAATCAGTTTTGCCCTACTGGGTCTATTCTGCTTTTTCAGAAGCATATATGGAGCTCCGAGGTCATCAATGGAGGTCATCCGACTGCCAGGCATCAATTTCAGCATTCAAACTTCCAGCAGAAGGTGAAATGATGAACATGCACGAAGAACGAGAAAGAAAGTTGAAAGGTCATGAAAATTTTCTAACATTGCTGAGTTTGGGCACCCCTGTTGAAAAAGGGAGCCCATCTTTTTAGGCCACGGAATGTCAAAATTAGGGTTTGAGCTCTCAGCCAAAGTTGCTCAGTTCCTTCCAGCTCCGCAGCGAATCCGACAGTACAGTCAACGGATCATCCAGCCACCCAGAAGTCGAGATCAAACGGAGCAGTTTCAAACAGAAGACAAAGTGAAAATTATGAAAATCTCAGAAAATTTTCTAAGTCTGGGAACTTTGGGCGCCCCAGGTGCCCAGGGGCACCCAGTCTTTTGGAAGGAAAAGTCCAACAATTAGGGTTTGCAAATGTGCTCAATCTCTCCAGAATTTAGGCAGCTTCGCAACGGGCATCTTCGTCAGAGCATCTGACTTGTCGTTCTCTAGCAAATCCAAATCAAGGTGAAGGTAGAAGATGAATGTTCAAAATTGAAGATAAAGTTAGGTGAAAAATTGACTAAGTCTGGAGCAAATGGGCGCCCCTGGAGAGAAAGGGCGCCCAAGCTTTTGGAGGCTTAAACAGATGAATTTGCTAAAACTGCCTCCAGTATGTCTTCTTTAGATCAAAACAAGCTTTCCAACGGGATACTCAGCACGTCAATCGGTTGTCGCAGTCGCCGGATATAAAGCACTGAACAGAGGGTCTGACGAAGGCTAAAAACCAAGATTCAGAAGCAAACACAGAAAAATGTAAAATAAACTAAGTCTGGTCAAGTTGAGCGCCCCTAGAGAGAAAGGGCGCCCAAAGTTTTGAATCTTCAAATGATGGAATTCACCAACGCAGTCTCCAGGATCATCTCGTTGATTTCAGCTAAGCTATCCAGTGGGCTTGTCAGCGAGTCAATCAGATCAGCGTAGCTCCCAGAACAAAGGTTTCATCAGAATATCAAAGGGAAATGAAGAAATTGAAAATCATGAAAAAATGGCTAACACTGTGAAAGTTCGGAGCCCCTGGAGGAAGGGCTCCCATGAATTTGAAGGTCAAAACGAAGTTTTTCGCCAGAGGTGCCTCCAGAACAATCTTCTCATAATCAGTCAGGCTCCACGATGGATCTTTCAACTCACCTGTCGGATCATTCTGCAAATGGGAAATCAGAGGCAAAGTAGGAGGTCAAAATGATGAGAAGTTGAAAATGTCAAAATTTTGGTTAACACTGGATGAAGTGGGCGCCCTTGATGAAGAAGGGCGCCCAACTTCTCATGCCTTAGAGAAAATTTCAAGATTTTCAAAAATTTCAAAATTGCAAGGAGAAGGATGGCATCCAAATGCATTGAGCTGAGATTTAGGGTTTTGAAAATAAAAGCAAAAGAAAGCAAAGCAAAGACAAAACCCTAAGTCTATTTAACATCTTTCTTTTATGTTATTTTCATTATTTTTGCAGGTAGCCTTCAAGGGAGAAAGTTGGAGCAGCAAGTTTGAAGAAATTTTTCAAGATTCAAGAACATAGCTTGCTGGTTTTTCATCATATTTATCAGACCAGCAACATAAACCCTTGCTTTTTCAAGCTTTTTCATCCAGAAGATCAAATTTTTGAAGGAGAAGATCAAAGATTTCAATTTTCAGCCTTCTGGGTCTGCTCAACTCGTTCTTCTGAAGGTTTTTCAAGAAATTTTCATCAAGTTGCAGCAGCTGCTTTTTATTTGCATGTCAGTGAAATCTTCAGGTTTTGCAAATTTGGATCATCTGGGTCCTCTCAAAACAGTCTTCTAAAGAAAACCCAGATGCCAGCTTTTTTCAAAAAAATTTTAAAACCTAGGGTTGGCTGCTTTTTCGATCAGCCATCAGTGTTTTTCAAATCTGATCAACTGGGTCCATTTCTAATTGTATTCTGAACAAAACCCAGGTGCCAGCTTTTTCGGTGAAAAATTGAAGAAATTAGGGTTTGCTGTTTTTTTAGTCTAAATTCAAGATTTTCAAAAACGGACGATCTGGGTTGTCTTGCAACGAAGTTCTGAGCAAAACCCATATCTCAGAAAAAATTCCAAAAATTTGTTCGTTTGAAGACGAAAAACCAGCATTCTAAAAATAGAAAGTTGCTCAAGACTTGTCTGAACATAGGCGAGTTTACAGTCGTTCTTCAAGGTTTTCAATATAGAGTACACTCCCCTTGAGTTTTAGACCAAATCAGCACTACGTCAAAACTTCATCATCTCAGCTGAAGAACGAGAGAAGGTGTGATATGAGAAAAAGGAAAGGTATTAGAAAAGAGTTGTGCAATACTCTTCTGTTGGAAATCAAGCGAAGTGTCAAAAGCATAAAGTTGTAGAGCCGCCAAGATTATCAAATTTGTGAGTCATCTTTTGGGGCAGCGATGTTTTTCAAGAACAAAACTCATAAAGCAATTGAAGAAGTGAAAGATCCTCTGGGTTTGATCACAAAAGGCGAAGAGATCTTGGAGAATCGGAATATTGCCTTAAGATAGTATAGATGCACCGAACCGGGACACAGTTTCTAATTTCCTAGCGGATGTGATCGAGCTTTAAAGCAGCTTTCTTCTAGAAGCTTTCTTTCCGCTTTCTTTCTATTCTTGGAATGATCCTTATCCATTCTTTGAGAAGAGAAAGAAGATAAGATGTAATAGTTGGCGTTTCCTGCTTTTTCTGCTTTTTAGGGTTTTAGATGTTATCTTCTTTCTAGATTTAGTAATAAAGCTTGCTTGCTGAGCAAGCCCTAGATTGTGAAAGCAAGGAGATTTTAGGGTTCTGTTGATGTGTTTTTCGTGACCGCACCAACGCAGAATAAAGTTGCCAACGGCTTCCCTATTCTCTCTTGATCAAAGTATTCCGCACGCTAAGATTGCGAGAAAGTTCGTGCGTTCAACTCCAAGGTTCTTTCGGTGCGAATAGGCTCAGTTTGGCTTGATGTGATTTGCTGGTATTTCAAGGGGACTTACAGAATTGTTCGGCAGCGGAAGAAGGAATTAAAATGCTCGAAGGATTTGTCTATGAAGTTCGGGTTTCCTATTCTAACCGGAAAGTACTGAATTGAAATGGGGTAGGGTTTAGAGATTCTAAATCTATTCTAAGGCTTGGGATATGGAGCTTGACTTCAGCAAACTTATAACCGGACTTCGCTTTGCCTCGCATCGGACAGCTTCCACGGAGTCGGTGCAATCTTCAGAGGAGTGGTTCAAGGTGTTCAAATCACAACTTAGCATGAAAATACCATCACAACGACGCATATAGACATACAAATCATGATCGAAGTTAAGTACATGATATTCCAGTTGACCACACAAGGCGCATTCACCATCAGCAAATACACTAGTGGTATGGATAGACGAAGTTGCTTAGATCAAACGCCACATTCCACAATTTCTATCTTCTACTTGCATGAAATGAAACTTATTCTACTTTAAGTCACTACTTTGAATCAGAAGGACGAAGAAACCTTGCTAGCTACTCACAACAAAGACGAAGTTCACCATCAATGAAAAACTCTTTTATTGAGAGAGGGTTCACAACAATTTCTTACAAAGTTTCCAAGGGGAAAACTTTCCCTCTTCTTCAAACTACACTATCAATCTATACTAAGTTACTCCTAAGCTATCACCTAGTTGTCTCTCTATTCCGACTTCTACTCTAATCCTACTGTCTACTGAGTTACAAATGAGGGGGACTCCCCCTTTATATAGCTAGCCAAGTCCCAAAAGACGGCTAGGGTTACAATCAATAGAGTGGTCAGAATCGTGCCACCTCAGCCCTGAACAAGAGTTGCCCTAAAAACCGCCAGAATTGGGAGTGGTAAATTAAATGAATCAAAGATTCCCACTCACTCCCAAAAATAGCAAAGGCAATAAATTCCCATAATCAGTCTTCTAGAAGATTCCGCTTGTAGATGTGTTCACACTATCCTTGATCTTCTTTCTTGACGTCATTCTTCAACTTCGCTCGAGCTTCCATCCTTTCTTCATCTTGAGTTTTGAAAACATTTCATCTTTGTCACTTTAGCTAACACTTAGCCAATTTCTTGTAACCTTTTCTTCGAGGTTGAAATGTCATCTTGAATCACTTGCTTCATCACTTCAAGTCATCGTGCTCTGGCCTCGACATTCCTCCTGCAAAACAAGTGAGGAGAAGAGTATTAGAACACTTCATAAATATAAATTCAACTTACTTACCGTTCATCGCCTCCAGTAGCCAACTTCTGCTTTCTTCATGATTCTCCATGCCTTAGCCAAATTTTCAACCCATCTTCTTCAAGGGCGTATCATCTTTGAGAAATTCATTTCACCTGCTGGAGCTCTGGCAACTTTGATTTTATTCATCTCTGGCTCAAGAAGACATCTTCACGAAGGATTTAAGCAAATTCACCTAGGCAGTTTCTTTCAAATTCATCATCTGGAGAATTTCACCTTGAAAACACATTTTCTTCACTTTGCATTAGAAATTTTTCAAATTTTCCCTTAGGAAAACTTATCAATCCAGTGCCCATCAAAATCTTCATCCTAAAGGCCGCAGCGAAGCATGGAAGACTTTAAAATCAACTCCTCATCGATAATCATCAATACCTAGAAGAAAATTTCTTTCAGAATGCGTCGAATCCGTGGGTACCCAACGAACGGGTTCATTTAATTTTCTTGAATTTTGAACCTTAGAAAATATTCTTTCATCGAATTTATCCTCGTTCTTCGATCCCCTCTGAGAATTTTGCTCTGACTTGGAAAATTTGTATCAATTATGTGCAGCTGGCATTCACTGACTTCACCTCAGGCAACTCTGTTCACGCTTCAGGAAAATTCCATCACCTCTCCAGACTTAGGCATTTTTCTAAGGGAGAAAATATTTGTGCCTTAGAAAATTTTGAATCACTTAGCATTTCAAAAAAAATTTCCCTTAGAAAATTTTATTCATCCCTCAATCACTCTGCCTGTGGTGGGGAAAATTTTATTTTGCTTCACTTGGAAAATTTTTCTTGAAGGTACATACCACGTCCATCATGTCTTGTTCATATTTCCGTCACCTTGTATTTTACTTCACACTCCCATGAAGGATGGGCGCATTTGCCTTGTCATAGAGATCATTCTTAATGCCTTAGTATATTTTAATCTCCCCTTGGGCGCATCTTATACTTGAAGAAGACGTTTTAACTTTCAATGCCTAATATATTTTATTCACCACCTCATAAGCCTAGGCGCACTTCACACTTGAAGAGGATATTTAAAAAAAATCCAACGCCTTAGCATACTTATCAACCTTACTTCAAGCTTCATGTATTTTGGGCGCATTTAGCACCTTGAGGAAGATATTTATTCCCACGCCCAGCAATATTCACCCTTTATTAATATCAACTTGGGCGCACTCCACATGGGCAAGGGGATTTCACCTTGTTCAACACTTTTCACCTTACACCTACTCTTTACTTGGCGCATTCAAAGGGGGTAGAGGAAAGTCAACCTCTTTTGTCTTCTTCCTAGCTTGCATGGCGCATTTCTTGCCTTGAGGAGGATGGAACTTTTTCAACGCCTTTAATCTTCCTTTGACCAGCTTTCAAGAGGATTTTAGAATTTGTCTTTTCTAGGCTAAGTTGGGCGCATTTGAGGGGGTGAGAGGGATGAAATATCATTGACCCTTTTGACTTTCTTGTTAACTCCTCTTGGGCGCGTTTGAACATGCTAGTGGCTGGGCGCATTTTCAAGGTGGTGGAGGATGAGAACTTACCACGCCTTGACCACCTTTGACTTATTCTTAAACTTGGCGCATTTCAAAGGGGGTGGAGGATATCCTCATGACTTAGAAAAAAAAATTATGCTTCCAATACCTTGAGGGCGCATTTAGGCTAGGGAGCAGGATAAAACTTGTTGACTGCTTTGACCTTTCTCATTTTGGGCGCATTTAGAGATACATGAAGGATGGCGCATCTAGAGGGGTGAGGAGGACAAGTTTAAGACTTAGAAAAATTTCCAACTCTCATGCTTCAAGTTGGGCGCATTTTGCCCCTGCTGCAGGACGTGTTTTGTTGACTTTTCCTTGACTCTCTTCTACTTGGGCGCATTTTGCCCCTGATGGAGGATAAACTTCATACTTAGAAAATTTTGAACTTTCACCAGTTTTTTCCTTGAGGGCGCATTTTAGCATGAGAGGTGGCAGGCGGATTTTCAATGCCTTAGAAAAATTTTCAAACATCTGAAGGCAAGCTGGGCGCATTTTCAAGGTGGTGGAGGATAAAGCTCCAGAATTAGCTATTTTTTTCTCGTCCTCGCCAGCCTTCATGCCCTGCTATTTATAGTAAGTCTCTTGATTTTGCGTCTCTGAAGCTCGGACTGGCTTGAAATTTTGCACACTGCATTCTCATAACCTTGTTATCCTGTCGACACTGCCATTTTTAATCACCCTGCTATTTTTAGCATGTTTCTGAAGGTGGTTTACTATAAATAGTAACCTCATGTTTCTGATAGCTCCACTGCTCTGATTGACTTGAAATTTTAATGAGGCGCTCCTCACCACGTGACCTGTCTGTCGACACCGACGCATGCACTCAATTTACTATTTTTAGCCAGTTTCCAAATTGACTTACTATAAATAGTAAGTGCTCCAATCGACTTGAAATTTTACCAGCAGATAGCCTAAAGGACGCTGATCGCGGTGGTTTACACCGGTTTTGAAAATTTTGACTTTTTCGCCTATTTTTAGGCTCGGAAACCCTAATTTGCTTTGCATGCGTATCAAATGAACTCGCTTTCCCCGCTTCGTGGCACGCGATCGGCTCGTGATTCGAACCTGGGAAGTGGGGGCACACTGCTAAAAATAGCAAGTTCCTTCTGAGTGAGATTCTTCGTTTGCATGTCACACCATCAAAGCTCTCGAAAAACCCATCAGGAATCACCCGACATGCAAAAGAAACCCGACATGCAAACCCTAAAAATAGCCTCGGAAGACTGAATTCTGAAAGTGGTCGTCTCGTTTCGCATGTTATATCATCGTGAAGGTCTCGAAAAACCCAGAAGGAATACGCAAACATGCAAAGAAAAACTCTGCATTTGCACCCTGAAATTCGTCCCGGAAGCCGAACTGCTAAAAATAGTAAGTTGTCCGATTTCGCTCAAATTTTGCTTGAGCAGCTTGATATGCTCTGAACGTCGTGTGACTGTCGGAATCTCAAAAAAGCTGAAGGACTGCCTGTAATTGCTCACTTACTAAAAATAGTAAGTACCTCAGAATCCGATGAAAATCTGCTGAAAGCCTGCTGGAAGCACACTGATAACAATGTGAAGCTCAATTTTCAATTTATTCACCTCGTTCAAACTCGAGCTAACCAAAAGACTCAAAACCCTAATTTTAGACTTGGCCAAATTTCACTTGTTTAAGTTCAAAGACGGGAACATCCCAGAAAGATAGACAGAACGAGAGAGAGACAACAACAAAAAACAAACCAATACCAAACCAAAAGCAAAGCCAAAATTAGGGGGGTCCCCATTTGCAATGGGGCGATGTGTGAAAAACGTCACAACAGGTTCCCTACTCCTCTGCTTCTCTATAAATAAGAGCCTTTGCTCATTAGTTTTCTTTAACGGTTATTGTGTTAGCAAATTGCGAGCCTGTATTGCAGCAAGTTGTTATTCAGTTTCAGTTCACTTGTGTTGTGATAGCAAATTGTTGAGCCTCTTTAGCCAACAAGGAGTTAATGTGATTGTTGTTTCTATTGTGTAAGAGCAAGATTGCAAGCCTCTTTAGCTGCAATTTCTTGTTCCAGGCATGTTAGAAGTGAGCTTTGTTCTAGAAGTTTGAGTAATAAAATCATGAGCCTCCTTTGCCTTGGTCGAAAATCTCAGATTTCCGTTATTTGTGTTATGCTTTTATGATCTCAATTTCAACTTACATTGAAGTGTGTAGATGTTTGTTGGAAAAGAGTTTATTGAAACACTTTGTCAAAGAATCATCCTTGTTAATTTCTAGCTTCTCTCACTCTGCATATTACTTGAGAGGTTAGGAACGTCTTTAGCTTAAGTTAGTCGTAGTTGAAGTTCTTAAATTGGAAAATCTCAGCTGCGGCGTTTATGTTTTATAAACCTTGTGCTCTAGCTGATCAAAAAGATAGGCAACTTAGTTCTTAGTTTACTTTCTTTCAACACCATCAGCAAGAGGGAGCTTCCCCTCCTAATTTGAAGAGCAGTTTATCTGTGCATAGCTGTCCATTTCAAATACGCATTCCAGAGGTGCGAATTTAAACGCCAACAACCCCAACGATGGTTATGGAATTTTCTTAGAATTTATGAAGACCTCCAAGACCAAAATCGTCCCAGTTATATAGCCGCCCCTGTTCTTGCAGTGACTGATATGAAACAAATAAATAACCTTCAGATTTCATCCTTGCAAGTGCCAAAACTAATCTCCAATCCCTCCTAGGCAGCGTGCCTCAGCTCCAAAGATGATTTGATGGAGGATGAGAGCTCCATAAGCAAAATCGATTTTCCTCTTCTATAGCTGCAATGACTGAAATTATGAATGTAGTCCCTAAATCGATTTCTCCAAATGCTGCAAGATGACTGTAGAAGAAACCAGAAATTTGTTCACCAAATCATTTCTATCAAAATCTGCATATATTTCCCTTGAAATCAATTTCTTCAAACGTCCAACTACTGTAGCAAAATCACTGTAGCGCCGTCACTATTCATTGTCACTGTAGCGAAATCACTGTAGCGCCGTCGCTATTCATCGTTACTGTAGCGCCGCCACTATTCATCGTCACTGTAGCGATTGAACTCAAACTAAAAATCAGATGAACTCTTCAAAATCTGCAAAATTTGGCCAATGACCACACAATTTAAGCTCAATGTGAAAGATTGAATATCTTCCACTCTCAACTAGCTAGGGTTGGTGTTGCACAACTGAAACCAGCAATACAAGAGAATTTAACTTCTCCAGCTGTGACAAGCATTCAGCTCTCCAATATTCAAAAAATGTAATTGACTCTAGGATATCTCAAATGCCCTCCCAAAAGCCCCTTATAAAGAATTGACAAGAGATTTCAAGAAGTTTCTAGAATAAATTATTATTTTATTCTTTTAAGTGACTTTTTAATATTATTTTATTTTTAGTCACTTTAATATTAAATTAATTAAATATAAGGTTACTTTTTAATATTTTATTTTTAATAACCTTATAAGTAATTAATTTATTATATTCCCCTTATTGCTCTAAATTGGGGACATGACATCTAATTTGATGGAGAGTGATTAAGCAACTCATGGAATGCTAGATCAAGTGTGCAAATACTTGCCAAATATAAGTGTTATTAATCCATTAAATCCTCTATATACCTAATGGGGTAAATCACTTCCTCATAGTCTCTCGGAACTGTTCAACTTTCAACTATGGGCTGCTTTGCGGCCACCAAGAGTTGGACATGATATTTTCAGTAGGTGAAGGCACGATTATTCATATGAACCTCAAAAACTACAATTCATTGTAATTTAGGAGTTCCCAAGTCATGAAACATAGCTCTAGATTGGAAATTCAAGCACCCAATCTGTCCACATCAATTATACCATTGAAATGGGAATGAAAATCAAAATTTCAAACTTGAAAGTAAGTTGAGCAATCAAGTGTTGGAATTGATTGTCATTGATGTTGAAGGAGTATGAGAGATTGTTAGAATATTGTCATTGATGTCAAAGTGAATGAATGAGACTATAGCCAGTGATGTCAAAGACAAAAGATCAGAAGAGCGTAATAGAAAATATCTCGAAGGTGATGTGGAACACACTCATTAAGAATACACCATTTAGCAAAGAGGTGTGATTTGTTTTCAAAGGTTTTAAATGGTTAATAAAGTTTGTGCCTCTTTGTTAAGAGATGTCTCCCTTCATAGAGGTAGCCATCAAGAAGATATAAAAAGAGAAAGAATTGTGGAAAGAAGTGTGGAGAACAAGAAGATACATTATACAAGCACAAGCAGATTTGAAGAATAAGAAAATAATAGAAGATCATTCAAAGGCAGCCATTAAGGAGAAATAAAAAGGAGAAAGAAAAAGTATTCAAAGGCAGTGATTAGTCTTAACAAAAAGACATATCATTTTAAAGAGTTATCTCTTTTCAAAGAGATGCAACTCTTCATTGAGATGTAAAGATATAAATGGATGTGTGTGGAATAGAAAGGAAGATCTATTAGTCAAGAGAGAAGTGTGTGGAGGATAAAAATATATATTATTGTGGATATGTGTGAAAAGGCAGCAATTATTATTTAAGAGGAGTCATGACTATTTGAAGGGTCATTATATTTGAAAGGATGTATCTCTTCATAGAAATATGAAGATATAAAAGGGAATAAGAAATGTGTGATGAGAGTGGAATAAATGTAATATCATACAAGCAGATTTGTGAAGAAGGGAAGTGTGTGAGTGGAGCAACAAAAGATATATCAATAATGAAATGAATCATATATTAATGATGAAGTAAATAAAATTCAATAAAGGATTGAATCAAATATCAATAAGGGAATGCATAGAAGATATATTATGGAGCACTTCTTACATGATAAAGAAATTAATTAATTAAATAAAGATTAGTTTTAACCAGAAGTCACAAGGGTACAGTGAAGGGTTGTGTCTCATGATGAGACAAGATATATAAGAGAAGTCATTCCATGAGATGTTATGAGTGTGAAAGTTTTATCATTCAAGAGTGAGTGAGGAATAAAAGAGAGAAGGTTTTATCATTCAAAGAAGAAGTGTATGAATTATAATATGTAGCATGCAGTAAATAAGAGGAATAGAGAAGAATGAAGTGAATGCATATTAATTGAAGATTTGGTTAAGAACAGTCAAGAGACATGTTGAAGAGCTATGATCATTAAAGAAATAATATATATATGAAGAGACATATCTATTCAAAGAGATGCATCATTTCACGAGTTTATGAAGATATAAAAGATAATTGCAAATAAAAGTGAAAGTGTGAAAGTGAAGATAAATAAGAGGAAGGTGTGTGAGGAATAAGAGTTTATATAGGAATAAGAGGAAGGAAGACAGATTTGTAAGAAGGATTCATGGCAGATTTGTAAGAAGAGTTTATAGCATAATTATAAGAAGAATATATGCAGATGTGTATGCACATATAATGGAGGAGGAAAATATAAAAGGAGATCATTAAGGCTATTTTTAAAGAATATTCATTCTCAAGAAGACAAGATTTTATTGAAGAGGTTGGTGTCTCATATTGGAGAAGTTGGTGCCCCATATTGACAAGGTTGGTGTCTCATATCAAAGAGATTGGTGTCTCTTGCTGAGTTGGTGCTCAGTTGTGGGGATTGGTGTCTCTAGTGGGTTGGGGCCTACAAATTCTACAAGTGGGGATTGGTGTCTCCAGTCAGTTGGTGCTCACAAATTGTATAAGAGGAGATTGGTGTCTCCTGTAGGCTGGTGCTTACAAATATTGTAAAAAGAGATTTATATAAAAGCAATATTTTTCTAGGGTTTTCTCCCGTAAGGGTTTCCACGTAAACCATGTATTCTTTTTGTGTTGCATAATTGTTAGATCTTATGTGAATGATATTGTGCAATTGATATTTTTGTGGTTGTTAGTTTAAAAATAAAAGATTGTATTATATTGATTCACCCCTGCTTCCTTCCCCGCCCCTCCCTCCTTCCACTCTCAGTATAATCATGTGCTCATCATCAAGATGGCCAATGGAATACAGTTGGTGTATTGTCGTTGTCTCATGATATGGTGGACATGTTGTCATCTGCTGCATAAGCTTGAGTTTAAACTCATTCTATGGTTGTTGCTGGACCAAGTCAGGTTTTTGCTTACGTTCGTTTGAGGGCTTTCAGACAATTAAAAAAATCTTGGATAAAGAAAATATCATAGAAGGAATTTTTCGCTTGATTGCTTTTATTAAAAGAAAATTTAAAAAAATCAATGAATGGGTAAAAGGCACAAGTCCCCTGAGATTTGAGAAGTGACGTGCTATACAAGAAAAGGGAATTGAGTCCTAGACTGAAAAACAGAAAGAACAAAGAAATGCAGGAAAAATCAGGGAAAAGAAGGAAAATACAAGGATTCATGTGTAGCAGAAAAGGGAAAACTCAGGAGGATAATGGAATGTAGTCACCGAATTTCAAGCTGAAGATTTGGTATTTTGGCTTAAATCACAAGGCTGTCAAAACTCAGTAGTACTCTTTGGAATCAGAATTTGAAATTTCTGCAACAGGAAAAGCTTATATCTGCATCAAGAGATCTCTTCAAGTTATCAAACAGAGCCTGAACAGAACTACACCCTACAATTCTGGCATGAGTATGCTCAACTTAACCCCACAGTTCTGGTATGAACATGCTTAAATTAAGCCCGCAATGAGTTATTGGGATATTAATAACTTAACCTGATCCTCTTTATTGGTCTTGGAGACAGATGTTAAGCTATAGAGTGTTGTAATTCCAGCTAGATGATATTAGCATACTCACATTTCTACTGTTTGCAAGACATGAAAAATCATTGTTAATGGTATGGGATTCCTTTTAGTTATAGTGCAAATAACGTTGAAACAAATCAAGTACCCTACTCTCTATTTAGTTTGAGGGCAGGAATCTTACTGACGATTTCTTCATCACAGATGATGGTTAAGCAGATGTTTCTATCCTACCATTAGTTGCATGCTTCCTTTTTCCACCTGGAACCGAATCCTTCCTTCAGAAAGGAAAGTTGTTTCATTCAACAAAGTTTATAATTTTTTAATCTCTCTCATAGAAGCTACTATATTTGTTTGGCACTCAGTTCAACTCATTCAAGTAATAATTATCCACTTGCTTAAAAGAAAAGTGGAGATAGGTCCTATTAAATAAATTCACTTTTTCATTTTCAAAGACTACAAACACATAAACTTGATTTCATTTGGCAATTCATCAATAGATCCAGCCCCATACAAACTTTGGGATACAATTTCAAGTTCATACGCCATGAATATACTTTAGATACATCTACTGAGCTAGTTTCACGGGGGAGTTAAAACCACACTGGATATAACTTGCTACGATTTGGAATTCTAGGTCAAAATCTCTTCTCCAGTGGTATAGACAGGTCTCCTACTCACATGTTATCTAGGTTCCTTACTTGAGAAGAAATTTAGCTGCAGCCTCAAGGAAATCAAATAAGACTATCCTTTCCAAGGCCTCAAACTTCAATTTTTCAATCTTACACATTCAACACATTTATCATCCATATTTTATATCTTCTAAGCTTTCCCTTAAAAAACAGTTCTAAATTACATCCCTCCAGATTCCAAAACTCAATTGTAGTGTCAACATAAAAATAAAACTTTCATACCTAGTTCCTCCAATTCTTTTGCTAATATGTTTATCACTGGCCTTATGACTGGTCTATTTAAGCTGGATGCTTCCCTTTTTTCATTCTCTGCAATGCGAATCACTAACAAGTCAATCAAGGATGACATTTTGCTTCCTTTTACCATGTCTACTTCACAAGTTATAGCAGTTTTGATACTAGGGCCCAAGTGTTAAAATGTGCAGTCTGATTTGGCTCAAAGACAAAAGCTATATGAATCCTAGTATGTTACAATCAGGAATGCATTTTTACTTGACGAATGCCTTCACCATGACACCATACATTTTTCATACACAAAGTTCTTTCCAGTTCCTCATAGTTGTGGATAATTTGGAATGAGAATAATCACTTTCTGTCATCCTGATTGTGCCAGAATAGCTATTATATCCTCCTAATTTACAGTTCCCAGTGTAGCGGAATCCATGCTTTGATGATTGATCAATAGCTATGATGTCATATTTACATTTCCTAGTTTAGTGGAAACCATGTTTTGTTGCACTCTCTCTTGCACTCACTAGCCCATACGCTATTGCTTATAGACTTATAGTTAATAAAAAAGACTCAATGCATAAACATCATATAAATGTAATTTAAAGCGACCAAACCATATATTTGGCTTTTGTTAAAAGGATTCATTAATGTTGTTTATCCATTTGAGGATTTCCTATCTAAACTGTTGGATATGTAAAGATGAAGATTATATGTTTATTTAGTTGTACTTTGGGATACAGGAGTCTAAGGAATTGCGGCTTGCTGGGATCCATACCAGACTTCAGTAGCATACCTGCTTTGAATGTTTTGTGAGTTCAGCAATGTTATTAGGAACATCCTTGTCAATGCAAAGATGATCTTCATTGGATGCATTTCATCATATGCTCTCATGTTTGGAAATTGGAATCTCTTTGGGTTCATGTATTCAGTTGCATAGAGTAAGATATGGAACTTATTGGTGCCATGTGACTCAAAGATTGATTGAAGTTGAATGGCTGTTTATTTTGCAGAGATCTGAGCCATAATAATCTGACAGGCACAATTCCATCATCTGTTCTCTCAACAAACATTACTGTCATGTAAGAATCCTTATAATAAAATTTGAGCTAACTTTTTACTAGATGTATATCAAGACTTGTAGATCATAGATCTAGAATTCCATTCTACATTTATTAAAAACTCTTTTTGCATCATAATGTCACCTTAATTAATCAATGGAATTGTATGTTGTTGCAGTGATCTATCCTACAATAATCTTAGTGGATCAATACCACAAAGCTTTGCAGCATTGCCTCAACTTCAAAGATTGTAAGAACCATGGCTTATTGATGAAAACTCTTTGAAAAATGTTGACAATCTGAGTGTGCCACTAACATTTTATGAAGTAAAAAGAATTCCTTACATTGTAAAAATTCTCATATTGAAGGAAATCTTAATCAGTTACCTAATATTGAGAATATGGGAAGGAAGAAAAAAAGTGAACTGGAGCCCAAATTTTGAGATCACTTTAACATTGAGATCAAATCTTGATGCAATGCAACCCAACAAAAAGAAAAAAAGCAGAGACTGTATATTCAAGAAAAGTAGAAGTTAATAAGAGCGGTACCCACCAAAATATGACATTATGATTTTGGAAAAATAATTAGTCGACATTGAGCACTAAATTGAAATTTGAATTAATTTACTTATATTTCACTCCCTGCAGATTACTTGATCACAATCAGCTCAGTGGTGCTGTACCAGATGGCATTGGGTCGAATATAACCTTTGGCCCTAATACAACACTGTTACTGTATGTTGCTCCTAAGATGCTATCATTTTTTAGATATTTGTATTCCATTATTTTATTGATGCAAAAGTTCTTTTCAATACATAGCAATTTTATTTACTGATATTTTCTTTGATAACATCCATCTATCTATCTATCTATATATATATCGGTTTTCTTTACATGTAGGAAGTTCAACATCGAATTACTAATCACTCTAATTGTATATATTGCAGCGACTTCCGAAACAATAACCTTACCATTGTAAATGCTACTACAATCGTAACAAGTCCAAATATCACCATGCGGTAAAGCAAATTTACATAGTTATTTATTTATGTTTTGTTTGTCTTTTGTCCATTTTCTTATAAGTTAAATCAATTATTTGGCTTTGGTAATAAAGTCCTAAAATTGGTTTTGGTTTGTTTCTTCTCTATATCCATAGTTGTTTGTTCAATTGCCATGATCAAAGGAAAATCAAATATATGTAGAGGCTGGTAGAAATGAAAAAAATCTATCTGAATTCTGTCACAATACATAAGCTAGACAACACAAATGTATTTTAGCACTGCATTACATCCACTGTATTAAAACATATTATCAATCACTCGAGTTTACTACACTAGTTTCTAATAAATAACTGAGAATCAATGCTGATTTATATTGAAACTTTGGTTTTATTTGTTCCTATTTTCTGATGTCTTCTCAACTTGGTTAAATGCTAGGTTGAGTGGTAACCCTGTTTGCAGCCAAAATAATACAATTGCTAGCTTCTGTGGTACTCAAAACATAATTGAAGACACTGATGGAAGCACTAAGACCAATTCTACATGCCCTCCGAATAGCTGTACAGCTCCCTATTATGAGTATATTGAAGACGCTGATTGCTTCTGTGTGGTCCCCTTTGAAGTTGGAATGCGTTTAAAGAGTCCTGGTTTCATCCAGTTTCCTCCTTATCTTGTGAGATTTGAGGAGTACATGACATCTGGATTGAATTTGAGTTTATATCAATTAGCCATAATTAATTATATCTGGGAACCAGGTCCAAGATTGGCAATGAACCTGAAGTTCTTCCCTCCTAAGATTCATGGAGTTCCTACATTCAATGACAGTGAGATTAAACGAATACGACAGAAATTTGCTGAGTGGAAAATTCCTGATGATGATTTCTTTGGGCCACATGAATGGCTAAATATTACACTTGAGGGGCCATATGAACGATGTATGTCTTTCAACCTCGATCCTTTTGCCATTGTTTTCTATTTCTACTTTTTCCATTTTTTCCCTTCATGGAAATAATTTATTTGCTTATCTGTGATATGGTAAATGATAATAGTGAAGTTGCAAATGGATATACAATTCTATTTTGCTTGTAATGTTGAATGAACTGCATGCTGCCACAATTTACTTTGCAAGATCCTTCCAAATGTCTGTTACAAGCCCAGCTTTAATAAGAAATACCCTATAAGCCTAAGACCACAATCAAAAAGATGGGGAAAAAATAAATTTAGAGATACAACCATGAGATAAAATTAAACTATAACAAGTTACGTTTAGAGAGAAATTTGGCAATATATAATAAACTTAACAAAGTTATGTTTAGAGATATTTTTGGCAATATAAAATAAACTTAACAAGTTATGTTCAGAGATATTTTTTGGCTTAGTTAAATCATGAAATAAGGTGGCCTGTTAAACTATTCATTAACCTGACCTTTGAGCCATGCCTTCTAATTGTCGATGTGATCCACGAATAAAATGTAGGAGAAAATATACATGCATATCTTTAACATTTTCTCATCATTTTTGGCTAGAGAAATTGTTATACAAAACTAGGTAATCCTAATTTTAAATGAACTTTTTTTTTGTTATAAAAAAAAGCATATGAATAACTTTAAATATAAAAGAAGTTGCATAGATATACTTGTTATGGTAGAATTTTTATTTACATGGTATTGATATGGACTAATAATAGTGTAAATGGAATTCAATAACCTGAATTTAAATTAGAGAAACCTTGGCAGCTACAAAATGACATTGTAAAGAAAAAAAATCGATAAAACAAAACAAATACATCGTGAAAATGTTAATCATAAAAAAATCATACATTAAAAAACTATTATACTCTCATCTAAGAGAATTTATATTAAAAAAACAACTGACCCTAATATAAGAGAACATTCCATCATCATACATAACATACTATTTTAGGAGCAGCACTATATTTCTTTTTATATAAACCTCATTAGAATATAATTTAAAAGATCTAAATGGTATATTTGTGTATCGTATAGATCCAATTTATGATATTTTACTTCCTTAATATAGTAGAGCAAGTAGAGCAACAACATTTTTTATCTTAGAATCTTTACCATTTATCATATTTTGAATTTTTTTTCTTTTATTAAATGTAATTTCTTTTATTAGCTTGATGTGGAAGTTTTTTTTTTGTTTTTGAATGTTGAGACGAGTTATTATTGATAGATAAGGACAGAAGACTCATCAACAGTAATTTGGGTAGTAAAATAAGCATACTAAATTCTATTGAATGAATGACATTGAATAATAATCTAAGTGTCAAGAGTTTATTTATAATGTTGAGAAAACGATTGTGTGAAAAATAATAAAAAAAATTGACAACTCAAGCTATGATAAATTGTTTGCATGCAAAACAAGATTATTACAGTACTTTTCACTAAGTTTTTGGCAAGGGGATGAGGGGACGTATTTTTGGGAGGCCATTTTTTATTGTACAATAATTAAAAAATAGGGAAAATTAGAAAATGTAGAAAAGTAAAAAAAATCACCATATTCATTATATAACTATATTGTGAAACATTGGAGATGAATTGACAATTCATATGAGCTTATATATAAATTAACATTTCAATGTCCAATCACTTGAGTTTTTATTATCACTATGCACATACAACAAAATGAAAAGGCCAAAAGGATCAACATCCCATTGTGCAATTGGAGACTGTCAATAGTCAAGAGTTTGTCAATATTTAGGAGTCCATTGATTTTGAAGCCACAAGGCACCATGTATGGCCACCAACTTCTTAACTCATTAAGAGGTAAGCCTATTCCATTTAATTGTCTAAATGGATAGTATGTGGATCAACTCCTTTCTACAATAGAGGAATTGACAATCTTTGTAAGGAGACAAGTGGCTAGCATCATCAACTATAGGGCATCCTTTCCATGCCATGTCTAACATCCAATAGGATTGGTTTGAGAAAATGTAGCTCTATCTAACCTTGCCTCTAATTTGATAAATGTTACACTCGAAGATTGACAACGAGAAGCTATTATTATACATATTTCAAAGGGATTACACAATTCTTTCTTTCACCTCCTAATCATTAGAAACCAAGCACTCTCACAAGCCTTGCTGCATAGCATTTGGAATTCAAAGTGTAGGCTGCCATATGAGTCGGGGTGTTTCCAATGTTCCACCATTGCATCACAATGGGCTTGATATGCTCCTCATTTAATTCCAAATTAGGATCTTGTTATGATTTGTTTGATTCATCTTCCTGTTGTGACCTTTTTCACACATCGCCCCATTGCAAATGGGGACCCCCTAATTTTTGCTTCGTTCCCTAATTTTGGCCTTGATTTTGGTTTGTTTTGTTGTTGTCTCTCTTTCTGCCGTCTATCCTTCTGGGGACATTCCCGTCTTTGAGCTTAAACAAGTGAAATTTTGGCCAAGTCTGGAAATTAGGGTTTCATCTTTCCTGGTCAGTCCGAGGTCGAGTAAAGTGAATAAATTGAAAACTGAGCTTAACGTTGTTGTCAGTATGCTTTCAGCAGGCTCCCAGCAGATTTTCATCCAATTCTGAGGTACTTACTATTTTTAGTAAGTGTGAAATTACAAGCAGTTCGTCAGCATTTTTGAAATTCCAACAGCCACACAGCATTCAGAATACATTAGACTACTCGTATGCAAAATTTGAGCGAAACGGATAACTTACTATTTTTAGCAGTCCGGCTTCCGACAAATTTCAGGGTTCGATGTAGAGTTTTTCTTTGCATGTTGGCATATTCCTTCTGGGTTTTGGAGACCTTCGCAACGGTGTAACATGCAAAACGAGATAACGACTTTCAAAATTCAGTCTTCCGAGGCTATTTTTAGGGTTTGCATGTCAAGGTTTCTTTTGCATGTCGGATGATTCCTGGTGGGTTTTTCAAGAGCTTCGCGATGGTGTGACATGCAAATGGAGATAACCACTCAGTAAGGAACTTGCTATTTTTAGCAGGTGTGTCCCAGCAGCCGCCTCCCAGCAATTCAGAATCACAAGCCGATCGCACTGCCATAGAAACGAGAGCAAACAGATGTCATTTGATACGCATGCAGAGCGAATCAGGGTTTCCAATTTCAGAGCCCGAAAAGAGGGGTCAAAAGTCAGAATTTTCGAAAACCGGTGTAAACCACCGCGATCAGCGTCCTTTAGGCTATCTACTGGTAAAATTTCAAGTCGAACGGAGCACTTACTATTTATAGTAAGTCAATTTGGAAACTAGCTAAAAATAGTAAGTCAGGCGCATGCATTGATATCAATAGTCAGGTCACGTGGTGAGGAGCACCTCATTCAAATTTCAAGTCGATCGGAGCAGTGGAGCTATCAGAAGCCAGCAGTTGCTATTTATAGCAAATCACCTTCATAAATGGGCTAAAAATAGCAGGCCGACTAAAAATGGCAGTGTCGACAGGACAACATGGTCATGAGGATGCAGTGTTCAAAATTTCAAGTCGTTCTGAACTTCAGAAAGGAAAAATCAGAGGGCTTACTATAAATAGCAGGGCATGGAAACTGGCGAAAACGAGAAAAAATTCCAAGTCTGGAACTTCATCCAGTAGCCATGGCAAAATGCGCCCAAGTTGATGGAGAAGCATCGAAGAATTTCTGAGTGCTGAGCTCGTCCTCCACTAGTAAAATGCGCCCATGCTAAGAAGTTCAACAAGAGAAAGTCAAAAGGTCAAAGATGCTCATCCTTCTCCACACCTCAAATGCGCCCAAAGGAAAATGGGGAGATAAAAAATTCTAAGTGTTGAAGATATCCTCCTCACCCATCAAAATGTGCCCATGCAAGAATAAGTTAGGAAAAAGTCAAAGAGTCAACAAAGTTTATCCTTCATCATAGGCAAAATGCACCCACTTCCAGCTAATGGCATGCAAAATAAATTCTAAGTGTCAAGCTTCATCCACCTCCATAGGTGAAATGCGCCCAAGCATGTTGAGAGGAGGACAAAAAGTTGACTTTCTCTTCCCCCCTTTGAATGCGCCCAAATAGAGGCATGTGAAGACAAAAAAATGAAGTTCAAGAGTCACTAGTAAAAGGCGTTGGAAGCTTATCCACCTCACTATAAGAAATGCGCCAAAGTTTGAAGGAAAGTCAAAGAAGGTTGAAGGCGCTGAAAATTTTCATCCTCTTGAACATGTGAAATGCGCCCAAAGTGCATGAAGTTTGAAATGAAATAAATAAACCAAGGCGTGGTAGAGTTCATCCTCCAGTTTGTGTGATATGCGCCCAAGGTAAGATGGGTGAAAGGTGACTTAAGAAGGAGTTAAGGTTGAGTTTTACTCCATGTGCTAAGTGCGCCTAAAGTAAGAGAAGTGTGAAATAAAATGCAAAGTGATGAGTGAATATTTCCTAGGCGTTGAGGGTAAAAAGGGAGATAAGTGTTGCTAGGCGTTGGAAATGCTAAGCCTATAAGGTAAAGTTGATGAATATTGCTAGATGCGCCATGCCAGGTGAAGTGAGGATGAAGGCAAATAGAATACGCTCAAGACAATTTTTTCCAAGTGAATTTTCCTCACCACAAGCAAGATGAAGGAAGTCAAATAAAATTTTCTAAGGAAAATTTTCAAAATGCAAGGTGATTT
The DNA here is from genome assembly GCA_007258455.2 of Sequoia sempervirens. NCBI lineage: Eukaryota > Viridiplantae > Streptophyta > Pinopsida > Cupressales > Cupressaceae > Sequoia > Sequoia sempervirens. The sequence goes on from VDFB02000009.1 coordinate 13,861,838, forward strand.
AAAATTTTCTAAGGCAAAATATTGTCTTCATTAGAAAATACGCCTTGACTTGGGGGTGATGGAATTTTCCTGAAGCGTGAGCAGGATTGCCAGTGAAGGAGACCGATAATGCCAGCTGCACAGAGTGGATAAAATATTTACAAGTCAGAGCAACAAGATTTTCACAGATATGAAGAACGGAATCAAATCTGTTAAAATTTTTTTTTTTCCAAGGTGCAAAATTCAAGAAAATTAAATGAACCCGTTCGTTGTGCACCCATGAGTTTGACGCATTCTAAAGAAAATTTTCTTCTGGGTATTGAAGATTATCGATGAGGAATGGATTTGAAGGTCTTCTACAGCTTGCCAAGGATTCCGAGGTAAAGATTTTTAATGGGCACCAGGTTGATGAATTTCCTAAGAGAAGTTTAAAATTTTTTCTAAGGCAAGGAATAAACAATGTTGTTGAAGATAAAATGCCTCGGCGGATGAATTTGAAAATGATCGCCTACATAATTTTTGATCAAATTCTTGATGAAGGGATTTCTTCTCGAGTTTGAGTTGGATGAAATGTCAGAGTGAGGTGCGCCAGGTAATGCAAGATGGATGATGAAATTTGGCTAAGGCATGAAGAATTTAAGGCAAGGAAGTTAGCTATTGAAGACGATGAACGCTTGGAAGTTAGAGTGCGAAAATCTTGGTAAGTAAGTTGAATTTATATTATGAAGTGTTCTAATGCTCTTCTCCTTGCTTGTTTTGCAGGAGGAACGTTGAGACCAAACGATGATGACTTAAAGTGATGAAGCAAGTGATTCAGGACTACATTTCAACTTCGAAGGAAGAAAAGTTGCGAAAAATGGCTAAGTGTTGAAGAAATATTTCCAAAACTTAAGATGGAGAAAAGAACAGGCACGAGCGAAGTTGAAGAACAACGTCAAGGAAGAAGATCGAGAACAGTGTGAACGCGTCTACAAACAGAATCTTCTAGAAGGATGGTGGCCATTAATGGCTCATTTATTACCCCACCTCTTGGTGGCGGTTTTTAGGGTGAATCTTGTTTAGGGCTGAGGTGGCACAATCTGGGCCATCCAAAATTGATTGTAATCTGAGCCGTCCGTTGGACTTGGCCATCTATAAAAGGGGGAGTCCCCCTCATTTGTAACTCAGTAGACAGTAGAATTAGAGTAGAAGTCGGAGTAGAGAGACAACTAGGCGATAGCTTAGGAGTAACTTAGTATAGGTTGATAGTATAGTTTGAAGAAGAGGGAAAGTTTTCCCTTTGAAAACTTTGTAAGAAATTGTTGTGAACACTCTCTCAATAAAAGAGTTTTTCATTGATGGTGAATTTCGTCTTTGTTGTGAGTAGCTAGCAAGGTTTCTTCGTCCTTCCGATTCAAATGGTAGTGTAAATTAGTTCAAAGTAGTATAATTTTCATTCCATGCAAGTAGATGTTAACTGTGGAATGTGGTGTTTGATCTAAGCAACTTCGTCTATCCATACCACTAGTGTATTTGCTGATGGTGAATGCGCCTTGTGTGGTCAACTGGAATTTGGGCCTAACTTCAATCACAGTTTGAATGATGGTATGCGTCGTTGTGATGGTATCTTCATGTCAAGTGGTGGTTTGAACATCTTTAGTCATCTCCCTTGAAGATTGCACCGACTCCGTGGAAGCTGTCCGATGCGAGGCAAAGCGAAGTCCGGTTAGAAGTTTGCTGAAGTCAAGCTCTATATCCCACGCCTTAGAATAGATTTAGAATCTCTAAACCCTGCAACCCATTTCAATTCAGTACTTTTTGGTTAGAATAGGAAACCCGCGCTTCATAGACAAATCTTTTGAGCATTTGAATTCCTTTCTCCGTTGCCGAACAATTCCGTAAGTCCCCTTGAAATACCAGCAAATCACATTGAGCCAACTGAGCCTATTCGCACTAAAAGAACCTTGGAGTTGAACGCATGAACTTTCTCACAATCTTAGCATGTGGAATACTTTGATCAAGAGAGAATAGGGTAGCCGTTGGCGACTTTATTCTGCGTTGGTGCGGTCACGAAAAACACATCAACACTTCGCAAACATATTGTCAAATGTCATTTAAATCTCTTCAAGTCTAGAGTTTGTATCAACATATTTAATGACCTACAATAGATGAGATAAAAGAGCAAAATTATCTTAAAAATTTCAAAAAAAAAAATCCTCAAATGACAATGAGAGGATGCTATTACGAAAAATAAAAATGAATTACAAATTACAAACATTAACAAATTGATAATTTAATAATAAAATAAGACATTTCTTACTCCATTATGAACTGCCAATCATCATCTAGAATCTTTTACTTCATACTTTCTCCTTCAGTTATATTTTCCTTTGCTCATCTATCCACTTTGCATTAAAAATGACCCACTCACTCTGATAAATCTGCATAAATCATCCTGCAGACAAGCAATTATGATGATTTGAATTTGACAAGCAAAGGATTTTGGAGGAATAAAGTCACTAAAATGTTTTTCGTAGGTGTACAACATAAATGAAACAACAATTAACTGCTCACCACAACGGATCAAACAAAATAGAATGATCGTGTAACAGCCTATAGGATGTGTAAATATACATTTTGTGACACTCCCTGCAATTAACATCCAACCACCCAGGCAGTTATACACAATTCATCACACTACCAACATAATGAACCATATGTGCAATTCCTCTAACGACAAACCCTGATATGTTCGCAGTACGCCTGTCATCTCTTTCAATGATGGAAGCTACAATCTAGAGTTTGGTGAGAAGTCGAAAAGTATAAATATACATAAGAAAAACCTTAGAGCATCCCAATTTTTTTTATAATACTCGGAGGTAGGAAAAAGAAAACTCATTCATTTATCTTTTCGAATGTGAATGATTGGTTCATAACCAAGGTCCAAAACAACTCACGACTACTTGTAGTTGCAAAGTGTACTTATTCAGCTTTAGACTAATTGTTTCCTAGCAATTCTACAGATTGTTCTCTGCAATCCAAAGTTTTTTTTTGCCTGTGCTTGCAGGATAATAGCATTTTCCATCTGTTCCTTTATTGTTGGGTTTCTCGCCTCTTATTTCAGGACTTCCAGAATATAAAATGTGTGCATCACTTGTACATTATCCAACACTTTTCATCCTCTGCTCCCTTTCAACAAGAGTTGTTACCTTATTAAAGGTCTGGGATGGTAAACTCCCCATTATTCTAGCTTGAAGCATGCTTTTTAATAAAATTTCTATAGGATTGGCATTCTCTATTCTTACCCCTCTTCCTACAAGCTGATATAAAGGAACTAAAATAGTTCGTGTGTTCAGCAATACTTTCCCCTTCTTTTGTCAATATTTTTCCATCTTACGTCGTTTGAGAATTTATTCAGTTCTAGATGGCGTTTTTGCATATCAAATTGACCCAATCCTATGACTATTATCTTTGTTCTCCCAATTTGTTGAACTTATTGAAAACTCTTTTTTGGATTAAAGTGCTATATTTGCATTTCCGATAGACCCAACCCTATGATTTCATTTGCACTATCATCTCTATTCTCCCCATTTTCTATAGTAATGACATCTATAAGCTAAGAAATCTTTACCATTTGCGATATTTGCCAACGGAGAGTTATTCTCTTCTCCCCCAGAAAGCAATATATATAACTTGATGTCTCGGCTAAGGAAATTAAATGGCTACACACAAAATTAATGCATAGCCAGGGAAGAATCACGCAGCCAAATAGCCCGATCAATTAACATAAGCAATAGAAAAATGATCAAGGCTAAGGGTTTATTGCCACGCTACCAAAAGACATTTTCTCATTTCATTATGGAAAGGAAGGGGTTAAAAACCAAGGAAGATATTGAACAACAACAACAAAAGGTCTAAGGGCCAATACAGTGACCCGCCATGTAGAAGGAATAAGATATCACAGCATAGCAAGAAAGGATAGCATCCAGTCGCTTGCTTAGAATAATATGCGGCCTTACAGTTGAATCTACTTCTTCGTGCATTCAAATGACTAAGAAAATGAAACGACAACCTAGGCAACCAATAGCCAGTATAATGCTCAGCCAAGTTAGGTATCTTCCAGTGCAAATAGAACAACAACCGACATAATAGGGAAAATAAAGATTACACCAATTGCAGGAAAATAAAGCATGTTCATACTCAACTGCCACATGTCATAAGGATTGCAGAAAATCTCTGAGTTGATATATTGCTAAGTCAATAGTAATCACTTTAATAACTTGACCCAGAGATTAAAAAAGGCAAGACTCCTTTGTGAAGAAGTCGACAGCTGGCAGATTGGAAGAGCTTAATATATATCCTTTATATACTATTGTATTTCATGAAGCAATAATATTATAATAATCATCTTACCAGCACAATAAATACATAGCTCAACATTAATATCAAAAGTATTTCATGTTGCATCTTTGACACACCAAGGTATAAGCACTTTTGAAATGTACAGTCCTCCTGTAGCCAAATACACATAGTCCCTGTGGCTGTAATTTAATACACAGATCCTGTAGAGGAAAATATAGTCTCTCTTGCCTTTTCTATAGTAGTTTATAAACATCATATACCATCCCGTGAAAATCCAAAGAAAGCTCGAAGGAACCAAAAGATGCTTTGTAGCATAACTACAAGATAAAGCCAATTTGAACATAGCAACCTCCCTGTAGCATCCTTTGGAAAATAGGTTGATAGAAGCTATGAAGCAACAAATAATCAAAAGGGAAGTGAAAATCTGAAATTTTTGTTGATTAGGGATTGCCTATAGACCTCGATGCTCTTTTATCATATAGTTGAACACTGGCCAAAACAAACTGCATGTGTAAATTCTCCTTTATTGAAAACCCACAATATGCTTTCAATAGTCTTGCAATCTCTTACTAAAGGAAACCTTCTCCTTTATTGAAGCCAACTACAAACATAACTAAGGGAAACCTTCAGGGACCTTGAAAATATTCACTATGCTTGGAGAAAAAACAAATCTCGAATTACCTTTTCAAATGTGTGCTACTAGTTTTTATTCATCAAAGCCAATCACCAACACCTATAATCGCAAGTTTTAAACTTCATAATCTCAAGACACAGTTTTCTTAGACTCTGCTGTCCCAAGGGCTATGGCCCTTCCATCCACAATAATAATGTTTTGTAAATGTTCTTTAATTGTAATGTTTTTTCTCCTAAATTTTTTAATCACTTTTAGATTCCCAAAAAAAAAATTAACCTCACACCCCTCTTGAAGAAAAGATGCAATTCCGAAAAATATGCAATTACCTCTCAAAGTTTTGGAACCCTAATTTCCTTAGGGTAAACACAACATTAGCTTGATGGCAATACTCTAATAAAATTTCCATGAAATAATACCTCTACTTCTATTCCTACAAGCTGGTTCATCATAGACTGTTCATGGTTTGTGAGGTTTGCAAAATTTCACTTTCTGCAATTTTTAATGGTTTCTTGTACTTGTACTATTATGTTTCCTTCTTTCATCACTTGAACCAAATATATGTTCTAATGATTTCCAAACTTGTAGAGAACCCTTTTTCCAGATCCAAATTGTTTATTTGTATATTAGATGGACCTAATCTTACGAGATCTTATTCTCTATTCGGTTTTTATCTCAATTCAGTGAAGCAGTAGCATCTGTAGGATTGGAATTTTTTCTATTTAGCAGTTTGAAACTTTTTTCACAATTAAATGTGATTTCACTTTTATCTTCCAAGTACGGATGTTCTCACTCATGAAATTTTCCTACTCTTGTACAAGAGCCATTGCAGATTGATCTTGTTGCATCTCCAAGTATTAAGTCTTCAAGATCTTTTCTGCAGCTTTGGTACCAGTTCAAGTATTAGTGCTACAACTCAAAACAGGAAATTTACAGCAGCAGCATAAGTATAGAAGAAACTCATATGCTGGAAAAACAAGTAACAAAAGGAACAACTAATTGTAGGGAAGCATTAAGTACACTAATGCAGATGCACTTGGAAGCATAGACTTTGATTTTTATGAAAAAATATTTACACATAATAGATGGAAGTATGAAATGGTTAAACCTTCTATATTTAGATTCTTGTAAGCTGATTCATCAAGGAATACAAATGTTTTCTGGCTAGCAAAACTACCTTCAGCCAGTTTTAATCCAAAAAACTGTCTTCTCAACATTATTTACCACTTCCACCATGGGAGCAGGTGTATCTCACAATACTTGCCCAACTCGTTGAGGACTCTTTTCTAGATATCAAAGCTGTATTTGAGTATCTGATAGACCCAATCCTATGTGTGGATTTTCTCTATAATCTTTATCACCCCAATTTACTGAAGCTGTAACATCTGTGGGCTTGGAATCTTTACCATTTTATGACATTCCAAACTCACTTTTCTTTTGAGCGTAATTTATTTTTTACATGCTACATGTGGAAGATTTCCTCTATGAACCTTTCCAACAGTGGGACAAGAGCAATTGCTGATTGATCTTGTTGTATCGCCAATCTTTCCTGTCGCTCTGATGCCATGCGAAATATATTGGGGCTGCAACTTAAATAAAGAAAATCACAACAGAAATATGGAAGAAATTCATATGTTAGGAAAACAGAAGTAATAAAAAACAACCAATTGTCCAGAAATAATTGATCGCTCTTTTCCAAATGCACATGAAAACACAACCTTCTATTTTCAGATTATGAGAATATTATATATTATACAAAATTAATGGAAATATTGATTGTCTAACCTTCTAGTTTCTTGGTACCCTTCACCCCTAAAGGACAAACCATAAACAACAAAAGAGAGTGTTCATCTAATAACTGTTTGGATGTGCAACTGTATGTTTTCTTGCACCAATGCTCCAACATAAATGAATAAGTCAATAGCAGAATTGTTTGTAGCTGTCAAGAGTCTCAGTTTGTTGTCACTAGATCTAGTTTGCTGTCAATAGTCACAGTTTGGTGTCAACTGTTTTAGCCAGCTATCATCTTACTTAGCAGATTTATAGGATGTTGAAGATATCTGAATGTATAAATGTAATATTGTTTGATGAATAAAATATAGTCGATGAATTCATTGTGTTTCTCTGCTGTTATATATTTTCTAATTTGGTATCAGAGAAAATGGGAGGTCTTGTTGCTGTGAGTCTGTGTCAAGTTTGATACTGTGTGTTGTGGAGGATTTTGAAAAGAAGTTTGTCAAGTTTGATACTATGTTGTGGAGGATTTTGAAAAGAAGTTTGTTGCTGTGTAGCTTGCTGCAATCATAAGAGTTGAGAGAATGCCAGCCATTGTTGAAGAACAACCAGATGATAGTAAGGATGATTTCATTGAAGATGAAGTATTTGTCTTATTTTGAAGAGGCCATCACTTTGAAGATAGAGAGGGATGTAGTAGAGGATAGATAGATGCTCAATAGTTTGAGATGCTAGTGGATCGAATAAACTATACGTGTGAGAATTGGTGTCCAATAGTTAAAGGGAGATCTGAAATCTAGAAGTTCAATATCATACCTTTACGAGGGTGATGAGACACTTTGTATGCAAATGGTGTCCAATGATGTTGGGAACTTAGATGATAGCTAGATGACTATACTTGCAATTGGGGAGCAGCTTGAAGAAGTCTTATTGGTCCAAGAATTGTTTTCAAAATGTATTTCCTATTATTTTGTACTCAATCAGTTTAGTATTGTAGCATTAAGAGGGGTTGTTGGAATTAATGCTCCAACATAAATGAATAAGTCAATAACAGAATTGTGTGTAGTTGTCAAGAGCATAGTAACGAGACTCGGACTCAACTTGGACTCGGCTAGGGTGACTCAACTCAGGACTCGGGACTTGGCACAGACTTGGCAAAATGAAAAAACCCTAGAAATTTAGAGATTTTTAAGGATTTAAAACTTGTTTCAAGCACCCTTTATTGAATAAACCTTAAGACACAAAAACATCATTAAATAGAAGCAAATTTGATCACATACACAAGTATACATCGATCACATAAGCATAAAGTACACAAATTGTAGTTGAGCTGTTGAAGGAAATAGCACACTTAGATATATGGTCAAAGACTCAAATGTATACAAAAATCATCGAATATGAAATCCATGACATCAAATGTTCCAAACAAATATGAAATATCAAAAGATTCAAAACAATAACTAGAAGTCTATGGCTCAAAGGAGCCTGCATCCTTCCTACGAATGTGTCTAAGATAGGTCATGGATGATGCAACAACCATAATGTATCAGGGCAATTGCCCTAATGGGGTTGAGGAGCAGTGCCCTTTGTGGGGGTCTAGGCGTAGTGCCTCTAGTGGGGTTTGGGGGCAGCGCCCCCAGCTGGGCCAAGGGGCAACACCCCTTGCGAGGGGTCTGGGGGCAGCGCCCCCTATGGGGTTGAGGGGCAATGCCCCTCGCGGGGTCCCGAGGCAACGCTCTGGGCGTGCTCCCTGTCGCGATACAGGGCTAGGTCGAGGGGTGGAGCCCCTACCACCAAGCCCAAATTAAGACCTACAAAACCATACAAACCTTCATGGCATACATCATTTTGCATTCACAATAAGTAAAAAAAAAACAAGTTTAAACTTTAAATTTCATGTAATTTTTTGCACTTTTCAAACCCTGCCTGTTGCCGAGTCCTGCTGATGAGACTCGCCTAGACTCAGCGAGTCTAGCGATTCCAACCAAGACTCAGCCGAGTCCGAGTCCGAGCCCCAGGACTCAGCCAGGGTGACTCAACTCGCGACTCACCAAGTCCTGGCGAGCCCTGGCGAGTCTCGTTACTATGGTCAAGAGTCCCAATTTGCTGTCACTAGATTTAGTTTGCTGTCAATAGCCACAGTTCTGTATCAACTATTTTAGCTAGCTGTCATCTTGCTTAGCAGATTTATAGGATGTTGAAGATATCTGAATGTATAAATGTAATATTGTTTGATGAATAAAATATAATCTATGAATTCACTGTGTCTCTCTGCTGTTATATTTTTCTATTACAACTATACCTGATGCCTTTTATGTTCGTTTATTGTATAAAACAATGTACATTCATGTGATACAAAAAGGTAATAGGATGCAGATACCAAATTTTTCTTAAATGAAAGTGAAATCTGTTCCTTGTACAAAATTTTTCATGGTCGGGTTTGAGTTGTTGAAAAGAGGAACCAATAATGCCTTTTTTCTTATTACAGCTTCATTGCATGTTTCTGAGTTTCAGAATCCAACAAGTTCTCCGAAATATTGATTAAATATTATTCACTTTTTCAGTTATATTTAGCAGTTATTTAATGATGATTACTTGTGTGTTGCTCACATATCTGGGCATACGTACTCTTTTGTTTCTCAAATAAAATATCCTTCAATGAGATTTATTTATATGTTGCAATAATGCATTGTTGCCCGGTACAGTGAATCCTGAATCTAATGGAGGAACTGGCCTGAGCAAGGGTGGTCTTGCAGGAATTTTGGTTGGCGTCATTGTTGTCACGGCTGTTATTTCTTCAATTCTTGTAGTTGTGGTTTTGAAGAAGCGTATGAAAAACAATAATACTGCTTCCAGAAGAAAAATGCTTGGTATGGTCGCTGTCCTCCGCACTCCTCATTTTCTCTTTCATTCATAAACACACACATTCATGCACACATGTTTGGAGGCACATGGATAAAGACAACTGTATAGATGTTGCATCAGCTCTTGGGGTGCAAGCCTGCAATTGTATTTTTTTTTGCCAATTTAGGTCTAAGTTCTGGCCAAGGAAATATTAGTCAGTACAGGTACCTACCAATCAACTTCTGCCATTGAGAAGCAAAACTCAGTTGCATCTATTTCTCGCAAGACCTGCTACATATTGACTCAAAAAAAATGATGTTTTATATTGTTATGTTAGATTTGTTCATATTGCTAAACTGAGATTTTCTATCTAGAATGAATATTTATCATCATAAACATGCAGACTTGATTATAACCAAATTATCTTCTCTGTTTGATGAAAATCTCACGTATGATTATTTGTTGGTATAGAAGCAAGAAAGCGAATTAAAGTAACAGGCGTCAAAGATTTTAATTTTGATGAGATGGCATTAGCTACACATGACTTCAGCACCTCCACGCAAATTGGGCAAGGTGGCTATGGTAAGGTTTACAAGGGCATTTTTGCTGATGGTACTATTGTAGCTATAAAGCGTGCACAGGAGGGGTCCTTGCAAGGAGAGAAAGAATTTTCCACAGAAATAGAGTTGTTATCCAGAGTGCACCATTTAAACCTAGTTTCACTTGTGGGCTACTGCGACGATGAAGGCGAGCAGGTAACTAATTATTGTTTTCTGTCTGTGTTTATTGGTAGGTACGTGAATAATTAATGGGAACTATTTTATCGGAAGATTTCAGTTTCTTCTACAAACATATATTTAGTTTTCTGTATTTGATGGTTTCCACCTGTAGATTTTGAAGGAAAATGGGTGGAATATAGCATAAAAAGATCTCTATATCGATAATTGTAGAAACTTATTCTCAATCTTGTTTTTAGATTGGTGGGGAATAATGAATTTCTAAAAGTTAATAATTGTAATGTAATTTAAGAAAAAAATTTAATGTCTTTTACAAAAAGATTTTTGTGTGTTATTTTTTGATGTCATCGACTCAAATATATTTTATTCAACATTGAAAATCAAATATAATTTATTTTCAATGGGCGTTGGGATGCATAAGACCAAAATGTTGCTACTAATGTGGTGTTTTTCTCATCAATGGTCCATTCATAACTATCATATTTGACAGTTTGTGACTAATGCTGCATGATCCGTTTTCTCATTCACTATGTAAATTCAGTCAGTCACACACAACAATGAACTCAAAGAGAAGAGAGTTGAGCAGCTATCTTTATAAACTATAATCATTATATATGATTGCATAGGCATTTCAGGCATCACACTCGCACATTCCTGTACAGTGCCTTCCTGACAGTCCCACCACTGCTCATCCGCCCTGCCATCTCTGCCTGGTTGCCACAGGCTTTTGTTGGAACCAGATTTGACCTGACATATTTCCATCTGGAAGCAGGCTACCCTGTCATTCAGCAAATATGCACTTCTTGATAGAAATGATCCATAGTAGCAAATGATGTTAATTTGAAAGAAAATCAACAACAAATATTTTCTTTCAAACAAACATTTTACTACTCATTTTTCTCATTCCCTTGGATATGAGTTATCAACTTATTTCTTTCTATGTTTTCGTTTATCTTTGTGTGAACCCTAAGTCATAGTTTCTCTCCTACCAAGCTACCACAACTTCCTTTCACAGTCACCTTCCAGTAATTTTTAGAACTGCAATATTTTTAATCTATTGAACTTTGTTCGTCAGTGAACCTTAGCATGAGTCATAGCTTTCTTGCACTTATGGTGGGCTGACAAGTATCCTTTTCTTCTTTCACATTTTAAATTACTATCTCGTTAACTCTTGTACAATGTTATCCCATGTTCATTTTCTATTGATCATTTGAATAATGGGGGTGTATTTTTAAGAAAGGTCATTGGCTTACTAAACACTATTTTAGACAATAACTCTGATATTATGTTTATTGTACTTATCTGTACATGTTTATAACTAAAAGCACATGGCTCAATTGAAGAAATTATTAAATACTTTATAATGTGCTTAGGCCTATTTAATTTTAGATTGTTTGGTTATGTATGCTTACATGTGGGTCGTTGTATCTCCTAGTCATGTCTCATTCTATATGTAAGATATTATTTAGCATTGAGAGAGTTCTATTGACAATGTTACTGGAAGACAATGTACATCGCGTACAAAGACGAAGCATTCTTGTTTCCTGTATCAATGCATATTGCCTAACTTGTAGATAAGAGCTCTCTTGTTTCTAAGATAAATTTTGTATGTTCTGTGATCCTGTCTACGTAAATTTTGTATGTTATGTGATTCTGTCTACGTAAATTTTGTATGTTCTGTGACCCTGTCTACTACGTTCTCAGTAGTTCAAAAGTAGCTCTTTGTTCAATTAAACATCTGCACTTTCGAGATTGTTTCCTTAATATTACATAGTTGTCCATGTGTAGTCATAGCCTTGTCATTATAGGTATTAAAAGGTATTACAAATTGATGGCCCAACGAGTTTAAGGCAAGGGAATGAAACAAGAAGTTTCACATCATAACCCAAGGTTCATTCTAATAGGCTCGAGTGCACCTTGCAAGAGCCATGTGTACATGCCTAAAGGTAGGCGTTGAACTCATGGAAATTCATGCATTCACTATAAGTCTATAACCATACAATGGATCGAAGTCTACCTCTGTGCTTCGGAATGGAGGCAAACATAATTAGTTGTTTGAATTTATAGCAGTGTGTGAACATCTTCTAACCATATTATGGACCTAAGCGCACTCATGTTCTCTGTGACTTGTTTCTTAAGGCTTATTTTTGCTTTCAGTCACAATGGCACACGGTAGTTATTTCTGCGATGATGATCCAGATCTAATCTCTATTGGGCATACTTCTCATGTTAAAGCGATCGTGTTAATGTGTTGAAGAGGATATCATAAAGGTGCAATAGAACTTTCTGTGGTAAGAAACGGGAACAAAATTCAAATATCATCTGGTCACCTGGGATAAGATTACATAGCCTAAAAACAAGAATGGATTAAATATTAAGGAATCGGGCTTTTTCAACCAAGCTTTTGTAATGAAAAATGCCTGGAGACTTCTCAACAATCCTCATATCAGCTAGTGCCAAATACTTCAACTCAAATACAATCTTGAGAACTTGGGCAAGCCTGATATAATTGTATGGAAAGTGAAACTCTCTACAATTGCTATACACATTTATCAGGGATAATGACGTCTTTAACGGGGTCTCACTTTTAAGATTGGTAATTATCAAACTGCAAGCTTTTGGCACTACAGCTGAAATATACGCCCCAAACTTAGTAAGCTTGAACTTGATAGTATTCAAATGCACCTCCAACGTAAATACTAAGTAAAAATGGTGGACTGCATTACTATTTCCCCCAAGGCTGATCCCAACCAACCCTAGAAATGGCAAGAAATGGTGAATCCTATTATGATTTCTAAATAACAAGTGAATCTATTTCAGGCCACAATAACTAACACACTTTTGAATTTCAGAGGCTAATGATCAAATCAAATGGGTCCATGCCGCCTTAGAGGAATGTACTATTATAGCCTTTGCATACAAGGCCATTCATTCTACTATATTCTAGTCAAAATATTTGGTATGGAGTAAACACTAGGATGGCTGAAAATCGATTGTTTCTTGTGGACGGCGTTGCATGACAAAATATTAACACATGAACTCCAAAAAAGATCCACCTAAATTGCCTCATTGGAGAAGAAACAACAAAGCATCTTTGTTATGGTGTTCCTTTGTCCAAAAGATCTGGTCTCATTTTGCTTCTATGTTCCAGATTATATTGATGTTTAAATATTTTATTGATGGAAGAACAAAAGATTTGTGTAAATTCAAAGGATATATTTCAATTCTTCAATTCATCTACAATATCATCTTAGGGTTATTCTTAAATATTATGATTAAAAATAAATATTAGCTAATAAAAATAGAATAATTATTTACCACTTTTTAATAGGACAAGATGTAAAATTGTTGACTATTTAACTGTTGAAAAATATGATATTTAAATACAGTGATCTTTATAATCATATAAAACCTATAAAAACAATACAATGATAGAATTTTTAACAATGATGCAAGCTCTTAAAACACCCTAACTAAAATCATCAGAAACCAAAATAGAGCTACAACATATTCTCCTATTGGTAGGAATAGAGATAACTTCTTTACAAACATTGAAAGATTTTATTTCTCTAAACAATGGGCAATAAAACTTCTCTACAAACATTGAAGATTTTATTTTTGCTAAACATTGGACAATGAAAAGGCAATACACCAAAATCTCTTAGATATAATGACAAGCGCTACTTATCAAAGTGTCGTGACAACTACATTCAATGACCTCTTTCATGATACCGTGGAATATTATGTAGATGATCTTCTAGGAAAGTTTAAGACAAGAGAAGAACATCCTCAAGTCCTTTGAACGTATTTTTATCATCTCACTATGACTTAATCGAAAGAAGTGTGTTTTGGTGTCACCTCTAACAAATTGTTTCAGATGGTTTGTATTTTATAAAAACATTCAAAAATGAATGAAATAGTTTTGAAATAAAATTATGCAAATTTATTTTGTTTTGGTACTGTGCCAACAATATGGTCTCATCGAAAGCCCACCATTCACAGTTTCTTATATTCCTATTTGAAATGTGGTTACTTGCATGATATGAGAAAATGGATATCATGCAAGTGTATTACCACCTAACCATAGACTATTGTACCATCCTCTACGCTCACCCCACAAAATCAAGGCTCTCGCCTCATAGAGATATTCAAGTAATTTATTAGAGAGTTGTTCATAGAGAGGTGCCATGTATGCAGTACAATACATAACATTTTATGAACCTATGATTCCTACACATCGAAGCAAACACAATAGCAACCTACACAATTCACACTAGATTAATGGCAGTGTGTGCTGGGACAGCCCCCAAACCACTATGTCCTTCGCGCTCTATTTTTGTTGAAACATCACCTCTATCATGATACCCCTTTTCTGTCCTATCAGTACCCACATTGGTAATCCCAATAAACTCCATTTTGGACCCTACTTTATTAGTCAATTGTCATAAATCATTGGTAAACACATCATGGACAAGTCAGTCAATGTTTTTCTTAGTCAAAATTTATCTTAGATGTTTGGTCCTCGACAAAACAGATAGAGATAGATGCAGAGATGAATGCAAGAGTTCCATCGTGTATTTGAAGATTGGCTTCACCATGAAGTAATCGCGCCAAGAATGACATCAGAGTAAAATATCTGAACTGGGCGCTTGAAACCCTCGAATGGCGCGCGTCCAGCCACTGTGATGGGGACTTCTAAATTTCGAACCCATTCCTACAAACCCAGAGGCACACGACTCTATATGACTACAAGTTTTTCATTCTTGACAAATAAATTTCTTCATATTGGCGCCCTCACCATTTATTTGCAAGTTTTGCAAACTTTGTGTTCGCCTCAGCAAAACATACCTCTGTACAGTAGTAGACTTCAGCACCAAATATATTTATCATTTTCCTTTACGACGCATGCGAAAACGCTGTCATGCGGACTTCACCTTGTAAAATCCGCATTTCCACCTTGTATGATGCGCTCCAACAGTTAGCTGCTCATTCATTCCTCATTTTGCAGATGCGTTTGAAAGCTCGGTTTATCGATCCTATGGACATGAACAAGAAACAACAAAGACAACCGTGACCAAACTTTAAAGACATGGATTGTGACTCGACAAAAAGACAAAGTTTAGCTTGAATTTGAACACGATACGGAAATTTCGAATTGATACAACATGATTCAGTGCAGGAAATGTGGCAAATGCAGCTACTTTGTGCATGATTGTATAAATCAGGCTAGAACCTATCCTCAATCCGCTGACAACAAGACCAGGTAACAACAATGAAAAGAATTGTTTGATCACTAAAGGATAAATGTCAAGTTTGAATACAAGTGGAAGATCAAGCAGCGAAATTTTGTTCATAGGGACAAGGAAGGAAATCAACATACCTTAATCGATCATAAAGAAGTAACACATTCTCAAAGTCCACGAGGAAGCTCAAAACACAATGCAAGAAGAAGCTAACAAAGACACACTACAAATATCCATACCTGCAAAATTCAATCAACAAAAGAATGGATCCTTGGCCTTTGAGAGTATTCTTGACTCAACCTCACAACTGAAAACCAGTTATTGCGAACATGTTTAACCATTGTGAAATAAATCCCCCTCTGCAGTTTATTCTGAATCTGCACGCAGTTCTTGGCCAGTTAATCCCGCACGCCAAACATATCACTCAATCTATCTTAACCAATAATGACTATACAATAAAGATTAAATCAGGTTACTATCCTCAAAGGCTTAATGGTAATGGTTAGCAAACCTACCAAGGCATGCACGGGCATAGGTGACCAATCCCGTGTTAATTTCTATAACCCAGCAACAGATTAATTGCACAATAAATTCACAGAAAGAAATCTGATTTATAACAATTAATACAACTGGGTTAATTAACAACTAATAATAGCGAAAGCAAAAATAACATGAAGCCAAACACAAAAGACAATAACACAGATATACCCAGGAAACCCCAATGCGGGGAAAAACTGCAAATGTTGGATCTTCTATTCAGCCTAACAGCAAACTTTTCTTTCGAAAATACAATATGAGTTTGCTACAGCAATCTTACATTTATAGAGCCTAGCTGCTTTACTTAGCGTGCAAGGAAAGAATCTTTCCTTGCTTTCTTTGGCTTTATTTATACATAAAATCACTCTAGGACTTATCTTATCCTCACACTCTAGGATTTATCTTATCCTCACAAACTCAGAAACATTCTATTTAAAGAATAAAAAAACCTGCTGTTGCTAAAAATCCAACTCGAATTGATTTAAAGCAAATCTAATCTTGAGTTGCTTTAAAGCAAATCCATATCCCACTTTTTGAGCTACAAAAATCAACACTCCCTCTTAGCGAGGAAAGTGTTCTGCACCACACCCAACTTGTCCCTGAAGAATTCAAACTTTCTCTTCATCAAGGCCTTCGTCAGGATATCTGCTATCTGTTCGTCCGTAGGAATGTAATTGAGCTTCACTATCCCCTTTTCCACACAATCTCTGATGAAGTGGTACTTGATCTCAATGTGCTTTGACTTGTCATGAAACACTGGATTCTCAGATAGTTTGATGCAACTCTGATTATCACAGTAAATGAATATAGGATCCAGCTCCTGATTAAAGAGCCCAGCTAGAAGTTTTCGAAGCCAGATAGCCTCACATGTAGCCATACTGGCTGCCATATACTCAGCCTCTGCAGAACTCAGTGCAACTAACTTCTTTTCCGTTGTACCAAGAGATCTCCTGATCCCAAACTGAAACTGCACCCTGAAGTGCTCTTTCGATCAGTTGTACTACCTGCCCAATCTGCATCAGTAAACCCCTTGAGCTTCACTCCATCCTGTTGAACATACTTCAGCCCATAATCAATCTCGGAGATATCTCAAAACATGCTTCGCAGCTATCCAGTGCACACGCTTAGGTTCCACCATAAACCGACTGAGTGAGTTCACAAAACAAATGTCTGGCCTAGTGTTGACCGATACATAAGAGAGCCTATCAACTGTCTGTATAAAGTCGGGTCCATCCTGATCTGGAAGCATCAATCTTCTTCCAATTGGTCACAAGTGGCGTTGACATAGGCTTACAGTTTTCCATCCTGAATCGCTTCAAGATATCAATTAAGTACTTCCCTTGTCCAAGGAAGATCTCTCCCTCTTTCTGCCACAACTCCAATCCCAGAAAGTAATGCATCAACCCCAAGTCCTTCATCTCAAACTCTCCTGCAAGATCCCGCTTGCAATGTGCTATGAGCTCCTCTGACCCTGTGAGAAATAGGTCATCAACATATAACAACAATATGAGAAGTTCACCTTTCACCTGAACATAGTACAGGTTTGAATCTGCCTCACTCTTAATGAAGCCCACACTCTGCAAGTAACTATCAATACGTGAATACCACGCCCTGGGAGCCTGCTTGAGTCCATACAGTGCTCTTTTCAACCTACATACATGAGAATCCCTCTCATGTGCTTCAAACCCTTTTGGTTGCTCTATGTAAATCTCTTCCTCAATCACCCCATTGAGGAAGGCCGTCTTTACATCCATTTGATGAATCCTCCAACCCATTTGTGCTGCTATAGAAATGATAGCTCTTATGGATGAGTACCTGGCTACTAGAGCAAAAGTCTCATCATAGTCGACTCCTTCCTTCTGTGAAAACCCTTTAGCCACAAACCGGGCTTTGAATTTTTCCACACTACCATCTGCAGCATGCTTAATCTTATACAGCCATCTCGAGCCCACCACAGACTTATCTTCTAGTCTTGGTACTACCTCCCACACACTGTTCTTCATGATGGAAGAATACTCTTCCACCATGGCATCTCTCCACACTTGGTGCTTGGATGCCTCCTGAAAGCTGGAAGGCTCTACTTCAATTAATTCACTCATAAGTGCCACATAATCTGAATAACGTCTAAGAGCCCTTCTTTGTCTGACTGAATCTTGAGGATCACCTACATATTTTTGAGCCTCTCTTAATGTTTGCTCAGCTGCCCTGTTCCTCCTCTTCTCACTAATAGGAATCTGAGGCTGAGGAATTATTTGTTCCTCTATCTGATCATCCTGCTTGTTCTGCTCTCCAGCTTGTGTGACTGAAGTTTGAGGAATTTGTGCTACCTCAACTGTGGATGTTTGTTCCTCCTCATTCATCAAGTTACTTGACTTCTGAAGAGCCCTCTCTTCCTCAAACTTCACATCTCTGCGAACCACTGTTTTCCTGAGAGCAGGAATATAAACCCGATAAGCCTTAGAAGTTTCATTGTACCCAACAAGGATACCCTTCTCTGCAGTAGGTTCCAACTTGGTTCTCTTCTCAACAGGAATGTGACAATACACAAGGCATCCAAAGATGCGAATGTGCCCCAAATCTGGTTTCTTACCAGTGAACGCCTCTTCTGGAGTCAATTTGCCCAACACTTTGTGAGGGCTCCTATTCTGCAAATACACAGCTGTGTTGCAAGCTTCTGCCCATAAAAACCAAGGCAGATCCTGATCATGAAGCATGGCCTTGGCTGCTCCAACGATAGCTCTATTCTTCCGTTCAAGCAACCCCATTCTGCTGAGGGTTGTACGGAACTGTCAACTCTTTCTTGATACCTTCCTGAGCACAAAAATCTTTGAAGGCATTCGAGGTATACTCGCCTCCATTATCAGACCTCAGTATCTTGATCTTCTTCCCAGTTTGGTTCTCCACGAGAGCCTTAAACTCTTTGAACCTACTGAAGACCTCATCTTTATTCTTCATGAAATATATCCACGTCTTCCTGGAGAAATCATCAATAAAGGTAACATAATACTCATATCCATTCAAGGATGTTGTTGACATAGGTCCACACACATCTGAGTGTACAAGATCCAAAATCCCTTCGGATCTAGTGTCGCTGCTTGGAAAACTGGTCTTGGCATATTTCCCAAGAGCACAACCCTTGCACACCTCATGCTTTTCTGTCTTCATCCCAGGCAGCCCTGTCACTATTTCCTTAAGAATATTAAGTGCTCCATGGTGAAGGTGAGCCATCCTCCTGTGCCATAATTCTCCTATCCCTTTACAGCTACTAACCAACGCATGTGCTGGCTCAAACTGTAACCGAAACAAGCTGCCATGCCTGACACCAATCACTTTTGCAATCTTGGAATCTTTGGGACGAATATAGACTTTTCCCCTCTCAAAGGTCACGATGTAACCCTTGTCTTCCAAGGCAGAAACTGAGATTAAATTCTTTGTCATGCCAGGGACATACAACACATCCTCCACCAACAAAGGTTTGCCAGACTCCCTCTGAAACTTGACGGTGCCAATACCAGTTGCATGGTACTTGGCATTGTCTCCGAGCTCAATATAGAAATCCAGCTTCTTCTCCTCCAACTTGGTGAAACATTCTTTGACTCTCGTCATGTGGCGAGAAGCCCCACTGTCAATATACCATACCCTGTTGGCAATTGAACTTGAGAGACAAGCAATGAGGGAAAACTCATTTTCAAATCGTGATGCAAACTCGTCCACCTCTGCTGTAGCAGCAAATTGCTTCTTCTGCTTGTCCTTATTTTTCTTATTCGGACATTGACTGGCATAGTGACCCATCTGATGGCAGCAAAAACATTTAATCTTGCTCAGATCTTTCTTCTTCCCACTCTTGGAAGAAGAACCTTCCGATTGCTCTTTATTGGACTTCTTCTTACCCTTGCTTGCAAGAGCAAGATTTTCTTCATCTTGAACCTTCTTTGTCTGATCTCCTCGATGAGCACCTTCACGGATCTCCTCCTGAACAAAATCATCCCAAAGTCTTGCCCAATCAGGTAGCCGATCTCTCGACAACACACTTGACAAACACTTCCCAGTGTTTTGAAAAACCATTCAAGGCTATACGCACCAACTCATCTTCTTTAATCGTCTCTCCAACAGCAGCAAGCTCATCCCTGACCTGTGTCAGCTTGGACAAGTAAGAGGTCACACTCTTGCCTTTGGACATCTTGGTATTATGCAATTTGTCCTTGAGCATCATCTTACGACTCTGATAGTCGCTCTGATAAAGTTTTGTGAGCGTATCCCACATCTCCTTGGCAGTGTCTTTCCCCGATAAATGAGGAATTAAATGATCTCTTACTCCATCCAGGATAATCCTCTAAGCCTTGGCCTCTTTGATTTCATGCGAATCTAAGGCAACAGGATCATTTATTGGTGGTGTCACTTCTGTGCTAGCATAGATCCATAGCCTGTTCTCCTTGAGAACAGATGTAATCCGAACCTTCCACTGCAAGAAGTTAGACACACCCTCGAGCCTGTCCTCGTATCGAACACTGGTTGCCATAGCTACAAAAGAACTGGAGACGAAAATTTGATGACTTTTTTTTTTTTTTCCTTGAAATCTGCATCACAAATCTTGACTTCGTATTCAGAGTTTAGAGCTCTGATACCATGTTAATTTCTATAACCCAGCAACAGATTAATTGCACAATAAATTCACAAAAAGAAATATGATTTATAACAATTAATACAACTGGGTTAATTAACAACTAATAATAGCGGAAGCAAAAATAACATGAAGCCAAACACAAAAGACAATAACACAGATATACCCAGGAAACCCCAATGCGGGGAAAAACCTGCAAATGTTGGATCTTCTATTCAGCCTAACAGCAAACTTTTCTTTCGAAAAATACAATATGAGTTTGCTACAGCAATCTTACATTTATAGAGCCTAGCTGCTTTATTTAGCGTGCAAGGAAAGAATCTTTCCTTGCTTTATTTGGCTTTATTTATACATAAAATCACTTTAGGACTTATCTTATCCTCACACTCTAGGATTTATCTTATCCTCACAAACTCAGAAACATTCTATTTAAAGAATAAAAAAATCTGCTGTTGCTAAAAATCCAACTCGAATTGATTTAAAGCAAATCTAATCTTGGGTTGCTTTAAAGCAAATCCATATCCCACTTTTTGAGCTACAAAAATCAACATCCCGGAGAAATTCCGATACAGGCCAGTTCAGTAGCATGTTGCAACTAAATCTCCGGGGTCATTGCAGTCGATTTCTGTCTAATAGCGGCCTCTCCTGTCCACTCTCTAGCCAACCGCAGATAACAGAATTATAGGCCCCTTCTGAATGCGGGCCAGACCTCTGGCTTCAGCATGGTTTTGACTGATGTGATTGTGAATGAGGTTTGGAGTTAAGAATTTTCTGAAAGATATACGGTGCAAATTAAGCATGCTCACAATTTAGCCGCAAGGACTGATTGAGAGCGGTCCATCATTTTGGGATCAAACCCCTTGTGGGTCTTGGCTGCCCAAAGAGGAGAAACTGGAATTCGAATTTTGGGCATTGATTTTGTAGTCATTACAAAGTACTCCAAGAATCTAATGATGTATTCTTGCCTGTAATTGTCTGCACGTACCCTTAACAATAATTTAAGCATGTAAATGATAAATGTAGATTTAAAAACACAAGTTGCTAGTAACATGGCCAGTTCAGATTCAGATAAAATGAACAAGGATTCTGGTGGCAGAGTAACGAATTGAGGAGGAGACACTTTGGACCTAAGTGATTGCTGTAAAGATGAGTAAGGTTTGGTAGTGGGTTGCTGTCAACTTGAGGAATACGTAGTCTTCTTGCCGTGTTTTTCTATGGAATTTTGAAGAGAAAGATGGAAAGCAAAAGTAACAACAGGTTACAGAGATTTTCACAGTAAAAAGGCTCAATGACATCCCTGCTCATGATTTAATCCGTGCCTTCTGCATATGCAAACAAGGTGACATTTGTTGTAATTTAGAATAATCCAAAAATCTACTTGTACCTATCTGTTTAAGCATGAGGTCCTATGAATTTTTATATACCCATTAAATTTAAAAAATTTAAGTGAAAAAATTTAGATGAAAAATTATAATAATTAAATAATAATAAAAATTAAAATTTTAAAAAAATAACATCAAGCTGTCACATAACTATATATTTTTGTTTTTTAAGATCAAGTAAAAATAAATCTACATCCCTTTCATAAGACCATTTCATAAATTTAAGTTTTATTTTTGAACATTAAATTATTTAAATATGTTTCAAGTAAATCTTTAATAGATGATATGTTTACCCAATTCAAGTGAGTTGAAACCAGAATTTCATGTATAAATTTGATCAACTTAATTTCATATATAATTAATATTTTATTGATATCTTTAAAAAAATAAATTGTTTAATAATATTTATTTTATTTTAAATTTTTTAAATTTTTTATTTTTAAAATAAAAACAATTGAAAAATAAAATAAGATTTTTCAAACTTAATCACTATTTTTCCCATTTTTATCCGATGATCAATTTTTTTTTCAAATTTTATCCCAATTAAACGTATGATCACTATAAACAATAAAGAAGCTTTAATATATAGCTTAGATTAATGTTATTTGAAAACCTCTTTCAACCCTTTCTGCCTTTCATGCACGGACGGGGTATTTTTTTTGTTATATGCCAGTCACATTACTGAGAAACCTCTTCCTTTCAAGACAAAATGCTGTTACTTTAATCTACTTATGCCAAGTTGGCATGGAACAAAATGAATAGAATTTAATGATCAAATTGTTTTCTGTACAGATGTTGGTTTATGAATACATGGCAAATGGAACTCTACGGGAACATCTCTCTGGTAAATTGCTTCCATCCCACCATCTCCCGCTGTTATACTTTCTATTACACATGCTTTCATCTTTAGATTTGGGCCAACGTTGAGATAGTTTTTATTCATCAACAGCAAGCTCCAAAAAGCCTCTAAACTTTGTCCAGCGGCTTCGCATTGCTCTGGGAGCAGCTAGAGGCATACTCTATCTCCATAATGAAGCCAACCCTCCCATATTCCATCGTGACATAAAGGCAACCAACATACTGTTAGATCATAGATTTAATGCCAGAGTTGCAGATTTTGGGCTGTCGAGGCTTGCACCATTACCCGATCTTGAAGGTTCAGCTCCAGGTCATGTATCAACAGTAGTGAAGGGCACTCCGGTAAGACACAAGCTTTGAAATGCCATATTCATACTCTTAAGAAGTCTTTTGACCTCAATAACAGTATGTGCCATTGGTATTTGCAGGGCTACCTTGATCCAGAATATTTCTTGACTCACAAGCTTACAGATAAGAGTGACGTTTATAGTTTTGGTGTGGTACTCCTTGAGCTTTTGACAGGCATGCACCCCATTCAACATGGAAAGAACATTGTCAGAGAGGTATGCTTGTTGACATTTTTTTTGTTTATTCCATCCTTTCTTTTTTATTCGAAGGATTGAGAGGGGTAGCTTGATATTGCTTTCAGACTGTTGAGTATTCTTTCCTTTTAGTTTCTAATTGTTGTATTTCCATGCACAGGTGAAAATGGCATATGACTCTGGAATGATGCTATCCATGATCGATCAGAGGATGGGTTCGTATCCTTCGGAATCCTTGGAGCCATTTGCCAAACTGGCATTGTCTTGTTGCAAAGATGAAACAGATGCACGTCCTTCCATGGCTGAGGTGGTCCACCAGCTTGAGAAGATCTTACAGCATACACCAGGACTAGACTCCACACTCACGCAGTCTGGTGAAATGGAAGCTCTAGCAGAAAAAAGGCCATACATAGTTGAGATGACAAGTCAAAATCCGTATGTGTCTTCTAATATTCCTGGAAGTGATCTTGTGAGTGGAACCATTCCTGATATCGTACCACGCTAAGGCAGCTTATTTTTAACTTGCAATGAAGAAATTGGGTATACCTATGGTCATTATCTATCTTGGAAGGTAAGGTGCTGCCAGTGAGAGATTCATAAAGCTAAGCACCCATCACACAGATTTGTTGGGGATTAAATGTGAACACTTAACTCCATATACTGATTGGGCTTCTTGAAATGATTGTATATACGAGACTAATATGATTTGTGAATGTCAAATTCCTAGTAGGCAAACAAGAGCCTTGCCTAGAATCTGTAAGTCCTCTGTGCTATTTTTATCGTTGCATTATTGTAAACACGTTGTAAATTATAATTCTGGATCCAGGACTGTATATGCCTGGCAAACTATGACTCCTGTATTTTTATTGTTTATATGGATTTTATTTTTTATAGTTCTGGATCTTGTTTTATACAGGACTGTATAACCCCCTTATACTTTGAAACTCCTGTATATTAATTGTCTATATGAGTATATTTAAAAAAATAGAATGAAAGAAAACAATGTGATTTTACATTGAAAAGGTCATGTGACTGGAATAGGTTGACGTTCTTTCTAAAATTTGAAGTTTCATTTCTGCGTTAGCCCAAATCTTATGGACAGTGTATTTATCTAAAATTTGAAATTGGCTACTCTTAGCACTTTGGCTTGTTTCCCTACGCTGCTAAGATTTAGGAATTTTGTAAGTTTACATGTTCTTTAATATAAATTATTACTTTTATGAGAAAAACATTAAATCTTTTAAGAAAACGAAGTATTTAAAGTAAAGTATTTTAAATTTTAATGTTTAAGTCAGACCTGGAATTTGATTTATTAAAAAAAATTGAATTTCTATTTTTAAGTAAATATTGTAAACAATTTATTTATTATTTGAAAAATATTATCTATAATTTAAATATTTTTTTAACAGAATTACAATTATTTAAAATACTAATAACAATATTCTAATATAAACTTTGAAGATATAATTTATTTATATTTGATTTTGTATATTTTCACATCTTTATATCAATTGCTTTAAGTCATTGCAAGATATTGTAACATTCCTCATTTTAAGTTTTATTTAATGATTCTATGATGTTCCTTTTTTTATAAAATGGTTCTGAACTACTATTTTATATTGAATGCAATTGTCAATTCAATGAATCTATATATAACGTGTAGTTGCCATGTATTGGATAATTGATATGTTTGAGTATTTTGTTTTCATGTTATTTCTTCAACTACTCAGATATGTGTGGCAAGATTTTGGTTGTGAAATAAATATATGTATTGGGGAAGGTCAATTAAATCTTGGTATTAAGGTGTCATGATATGATCCAATGGAATGGACAATAATAAATAATAAATTAGAATAAGATGATTAATTCATTATAATCAATATAATTTTGCTAATTAAAATTAAAAATAATTATGATGTTGAATAATTTAATTAATTACTTGAAAATTTATTATATTTATCTATTTTTTATACTTTCTATTATCATTTAGAAATAGAATGAAAGTAATTTAACATTTCAATTATTTTATTTGATTATTTTACATATTTTATAATACATTTTAAGAATAGATAAGTGAATTAATAACTTCAATTATAATAATTGTTTACTTTAATTTGTTTTGGAATACGCAATTTTATTATTTATTTATTTTGGAAAAAGAAATAGATAATAGACTCTTTATTTTTAATTTTCATTCAAAAAATCCATACCGAATTTTTTAAATGTTTTAATACTAGAAATATGCATAATGGAAGAATGTTTAAATATGATTTTATTATCTAATTAAAATTAACTATTATTTTATTTGTATGTTTAGAGAAAGCTTGTTTTAGGGGTAAGAAAGGAAATTTAAAAAGAAGACTTATTAATACAATTGAAAAAGTACATGAGGCAACCCAAGATTACACAATTTCATTATTCATTATTCAAATTTCTAGATTTCAATTCAAGAATAAAGATTTAAGAAAATATTTATAGGTTGAAGAATTGTGAATTGAACTATTAGTTTTTAGAATTACATTCAAAGGATTGTTTTAGGTTTTTGTTTGATTACTAATTTTGTATAGGAGTTTAAGGTAGGATTCTTGAGCTCATGAAAGGCTTTAGAAAACACTTTGTTTTGGATTAATTAATAAACTTAGATTGATGCTTATAAAAGAGGTAGTGTTATTTTATTTTGTATTCAATTTTGAGACAAGGAAAGTCAGACAAAATAATTAGATGTCAATTTAAATTAGCGATATCAGATTTATGGAAAATTAGTTGTATGCATAGTAAACTAGGGTTGATTGTGCAAGAAGAAATCTAGTGAAATTTAGGAAGATAGAAAGATTTATGAATTTAGAATTTGAATTAGGATGGAAATCTCAAACATATAGGAGTTTCATTTTTTATTCAAAGATGTTATTTGGTGATATGTAACACTTTGATTTTGGGTTGCAAAGAATTTGGAATTGGAAGACCTAGTTAGAGATTCTTATTAAAATATGGTTTAAGTCTTATGTTAGATTTTTGTTGAATCATTGTATGGATTGTTTGTGGCTCTACTTTGTGAAAAATTATGCATGGAATGGATTGGAATGATTATCTTTAAGTTTGAAGTGAATTTAGGATTGATATTATGGAAACTAGATTGTGTATTAGTCAAGCTTTTGATGAAGTATTAAATAAGTATTTGGCTTATTCAATGACTATGGATGTTCTAGAAATTAAATAAGATCATTGTGTGAATTCAAATATTGAGATCAAGTAAGAAGTTGTGTTGTTAAATTCTTATGAAAACTTGTTTATTTCTTTATTTATTATGTCAAAATTTTGAGTTTCTATATCCAAGAAACCTTAGAAATGAAAGAATTTTTAATTTGGGTTTTAAATTTTGGAAAATATCTTATGCTAGTAGTACTTTTGCAAAATTAAGGTTTTTCAATACATTTTTTATAGGGTTATTTTTCATTTTGGTTTAAAAACCCTAAGCCTTTCATGCTTAGTTTCTTTTTTGTTCTAATTTTGAGTAGACTTACTATGCTAGGTTGTCAATTGTTTAAGTTATGACATTATGTCCTTCGTCTCATTAAGTGATTGGCCCTCTCGGTCTAAGTAGCCTTTAGTTACCTTTTTATTGCATGTGCTCTATAAAATAACTTTTTCGCCCTTTGAAAGATTGGCCCCAGTATTATCCACATGTTCAATTATGATAGCATTGTTCTTGCAAAAGTTATTGTGGGATCACATTAAAGCTTCTTTTTAAGCCTATGATTATCGACATGTGTAAATGTGTGTCGATGTTTACCCTTGTCGCAATATATTCTTATAGCAGATGTCTTTGTGGTGGGCCCGAGTTATAAGATGAGATGTGAAATCTTGATTCTTATTCCTCTTAATGCATAGTTTCTATGCAGCCAACAAAATGGATGTTTGACTATATTTATTGATTAATTGAAAATAAAAATGAATGCATTTGATATTTTCAATTAACTAATAAATACAATCAAACGTCCATTTTGTTGGCTGCATAGACATTACCCCCTCTTAATAACCGTTCATTGAACTCAAAGATCTAAGACTATTTTTACCAGTTTGTGGTGTCTCTCTATTTCGCATAATTCAAAAGATTACATATCTGAAGTTCACGATGAGGTGAACAAGTGACATGCAAATTGATTTACACATCATTTAGGACAAATGAATTTTATTAGATTGTGTAGTTCAAGCTTATCACGAGTTCTAAAAGAGGCTTTGTCTTAAGCTCATGATGAACCAATTATTCATCGCGTGGAGCTTAGTCAATGTGGGCTTGGTTTTCTTTCTAATAGTTAAAGTTAGTGTGC
The DNA here is from genome assembly GCA_007258455.2 of Sequoia sempervirens. Lineage (NCBI taxonomy): Eukaryota > Viridiplantae > Streptophyta > Pinopsida > Cupressales > Cupressaceae > Sequoia > Sequoia sempervirens. Next base: position 13,889,615 of record VDFB02000009.1, read on the forward strand.
ATGATGGCTCACAAGAGTACACATGTCATGATTTTGCAAGCTTATTTCACGTTGTAGGTTTTAACAGACATAACAATTTTGAGCATTGATCATGTGAAATAATGGCACGTGTCCTTTCTCATGCCACATCATTCAAGTGCTATTGTATCACAAGATATTTTCATGTCACGGGTATCCAAAGCTTGAGATATTTGAATTCGTGATAAAGCGCAAAGATGACAACTGTTCATATGGGGGTCATATTAGTGACTAATGAAATGAAATATTTTAATAACATTTGTGAGGCCATAGAAGCCTATGGGATGCAGAAACAACACAAGGCCGCTAGCGAAGAGAAAAGATCCTAAACAGTTTGAGATCTTCACTCGAGGTCAGCTCTATGACAGTGGATTTTGAAGATGTAGTTGTCAATTTGACCAACCTTTCCTCCTCAAACAAGGTATTTAAGTTATCAACTTGTAAGGTGTCCTCATAACTGACCCAAATATCTTTATACGGTGAGCACTCCATAACACTGCCATTTTGTCTCCACCAATCCCATGTTGCAAAATCGACATATTATTTTTTTCCACTCTTCTTTAGTAACCATCCATCTACCCATTTAACATCTAAGATGATGTGAGCTAGTATGAAGTTGGGCTATCAACATCTTTTCCCTCTATTCAATATTTGCTCCCATATAGGCCTTTTCTTCATGGTCCCCCTTGGGATTAAATTCTTTGATATAGTAATCTTTTCTTCACCCTGATTGTTTTGTCCATATTGTATTTTTGAATTTTTGCTTCACATATTTTTTTATTTTTTCATTTGTACTTAGACACTCATGCATATTCACACCCCACTTTTCCATCCATGTATTTGTTCTTCCATCCAACTCTTCTTCTACAATTAGCTTAGGCCATCGATGGTTCTCCATATTTTGGACCTTCTATAGGTAACTTAGTAACCAAATCATCACTGAAGCTTCCAAGGGGAAGGTACATGTCTCCACCAATAAAATTTCATACGGTATTGAAGTTTTGAGTTTAAGGCTGCTAACAATTAGATGCTTTTGAATTGTTTCCACCTGTCTCCATTTCTGATCTGACATGTTGCTACCCCAAATTTCACACCCATATAGAACCATTTCCTGGTCACGAGTAAGCCAAACAATGTTCTCTTGGTTTTCCAATCCCATAATTCAGCATTTTTGCATCTATTTTGTAGAGAGTAAAGTTATTTCCAACCCCCTTGGATTCGTTTTTCTCTACAAGTTTCCCAACTAAGCTTGTTGTGAAAATCCAGCCCAAGCTATTTATATTCATCCACAATTTCCAACGGTTTTCCTTCAAAGATAAAGCTAGTTTGTTACTTTTTACTTCACAAAGAGAAGATCATTATTTTAGTTTTACTAGTGTTCACTTGCATCCCAACTTCCTAAAAAAAAAGGATTCAAGAGCTTTCAAATGTTTTCTTAGCTCATGTGTTGTTTTAGCGATTAGAATGAGATCATCGGCATACAAGAGCAATTTTATTACATAATTGACCAACTAAATACCTTCCCCAACTTTGTCTATCCACTCTTACAACTTGTCAATCTAAAGAAGGGTCTTGTTGCGATATTAAAGATAAAATATTTTCAAATATAACAAAGTTGTACATTTGTGTTATAACCAATGGAGATCTACAGTCAAAATTCAAAGTTATTAAAACAACTATACACGAACAAGTGCTTCATACGTATGAGTTTTAATGGTGAAATTTTTTATCTACCAAATTTTTAAAATATTTGGTACAATTGCATTTATCCAAGTTTGTTAAAGAGCATACAGGAGTTCTATGCAAATAATTTTGAAAATTTGAATCGCTCAATCATCTACAAGGGCATTTTAGGGTTTTTCAAAAGTGCTACAAGCAAGTAAGGAATTCACACCTAGTATTGAATTTCTTTCTGAAAGTGATAATTTAGGTTTCCTAGGGTTTAATTGTCATAAATTAATTTTTCTAAGGGCTTTGGGTGTGTTGAATTTCATTGAACAAGTTTAGGATTTTCAAATTTTATCGAGAACCCTAGTTTTATAAAAAATCTAAAAGCCTACCTTACTAAAAATGGCTAGAACTTCTATGGGAGACAAAAGGGTTTTGGATGAGGATGTCATTGCCCAATTACCATGGTCATCTATAAGTTCAAGGCATACCCAAGGTACAAGGGTTCTGTCAAATAGAATTATAGATAAAAATGAAGCTTGTAGGGATACAATGATTCCAGTTCATGGGTGGACTCTAAATTCATATATGGTTTTAATAAATGTATGGTCACCAAACCTATAAACAACATCTAGAGGCTAGGCCTGGGAAGGTTTGTAGTTCAAAGCATTTTCATAAATGTTGACCTCATTAAGGTAGTGGCCAAATATTATGTACCATAGAAGAAGACTATTTGCAATAGTGAGGGTGCATCTTCGGTCAAGTTGGACAAAAACTACATTTGTAAAGTTTTCAACCTATATAAGAATATTCGTCTTATAATTAATCTTGGAGCTTTAAGTGGAGAATATCATAGACTAAGAGATAGTTATAGGGTTAAATAGTTGTCAAATTAAATAAAAAAGGAGCCAAATAAAGAAAGAATCAAGTTCAAAGGAGATGGGTTGGAGCCCTTTAGCTTGGATATATTTGAGGATTACTTTTTCAAGAAATATGTTTCTTTATGTCAAGATTTAGGCATGGATGTAAGATACAAATGTGTGTTAGCCTTATGGTGTTAGTATCAGACATCCAAAATAGAGATGTCATAGGCTTTTTGATTATACCACAATCATTTCAGATGGTATAAATAAAAGTTTGTTAGAGTTGAAGAAGGATAGTAATGTTGTTCACTTCAAGTGGTATTCACTTTTGTGCCACATTATATTGTATAGTGCCAAAAGAATTTTGTCACCTATGTTGTACATTAGGCCTATTGATGAGAAAATATGTATGTTTCCCATCCAAGAATGGACATATATTTGGGATAGTAATTACGAAAATACCAATTATGTCATCTTTGAGTTCTCCATTAGAGAGATTTTCAACAACTTGGGAAAACCTCTAGATTAGAGATTCATAAAAGAGGTTAGAAGGTTCTTAAGACTATTGGACCAGCAACCAAAGCTTAGGGTCAAGAATAATTGGGGTGATTAGATTTTCTATTCAAATGCCATTGTCATAAAAGTCTATAGTTCCTTATTGGCCCCTCATATACTACGTAGGTTAGTACCAAATAGAATTGCATTCCTATAAATAATGTGGAAATTGAATGAGTATGATAACTCATTTTAGAAAATTAAGGGATCTCTCTTTCCTGCTACATTGTTCTTTTATGATTTCCAAATCACTTCTAAGGAAGTATTGGATTTTCTCTACACAAAATTGTAGCTATATAGGTTTAAGGTTGATAAGATATAAGGAACTATGATCCAAATAAATCAATCCATAATACAAGGAGTGCATATAAATTTTCAAGATATATGCATGAATTTGATAAAATTGAAGATTTAATAAGAAATTGATCATTAGAGAGTGAGGTGTGGCATAAAAGAGAAACATGGGTGAAGCTCCAAATTGCAGAAGAAAAGTGAATGGGGTAAATCCATCTTATAAGGGATTCCATATAGAGATTGATGACCCTATTCTCATAATAAGCATGATGATTGGCAATACCAATAATTTTTTGGCTAACATACCTAGGGTACAATTTGATAGGCCTAAATCATCAACCCAAGTGGTTGTGCAACAACTTCCTAAACCAATAGTGTCATTACAACAAACTAACACTCAACCCTTGGTAGAATCTAATCATGTGTGTGATGATGAATATGTACCAAACATCGAGTAAATAAGGCAAGTCATCAATCTAGTACTTGTAAGGAAGCTAAGGTAGAAGAACAACTTCCTAGACTAATCTTAAGAGGAGAATAATGCAAAACTTTACAAATCTTTACAATAGTTACATAAACTTAAACAAAAATAAATATTAATATTATGCATACCACAACATAGTGATTTATGTGGGGAAAACCCCTTCAGGATAAAACCTCACTCCAAAATTTTCCCAATATATTATTCAAAATTCACAAAGATTATAGTATACTTACAAAGCAAGCTTCTCACAGAAGTATTACCAACTAGAGATTCAGAGGCAACATGACTGCTATCAGACTCTCAAAATACATCACAATACACAGTTGTAATACAACACCCTCATAAAATAGGGTTGCCTTCTAGGGAAATTCAAGCCAACAAAATATCGACCATCAGATCTGAGACCTAATGATGAATGTTACATATTTATAATAATAACATATACACAAATTTTGGCTTTCAGGGGCACTTCCCCTAAGCCCCTGTCGGGGTGCACGACCCCTAGATCCCTTGGACCCCTTATGGAGGGTACCCCCCACGCCCCCTATGCTTTCCTATCAATAGTACCTTATGTAATTGCAATGTTGAGACACATTTTCTCAACAAATCTCCCACTTGTCAAACACCTTAAAAGATAAACAAGAGGGATTATAAACATCATCTCTTAATTGCTAGGGGTTGAAAGGCCCATAGACTCCGAACACCATCTAATTTTTTTTGTGCTTACAGGCTTAGTTAAAGAATCAACAACATTCATCAAAGTCTCCACTTTAACCAGCTTCACCATTCCATATTCGACCATATCTCTAACAAAATGATATTGTACATCAATTTGCTTGGTCTTGGCATGAAATATTAGGTTCTTAATTAGACATATCACACTCTAACTATCGTAATAAATTGTCACTGCACCTTGTTTTATTCCAATATTTGAAAACAGTCTCTTAAGTGAAAAGGCTTCTTTACAAGCATGAGTAGATGCCATATACTTAGCTTCAGTAGTGGACAAAGCAGCCACAACCTATCGCCTACTCAACCAACTAATTGCACCACCAAATAAAGTAAATGCATAAGCACTAGTGGATCATCTGCTATCAACATCACCTACCTAGTCTGAATCCACATAACCATGAATATCAAAGGAAATCTTGTCTTCAGTCAAATTACTATGATAACACAAGGAATACTTAAAGATACCACACAAATATTTGAATACTCTTTTAATTGTATCCCAATGAACTTTACCAGAACTAGACATATATCTAGAAAGAACTCCCACTGCTTGGGAAATGTCTGGTCTAGTACAAACTTCCAATGACACTTTAGTAAGGCACTATTCTCATTTCTTTCATCTTTGATGGGGATATTGGATAATCTAAAATAGATAACTTTGTTCCAGCTAAAAAAGGAACACATAATGGTCTACAAAATTACATATCAAACCTTTGAAAAATTGAATTTACATAGTTACTTTGACCAAGCCATAACTTTATGTTCACTATATCTCTTTTAATTTCCATCTCAATAATGTGTCTAGCTTTAGCAAGGTCTTTCATTTCAAATTTAGTAACAAGTTGAGATTTCAATTCAAAAATCATACCTTTTCCTTTACCAATAAATAGTATATCATCAACATATAATGCAATAAATAGGAAACAATCACCATTAATTTTATAATAAACACAATGATCTAATTTAGAATGCTCAAATCCCAAACTCAACACATATGTATCAAATTTATGGTACCACATGCTAGGACTTTGTTTTAGGCCATACAAAGATTTCTTCAATTTGCAAACCAATTTACTTTTATCTTTCACCATGTAGTGCTCTATTTGTGTCATATAAATATCCTCCTCCAAGTCACCATGAAGGAAAGAAATTTTCACATCCATTTTCTCAACCTCTAAATCATAATAAGCAGCAATAGAAAGCAAAAATCTAATGGATATCATTTTTGCAACAAGAGAAAATATCTCACCATAATCAACACCCTCAACTTGAGAGTAACCTTTTGTAACCAACCTTGCTTTGTACTTCTTAATACCTCCATCTAAACCAATCTTTTTCTTGAACACCCATTTGCAACCAACAATTTTTCTTCCTTCAAGCACTGGTATAAGATCTCGTGTATCTTTCTTTTTCAAAGCTACCATTTCTTCATCCATAGCAATCTTCCAAGATTGTGTATCATTCATACCTAATGTCTCTTCTATCAATCTAGGTTCATCCATGTTAGTATTCAAAGAAAAAATGCATCTCCAATCATCAGGTGAATACCTTTCAAGTGGTTATCTATGCCTTGTAGACCTACGAACAAGCTGAGTTGGAGGTTCTTCCTCCTCTTCTGAAGATTCAAAGCTAGATGAGCTATCCTCAACTTCTTGTCTATCCATGGGCCTCAATTCAACTTTCTCAGGTGTAGAATGAAATTGAATCACATCTTCCTATTTACTTTGTTCTAACTATAATATAATAGAAGAAGGCTTAGTTTCTCTAAAAATAACACTTCTACTATTATATTACCTTTTGTGCAACAAGATCCCAAAGCTTGTATTATTTCACACCATAACTATATTTGATAAAGACACATTTCACAAATTCTCTCTCCAACTTTGTTCTCTTCTCCTTTGGAACATGTGAATATGCTTTGCAACCAAAAGCTCTAAGATGTCATAATGAAGGCTTGTGACCCAACCATGTCTCTGTAGGTGTCTTGTCAACAAGAATTGATATAGGAGACCTGCTAATTAGGTAACAAGCAGTGGTAACAACTTCATCCTAAAACCTTTGTTCTAGACCATCACCACTCAACATACTCCTAGCCTTCTCCATTAGTGTCATGTTCATTGTTTTTGCAACTCCATTCTATTGTGGATAATACAAAGTTGTCTTTTTTCTATGAATACCACAATATTTATAGAATCTATCAAAATCATTAGAGCAAAATTCATCGCCATTATTAGTCCAACATTTTATTTTATTTCTATCCTGCAACTCAACCATTGCTTTAAATTATTTAAATCAACTAAAAACTCTAGATTTACTCTTAGAATGTATACTCATGTCCTATTATAATCATCAAGAAATGAAACATAGTATGTGGATTTTCCAATTGAAGGAACATTTATAGGACCAAACACATCATAATGAATAAGATCCAATACACCATAAGATTTATAAGAACTCGAGTAAAATTGAATATGGTTTTGTTTTCCATAAATGCAATGCTCACATAAATCAAATTCAAGATTACAATCAAACAAGCCTTCAACAAAGTTTTTTATTTTTCAAGGTCCTTAGACCCTTTTCTCCAATGTGGTCAAGTCTTTGGTGCCATAACATAGTTTTCTATGTAGGTAACTTTAATTCAAAAGAAAGAGCACCCTTGGATACCTAGAAGCCATGACCATCTACTAAAGATGAAACCCTTGCCTCTTCCACAGACTTTTTTTCCAAAAAAATACTACTGCAGTCAATAGTGCATGCATCAAGCTTATACAATGTACCATATTTGACACCTCTAAAAATCACCATAGCAGCTCTAACCATCTTGCATCCTGTATTAAAAATACTACCCGCACAACTACATCTATTATTTTTCTCACAGATAAAAAGATTTGTGTTAATCCAGGGATATGCAACACACCATTAATTCTTTTCATTATACTGTCAACAAAACTAATTCTAACTTTACCATAGCCAACAATATTTAAATAAGAATCATCACCCAAGTACACCTTACCTTCATCAAATTCTTCATATTTAGAAAACCAATCTCTATTATAGGTCATATGGAAATACACGTCTAAGTCAATTAACCATGCATCATTACTTGCATGAGTTGTCAAAGCTGCAATGAATGCATCACCATCTTCCTTCTCAGACTCAAAATCAGAATCAATTTTCTTCTTTTCTTCTTCCTTTCTTCTTTGTAATCCTTATGAATATGTCTAGTCTTACCGCAGTTCTAGCAAATAACTTTGGAATTTCCAAGAGATTTGGATCTCCCCTTGGACTTGGATTTATCGTGCTTCTCATTCTTCTTTCCTTTTTCCTTAGGTCTTCCACGAACATTTAGGGTCTTCTTGGAATTGATGGATACCTTCCTCCTCATTTGTTCAGAAATAAAAGAACCCACCACATCTTCAGTCTTCAATATAAAAAAAGTACTCTTGATAGCCATAACAAGAGAATCCCACGAATCAGATGAAGAACAAAGCAAGATCTAATATTTCTCCTCCTCATCAATTTTGACACCAATTGATTTCAATTGAGCCACCAACATATTGGATGCTTCTAGGTGGTTTGTAATTTTCCCACCCTCTTCCATTCTCAAGGAATACAATTTATTCCTTAAGAAAATCTTGTTTGCTAAAGATTTGGCTTGATACATCTCACTGAGTTTCTTCCATGGATTATGTGTAGAGGTATCTTCGTGGACATTAATTAAAATAGAGTCTACCAAGCATAATTTGATTAAACCCTTGGATTAATGGTCCATAACATCACACTGAGTAGCCAAAGTAGGATCTGCAAGCCTTGAAACATTCTCATAAACAATATCCCACAGATCTTGATCTGTCAACAAATCCTCCATCTTCAACTTCTACATTTCAAAATTATTTCCAAAATATTTATCCACCTCTATTCTCCCTAATAAACTTTCCATCTAAAAAATTCTTGCAACAGGATCACAAAGTATCTTTTGCATAAGCTCCAACTCAATTTTGGATTAGTTCAAAAAACCCAACAAGCCACAACTGAAACCAAAGGTGATCAAGCTCCAATACCACTTGTAAGGAAGCTAAGGTAGTAGAACAACTTCCTACACCAATCTTGAGAGGAGAATAATGCAAAACTTTACATATCTTTACAACAGTTACAAAAGCTTAAACATAAATATCATGCATACCACAACACAATGATTTGCGTGGGGAAAACCCTTTCGGGAGAAAAACCCCACACTCCAAAAGCTACCCAATATATTATTCATAAATCACAAAGATTACAGTATACTTGCAAAATAAGCTTCTCATAGGAGTATCACCAACCAAATATCCAAAAGCAACACAACTGATATCAAACTCTTAGAATACATCACAATACACAACCATAATACAACACCCTCATAAAATAAGGTTGCCTTCTAGGGAAAGTCAAGATAAATAATATTAACCATTGGATCTAAGACCTAATGATGAACGATATGTAGTTTATAATAATAAAATATACATAAAATTTGGCTTTTGGGGTGTTATCCTCGAGCCCCCACTAGGGTGCACAACCCTCAAACCCCTCATCAAGGGGATGATCCTCTCAAACCCCTTGCAGGGGTACCCCCCCACATTGTACCCCCCTTGTGTCCCACACACTTACCTATCAACAATACCTTATGTGATTGCAAGGTTGAGACACATTTTCCCAACCGTACTAAGGGTTATGGTTGAGACTCCTTCCAATGACAGAATATTGATTAACTTTGAGACCAGAGGGGCAGTGTTGGATGATATAAGGGCATTGGATTTTTTGAAATCATGGTAGATGACAAGTTCATCACCACCAAGGAGTTCAGGGAATTTTTTCTTAAGAAAAAAGGTGAAGAATATCAAATAAAATTAAAGGAAAGAAGGAAAAAAAATAAAGAAGAGGATAGGGAGAAGGAAAACATTGAGGTCTTGGTTGAGGTAAATTTTGATATATCAAATATGACCCTCGAGAAAGGAAGGGAGATAGTGAAAAATAGTGGTTGTGTGTCACTGAGGGGATGGGAGATCTCCTTAATAATAACATTTGATACTTTGAGAAGATAGGAGAGATATGATCCAATCCTCACCTTTGAGGAGCAAGCAAAGGCATTGTATTTTGGTTCAGGATAACATGAGACCCTAACAATATAGTCTATATACCCTAAAACCAACAAGCCACAAATAATAAGAGATGTCAATGAATTAACTAGAAGTTTAATTGTGAGAAGGCTTGGAGACACAAGTTCCCTACAAGCAACATCCTTGACAGTGAACAAAACTACGTTCACCAAGGCAACTCTTAGAAAGTTGAAGGTCAATTTAAAAAAACCAATGATCAAAATGTGAGATTGCTACAAGAATATAATAAATTTTTAGGACTTATTCCACCTCCTCAAGCCATTACAAATGATACATCATCTAGAGAGAAGGCATTGAATTTCAAGACCAAGGAAGTGGAGGAAGCACTTAAAAAGAGTAAGGAAGCAAAAAGGATTGCAAGGGTGGAGGGAGATAAAAACTTGACATATATGGTGGATAACCTATTAGGACATAGGTTATAATGTATCCTCCATCATCTTGAAGGGACACAAAATGGTTACAATGTCTTAAGGAATATTCATGCCAACCATGTCTAGGTGAGAAATAATTTGAAGAACATCTTAGATATTTTGGAATCCAAGGATTTCCAATAATAGGAAAAATGATTTATATTTACAATTTTGATGCTAATACTCCTAGTGAATTTCCATCAATTTTAAAAAACTCTAATACATTGGAGGAGATATTGATTGTTCATGAGAGTTTTCAGTTGGATTTGGAGCAAGTTTTGAGTTCTTTTGGGGAGTTGGAAGGAGTTTCGATGCCCAAAATCTTAATAGAAGGAGAGGTCAAGGCATAAAAAGCATGGAAAACATATTTTAGAAATATCTTATCTCCCCTTCTTAATTCCATTTGTGCCAACAACAAGGTGGACATGGATAAGTGTAATTTTGATGTGGACCAATTAATAAAGATAGAAGTTTAATAAAGTTTTTTAAAGTAATGAAGAAATGGTCAAGTGAGGAATATTCTTCTCATTTGAATTTTGCCAACCAAATTCTTGTATTTTGTTGGTCTTTAGATGACACTTTTGTAGCATGGATCAAGAAGTATAATTGACATAATCATGGGGCTACCTATTTTTTGTTTTATTCCGCATACATGGAAATACCCTCTACAACAACATCTACAACTATTTTGTCTCTAATTATTGTACTTTTTTTGTTATATGAAGTAGTTGTACCTAAATTTTATTTGATCACATGAACAAGTTATCAAATCAAATTGTGACATTCGTTCAAGGCTCTAATCTTGTTTTCTCCCTTGTTTCTATAAAAGATAGTTCTAAGTTATTTTTGAGGATCCTATAAGTTTTTAATTAGACAAGTTTTGTTTAGAGAGGCTAAGTCTTGTTCTAGGTTTTAGAGAAAAGGGTGATTGCAAATGTGAATTCTCTATATATCAACATATACAAATTCAGAAGATACAAATATTTTGAAAGTTGATTCAATGATAATTGTCTCCAATATATATTATATTTCTCTTATGAATAAAATGATCAAGGATCTTTGAGTTCATCTTTGCAGCATTGTGCAATGAATGTTTCTTTTATGGATTCCATTAAAGTAATAGATTAATTTGATATACTTGAAATGTTGAGAGTCTTAAACTGTTCAAGGATTGTTAAGAAGAATGGAAGTTGAATCTTGGTATAGGATATTATTGCAAGGCAATAATAATAAATTTACATCGATTTTATATTCTAGATTGTTCTTCAGGGAGCATTCGTAGGATATTTTGACTCCGTTTCTCATAGCTTATGGCACTAATATGAGAAAATAAGCTAGCTACAAGTCCAATACCATTCAAAATAAAGAATCTTAATACATTTTTGAAGTGCAATAATTATTTGAGGTTCTCATGACTTGGAAATAAAGTTTTACAAGAAATTTAGCCTGTTATTATATCAAACTCCACAATCCCTTGTATGAATGTATGTGAATCTATCTATTATACTAGTCTCTATTGTGAATTATCTATTGTTTTCTAGATATTGTTTAAATGTATACCTACTTAGGTTTTGCAGAGCTTGAAGTACAGAATAATTGTTGAAAGTTCTTGTTCATTGGCTAACTCCTCATAATTCTTGATTATTAGAAGTGGTTGTTCTTTAGATAATTTAGGACATCAGTTGAAACAACCAACAAATGCTAGGACACTAGCGCTCATGTGTTTTAGTACTAAAAACTTGATAAGTGTCCAAAATATGGTAAGTATCTGGAATGTGCAATATGGTCTAGGAAGAGTTCTAGTGTTTAAAAAATGGGTTGAGTCTTGAATGTGCATTGTATTTTGACTTATTGGTATATTTTGGAAGTTTCATATTATTTCTAAATGTCTATATTATTGTATTTTGACTATATGAATGATCTAAAGTCAATAGATTATGTTGCTCAATACTTTCTTTGACTATATGTTTATGATATGATTTTCTTGTTTATGCTTATGCAAGTCTAGCTTGGGCTAGTGTGTATTGTCTCCTTGTGGAGTTGAACCTATTTTATGTCATTTAATTAGTGATTTTTCTACTTGAGAGAGTAAGGCTCTATCCAAAAGGGTAGGGTGCATGAGAGGTCTATCTCATGGGTTCCATTTGAATGAATGGAATGACTATAGAAAAGTAGTGTCTACTTGAGAGAGTAAGGAGGTGGTCATATGAGTAGTGGTGTATGGGAGTATCCCAAAGTTTCTTGAGACTAAATTTATCCTAAGGGATAAGATAGTTGTTATCTTGACTTCCATTAGAACTGGCAAGATTGAAGGAGTAGGAGAAGTTGCATGTCCTTATATATTTGGATGGACATATCCTAGCATCATCTTCTTTATGTAAGTCCCAACACATTGAGAAATCATTCCCTTAAGACTTAGTTATTCGAGCTCAAGCTTACGTTTTCTTGCTATAGGAACCACATCATAGTTTACTTCTGTTACCCAATTTTCACCTATGGGCTCAATCAGGGGAAATTATGTTTCAAATTCGCACGTGGATTAAATGTGGCTCCCACAAGGGTTGAGCCCAACATGCAGGTATTCGGATTTTATTGGGAAGGTTTTCATTTGATGCTATTAGAAGCCTTGCCTCGATCAGAGTCGGCACAAAACTCCCCAGAGATAGAGTCGTTGAGACCCTCCATTTGTCTTGTCGATTGGCTGTTATGCTATATTCTTTCAAAATCCTCAGGTCGTTGGGACATTTTGGTCACCATGAGTTTCCTATCTCTCCTTGACCAAGGAGGTCCTGTCGACAATCGTTCATAAGGGTGGCATCGAGGGAAATGATTTGCTTCGGGATGATGTCTCTCCGACTGCATGAAGTCTTGGCAAGAGGAGGCATCATCGCTATATGGTCTTGTCGACATGGTGGGAATCTTAGCGAAATAGAAAGGTTCGAGCTCGAGAAGAATGGAGGCCTCTGGTGTAATCTCTTGCTAACTCAGAGGGGTTTCGCCGCAATGATTTGAGCTCGCTATAACGTCTCGGTGACTGAACGAAGTCTCGCCGAAGGGGATTTCCTTCGGCATAACATCTCACTGAAACATGGGAGTCTCATCGAAAGAAATGATCAAAGATCGGGGAAAGTGGAATGCATTCGGCGTGAAGTCTTGCCGACCCGACATGGTCTCGCCAAATGGATATTTGAAATCAGTAAGACTCCTGGCCATGGAGTTGACTTTGACATGATGTCTCGACGAAAGAGGTAGGGTCTTGGCGAAAGGAGGTGTTATCGACAGGATGTCTCTCCAATGGTTGTTAGTCACACTGACATGTTTGGTGCCTTCGGTATAATATTTTGAGGTCGCTATAAGTCTCCCTGACCTGATAGTCTCACTGACCGTTTTGCACAGGAATGTAAGCTCTCACTGAAACAAGATAGCCTCACCGTGATGTCTTGCGGACCCGATAGGGTCTTATCGAAATGAAAGTGAGCTCGCGGGAGGAAAGGAGTTTTCTTTGACCTCTTGTCGACTGATCATGGTCTCACCGAAGGTTTATGCCTTCGGTGTGACATCAATAAACTCTTGTCGATATGGTTCACAAGGTTGAGATCGGGGAGACTCCGAGAGGAAGTTTTACGCTCGGTAGGATCTCCTGCCGATAGGATAAGGTCTTGCCAATGGTTTTAGGGATGTTGATATGACTTTTGCAGCTCGATGTAACTCTCGCCGATGATTGAACAATATGCCGATAGCTGCTATAAGGTATAATCACATTGGGGAGACACGGCTAGTGTCTCATCGACATGCGATTTTGCTTGAATTACCTTTGACCACCTGGGAAATTTGTGTGGCATGAGTTCAACCAATCAGAAGGAGCTACAAGCGAGCTGTGGTGGTTTGACCGATGAGTGGAAGATCAACAGAATGCAAACCGACGTGGATTTGCTCTTAGCTTAGAAGCATTCATGGCAGCTCGGTGAGGAGGTTCGAAGGCAGACACAGAGGCCAGAAGTAGATGTGTTGCAAAAGATCTAATATTTTCTCTTGAGGGAAATCTTTCACACCAACATGGATAGCAGGGACGCACGTTTACTATGGCATTAACTTCATTCAAAATATCTAGGGGCAAATCTTTCGAAAATCTAATATTTTTGTATGCCCAAGGGGCCGACACATTTTAGTATATATGGCATTTTTGCCTCTTTTGTAAAGGGTTCTGACTTGTATATTTTTCTAATTTTGTGATTTCTATAAGTCCTTAGAGAGGATATTGAGTTTTGTAACCCATTTACAGACATTGTATGTACAATTTCACCTTTGAAGATCAATAAAGAAAGCAACATCTGCCTTCTCAGTTATCTGTTTCATTGAGTGTGTTGAATGATTGATAAACTTACATGTGAGTTTCTCTTATTCCTTGTTATTTGTCTCATTAATAACACTTTTAAGTAGACGAGATGTGTATATTGCAGGTTATAGGTTATTTAGTGATGCAAACAGTTTTAGTTGTGAGGAGAATTTATCATCCTTCTAGGACTGTATGTATCGTAGCTTTCTTATAAAACATTTATGCAATATCATATGAGTATTGAGTTGTGCATATCAACTTTACTAGTTGATTGAAAATTGTGTGTTAAGCAACTGTTCATGTTTGAACAATTTTGGTGTATCACCATAGGAATAGTTTTCTAATTTATGTATTCCTTCTCCCTTTACCTCACAAAGATTAGTAGTTTAGGTGATAACACAAAGGAATTCGGCCTTCTCCGTAGGTTGACCTTTGTTTACAAGAAAACCCACAGCTTTAGAGGTCTTCCCAGGTTACACTGAGGTGTTGAACATTAGTTCAATAGGGGTGTAACTTCAGGTGATAACAGTTTTGGCACGCCCGGTGGGACAGAGTCAAAAGTAAAATTTCTAAGTCTTATTGTTTCAATGTGCTAACAGTGAGCTAATAGCCTTTTAGAGGTCGTTTTTAAGCATATATGGCGACTCTGTGTGGAGGAAAGGATCAATGTGTTTGTTTATATGAGAAAAATAGAAACCAAAAGTCTAAAAGCTGTAGAGTTTTTACATTTATCTCCTCCAAGAAGAAGAGGGAGAACTCTCAGAAGGACTGTTTCTTCTCCTAGAGTCCAGTCGACACCACCTGGTGTTAGTAACAAGGCACTATTGTTATATGAAAGGAGAAGAAGAAGAGACCTTCTAGCTAGGCGTTCAACATCTCCTACTCTTAGAACAAATCTTTTTGCCTCCTCATTTGGGGCTTTCAATTGTTCAACAAATAGTATTTTGGCTATAGCAAATACTTTTCAACCAAGTTCGAGTTCTACTTCAGCAAGAATACCAATGCATTCCAACTCAATGGCAGTGCCAAGGGCCTTTACTTTCGTACCGTTCAACCAAGGTAGTCTCCTTAATCTAGCGCAACATGATGATATTCCATTAGTAGGATTAAAAGTGTTACCAGAGTTTACTAGAGAAGGACAAGTGACACCTTTCGAACATATCAAGGATGTGGCAGCATTGTGCAATATGCATCATGTGACACAGGAAAATGTAGCTGTGAGATTGTTGGATGCATCTTTCAAGAAGAAGGCATTGGAATGGTTTAGAAGCTTTCCAGTGGGTTCTATAAGAACATGGGATGAGCTCAGTGATGAATTTACCAGATTTTTCGAGGAAAAATCTAATCACCTGTCTTTAGTAGAGCAGTTAACAACCATCAAAAGAGCCCCACAAGAACAAATGGTGGACTTCATTATCCGATTTCAAAAGACTTGGAATAGAATACCTGCTATGGTAAGGCCTTCTACTAACTATGCATTTTTATACTATTTGAAGAGTTTAAATAGTGATATCTTAGTCATGATACAGTCTATGGGGGTATTTATTTACCTTAGGCCTATAGCATAGCCATTAAAGCAGAAAATAACCTCATTTAGGCAGGCAAGTTAGCACCTAGGCCACCTATGCCCTATTTCCCTAAAATTCAATCAAATATGCCATTGCAAATGCCATCTTTAGCCCCTTTACTTATTTTTCCAACATTACCCATTGTTGTGAGCCAGGGAGTGTCAGCTACAGGACCATCAAGTGAATTGCAAGAGATCAAGTCTAGTCAGCATAAGATATAAAGCATTTTACAAACCATGGGAAATGAGTTGGTCAGCATGAAGAAACAGTATCAAGGGGCAAGGCCGAATTTTCAACAGTAGAACCAACAGTAAAGTTAGAATACAAATCAGTCCAAAATTAGGGATATCAGTATCAGCAAAATAGGCAACCCTATCAAGGTGGTTATCAGAGGAAAAATGTTAATCAAAGACCATTCCAATCTTATAATCCATTTCCTCTCAATGTTGCAAGTCCAATGAAAGATATGGTTCCAGTCCGGAATAACCTTGTGATAGAAAATGAATGGTGCTATTCATGTAATCAAGCACATAACCCAGCCTCATGCTCAAATGGGGTAGTTAATCAGGCATTTATGGTCCAAAACGTTGTCAGTCCACAGCCAGATACACCTACTAATATACCTGAACAACAACCGAATATACATTTTAATGAGACTACATTTTTAAATTGGCAGAGTGAAGAGTTTTGTGGTGTGAATGTTGATTCAACAATTGCAACCAATACATGAGCTAAGAAAAGAGCTCTAGAGGTGGAGCAATCAACTGATAGAAATAAGGGACCTGCAACTATAGGAGCATCATCCACACCTATTCTAAATATACCGAAAGGAACTACTATCTTACCAATCAATGGGAAGCCTCACAAGAATAAAGAACCGGTTATTGCTAAAGTACATCAGAAAGTACCTCTAACTATGCCTTACAACATTGTGGACAGTATGAAGAAGATGAACGTGAATATAACCATGTGGGATTCCTTAATCATTCCTAAACAGGCTAATTTCCTTAAAAAGGCATTATTTGAAGGTATAAATCCTGAACAAGTTGTTGATTCCCAAAAGGTCATAATGGCTAATGATGATCAAGGGAAAGTTGCTAACCCCAGTAGCCAAGGGAAATCTATGATTCAAGGTAAGAGCGTGAGACCTCCTCCGTTCTATGTTTCATTGATTATTGGAAAAAATTTAGTGCACAATTGTATGGTAGATAGTGGAGCTACATGTTCTGTGATGCCCAAGTAAGTAGTTGATCAGTTAGGTTTAAAGTGTGAACCTTTAGAGAAAGGAGTAGTCTAGCTAGATGGCTCATCTGTTAATACAGTGGGTCTTATTAAAGATGCTATCTTGACTCTGCATGCTTGCCCTAATTTTTCAATTTCCCTAGACATTTACGTGGAAGATGTGCTTCCATATTTTGGGATATGTTTGTCAAGAGATTTTATGGCTAAAATAGGGGGATACCTTTCATCTGACTAGTCTCACATGTTGTCCCGTACTAGGTATGGAACTAAGGTAACCATTAAGTTTGAGTTACTTGCAAAAGACAATATAGAACCCTATATACCTAGTGTGATGAATGCCAATTGCATAATTTCTGAACAAGATGAGCATGTTGTTGTCTTTAATCCTTGCCTTGTTGTCAATGATATTCCTGACATACTTCTAGATGAGTGGGCAGCAGGCCAAATTTCTAGTGCTGAAAGTGACTTGGTGTTGGATGTTGGTATGGGTAACTACATGTTTCAGGAAGCTGATGTAGTGATGCCTAACTTGGTTAAGAGGTCAGTAAATGATTGTGATCAGCAAGATGAGGTCTGGGAAATGTATTTTGATGGCTCAAGGAGCAGGCATGGCATTGGTGGGGGTGCATTATCGGTTTCCCCAAGAGCTGAAACATATTATGCAGCCTTTAGGTTTGCATTTTCATGTACTAATAACACAACAGAATATGAAGGTCTTATTCAAGGACTAGAATAGGCGAGGAAATGTGGAATTAAGTGTCTAAAGGTGCATGGGGATAGTGAATTGATAGTAAATCAGGTTAGGAGCCTGAATGTTGTTAAAAATTATATTCTTAAATTGTATAAACATAGGGTTTGGGGCCTCATGGAGGATTTTGAGGCTTTTAATATCATTTCAATTCCAAGAAATCAGAATTAGCATGCTGACAGATTAGCAGCTATGGGAGCTCAATTTGACATTCCAAACAGTGCAAGAATCGAATGTAATCAACAACACATCAAGGTTATTATCAGGTCTTCAATGCCTGAAAATAATGTTAACTGGAAGGTCTTTGAGAGTGATGAGAAAATTCTACAATTTTTGCTTGAAGAGGATGTGTTTGCAACATCAAATCAGGATAAAATCAAACAGCAGTATGGATACCAGGTACTGCAATTGAAGAACAACAAGTTTCCCAAGGGTTTGGTTACTTTAGAAAGTATTTTCAACTCTAATGATTAGGCTAAAAGTAACAAAGACAATTTACTGGTTTAGTAGGATCATTATGAGGACTTAGAAATTGCACCCAAGAGAAGCCTCAAGATAGGGAAAATAAACACTACTGTTGAAAAGCAGTCTTTTAGGAAATTATTCCAAGAATTCATAGACATATTCGCCTGGGAATATGGAGATTTTAAGGGATTTGATCCATGTCTTGCATGGCATACAATAGAATTGGAGCCAACGGCCAAACCCATAAGGCAGAAACAGAGGCCAATTAATCCCAAACTGGAGCCACTAATGTAGAAAGAAGTCTTTAGACTTATAGAAAGTGGGATTATCTTTCCCATCAAGCATACTAGCTGGGTTGCAAATCTAGTTCCCGTAAGGAAGAAAGACAGAGAGCTTAGATTATGTGTAGACTTCAGATATTTGAACAAAGCTTCGTTGAAGGATAGGCACCCTCTTCCATCTATGTAGCAGATTATTCAATGTGTGTTAGGTTCTGAACATTTTTCTTTACTGGATGGATATTCTAGTTATAACCAAATTTTGGTTAAGGAAGAAGATCAATTTAAAACTGCCTTCACCACAAAGTGGGGCACAATGGCATATAGGAAAATTCCATTTGGTTTGTCTAACGCTGGAGTGACCTTCCAAAAGGCTACGGACATGGCCTTTAGCAACTTAATGTATAATTTCATCTTAGTATATCTTGATGACATCAGTGTCTATTCCAAGAAGATAGTAGATCACATTGACCATTTGAGGCAAGTTTTTGAACATTGCTGGGAGTTTGGTATATCATTGAACCCCAAGAAATGTGTTTTCTCTGTTCATGAAGGAAAGCTTCTTGGGTATGTTGTATCTAGGGAAGGAATTACTATGGATCCTACAAGAGTTGCAGCAATTCTAAAGCTACCTTTACCTCCGCATAAGAAAGGACTTCAGAGTTTCATTGGTCGTATCAATTTTTTTAGGAGATTTCTCCCTAATATAGTGGCCTTGCTAAAACCCCTTACAACCATGTTAAAAAGGAATGCAGAGTTCATATGGACCCGAGAAGCAAGGGACAGTTTTCAAAAGATCAAGGAGGCATTAGCTTCAGCCCCAACATTAGTCAACCTAGATTTCAGTAAGGATTTTACCTTGTATGCTTTTGGTAGTTTTGATTTAATCTCTACAATCTTGGTGCAAAAAAATGTAGAAGGGTTGGAGCAACCCATTTTCTTTTTTAGCAAAGGTTTAGAAGACTATGAGCAGAAGTATACCTTTGTAGAAAAACATGTGCTGGTGGTTGTGAAAAGTTTGAAGAAATTTAGACATCTATTGTCTCATAACAAAATTCATCTACAGGTGGCACATTCCAGCGTGAAAGAATTTTTACTTAGTAAAGATCTAAATGAAAAATGGGCTGGATGGATCACAAGAGTTATGGAGTACGATGTGGATATTCAGGTCACTAAATTGGTAAGGGGAAAGGTTTTATGCCAGCAACTGGCTAACAAAGACTTTTCAATAGTAGAGGATCAATGAGACTCAGTTTTGGTTAATTTTGGGACAACAGATGATGAAGCTACCAGCTGGTTGCAAGAAATGCCACATTTCTTGAGAACTGGGGAATGTCCACCTAATCTGAATAGAATGAAGAGGAGGTACTACCGACTTCAGTCTATTCCCTTCATCTTGATTGATGATGTGTTGTATAAGAAAGATCACAGTGGAGTACTACTCATGTTTGTTGATAATGATCAAGTGGATTAGATGTTACATGAGTTCCATGATGGACCTTTTGGAGATCGCTATGCTGCAAGGACAACAACCTATAAGATTTTAAGAGCAAGCTATTATTGGCCTAACTTGTTCAAAGATGTGCATGCATATGTCAGGAGATGTTCCAAATGTTCCTTGTTTTCAGGTAGAGAAAAGCTTGTTGCTTTGCCATTACAACCAATTTAAATAGAGCAGTCATTTATGAAGTGGGGAATTGACTTCATAAGAGAAATTAACCCGCCCTCAAGTGTAGGCCATTGGTAGATTATCACAACAATGGATTACTTTACACGATGGACAAAAGCTTTGCCTCTGAAGGAAGCTAATGAAGTAGTAGTGTTGAATTTTTATGAAGACATGGTTTGCAAATTTGGAGTCCCAAATTCTATAATTTCTGACAATGCCCTGGCATTTGTTGGTTTGAAGGTTGTTGATTGGGCATTAAAGAATGGCATTTACTTGAACACAAGTTCCAACTATTATCCTCAGGGCAATGGACTTGCAGAGTCCACTAATAAAAATTTGATTAACATTGTCAAAAGGATGCTTCAAAGCAATAAGAGGGATTGGCATACCAAGCTAAAGACTGCTCTTTGGGTAGACAGAATTACCCCTAAGAAGGTGATTGGGTACTCACCTTACATGTTGGTGTATGGTAAAGAACCAAAACTACCTATATCTACTGAGTTGCCCGCCTTGGATATTACCAGTCAACTAGTCCTATTTGAATAGACTAACCCACTTGCCTTAAGATATACTCAGCTGATGGAGTTAGAAGAAGCTAGAAACAAGGCTATGAAGAACATGGAACGTCAACAAATCCTAACTAAGATAACATTTGATAAGAAAACTAGATCAAGAGATTTCATGGTGGGAGATCTTGTGCTGAAATGGGATGTTCTAAAAAGCAAGCCAGGCCATCACACCAAGTTTGACAACATGTGGACGGGTCCATTTATTATCAAAGACTGCAAAGAACACAATGCTTACCAACTAGCCACAACTGAGGGTGAAGTGCTTTCTATCCCAGTCAATGGGATACACCTCAAGCCTTGCTTTGAGGTTTGATAAGTTCCTCCCTTGTACATATTAGGTTAGGTTTTATGTTTTCAATAAGTGCTTTTGCACTTTAGTTTGATTGTTGTTTCCTTCCCTAAGTGTTGTTCCAACACAGTAAATAGCTTCTTTTTAGTTTCTCTTGTTTTGTCATTTTTGGCAACCTATTGTGTTCTATGAGTCTTAAATAAGTTACAACCATGTACAAGCTGCTCTAGATTTGTTTCTGAGTTTTCCCAATGACTCCATGCCCAATGGACAAGTTTTGGCTATTGGTTTCCATGCTTAGCAGGAAAACATCCAACTGAGGTCACCAGAAATGTTACCCAATTTTCACCTATGGGCTCAATCAGGGGAAATTATGTTTCAAATTCGTACGTGGATTAAATGTGGCTCCCACAAGGGTTGAGCCCAGTGTGCAGGTCTTCATATGTTATTGGGAAGGTTTTCATCTGATGCTATTAGAAGCCTTTCCTCAATTAGATTCGGCACAAAACTCCCCAAAGATAAAGTCGCTGAGACCCTCCATTTGTATTGTCGATTGGCTGTTGTGCTATATTCTTTCAAAATCCTTGGGTCATTGGGACATTTTGGTCGCCATGAGTTTCCTATCTCTCGCCAACCAAGGAGGTCCTGCCAAAAGTCATTCATAAGGGTGGCATCATGGGAAATGATTTTCTTCGGGATGATGTCTCTTTGATTGCATGAAGACTCGGTAAGAGGAGGCATCATCGCTATATGGTCTTGCCGACTTGGTGGGAGTCTCAGCGAAACAGAAAGGTTCGAGCTCGGGAAGAATGGAGGCCTTTAGCGTAATCTCTTTCCGACTCAGAGGGGTTTCACCGCAACAATTTGAGCTCGCTATAACGTCTCGACGATCGAATGAAGTCTTTCCGAAGGGGATTTCCTTTGGCATAACGTCTCACCGAAACATGGGAGTCTCATTGAAAGAAATGATTGGAGCTCAGGGAAAGCGGAATGCGTTAGGCATGAGGTCTTGCCAACCCGACAGGATCTCGCCGAATGGATATTTGAAATCTATAAAACTCCTGGCCATGGAGTTGACTTCGACATGATGTCTCGATGAAAGAGGTAGGGTCTCAGCGAAAGGAGGTGCTATCAACAGGATGTCTCGCCAATGGTTGTTAGTCACACCGACATGTTTGGTGCCTTTGGTATAACATTTAGAGGTCGTTGTAAGTCTCCCCAACCCGATAGTCTCACCGACCGTTTTGCACAAGAAGGTAAGCTCTCGCCTAAACAAGATAGCCTTGTCGTGATGTCTTGCCGACCTAATAGGGTCTTACCGAAATGAAAGTGAGCTTAGGGGGAGGAAAGGAGTTCGCTTCGACCTCCTGCTGACTAATTGTGGTCTCGCCAAAGGTTTATGCCTTCGGTGTGACATCAATAAACTCTTGTTGATATGGTTCACAAGGTTGAGATTGGGGAGACTCCAAGAGGAAGTTTTACGCTCGGTAGGATGTCCTGCCGATAGGATAATGTATTGCCGATGGTTTCAGGGATGTCAATATGACTTTTGCAGCTCGATGTAACTCTCGCCGACGGTTGAATAGTATGCCGATAGTTGCTATAAGGTATAATCGCATCAGGGAGACAGCCAGTGTCTCACCGACATGCGATTCTGGCTAAATGACCTTTGACCGCCTAGGAACTTTGTGTGGCACGAGTTCAACCAATCAAAAGGAGCTATGGGTGAGCCATGGTGGTTTGACCAATGAGTGGAAGATCAACAGAATGCGAACCAACGTGGATCTACTCTGAGCTCAGAAGCATTCATGGCAGCTCAGTGAGGAGGTTCGAAGGCAAACATAGAGGCCAGAAGTAGATGCGTTGCAAAAGATCTGAGAGTTTCTCCTAAGCGTGATCTTTCACACCAACATGGACAGCAAGGACACACATTTAATGTGGCATTAACTTCATTCAAAAGATCTAGGGGCAGATCTTTCGAAAATCTGATATTTTTGTATGCTCAAGGGGCCGACACATTTTAGTATATATGGCATTTTGGCCTCTTTTGTAAAGGGTTCTGACTTGTATATTTTTCTGCTTTTGTGACTTCAATAAGTCCTTAGAGGATAATATTAAGTTTTGTAACCCATTTACAGACATTGTATGTACAGTTTCACCTTTGAAGATCAATAAAGAAAGCAACTTTTTCCTTCTTAGTTATCTGTTTCATTGAGTGTGTTGAATGATTGATAAACTTACATGTGAGTTTCTCTTATTCCTTGTTATTTGTCTCATTAATAGCACTTTTAAGCAGACGAGATGTGTATATTGCAGGTTATAGGTTATGTTAGTGATGCAAACAGTTTTAGTTGTGAGGAGAATTTATCATCCTTCTAGGACTGTATGTATCGTAGCTTTCTTATAAAACATTTATGCAATATCATATGAGTATTGAGTTGTGCATATCAGCTTTACTAGTTGATTGAAAATTGTGTGTTAAGCAGTTGTTCATGTTTGAACAATTTTGGTGTATCACCATAGGAGTAGTTTTCCAATTTATGTATTCCTTCTCCCTTTACCTCACAAAGATTAGTAGTTTAGGTGATAACGCAAAGGAAGCTGGCCTTCTCCGGAGGTTGACCTCTGTTTACAAGAAAACCCATAGCTTTAGAGGTCTTCCCATGTTACACCGAGGTGTTGAACATTAGGTTCAACAGGGGTGCAACTTCAGGTGATAACAAGTTCTACTTGCAATGTCCCCTTTTTTTGGTCTATTTGAACATTTGTGGAAACTCCAAATTTATTGGAGAACACCTGCTTTCTCAAAAGGAAAATCTAACAATGATAGAGAGGTCTTCAAGCTTAAATGTGCACAACAATATTTTTGTGTGTGAATCTAAAATTTTGGTAGCACTCAAATATTCTTGGATAGCATAAAATTTTCATAGACTAAATTCCTATGCACTCAAGGAGTTGGTGGAATTATCAAGACAATTGAATTGGCCTATTTTAATATTTTCTATAAGACCTTGATATGGTTTAAAGGGAAAAATTAACTAAATAATTAATTATTAAAATTGTTAAAAAACTAAAATTAAATGACAAATAATATTTAGTTATTTAAAAATGTGGTTTAAGTGTGTTATCCTTGAATTCAACACACTCAATTTGTGGGATAACCCCTATGAAACTTGTTCATTTCGTAGCTCCATGTACTCTACGCATGCAAAATGAGGTGAATCCCAAATTTCCCTCATGAGTGGTCCTAAGTCTCAAAATGTCTTTTGAGTGTTAACCTTCGTTAATTTTTCAAAATTCATCTTTTTGCTCAAATTGTGAAAATCAGTTTGTTGGAGTTAGAAATGTTTTATACTTGCAAGGTCAGGGTTTTTTCGCAACCCTGCAAGTCAAGGTCTCAAAATGAAAAATTTTATTGTAGGATCGTGGTTTTCCCTGACCTTGCAAGTTACTTAAGTTTCATTTGCATCAATGTCAAAAAATGATGACCTTGCAAGTTATAACCAAAATCGAATTTATTGCAAGATCATTAAAAATATCCACTCCTACAATCTCAGTTTCACACAGGTTGCATTAATTGTCATCTTAATGATTTGCAAATCGGTTTTAAATCAATTTTGTTTTAGTATTTTCCTCATTTCATTGGTATTTCCTCCTCCTTCCTTCGTTGTGACTTCATCTGAGTCACTTGAGTCGTCTAATTGTGGATTTTTCATTGCTCATCTTGGTTGGAGCTTAGTCGAGTTACTCCATTGTTCCTATTTTCAAGTTTTGATTATTTAGGTTTTATACTTTTTGCATATGTCATTTTACCCTTTTTTTTTCTTGTTTACTTGAAACCCTAGTTCATTTTATTGGTTTCCTTTTGAAGGTTTTGAATTTATTGATCGACCCACATGTGTATAATCCCACATTACACAAAGTTTTCCCCTAAGGATTTTCCTGTGCTAAACCCTTACTGTTTACCATCAATTCTTGAAGTTTCATTCCTATCTATGACTTAGGTATAGTCAGTGGTTTTTCTTCCAAAATACATTAGAATGAATGTGGAAGCATTTTTGGTTTTATTTATTGATCAGACGTGAAATAATGTGAAAAATCCTAAAATGTTGTGACATTCTTTTATTATAGGGTCGGGCTAATTCCCCAACCCCACATTGTTTTTGATTCTCCTTTCCTTGAATGTGTGGTATGAAATCTCGTGAATACAAACATTTAACTTCCACATGAGTAAAATGTATGGTCGGGGTTTTTCTCCAACCTTAGAATGACTTGGTTTTTGTGTATAAGTGATTAAAAGCTTTGCATGTACAAGATAACAAATTCCAAGTGATTGCTCAATTGACAATTTTTTTCGAACATGCAAATAAAATAATAAAATTCCCAAGGTAGTTGTATGGTAAAGGTTTTTCCCCGACCTTACAACATCTCATGTATGTTTTTTATAGGCATGTTGAATAAACCCACACATGTAAATGCTAAAGAGCTCCTAATTAATGCTTTTATAGTTGGCAATTTTTTTTGAATATGCAAGTAAATTAAAACTTTAAACTTGTATGGTCAAGGTTTTTCCCCACTAGTACAAGTAATTTTCATTTTAAAATTTTACCATCAATTGTATGGTTGGGGTTTTTCCCCAACCTAACAACAAATAAGTTGCAAAGTCGAGATTTTCCCCTTCTCACAATGTCGTGAAAATTTAACAACTCTGCAATTTTTTGCAAAACATCTTAATCCACTTGCAATTGCACCAATTTTTAGTGCAAATGCATTCTAAGCATCATGTTCATTTGCAATGACACTAATTTTTTGCACATGTATCCATTTTTTCCAAGTTGACCCATTACGCTTTTTTTTTGCATCCATCACGCTCAAACCCCAATTTTCACACAATCACTCTGCTTTTCATCCTCACTGCAATTTCTAAATTTGCAAATATTTTCCTAATATTTCAAAAATGCTAATCTTGTTATGCAGTTTCCTTGGCACATTTTTCAAGATTGTCTCACATCTTCTACTCTTGCATATCATTATAATCTTTTGTGTCTAGGTTCCTGAGCAATTTTGATCAATTTCTTGCCTATCACTAAGAAAGAAAGCCATGAAATACAACCAAAAAGTTCTTCCCCCAATTTCATTTGTCCAATAATATACATCTATGGTTTGAAAGGAATTTGAAGACAAAGTTTTCTCAATAGCTTCAATGGACAAAATGATGGATATTTAGCTTACTCTGGATAATTTGAAAATTGTTCTTGAAAGGCATCAGAAAGCAATCAACACCATCAAAGGAGTCAATCCCAATAATCCTCGCCATCTTCAAGCATACTTCAAAACCAAATGAAGATGAAGTGTGAGCAATCCTAAAGAAGCACGATGATTTTCTCATGGATAGTGGAGAATGCTAAATATTCCTTGTATTAGTTTTTAGTATTTCCATGCTTTTTGTAATAAGTCAAAGATAATTTACATGTCATTTGTCATTTTAAATATTGTAAATACATGTAACAACAATAAAGTCCAATAATTTTGGACTCCAATGTTGAATAAGTCAAAGTAGTTAGATCTTTCCTAGATTAGCTCTTTTTCTTTATAAATATGAGAGAGCTCTTATGTATTTTTTTACCTTTAATCTTATGCAATGAAGTGTTGCCCAAATTGTGATTCAACTTTGAGACTTTGTGTTCAAATTGCAAGATCAATTCCAATTAATAAAGAAGGTGAATTTTGATTTCAAACCATGTGTTGAATCAACTTTGTATGAGTGAGGATGTTCTTATGTCATTCTTGCTAATTTCTCTTGTGTTGATTGGATAAGTGACCTATTTCTTTATTACGATTGGAGGACTTTCAAGATAAGTTATATGAACTTTGTGTTATATTGTTTACTTGAAATTGTGTGTTGAAAGCGTTTCTTGGCGAAGAATTTTCAAAGACTTTGAGCTTGTAGTTATTCACTTCAAGGATCGGTGGTATTTTCAATTGATAGAGTTTGTGCTCCAATTGGTGCTACTATTATTTTAAAATATTTCTAGAGGATAATTTGAAAGAATTAATGCTTGGTATTATTCACTTGGTGCGTGAATCTTTTTACGAAGTGAGTTGAAAGACTTTGTGCATCAACTTACGTCATTAGTTACTATAGAACTCACATTGAAGACATAAAAAATACTTTGTGATTTTGTGTGTCTTTTGGTTACTTATCACATAGTTATACTGGTACTCTTTGATTACTCTTACATTTATCAAGAATATTGGGGACTACTACTTAGGTTAATATTCAAAGTGTAGAAGCATTGTTGAATATTACCATGAAACATTGTAAACATCTTTTCTGAGAGAATAGAAAATGATGAATGTAACACACCCCCACATGGTTAAAGCTAGTGTAAATACTTTAGCTTAGTATAGTTTACTTTTGTTTCAATAAGCAGTAAGAAGGGGGCCTCCCCTTTATAAGAGGAGAGATTTATCTCATCATAATTGTGCCTGAAATCACTATTTCATAATCTGTAAAGGGATTACAAATTATTCACCCTAATTTTTTGGCGAATCTATTGGGGATACAAGCACACAACCAAAGCTTCATGCTTTTAGTTGAAGTAGACAAGTATTCCAGTGTCTTATTGCAAGTTTGTGAATATATTTTATTGTTCTTTTTTGTTTTGTTTCAAAGGACTACATTCTGGAAAATAGAAGATATACTCACAGTGAAAGGGCGTAAGGTCAAGTTGATCCATTTTTTGAGTTTTTGCAATGTCATAATATTATTCCTTCTCCTCTAGAAATAAGGTCACACTTACAACGTACAGGAAGTTATCAAACCATCACTTTCAAGTGAATCTTTTAATTTTCTAAGGGTTTTATCTATCACACCAGTTCAAGTGGTTGTTGTTCAAGGCGTTATGGCAACTCAACCACCTGTTGGTCCTTGTGGCAATGCTTTTGGCCCCTTAAATTTGGTGTCTCCTTTACATGAACTTCCCATGTTTCATAGAAGAACATTCCCAAATTATATGGTGATGGTAAGCAGCATCCTTACAAACATATTGTTACTTTCCATTTGGTATGTGGTGTTCTTGGTGTTGAACACGAAGATGTTTTCATAAGGTTATTCATTGATACCTTACAAGCATTAGTAGTGAAATAGTTTTATACTCTTGCTCCTAGTACTGTTACCAATTGGGCTACTCTTCGTACCAAATTTGAAGAATGTTTCAATCTTGTAGAAGTTGCACATGCTTTGTTAGCACAACTTACAACTATGAGAAAAGAAGCACATAAACCCATGTGTGAGTTCATGGCCAAATTCAACAAGTTGATAACAAGAATTCCAATTGAGGCCAAGCCAACACCTCATAATCTCAAATTTTTCTTAATTAGAATGCAACTAGTAGAGGTAAGTTTCTTGTTGTAGAGAGGAGCTCCAGCTAATCTTGAAGTAGCACAACATTTGGCTACCATAAGATGATTTGATTCTTACCAGTAAAATAAGAAAAGAATCAAACATAAATAAAGGACAAGCATCTTCATCTTCATCTACCAACACAAGCACCATTCCTATGGTGCAAAAACTAGAAAATGAATTGCTAGCAATGAAGAAACAGGTTTCTCAAGATCCATCTAATCCTCCATACAAGGATGTTCCAAGGAGAACCTTTCCAAATTCTTCCAACTATTCCAATAATGCTACCAGAAATTAAAACAAACTTCTTGCACTGCAAGGAAGACTTGCTCTTGAGGCTCCACCCACCAATGCAGATGTGGGTTATTATGAAGTAGAACAAGATGATTATGCACAACCGAAATATCCTACGAAAGAAAATTTTGATCTATTCCAAGAGGTGGAAGTAGATCCGGTTGGTGAATTGACTATTGGCTACCTACATGATGAAAATGAATTTGATGAAGAGGATCTTGTGATTGATGCTTATGTTGTGTTCACACATTCACAACAAAATCAAATTGATCAACCTCAAGCTAATGCAATAAAAGAAAAGGATAGTTCAAAACCACCAGTGACTATTTCCAAAAGGGGGGCTCCTTTTCTAGTGCAACCCAAAGATACAACAACAACAAAGCAAGTAAGTACCACATGTCCTTCTATATCTTCTTCAGCACCTAAAGCCAATACTCCAGTTCCAAAGACTAGTGTTCCATTTTCAAAACCTACCAATGATATTACCTCATCCTCTTTGCAAATTTCTTTCCAATCCTTTTATATAATTGACCATGCAACTTAGAAGACTAAGATTCAAATGTTTGTGGCAAAATATCTAAAAGCTAATTTGACCAATTTGATAGAATTGTTAAGTTTTTCAAAGATAAGGGAATCCATCCAAGCTATGATTCCTTTCATGACATCCTAGCTATTTCCAAGCCTACGCCCTCTCAAAGCAACCTATTTTCCATTCCTTCATCTATTCCTAGAAGAATAGACCTATTCTACATCTCTTTGCTTGTTAACGGTTTTAAGTCAAGTAACTATGTAATAGATTCCAGTGCATCTGATAATCGCATGCCCACCAAGTGGATACCTTTGGGTTTGAATATTATGAAGAATTTTGGTCATTTCTTCTCTATGGAGAATAAACAAGTGCCTTTGATTTGGAAAATCAAGGATGCACAATTTGTGTTTGTTGCATTCCTAGACAAGAAAATCAAGATGATTGTCTTGGTGGTTGATGTTCCTGCGTCCTATAGAATTTTATTAGGATTAAAATTCTACAAGGATGTAGGAGGTGAGTTGAATATGGATATGTTTGAAGCCCGAATACCTGACAAGGGTGTTATGCAAAATTTTCTTCTTGAAAGGGAATCAAAAAAATTTGTGACCAAGTTAGATGATCCAAGAGCTCAAATTTTGTTTGAGTCTTCAGGTATGGGAACTTATTTTTTGCAGACTAATGTGGATGCATGGTCTTCATCTAAAAATTCATGGAAAGAGTTAGAAATCGATGGCTCATCTCTTTTAGAAAAAAGAATCATCTTCAGATGATTTGTCTTTTACAGATGGTGAACTTCATTTGATGATG
Organism: Sequoia sempervirens; assembly: GCA_007258455.2. Lineage (NCBI taxonomy): Eukaryota > Viridiplantae > Streptophyta > Pinopsida > Cupressales > Cupressaceae > Sequoia > Sequoia sempervirens. The sequence goes on from VDFB02000009.1 coordinate 13,919,994, forward strand.
AGATCGCAGATTTTGAAACTGCTAATCTTGGTGATCCAAACAACGTTTGGACAATTGAATTTGATGACATTTTCTCATCCATAGGTTTAGGAGTGGGAATTTATTTTATTTCTCCACAAGGAAAATTATTTCCTTTTTCTTTTACACCCTAGTTTGATAACACTAACAATATTGCATAGTATGAAGCATTGTTGTTGGAAATGGAAGTTGCATGAAGGAAAGCGATAAGAAATTTACATGATCAATGTGATGCTGAATTAGTCATTTTCCAAGTGAGAAACTCATATTAAACCAAGAATGAGAAACTAAGGAATTACTATAACTTGGTTTGGGATGGTATACAAGAGTTTGAAGCATTTAACATTTCTATTGTTCCAAGAGAGTAAAATGATAGAGCTGATTTGTTGGCAGTATCAACTACGCTCCTAATTCCACACAAAGTTTTTTGTGGTTCTACCTACACCATTGAGCTATTTTTTTGTCCAAGTGTTCTAGACAATTCAAAAAACTGGAAAATTTTCAATGATGATCACCAGATCCTGGCCTTTCTAGAGAAGGAGATTTTTTTTTATGAATTGTACTTTGAAGTAGTGACTCTCCTCCCCAAGAATCTATCACTGAAATTGATCCTAATACTGGTGAAGAGGTTCTACGGCTCAAAGGGAATAAGATTCCCAAGGGGTTGGTATCCCTAGAAAGACTTTTTGATAAACATAATTGTTATGTCAAAAAGCAACAACAATCATCTATTGAGGTTGAGCATATCAACTTGGGAACTGAAGTGGATCCTAAAATGGTGAATATCAAAAAGTGTTGTACTCCTAAAGAGAAGGATCAATTTGTTGAATTTTTATGGCAATACATTGACATTCTTGCATACTCGTGAATATTTGAAGTCTTTTCAACCAAAGGAGGTACAACATGAGATTCCACTAAAGGCGAGATCTTTTTAAAATAATCCCAAGATTTTTGGTACCATTATTTTAGAAATCCAAAAGATGCTTAACACCAAGATCATATTTCCTATCCACCATTCAACATGGATAGAAAATATCATTCTAGTTTGCAAGAAGAATGGGAAAATTCACATATGTGTGGATTTCAAAAATTTGAATTAGTTATTGTTGAAAGACAATTACCCCTTGTTGGTAATGGATCAAGTCTTGCAAACAGTAATTGGATCTGAGATGCTATCCATGTTGGATGGGTTTTTTAGGTTACAATCAAGGGGAGTTTAGTGCAGATTATCAACATAAGGTTTTCTTCACCATGCCATGGGATACTTAATTTTTCCTACCACAAAATGCCATTTTGTTTAATCAATGTCAGTGCTAGGTTTCAATGAGCAATGTACTTAGATTTTTGTGATGTCATGGGAAAGTTCATTATTGTTTATCTTGATGATCTAACAATATTTTCCAAAAGTTGTTAAGATCACATCAATCATTTGAGATAAGTCTTAGAGGGGTACTAGCAATATGGAATTTCTTTGAATCCCAAGAAGTCAACTTTTGGGGTTACAGAAGGAAAACTTCTTGGTCACATCATGTCCAAGGAGGGTATTAAAATTGATCCTGAACAAGTCAAAGCAATTCAAGCTCTTACTCTTCCTGTAAGTAAGAAAGAAACTCACTCCTTTTGAAAGGTGAATTTCCTATGAAGGTTTGTCCCTAACTTTGCAGAAAAACATGTCATATTGTGAATATGATGAAGGAAGCATCCACTTTTCATTAGAGCATGGAAGGTAAAGTTGTGTTCAATGATATCAAAGAAGCTATTATGCATGCACTAGTGTTAGTCTTCCTAGATTACACTAAAGAGTTCATTATGTATAGTTATGCTTCTGAGCATACACTCTTAGCCATCTTGGTGTAGTAGAATAGTAAGGGGTTTGAGTCCCCTATTGCATTCATGATTTATCCATTGAAGGGTCATGAGTTGAAGTACTCCCAAATGGAAAAATATGTATTCACTATGATTAAGGTAGTGAAGAATTTTGGGTTTTACATACTTAACAATAATGTCACTACACTTGTGTTGAATTCAACAGTCAAGTCAATCTTGATACAACAAGAGTTTGGTACAAAACGAGGCAACTAGATTGCTAAAATTCAAGAGTATGACATGGACATAAAGCCCACCAAATTGGTGTGTGGGAAAGGTTTGTGCCAACTCATTGCTCACAACACACCTGATCAAGTTTCTAATTATGAAGAGGTAAGCTCTGAAGATATTCCTATTGTTCTATTTGTTAGTACAACTGATGAATGGTATTCTAATATCACTTACTTTCTAACGTATGGAGAATGTCTGGAGCATTTGAAACATAAGGAGAAAAGGATAGTCAAGCTTAAAGCAACAAATTTTGTCTTATGGGACAATGGTTTGTACAAAAGGAGCTTGGATGGTACTTTTCTACATTGTGTTGACAAGGCTCAACAAAGCAAGCTGCTAGAATCTTTCCATAACTTGGCATGTGGCAGACATTTTTCTACACCAATGACAACTCACAAAATTTTGTGAGCTAAGTACTATTGGCCTACCTTGTTTCAAGATGCATATAATTGGGTGCGTAAATGCTAATTATGTCAATAGTTTGTAGGAAAGCCTAAGTGGGTAGAGGCTATACTAGTGAAGCATGCTACTTCAAAGGTAGTTTGTAGATTCTTGAAAGAGAATATCATTTCCAAGTTTGATGTTCCAAACCAAATTGTAGCAGACAATGCTACTGCATTCTTGCCAAGTGAGATTGAAGAGTTCTATTTTGAGCATGGAATCACATTGTCACATTCATCATATTATTACCCACAAGGTAATGGTTAGGTGGAATCTAGCAACAAGAACTTGATCACTATTATTCGCATGTTAGTTGACAAGAACTAGAGATCATGACACAAGGCATTGTATGATGTTTTGTGGGTTGATAGAATTACACCCAAAAGGGTGATAGGCATTTCACCATTCCAAATCTTGTATGGGTTGAATGTAGATATTTCGATCACATTGGAATTTCCCACCCTCAAATTAGCTAAGGCCATTGAAGATGAAACATTTGAAAGTTATGTCGACAAGTGTATTATATATCTCTTTGAATTGGAGGAGAAATGCATTCAAGTGGTGAACCGTATTGCAGAACACCTAGATCAAGTAAAGAAGCTTTCTACAAGAAGGAAAATTCAAGAGATTTCCAATTTGGAGATCTAGTTCTCTTATGGGACAAGAGAAGAGAGCCAAAAGGCATGCACAAGAAATTTGACTCATTGTGGATAGGTCCATTCAAGATTCACCAACTATGTGGTGAAAATAGTTTCTTATTTGCGTATCAAGATGACACTACATTTTTAACTTCCACATAGTAGACAACATTTGAAGCTCTTCACTTAGTGAGGTGACAGATGTGTTTCATAAATAATTGTATAGTCTTTTCCTTTTTTATTTTTGAATCTTTGAGTTTTTTATTTTTGTCGCCTAACTCTACGCCCAATGGATGGATGAAGGCACCTAGAGAATAGAATTCTTCTCCCTTCAATCACTTAAAAGAATGGTTGAAGGAAGATCCCCAGGTAGAGCCAATTGTTATTCTTGAATTTAGCGCACTAAATTTGTGGGATAACCCCTACAAAAATTATCTATTTTGTAGCCCCACATACTCTAAGCATGTAAAATGAGGCGAATCCCAATTTTCCCTCATGCATGGTCCTAAGTCTTGGAATGTCTTTCAAGCATTAACCTCCGTTAGTTTGTCAAAAATAATCTTTTTTCTCAAATTGCAAAAATCAGTTTCTAGGAGTTAGAAAAAATTTTAAACTTGCAAGGTTGGGGTTTTTCTTTGACCCTGCAAGTCAAGGTTACAAAATGAAAAAAATTATTGTAGGATTGAGGTTTTCCTTGACCTTGCAAGTTACTTAAGTTTCATTTGTATCAACCCCAAAAAATGACAACCTTGCAAGTTACAACCAAAATCAAATATATTGCAAGGTTGTTAGAAATATTTGCTCCTGCAATCTTGGTTTCACATGAGTTGCATTAATTGTCATCTTAATGATTCACAAATTGGTTTTAAATCAATTTTTTTAGTCTTTTCCTCATTTCATTAGTCTTCCCTCCTCCTGCCTTTGTTGTGACTTCATCTAAGTCACATGAGTTTGTTTGATTGTGGATTTAAGAGGATTTTTCATTTCTTGTCTTGGTTGGGGTTTAGTCGAGTTCCTCCACTATTCCTCTTTTTGGGTTTTGATTGTTTAGGTTTTATACTTTTTGCATATGTCATTTTACCCTTTATTTTTGCTTTTTTACCTAAAACCCTAGTTCATTTTATTGGTTTCCCTTTGAACGGTTTGCATTTTCTTGATTGACCCACATGTGTATGATTCCACATTACACAGAGTTTTCCCCTAAGGATTTTCCCATGCTGAACCCTTACTATTTACGATCAATTCTTGAAGTTTCATGCTCATCTATGACTTAGGTATAGTCGGTAGTTTTTCTTTGAAAATACATAAGAATGAATGTGGAATCATTTTCAATTTTATTTACTGATTAGACATGAAATAATGTCAAAAATATTGAAACATTGTGCCATTCTTATATTGCAAGGTTGGGCTAATTCCCCAACCCCTTATTGTCTTTGATTCACCTTTCCTTGAATGCATGATATGAAATCCCACACATACAAACATTTAAACTTATTACCTGAGTAAAATGTATGTTCGAGGTTTTCCCTCAACCTTAGAATGACTTGATGATTTTTGTGTATAAGCGTTGAAAACCCTGCACGCACAAGATAACAAATTAAAAGTGATTGCTCAATTGACATTTTTTGTCAAACATACAAATAAAATAATAAACTTCCCAAGGTATTTGTATGGTCAAGGTTTTTCCTTGACCTTACAGCAACTCATGTGTCTTTTTTGTAGACATGTTGTATAAACCCACACATGCAAATGCTAAAGAGCTCTTAAGTAATGCTTGTATAGTCTACAATTTTTTTTTAATATGCAAGTAAATAAAAACTTTCAACTTGTATGGTCGGGGTCTTTCCCCACTAGTACAAGTAATTTTCATATTAATATTTTACCCTTAGTTGTATGGTCAGGGTTTTTCCCCAACCTGACAACAAATGTAGAATTGATCTTCCAAAGTTGTAAAGTTGAGATTTTCCAACGACTTTGCAAAAAAGAAAAGTTCTACCCTTCTTGCAATGTCATGAAAATTTAATGACTCTGTAAAGTTTTACAAAAATTCTAAATCCACTTTCAGTTGCACCACTTTTTAGCTTGAATGCATTCCAAGCATCATGTTCATTTACAATGATGCTAAATTTTTGCACATGTATCCCTTTTTGTCAAGTTAACCTATTGTGCTCTATTTTTCACATCCATTGTGCTCAAAACCCATTTTTCATGCATTCGCTTTTCTTTTTATCCTCATTTCAATTTCCAAATGTGAAAATATTTTCCTAACATTTCCAAAATGCTAATGTTGTTATGCAGTTTCCTTGGCACATTTTTCAAGATTGTCTCACATCTACTACTCTTGCATGCCATTTCAATATTTTGTGTCTGGGTTCCTAAGTAATTTTGATCAATTTCTTACCTATCACTGAGCAAGAAAGCCATGAAATACAACCAAAAATTTATTCCCTTTGTTTCAGTTGTCCAAGAATATACGTCTATGGTTTGAAAGGAATTTGAAGATGAAGTTTTCTCAATAGCTTCAATGGACAAAATGATGGATATTCAGCTTACTCTGGATAGTTTGAAAATCATTCTTGAAAGGCACCGAAAAGCATTCAACACCATCAAAGGAGTCAATCCCAATAATCCTCGCCATCTTCAAGCATACTTTAGAACCAAACGAAGATGAAGTGTGAGCAATCTTGAAGAAGCACGATGATTTTCTCATGAAGGATGGTGGAGAAGGCTAAATCTACCTTGTATTATTTTTTAGTATTTCCATACTTTTTGTAATTAGTCAAAGACAATTTACATGTCATTTGTCAATTTCAAAATTGTAAATACATGTAACAACAATGAAGTCCTCCAATAATTTTGGACTCCAATGTTGAATAAGTCAAATTAGTTAGATCTTTCCTAGATTAGCTCTTTTGCTCTCATCTATAAATATGAGAGAGTTTTTTTGTAATTTTTTACCTTTAATCTTATACAATGAAGTGTTGCCCAAATTGTGACACAACTTTGAGACTTTATGTTCAAATTGAAATATCAATTCCAATTAATAAAGAAGGTGAATTTTGATATCAAACTTTTTGTTGAATCAAATTTGTATGAGTGAGGATGTTCTTATGTCATTCTTGTTGATTTCTCTTGTGTTGATTAGATAAGTGGTGTTTCTTTATTATGATTGGAGGACTTTCAAAATAAGTTATATGAACTTTGTGTTATGTTGTTTACTTGAAATTGTGTTTGTTGAAAGTGTTTCTTGGTGGAGAATTATCAATACTTTGAGTTGTAGTTATTCACTTTGTGGATCGATGGTATTATCAATTGATAGACTTTCTGCTCCAATTGCTGATACAGTTATTTTAAAATATTTCTGGAGGATAATTTGAAATACTTTGTGCTTGGGACTATTCACTTGGAGCATGAATCTTTTTTTGGAGTTGAAAGACTTTGTGCTTCAACTTACATCATTGGTTACTACAAAACTCTCATTGGAGACACTAAAAAGACTTTGTGCTTTTGTGTTTCTTTCGGTTACTAATCACATAGTTGTACGAGTACTCTTTGATTACTCTTACATTTAATCAAGAATATTGGGGATTATTTCTTAGGTTAATTTTAGAAGTGTAGAAGCATTGTTGAATATTACTATGAAACATTGTAAACATCTTTTCTAAAAGAAGAGAAAATGATGAATGTAACACACCCCACATGGTTAAAACTAGTGTAAATACTTTAGCTGAGTATAGTTTACTTTTGTTTCAATAAGCAATAAGAAGGGAACCTCCACTTTTTGAGAGGAGAGATTTATCTCATCATAATTGTGGATGAAATCGCTATTTCATAATTTGTAAAGGGACTACAAAATATTCACCCAACAAAGTGTGTAGATAAAGTGTCACTAGGCTCAAGGTGCTAAAAGTGGTCATAAGGACAGTTTATGTTATTCTATTAAAGAAAAAAGTTGTTTTTAAAAAAAAAAAGCATTTTTTTAATAAACAACAAAAAAGTTTTTTTATTTTAAATGACCAAAAAACATTTTTTCCCTAAAATAGCTCTAAAAAGGTTACAAAAGAATGAGAGTTTTCAAAAAAGACACTATATTTTCTTGGAGTTATTTCATTTCTCAAGAATGAACACACGTTCATCTTCTCTATTTCATAAGGATGGAAACCCTTCAAAAATTTGAAAGCTTCAAGGATGAAAAACCTTCTAATTTTTAGAGTAATTTCGTATAGGGATTATCATTGTGCATCAAAGATCAATTTGGGGATAAAAACCCTCATTCCATTTCAAGTTATTTCATATAGGAATCAGCATTGTGCTAAAGTTGTAAAATGTGTTTTTTCAATATTTTGGATTTGCAAAGATTCTTGAGTTATTTTTAACTTAAATGGTTTAGCTATAATCTTAGAACTCAGAAGTAAACAATAACCAATCTATATGTCCCTTATCAAAGACAAAGAGACTCTTCAAAGATACTTAAGGCTCCCTTGAACTTGGTATGAACCATCGAGACTTCCCGATGTATGGATTGCTCTTGCAAAGATTGTAAGATTAGAATGGTATGCCCAACATTTTAAAACATAATCGAAAAATAATTTGGAATTCAATAAACCATTTAAGTCATTTATGAGGCATACTATACTGTAGTCCAAGGATGCTATTGTTTTTTTGGACTAGTTGGGTTTTCAAGTTTGTTTGGAAGGTATCCAAACCATTCATTAATGTTATATCAATGATCATACAACACTGAGAAGTGCATAAATTCATATTTCAAATTATTTCAATTTGGGACTAACCACTAAAGGTGATAAGAAGGGATATTTCATACATCAATTCAACATAACCAACTTCTAAAGTATATATTTTAATGTTATAAGTGTGAAAATTAGACTTTCAATATAAAGACAAAGAGGGGCATCATACAAATTTAAAATTATGTCAAATTTTAATCAACATATCATAGTCAAACATCAACAAGGAAGTAGTATCATACTATTTGACCCAACTACAACACTTGATCATCATTTAGTTCAATCAAGGTAAATATTTTTATCTGTTTCAATTTGCTACCCAACTATTTGATGAAATTCTCTCAATTTTAGAATGGTAGATAAATATTTGACAAAATATTTGAATTCAATTGTTGAAGGAAATAATAGTTTCTTATTTTTCTCATTGTAATATTAGATGGTTATACTACTAGTAGTTATTCTTTAATTGTAATAGATCCTTTGATGGCAGTGTTGCTAGATCCCATTTTATTTTCTATCATTCTTTGCCTCAAGGCATGAACCAGAATTGAGTGAGTTAATCTCCTATTTTAACATTGATGCATCTTCATTTGCATTCTCTATTAGCCAATTTGACTACAAAGATTCTAAGATTATTGTAAATTGTAAGTTGGTTGGATTGCTACCAAAACTTTCAATTAATTTTCCTCTAGATATTGTTCTTACTCTATATGCTCTCACTTTTCCCATTCTAGGAATTGGGTGATCATAACAAGAATTTAGTTGATTGCAAAAAAAAATTGGGATTTGAGATAACACCCTACAAAATTTATTACACTATTGATCTCATTGGAAAAGGGTTTGTAGGTCATTTATACATTATTGACCACCTTGTACCACTAGAGCTAGGAGATCTCTTATATAAGTCTTGTGGCTCGTTGTATTGCATGCATGTTGTTCCTACATTGGGGTAGGTGTCGTATGTAGTTGGTATAGTTAATCATCTTATTTGAGTGATCCCCACAATACTCTACCACTTTTTTGAGTTGAGTGGGATGCTCAAAGTCAACATTTTTTAGTATTTTTCAATTTATGTCAATTATAAAGAACAAATTGTCAATAATTTAAGGATGATGTAAACCAATGAATTGTGAAATTTTTTATTAAAATTCAAGTTAATTTTTTTTTTTAAATAAAGAATTATTCTATCATTTTTATTTTTACTTTTCAATAATTTTTAATTCAAGTGACATAATTCCATACCACATAATTTTTGCTACCAATAAAAAAAATCATATTTTCTTGGAGTATCACAATTTAGTGGGACCTTTTATTAGTGATGTGGATTCATCACTTGGTGATAGATGGTCTTCTATAGTAGTTTTTGGTGTCACGGAGGAGCTCTTGGATCCTATTTGTTGTATGAAGTGTTTGGGCCAAAAATGATTCTTGGAATAAATCCATAAAAACAAACTTTTATCAATTATTTTTTCTGGCCCATAAACTTTTGGCTATTACTCTTGGAAATTATGAATGAATGTATAGCTATGGTTGCAAAAGATGGAATCGCAAACCAAGCACAATTTTTTCTTTGTAGAGTGCTAGGTAGAGAGATGCACAACCATTCTAAGTAATTTAATAAATTAAATTACACAGTTTCCTGAGGCAAGAATATTTTTTTGAAACCTACAAGTTTTTGGGTCTAAATCTTTTTTCCTTATTGAGAGGGTAGGGATAGTAATAGAGTCATTAATTTTACAATCAAATTCTTGAGTGTGTGACTATTAGACTCATGGTTGGTACTAGGAGAAAAGCCCCTTGGTCCAAGATGGAGGTTAATCAAAACATAATGCAAGGAATTTTTTGTTAGGTAGCAATGATGAATCTAATACCAATGTAGTCAAGAATGTGGGTGTAAGATGGTTGACTTTGTTCTTAAGAACTATTATAGCTATGATAAGACTATTGGTTTTTGGAAAATGGGGTTTGATTTTAGTTATGAAATTTTGTAAGCTAAAATTCAAAACATTTGTTGTTATTTTTTTGTTTGGGCTAAAAAGGAGTCTTGGAACAAATCCATGAAAACAAAATTTTTATCAATTATTTTTTGTAAACTCATAGAACCATGATAAGTAATTTAAGAAATTAATTTACATAATTACATGGAGCAAGTGTAGTTTTGTGACACCTAAACATTTCTAGGTCTAAAAATTTTATTGAGAAGGTGGTTGATAGTAATAAAATCAATCATTTTATAGTTAAATTATTAAGTGTGGGGGTATCAAAGTCATGGATAGTACTAGAAAAAAAGTACCTTAGATCAATCAAAGCATAATGTAGGGGACATTTTGTCAGGTACTGGTAATAAATGTAATACCAACATAGTCAAGAATTTAGATGTAATATGGTTGATTTTGTTAAAAAAAATTATTGTAATTGTGATAAGACTGTTGTAGGTTCATGCAATTACATAATTTGATTTTTAATGCAAGGGGTTTTTTTGCCAAGTAGTAGCTATGGTTCTAGTACCCATACAAACAAGAAATTAGGTGCAACATGATTGAATCTATTGCTGACAACCTCTATCTCAATAAGGAAAAAAGATAAAAGTTCTTTTGTTGCATGCAATTATGAGTGATTATATAGGTAGAGTGGAGATTCATGTTATGATAAAATAAATCTCTATACTTTTAGTCATGATTTCATGGATCAAGAGAAGTTTTATGACATGTACAAATTCTTAGGGTTGAATTTTTTTTTTTTTAAAAGGTTAGTTATCAATAATAGAGTTAGCCATTTTAGGCTTAAATTGCTGACTATGTGTACTTGGCTCATGGTTATTATGTGCAAAAATACCCCTTGCATTTTGTTTTGGTTCATGTACATCTTGTTATAGGTGGTGTCTTTTACATATGGCTTTATTACATGAATAAATACTTTTCCTTACACTTATAATCTTAATCAATATTTTATTCAATATAATCATCAATACAACTTATTTCAAGATTTTTTTTGGCCCATTACATCAATTAGATAAGTAACTTATGAAATTAAAATATTTGTCTTATTGACTAAAGAATGTTCATTATTGGTGATGCTCACCAGATAATATTTATAGATGCACCTTTCTTTGATAACAAATGTGAGCATAGTAATGCTATTTTTTTTTATTAGAGCTTGATTGTGCTCACAATTGTATTTGAGAATAAAATAATTAAAGTTCAAAATTATGGAGTAATATCATTTGGGTTTTATTTTTTTAATTCATAAGTTTCAATTTGCAATTTATTATATAAAACATTGCAAAATTTTGTAAATTAAGAATTTGTCTTTTTTTGAATTGTATACAAAGCAACTACTCTAGTTCGGGAGTAATTTTCCAAAAATTATAAAATAATTGATCGATGAATTAGATTAATCAAAAATATAATTTACAATTCTTTAATAGATTATTATATAAGGTGTTCTAAAATAATTATGAACATATGCCTTGTGTAGTTTGTTTCAAAATATAGAAAGGATGCTAAAAAATGGTTGTAGAAATTCAGCCAAATGTTATATAGTTTGTCAATTTCAATAAACATATTGACTTGGAAAATAATTGTAGAGAATGATGATCCCTAGGAATGTCTAGTTTGTGGCTTTAGTTTCATGCTTTTATCTCAATTTTTGCTAAACTTCAAAATACATTTTCAAACTTTTTTCATATACTTGAAAGTATTTCAAAGCATTTAATGATGATATATTATACTAATGAATGGGTGTGTGAGCTTTGAATGTCTATGATATTTAATAGAATTTTTTTATTAATTATAGTTGCTAATAATGAAAATGCCTTAAGAAATAAAAAAACCCCTGCAATGAAGAACTTGTTAACTTGCAACAAAAGGATTCTCAACCCACAATAGAAGTATGATAGTTCAACAATGTTAGAGGAATCAATTAGCTAAATTACATGCATATTTCTAGAATAATATGTAGTTGATGGTTTTAGGATTTGAACATTAATATCAATGTGTCACTCCACCTTTTCAATAAACCTGGAAGAAGTTTTTTCTAACAGGGGATAGAAATTATAATGAAGACCACCCTATTAAGCATGCTTATGTTATAATGGTCTTCTTGATTGTTGTAGAATCCTTATTGGATGCTTACACTTCTACTTCCACCTACTTTTATATATTTTTGTTAAGTTAAAAACTAGTCCTCTTCCTATTTTTATGGAAGAGTTGATAGTTGATCATAGTCGATTTATAGTTTTTGAATAATAGGACTCTCACATACCCTATATATGGGGATACTCTTGTGAGAGACTGCAACTATATTTTTGTAGTAAACTAAATTGAATATCAAATTGGTTATATTATGTTCTAAGTTTTGTGTATGTTGGATTACAATAAAGAAGAATATTTCTATTGCACGATTTCTTGAGTTAGTAATTTAAAGGAGATACTGTGGAATGTAGCAACTCGAGCAAGGGCCACTTGAGCTATTGCATCATCCATGCTAGCTTAGATGGTTAGTTATATTTTGAATTATAGTTTCCAATTTACATTATGTTGTGTTATTGTTTAATTTCTGAATTGAAGTCTCTCATTTACATTATGTTCAATGTTATTGATTAATTAGTTAAATTAGCTTATGTTGTATCATAGAGAGTCACTTGTTATAGTCCATGAATGATAAATACCTGTAGCAGTTACAGTAACTAGCATTTGCTTACCCTATTCTTTAATTAGGAGTTAACTAATTTTAATTAAGAAGCTTTTAGATGAGTTTAATTTTGTTCAATCCTTGTACTCAATTAATTAAGGAATTTTAGGATTCTCAACTGCATATATAGTGCATGTATAATGGGTTTAATAGTAGAAAATGAATTAAAAGCATAATTGAAGCAATTAGGGTTAGAAATCTCAAACATCTGCATAGAAAAATTGATAAAAACCCACTAACTAATGAAATTGAGTGCTCCTACTTTAGAAAATGACCAACAAAATGAGAATTAATATTCAAATTCAAAATCAAAATAGTACAAACCTAACATTCCATTGTGAATTGTGTTGATTTGATGTTAGATTGCTCAAACCTTAGAACCCATTGTTGCAAAAGCTTGAATTGACCTAAAAGATGCTCAAAATGCTAAAAAATGATTAAATTAAATGGTCAAAATGACATGAATTGATTGCAATGCTTCTAGGTGGTTTGAAATGGAGGGAGATAGCTTATTTTATAGATTTTCAAAAATAAAATCAAGGGTGGAGATCGAATCTTGAAGCTCAAGGGTTAGGATTAATTGAGAGGTTTAGTTAACTCAAAATATCTCCTTAATTTTAGGGAATTGGTTGAGATATTTTTGAAAAAGAATTTTCCTTAGAATATGCTTTTGAGAGGGAAAATTTAATGATAATTAAAAGTGGAGGGAAGAAAATTAGATAATTAAATAATTAAAAATTATTTATTTATGTGAGATAGAAGAAAAATATTTAATTAGGGAAGATAAAGGAATATTAGAAAAAAGTGATGAATTAATTAAATAATTAAAAATTATTTAATTAACAAAGGAAATGGTGTGATTTTGAGGGAAATGATGAAAAATGATGAAAATAATGAAAATGATGAGAAAGTGATGAAAATGCATGATTAGTGATGAAAGTGAGGAAAATGATGAGAAATGAGGAATTAGTGATGAAAATGGTGAGAATGATGAAGAACTGATGTGTGATATGTTCAGGCATTTTTAGATGTCTACATTTTGCCCCTCTTTGAGACATTTTACTCATTACGTTGTTTCAAAGACAATCACTACTTTGGAAAATAAAAATGATGCCCCACTATGTCATAGCAGAGGAAAGAAGGATGGTAGGATGCTAGGCTACCCCCTCAAGAGGTTAACTAGAAAAAAAAAAAATAGGTCAAACTCATGGCGGGATGATGGGATTAGTTTTGCAAAGAATAAAACAAAAAAGAAAGTCCTAAGAAGGTCAAATACTTATCAAGATGGATAGCCAAGGATGAAAAGTATGTTAGCAGGGTGAAACCCTAAGGTTTGGGGATCACATATATGCATTTGGGTTCATTTCATCCTCATTTGCACACTTTGATTAGAGAGAATTTGAGCTTTGAGCACATTTTCCCTTCACATCCTTTCACGAGACCTGATCACTATGGCACCTATTGTTTGAACACCACATCATGTAGAGGTGGTTCATCAATTATAGTAGCTAGCCAAAGCAAGCGCCCCAATATGTAACTAACCTTTTCTTCTTTGCATGTAGTTTTAGGTAGCTAAATTTAGGGTTAAAATTAGCCAAATAAATGCATCATTTTGTAAGTAATGCTTATGTAACCCAATACCACACTTTTGAATACCAACATGACACTTTTGTCAAAAGTGATGCCATTTTAATTGTGTCAAGTTTGGAAAATTTTGCAATGTGTTTGACTATTATCATGCAATGTGTTTATAAAAACTCCCACATCTATTTTAGTGAAGTGATGCTTTTGGAAAAATGCTCAATTTTGACTATCATCAAGAGATGCTTAATTGCTAAAAAATACCACTTTTGTTTTAGGGTTAATCTGACTTAGAATTTTTTGAATTTTTTTGATAAATTGATGTTGTGTGTTATGATTGCAGGTTTTTCTAGACCCTATTCTCTCATTAGTTGAGTGATGGCAATCAAAGACCTCATCATTCCATCTACCCACCAGAGATGCCACCGTTACTTTGGAGTACATGTGGCTCATCTTGAGAGTTCCTATTTATGGAGAGAGGGTTATCTACAATGTGGATCATGGTGAGGAATCCCTAGAAATAGTCTTGGGACATGATGAGCTAGAGGTGGATGATGGCCAAATTGATTTGCGCCAATATATCAGCCTTGTGAGTGATACCATCATCATCGTGGATAGACTTATTTTTGGATAGCTTATGTTGGATAGGAGGTCCAAGGGGTTAGTGTTGGATGGGGTCTAGTCCTTTAGAGGATCATGGAGGATGTATGTGTCTTTTCTTGGGGTTCATGCATTCTTTCCCATCTTTACCATTTTATGCATTAGGTTATTTACAGATTTGCTATTAGCTTGTCAACCAAAGTCACATTACTGCATGTTTGGGCCTGGGAGCATGTGATCATGCTTAGACCTATTAGAGAAGAAAATTGATAGGCAATGTATCCAATGGCATATCACTATGAGACAATGTTGACACAATGGAGCATGGGTGACCTAGACCATTAGAGATTCCAAATAGATGATATAGCCAAGTTTAGGTGGCGTCCATGGTTATGGATTGAGGCATGGGATGATGATGAACAATATTTTCCCTATTATCATCAGATGAGATGGCTCATTGGTAGGACCTACCATATTCTAGAGAGATACCTCCCTGACAGGGTTCATTAGTAGCTCAAAGAGAAGTAGGTTGTGCCTACAAATGATTATCATGCTATTGTTACCTATTTTTCACTATGAGCTCAAATAGGTAGAGCTTAATTGAATTCATCATTGATAGGTACAAAAATTTTCAAGTTTTGCTACTAAAGTATTCATTGTTCATCATAAAGATTAGATTACATCTGAATTGCAATTTTATTGTGCAAGTATTTGAAACAAAAAATTGGAAATTTGCATGATAATGCTTTTTATTCATTTTGTGAAAACACTGAAATCTCGCACAAGCCGCAAGAGTAGCCAATTTGATTTTTTTAATCAAATAGTGAATACAAAATGGGATGAACTTCTACACTACTGAAGGTAATGTAAACATAAAGGAGGGGAGCAATTCATTATTGCCTGTGATGATGAACCGTTTTGCTCATTATCTTCAGTTTTTGTGTCTCCAAGTTGCAGCAGTCTCAATTCCACGCTCCATGAACCTACAAGATTGTGAAAGAGTGATGTTAGACATTCACTCTAAGCAATGATAAATTACATTCTAATTCATGCCTACACTACCAACATGAATGTAACAGATATCTAGTCAAGCATTCACCAGATGATTGAATTATAAAGGTTGACAATCAAGGAATTCAATGACCCAATGGAAGCTTTCAACTTTGATTATTTTTACTAACATGTTTGTTTAAGTGTGCAGGTACAGGTATAGTCAGATCATTTCAACCAATAGATATTGTTATGAGTGGTGAAAATGTGGCTCCCATAAGGGTTGAGCCCAGCTCATAAGCAATGACATAAACAACATAAAGTGACCATAGTGATATTGTTGCTACAAAGATGATAAAAGTGGAAAAAGAAATCACATATTCAAGAAAGCCATGTTTGCCATGTTTGCATATATGTTCTTATGCTGCCACTATTTTTACATCATGTCTTCATATCATTTTTTGATTCTGTCATCATCATTTCTGCTGTAGGGAATCAAATGGATTTATACAATGATGCTACAGTTCATCTCATGAATAGTTCAAGCAACAGATTTAAATACAAGTATAGTCCATCATTATATGAGATAGCAGTTCATCTCATGAATAGTTCAAGCAAATGTAAAGAGGGACATTCATGCTTTGTATTGATACAACATCAATATTCATAGTCAACAACAATGACAAAAAACCATAAACAATATTTAATGCAGCAGTACTTGAGGTGCTAATATATCTTCATCATGTTGCTACAAAAATAGAAATGTTAAACAACCAAACAGCTATGGAGATACAGTGACCATAAACATCGAAAGAGAAGTCACGTTATGCATTCATTTAATAAATGTTGAAGAAAATTGTATAGTCTTCAGCGGCATAAAAGGAAAGAGATATTCCTTCTTCATCATTCTCAAGGAGTTTCAAGACAGTGGAAGCAGCTGAAATTTTTTGGAACATGTACAACACGACAATGATAATGAACAATTACTAGAACAAGCAAAGGTTCAACAATCATGTCATAGTAAAGGGATTTATGCATTTCAATATTCAAATATTAATGCATTAACAGTAAACATATGTGCAATAATCAATTGATGTAAGCAATTTAGTATTAAAGACATGGCTAGTGTGGAAAGTTTACAAAATCTATTAAGACCGGTATGGCTTTCAAGACTACAATATTTACTGGGTGCATACATGTTGGTAGAGAATCTCATTTTCGTCTTGGTATTGTGGAGGTTTCCAATTTAGATATAAGAGTGTGCAGACAAAAATCCTCCATTATCTAAGTGTGGACACATAGACAAGTCTCCATTATCTAAATCCTTTGAAATTCATTGGAAGTATGACAAAATGGGTTCGAGACAAGTAGAGAGTTCAACCATGCACTTCAAGAACAAAAAATCTGAAGAAGCATAATATATAGTAGCCATGGCCTATAAAGAAGGTGAAGCCTACGGCCTATAGAAATAGCTAAATGTATCATGAAATGAACAACATTTTATCTTATTGCACTTACAGAAGAAAACAATGAACACATACCCATAAATCTCCAATCATGGTCGAGATCATTATAGTTGTTTGTGCATGGACTTATAAAACTCACATACTTTTTACAAAGATTTAAGAAGGGTCACAACAAAAGAAGTGTGGAATATTAATTTTTCAGAAAACCCTACACCCATGACGGCCAAACAATAAGAGCACCAACAAAAAATGAAGCACAACAAAAGAGACATCACATATAATGAAGAATGCATGGCCACGGCCTTTAAGACCAACATTATTCAAAGAAGAATGATGAAAGCCATGTTTTTTGCCTCAGTCAATAACAATGATAGCGGAGTAGAGAAACAAAGTTTTTTTTACTTCACAACAATGGCCGAATAATGGATGTTGAAGAACTCACCTGTAATGTGAAAATGTAGAGTTTGTTTTTAGATTTCCTAACAACATTTTTTGCCACGAAAATCTCCAGATTCACCAGAATATCAAGCTTGAACCAAGCTCATACATGGCGGCCTCAGATAAGAGGGAAAATCAGCAATAAACAAAAGACATTAGAAATAATGATAAGTCGTGGCTATAAAGCCTGAAGATGACTTCAAAAAGCAAGAGAAGTATTCAAATTTATCTTAGGAAAAGCTTACCACACGTTTCCCTGTGGAAATCTCTCAGAAATTGACAGGAGAGAGACAAAAAAATCAAGCTCAAACCCTTCATGGCAGTAGCAACAGAGTATGTTCAATAATGAAGCAAAAGTAAAGAATAAGGGATTCTAGGGTTTGAAGTTTCTTTTTACTCGTGCCCTAATCACTTTTTTTTTTGAGATTTTTTTTTACTTATCTTTTAAAATGAGATTATTGCAATAATACCACTACCGTGGTCTTGACCTTTAAAATCAAAAACCTAATGATGTTGAGGGCTCATGACTCTTTAAAGCTGATTTCAAAGTTATTTTTTGAATTTAGAATATTTTGCTTATGCATGGATTTGGGAAATTATAAATATCAATTAAATATTAAAGCTAATTATATGATTACTTTAATATTTAACATTTAATAAAAGGTGGATTAAAAAAATATTAAATATTAAAATAATCGTTAAATGGTTATTTTTAATATTTAATTAAAAGATTGCCTTTTCAAACAAATCCATGCAAGATTCTAAGTAGAGCTTCAAGATTCAATTATTCAGATCATGCAAATTATGGAGTTTATTAGCACTCTGCTCCAATTTTACATCAATTTATGAAATATCTTGATCATGCACACAAAGAGGTGGAGTTTTCTAGATATTGAGATCAGTTTGCTTCAGTTTTGGGCCGTTTTTATGAGGGTTTTCTCTTTTGCTCGTGAGAGCAAATTGTGGAGATATTTTTGACTTTAGATCTCTTTTAGTGCTATTTTCATGCACTTTGGAGCCAGTTTGGGTTGCAGTTCAGTTGTACACATTGTGATTGTGAGTTTGAGCCTGAGTTCACTCATTTTTGCATGAGTTTGAGTCTTCTTTTTAGGGATTTTTATTTCTGCTCAAATTTTGCCTTGAATTATCATCTGCACATTGAGTTTGACTTCGGTTTTTTATCTTCATGCCTTTGAGAGGCTTATTGTATAAATTGGAAAAAGTTTATCTTTTTCCTCTAGTTCTTGTTGTTTAGCCTTTGCATTCTACAAAGTGAATTTTCATGTAACTCAGCATTTTAGATTGAATACAGTTTTATAGCTTTACAGGTTATCGTTTTTGCAAAGGTGTTCATGATATTAATTGAAATAGATTTCACCTTTCCAATTTCAGGTGTTTTGCATGGTTTAAATAATTTAATGCAAATTTCATGAGTTTCATTTTTGAAACCTTCAAATTTTTGTCTTGTTTATGCATGCATATATACAATTGCAGTTCATCACAGGTCGTTAATTGTGCCCAAAAGTTGGTCTCTTTTTCCTCTAATTTGTGAAAACTCAGTTTTCCTTAATGGGGAAAGAATACATACAACCTTTTAATGAATTATTAATGTGTTCAAAGTGCTCAAATTGGATTGTGTTAACAAATTTTCCTGGGGTTATAAGTTGTGAATCATTTTGCAAGTTTACCATCATTTAGGTGCATCACCGAGGTTTTAATTTTAGTTCATGCATTCAGTTTAGTCCTTCTTACCCTTTTCTCAAAGAAAATAATTCAAGTATCTAATTGATCATCATATAGGAACCAGCCTAGAATCTGGAGGTCTATCTTCGCCATAGGGATACCCACAGCCTGAAGATAGTTCCCATGTTTCAACAGATTGCTGAATTTAGTCATTCAAGCATTCGGGTGCAATCTGTTTGATAACAGCTATATTTTCTTGGACTAGTCATGAGATAGTGGATTGTCGGCCTATTCCCTCTCCTCAAACTTTGATCACAAAGTTTGATTAGCTTAGTCATGTTTAGTGGATATGGGTTGATGGGCAGGCCGATCTAGGTATCACCCCTGATTACAATACATGGTGGGTCCCCAAGAGACCACTTATATTCATAGATCAAGATGGGGGTTCCATAGGAGGCTAATGGTAGAGGGAGGTAGAGATTGGGAGAGCCCATTGTTAGAGGTAGAGGGATACATCAAAGGTGCTCATTGCATAAGACAAAGACCATGAATCAAGATAGGTACTGGTTGTGTCTATGATAGTGCCTACAAGAGGTCATGGTGTAGGTCTAGATGGAGGACCTGATGATTAGAGATTAAGTGTCACTCTGCAAGAGCGTGACCAAGCCAGGAGAGAGACAAATACCACTACGAGTAGGATGGTATCATAGTGTAGCTCACCTAGTGTACCACTAAGAGGGACACAGATAATGCAGAGGAACCAACTAGAGGCCCAAGTTGCACAAATTATAATCGAACCCCAGGATCAGGAGAGAGTTCATTAGAAAAAAGTGTCAGTTAGCATAGATTATGGTAGGTCAAGGGTAGGTCACCCCTTTATCATAACATATACAGGCAATATACAGGCAATTAGGTCTCTTCAAAGTGAGGTGACAGATTATAGGACCTTATATGATATATTTGTACCTACGCATAAATGAAAAACCTAGATTTTCCTAGAGGAGTGCAATTGGACCTAGTGGTTTAGATGGAGGGTCAGTGGGTAGGCCTTCTCAGGGTCATTCATATGGATAGGTACAATAGCCATAGGACTCACAGAGCAAGGCCACCAACAATGAAAAATAGATCCTCCTCCTCCTCAACCTCCTCTTGATCGAGAGGAGAGGGGAAGTTCTATGTAGTTATATTCAACATTTGATTAATGTATTTTGTAGATAGATTATTTAATGTATATACATTCATCAGATATGGATAGCCTCATGTATATATATTTTTGATGTATATATTCTATCACATATTCGACAAGATGATGTTATGTATCATGACACATTTTTTATTATGATATTTATGAGATGCTCAATCCTTTTTTCTGTGGCTATGAGATGTGTATGATTTTTATCATGCCATTCATGTATGTCTATGATATGAATGAATATGATATTATGATGTAATTATATTTATTTATGATAGGATGATACCTGTTTATGAGATAATGATGCAAGATGTATGATTTGTTGACATAAAATGTATGGATATGATTCTTTTTGTATTTTTCAATAGTTTGATGCTATGCATGATTATGGATGTATGATTGAGATGATATATGATATGATGTATGATTGATGAATACATGGCTAATGATTTTGTGGATGCAGGATGTATGTGGTACTAATGATGTTATGGATGCAAGGTATGAGATTGATATTTTTTTGTATTTCATGATACTTAGATAGAAATGTTAGTACGATGAATGGATGGATAGGTAGAATAGATTAGATGATAGAAGAATAAATAATTTTAATCTGATTTGTTGAAAATCCATTTATTATAATCATGGATATAGATGATGATTAGTGATGTTGAAAAATTGGTGAGTATACTTTTGTTTGTGGGTATACTAAGTAATTTCATCATAACAATATTTATTAATATAGAAAATAGAAATGATGCACCAAGGTATGAAGAATTAGGGCGACTTTGTATCTATTGCATGGAATTTGACATTGCAAACAAGATGAGTATTCTTTCTCATACAAGACATACAAAAAATTTATTATGAGTGTGTGAAATATAATTTTGGAGCATATTAGACCAACGAATAGAGAGGTGTAGAGAACCTAACATGCAAGCGTTATTTTATGTTTCTTGAAACGACTTCCGCACACACAAGGAAAGTATTCGCCATGGTCATATTACAACAATATCCAACAAACCTGGAATACAAAAGAAGTGATAGTGCCTCATTCTTTTCTCTCTAATCATTTTTCTTAGACATCCTCAAGAGATCATCAAAATAGGACAATAAGAAATCAAAAGAAAAGACCAACATAGACAAACAAAGTTGTCATATCACTTGCCAAATATTTTTGTTTGGTCATAGATGTTGTCCAGTGATGAAGCCTATTGTAGGGACAATATATCCATTAAGGCATATGCTTGGATGTTGATGTTGATGATGATGATAGGAAATTGATATGTAGGTGTTTTTTGTCTGATAATGTTCAAGTCTTCATGATTTTTGCATGAACACTCTAGATTTTGATAGTTGCTATGTTTGTTTTTTATTACTTTTTCAACAGTGAAGGTGACAATAATTTTATTATGAATGGACAATTTATTATGGATGGGCAGTTATGGTGATGGTTTATTTTTAGAAATTTTTGAATGTTTTTGTGCTTTTTGAATATCATTTGAGGTTGTTTTTGGGATTTTTGAAATTTTTTGCATTTTTTTTGGATTTTTTTGAAATATTTGATTTTTTTTGGATTTTTGAGATATTGGATGTTTTTTAGATTTTTTGAGATATTTGGATGTTTTTTGTATTTTTGGGATATTTTGATGTTTTTGGATTTTCAAGATATTTGAATGCTTTTTGTATTTTTAGGATATTTTGATGTTTTTAGATTTTCAAGAATATGCGAGACTTGAAAGTGGAACAAGAATTTAATCTAACTACTAGATTTAGGAGTATGCCCCCAGTTAAGCACAAGATTATATTATTATGGATAGATGCAATGATGCAAATGAAGGATAATGATGGTGCAGAAAGGGTTAGACACTTAACAAGTGATCAAGCCATGGTTGAATGCATACTTTATTGTAAAGTGGATGGATAGATAGACGAAAATGAAGTTTTGATACGTCGTGGATAGGATGGACGGATGGAAAAGATAATTTTGATAGATGATGGGTGGATCCTATTCATACATGGTGTCTATTTACCAAGTTTTCACCATGCTACCTGTCATAGAAGCACCACCAAAGTGGTTTTCACTTAAAGGACAATTTATTTCTCTTAAATTTTTTTGTTCTTTTTACTTTTTTTTTTTTTTTGGGAATATTTCAATAGGTTGGGTGTAGAACTTCTTGAGATGGTTGTTTTTGATGGGTTATGCTAGAGGTTTTCCTTCAAGGGTATCCAATTGATGTGCCCCCAATCCATAGCTTGTAGTGATTACAAATGGTCCCAACTAATTTGGTTCAAACTTTCCTTTACCCTCTTGGTTTAGTTGGTTCTTTGATTTTATTTTAGTACTAGGCTACCCACTTGGAAGCTCTTGTTCTTGATTTTCTTGTTGTAACTATGTCAAATACTGTTTTGATATGCTTGGAGGTGGTTGAGTGTGCTCAAAATTCTTTCATATAACAATTCAAGCTCTTCTAATTTAGATACCCAATACTCTTCATTGGTGACAATATTATGTAGAGATACCCTCAAGGAAAGAATTTTGACCTCAATGGGCAAGATGGCTTCAGTATCATAGACTAGAGAGAATGGGGTAGTATTATTGGGTGTTTAGATGCTTGTTCAATAAGCCCAAAAGGTCTAGTTTAGTTGAAGGTGCCAGCCACTACCAACATCATTAACTATCTTTTTGAGTATTTTGAGAATGGTTTTATTAGATGCTTTTGCTTGACTATTTCCCTTGGGGTATTAAGGGGTGGAAAAGTGATGTTGGATATGGAACTTAGTATACGGATCTCGAACATCTTGGTTCTTAAAAGGTGTTCCATTAGTAGTGATTATGATTTGGGGTATACCTTACCAACAAATCAAATAGTTTAGAATAAACTTAGCTATTTGTTTTCTTGTGATGTAGGTTAGGGATATGGCTTCTATCCACTTCATGAAATACTCAGTGGCAGTGATAATGAATTTATGACCATTGGATGAGATGGGTGATATCTTTCCTATGGGGTTGAGTCCCCATTGTGAAAAGGTCCATGGTGTAGTGATTAGATGTAATTCTTGTGTTGGGGCATGAATAAGATCACTATGTTGCTGACATCAAAGAAATTTCTTGGTGAGCTAATTAGCTTCATGTTCCATCATAGGCCAGTAGTATCTAGTCCTTAGTAACTTCTTGACTAGGTTAGGTCCACTAGAATGTGACCCACAAATACCTTCATGTAATTTTTGCAAGGTATTTGTTGCCTCTTTAGGGTTAATACATATAAGTAATGTTCCATCGAGACTTCGTTAGTATAAAGTATCCCTGAGGATAGTAAAACAGGAGGATCATTAGATAATTTTTTTCATTTGGGTGCTATTGAGGTTAAGGGGTGTGATTCCATGTTGGAGATAGGCATAAATGTCTTGATACCAAGGTGAATTGAG
Source organism: Sequoia sempervirens (assembly GCA_007258455.2). NCBI lineage: Eukaryota > Viridiplantae > Streptophyta > Pinopsida > Cupressales > Cupressaceae > Sequoia > Sequoia sempervirens. The sequence goes on from VDFB02000009.1 coordinate 13,944,001, forward strand.
CCAAATAATTTCACACGAGTTCATATTTTGAGACATCAAATATGGGTATAAGCAATTGTTCCACAAGAAATTCATAGTTATGACTATTTTGCGATATTTTGAAAAGAGACCCAATTGTAGCCATGGTATCAACAACTTTGTTGTTGATCCTTGGTATTTGTTCAAACATGATGACTATAAAATACTATTTGAAGCTGGCCACCATCATTTTATAAGAAAGCAATTTTTCATCCTTAGTTTGGTACTCATCATTGACTTGTTTGATTAGCAACTGTGAGTCACCATAGACTTGTAGTTCCTTGATTTTCCATTGAATTGCCATTCTTAATCCTATAATCAATGTTTCATACTCTACTATGTTATTAGTAAAAGGAAAGGCTATCTGGTATAATTTAGGTATACAATCTCCTTATGGGGTAACAAAGAGAATGTCAAATCCTAATCCTACTGGGTGTGAGGTTAGTCAAAGTATAATTTCCATCAATTTTTTTGAGTTGTCAAAAATTCTAATATCAAAGGATATTGATCATTAATAGGTGCCTCGGCCAACTAGTCCACTATCACCTATCCTTTTATTTCTTTTATTTCAACGTACTCTATGTCGAATTTGTTAAGGACCATGACCACTTCACCATTTGACTAGTTAGGGTTGCCTTTGATAAAAGATATTTTAGCTAGTCTACTTTGGAGATGAGCTTGATTTATTGGTTAAGCATGTAACATCTGAAATTTTTTGATGCAAAGACAATGGTTAAACAAGCCTGCTCAATTGGTGTGTAGTTTAGTTCATATCCTAACAATGTGCGATTAATGTAATATAATTCTCTTTCATTTCTTGACTCATCATGTTGTGCTATTAGAGTGCCTAGAGTTGTTGATGTACTTGATATATAAAGGATCATTGGTTTATCTAGTATAGGATGCATCAAGATAGGAGGGGATGCAAAATAATCCTTTATTTTTTGGAAAGCTTGTTGAAACTTCTCATCCCATTTATAGGCAACATATTTATGGAGCATATGTGTAAAAGGATGGCATTTGTCAGCTAGCTGAGATATGAACCTTCAGATGGATTGAAGTTTTCCTTGAATACTATGAAGTTGTTTTAAGGTCTTTGGAAGAGGCATTTCCATGATTGATTTAACCTTAGTATGATCCACTTCTATGCCACTTCAGAATATAAAGTATCCTAGTAGTTTCCCTAACGTGACTCTGAAAACACATAATTTCTTTAGATTGAGGCATACTCTATACTGTTCCAATCTATCAAATATGTGTGCTAAGAAATTCAAGTGACCTTGCCTTGTTCTAGATTTTTTTATGAGATCATCTATATAATCCTCCATGATATCATGAAAGATAGTGATCATTGCTAGATCTGATAGATAGCTCCAACATTTTAAGCCCAAATGGCATGGCATTCCAATAGTAAGTTCCACATGGGAAAGTGAAAGTTGTCTTATGTTGGTCTTCTTGAACTATTTTAATTTGATTGCACCTTGAAAAACCATTCACGAGGGAGAGTATTTTGTGGCCTATTGTTAGATCAACTATGATGTCTATGTTTGGTAAGGGAAAATCATCTTTCAGATAAGCCTCATTGAGATCCTTGAAATCAATGCATATCCTTATACCCCTAGTAGGATTTGAAACTGGTACTAGATTCAATACCCATTCAGGATAATCAATCAGTTTGATGAAGCCAACATCTAGGAGTTTTTGTAATTCCACCTTGACCAAAAGTGTTATTTATGGATACATTTTCAAAGCTTTTGCTTTATAGGTTTTGTTCCTAAAACATTGTCAAATGATGTACTACCAAGGATGTGTCTATTCCAGGCATGTTAGCATAAGACCAAGTGAATTTGATCATATGAGCTTTAGAGAAGAATCTAAAATTCTTCTTCTCTTTAGGATCCAAGGAATTTTCATAGTAAGTGATCTTAGGTTAATCAATTGTTCCCACATTTATTTTCTTTAAGTCTTCTACTAGTAGTGCCAATATTTCTTGATGTTGATAAATAATTGGGAGATTGAATCCTTCATTTTCAGGTGCATCAAATAGGTTTTCATCCTTAGATATGTCTTTTGTTTTTACTTTTTCACAATCTGAAAGTGCCACATCATGGTTTTCGCTAGGTGATCTCTTTTTTATTTTTAAATTTTTCTTTTTGTGACTAAAGGACCCAATATTTCCCCAAATTATTCTCCTTCACTAAGCTCTATATCAAATCTTTCCTTATGATCTCTAGGTGGAATATTGTCTCGTAGTTCCGAAAACTCAACAATAGCTTTGTTATTTTGAAATATATCTAAAACTGGTGCTTGTTGTTGGACCCAATCAATTAATTGTAAATAGACAAGTTGGAGTTCATGTCTTTCGGATGGTTGTCCAAATGAAAGGGTTGTGATGGTATTAATGAAATAATTCTTGAATAAATCAGTGATGTACATGAAGGATTCTTCAATGGAATCATCACCATTAAAAGTCTTAACCATAGGAGAGGATGAACCTTCCTCACAAGACACATTTCTAATGTTTGGAGTAACATTGTCCAATGAACTGCACCCTAATCCTTGATATTTTCATCATTTTTTAAGATAATAATCTCCCTTATACCTTTCTCATGTAATCCCAAGCCAACTTGTCCTATGAATCCCATGTTTTTGATAAGCCGAAAACCTTTGTTATTGTGATAAAAAGAGATAGGTTGTGGCTCTTCTTCTTCTTCCTTGTATAACCAAGTAGATACATTAGGTCTTCTTCTATGAATTCCTTGTTCAACTATCCCCATTTAGAGAAAATCGTAGGTTTGAAATTGATTGTTGTATTAGCCTTATCAATTTCTTGTGGGTTTCCATATGTTCTTAGAGATAGCGAAAGTTTTCCAATGTAGAAGGATTGTTTGAGATGATAATCCCCGTAACCGTTGTCTAGTACTTGGACCTTGAGCTTGGGTTTAGGTGAGTTTTATGTAGATGATAAGGCTAAGGATGATGGATTGACATAGAAAAATGAGTGTGTAGAGATGTCATTGCTAGGAACTTGGAAGATCTTTTGATATCCCTTCTAAGTTATTACAATAGTGGAAAGGTTTTGGGTCACCCTAAATGGTAATTTTGGTCTCGTTGTATGGAAACTTTAGGTATTAGTGATAGGTAGAAGGAATAGCTTACATAGAATATATCCAAGGACATCCTAAGAGGAGGTTGTACTGCAACTCAAGGTCCAATACTTGACAAGTTGTTTCCGCTATTATTGGTCCCACTTGAACGTGAAATTTGATGGTACCTTCTGATCCTTGCTCATTATCATCATATTCCCTGTTGGTTATGATTTTCTCCTTTTCAGTAACATCATCAAAATATCCTAGCTATTTTACAAGTTTTAAGGACAAATGTTTAATCTCGCACCATCGTTTATCAATACTCTCTTGATTTTATGCAATGCATACTTCTAGATATAAGTCTTGATCATGGTATGTATGGATAGGAATATCTCTTTCAGTGAATACAAGATGGTGGGTAGAGGAAATGTTTCCTACCATGGCTTGAAATTGTTCAGTGTTAATGTCAGTAGGGATTTATCCAAAACTTCCTTGTGAGTTGGGGATATCTTGAGAAGTTCCAAGATGGAAATTTATGCTAGAGTCTTTTTTAGATGGTCAATAAGGTTATAATCAGCTTATGGTGGCTTAGAGAAAGCTTTGGATTGTGTAGGGGCTCCTTGTATAGTAATTTTTCCTCTTCGTGTGGTAACACCACACTTAAGATTTTTACCCAATATGGTTACTATTTTAATGTGATGGTTAGATTCATGAGTGCTGCTCACTACATTGTCATATGAGAATGTGACTTTATTGTAATCTTGTCCTTTACCTTGGTATTTTCCCTTGCCATGGTTGGGGATTGGATCCTTATATATTCCCAACTCATTATTGCTAGATGCTCTAGGATGGTGTTTGTTGTCAACCTCTCCTTTATCAAGTCTTGTATGATTTTTTTGAGTTCCATGGAATTTGAGGTTTTGTGTCCTTTAGTTATATGGTACTCATAATGGTTGTCTTCATTATACCAAGAAGGCTTGAATTGAGGTTCTTCATAGTTCCAAATTTTTGGTAGTTTGATAAGGTTGGTTTTGTGACCTTTTCCACACATCACCCCATTTAAGATGGGGACCCCTAATTTTTGCTCCATTTTGGTCTTTTGGCTTTTGTTTTTGTCTCTCTCTCTTTCTGTCTCTTTTCTATTGTCTTCCCTTCTGGGGACGTGCCTGCCATTGGGTTTAAACATGAAATTGGCCAAGTCTGAAAATTAGGGTTTTGAACTTTTCAGCCAATTTGAAGTCAAACGAGGTGAATAAATTGAGATTTGAGATTAACATTGATGTTAGTATGCTTCCAGTAGGTTCCCACTGAACTTTCATCAGATTCCAACGACTTACTATTTTTAGTAAGTGTGAAATTCTAGGAATTCTCTCAGCGTTTTTGAAGTTCCGATCACTACACTGCATCCAAAATGTGTCGAGCTACTTGTCTGCAAATTTTGAGCTAAAACAAACAACTTACTATTTTTAGCAGCTCAGCTTCCGGAGCCAATTTCAGGGCCTATATGCGGAGTTTTTCAATGCATGTTTAGAGATTCCTTCTGGGTTATCAGAGACCTTCATGATGGTGTGACATGCAAAGCGAGATAATGACTTTCAGAGTTCAGTCTTTCGAGGCTATTTTTAGGGTTTGCATATTGGGGTTTTCTTTGCATGTCAACATATTTTTTATGGGTTTTTCAAGAGCTTCACAGTGATGTGACATGCAAGCGGAGATGGTCACTCATTTAGGAACTTACTATTTTTAGTAGATGCATCCCTATAGCCGCCTCCCAGCACTTTAGAATCACAAACTAATCGCAATGCAATAGAAACGAGAACAAACAGAGATCATCTGATATGCATGCAGGACAAATTAGGGTTTCTAGCTTTGGGGCCCGGAAAGAGGGGTAAAAAGTCAAAATTTTCAAAAACCGGTGTAAACCACTGCGATCAGTATCTTTCAGGGTGTCCGCTGGTAAAATTTGAAGGCAAACAGAGCACTTACTATTTATAGTAATTCATTCAGAAACAGGCTAAAAATAGCAAATCAACAGCATGCACCAGTGTCAACTGGCAGGTCACGTGGTGAGGAGCACGTCATTCAAATTTCAAGTCAATTGGAGTTGTGGAAGTCTCAAAATCAAGCAGTTGTTATTTATAGTAAGCCACCTCTAGAAATGTGCTATAAATAACAGGTCAATGCAAGGCGTCAGCATGAACAAGTCAAGCAGGTGATGAGGACCCCATGGCACGAATTTCAAAATTAATAGAGTTGTAGAGGATGGAAAATCAGACACTTACTATTTTTAGCAGACTGGAATGGAGGAATTAGGGTTTCCTAAATTCAAGGGAAAAACATGACAGTCATACAAATGCAACATCTAGCCACGATCACCTCACTCCAAGCAAACAACACTTGAAAAAAAATCTGAGCAATTTCTATTTTTAGTAAGTTTCTAAAAATAGAAAATGTAGGTAGGCACCAGGCCCCGACAGCAAGATCACACCCCGAGGTTGAAACAAGCCGAAATCAGGCCTTTCAAGGGTCAAAAGTTAGTTGAACGCACAAAATGTGGAGAACTTTCTAAAATAGAAAGTCAGGGCAAATTAGGATTAGCAGGAGAAAATCACCCTAAATCTGGCAAAAGAGCATGAAATTCACTAAAATTGATAAATTTTCAAGTCCAGCTAGTGAAAAACGCTATTAAAGCTGAAGGTTGGTGGGAATTCTCTAAGCACTTGAAATTTGAAGTTCACGGGCCAAATGCACCTTGAGAAGCTAAAGATGGATGAAAATGCTACTAAGGCATTGAAAATGGAAGTTCACAAGATGATATGCGCCCAAACTTGAGGAGGGGCCTTGAAAATTTTCCAGGAATCACAAATTGAAACCTCAGGGGTAGAAATGTGCCCAAGGTTAGAGAAAGAGCTTGAAAAATACTAAGTACTTCAAATTTGAAGGAGGACCTATAAAATGCGCCCTTGGAAGGATAAGCCATGAAAATTTGTCTAAGTCACTTAAATTGAAAGTAGGCATACCCAAATGCACCTTTGAGGTTGAAAATTGATGAAAAAGTTTCTAACTCCTCAAAATTTGAAGCTCCAGAGGTCATATGTACCCAAGAACAAGTTGGAGGGTGAAGATTTGTCTAAGGCATCAAAACTTGAAGTCCACCCTCTCATATGCGCCCTGACTCACTTAACTGGTGATAAAAAAATTCTAAGCATTGAAAATTTGAAGCACACTACCTCAAATGCGCCTTAAGGAGAGAAGAGGAGACTTGAAATTTTTCTAAGTATGTGAAATTTGGAGTACACCCCTCCATATGCACCTTCAAGAGGAGAATGGGTGATGAAAATTCACTAAGGCACAAAAACTTGAAGCTTGGACCCTCTAAAGCGCCCAAGGTAAAGGAGAGTGGATACAAAAAATTTCTAAGTATCGAAAGCTGAAAGTAGGCCTAGCTTAGTGCACCCAAAGTTGAAGAGACTAGAAAATTTTCTAAGTCTTTGAAAGTGGAAGTGGGCCTTATAAAATATGCCTTAACTTGGAGAGATGCTTAGAAATTTTCTAAGTGTTGAAAAATTTGAGGTAGCTACCCCTAGATGCGCCCATCAAGGTGAGAGGACTTGAAGATATTTCTAAGTGTCATAAATTGGAAGGAGGACTTATCAAATGTGCCTTGACTGGTAGGAAAGCATGGAAAATTCTCTAAGGCAAGCAAACTAAAGGTTCACTACTCTATGTGCGCCCTGGCTCTGAGGTGACTCCAACAGGGCTTCTAAGTGACTAAAAATGAAAGTGCAACCTCCTAAGTGTGCCCAAGGTAATGTGCAGTAGTTGAGAAATTTTCTGAGTGTTGTAAAATGGAAGTGCAAGGTATGAAATGCGCCCAGCTTGTGAGGCTGCAAGAAAGATTTTATAAGTCACAAAAAAAATGGAAGTATGACTCTAAAAATGTGCCCAAGCTAGTGAGGAAATGATAGAATATTTTTCTAAGTATAAATATTCAAATTCCACCACTAGAGGAAAATATGCCTAAGTCTTGTTATCCTAAATTTTTAACTCGTTTCAAAATTTAGGTAACCAATCAAAATTTTCTTAAAAGCTTGAGATTTTTCTTCTCCAAGGCACGCATTACGAGGTGCAAAGGGTGGAAAATCTCTGTTTCAAGTTGATTAACCTTTGGGCTACTCTTTTTCCCCTTTACGTTTCCGTTTTCGTCGATTTCTGACTTGTTTTTAATGTCTTTTTGGCCAATTTCGGGTTTTCTGAGCAACTCAGCAAATAGGGAAATTTAAACTCCAAAGCAAAATTGCTAAACTGTCTGAAAAACCTGAAATTGCTTAAGTTATCTAAAAAACCCGATTTTTATTAAGGTCTTTGTATTTTGACAAAAAGCAAAATTGCCAAAGTTCATAAAAAACCCGAAATTGCTTTTATGACTTGAAAAGTCCGAATTTTTCATAAAGAGTTTAATTTTGCTAAAATGAAAATTGTCTTTTTATCAGAAAAGTGCGAATTGGTTAAAAGCAAAATTGTTAAACTGTCTAAAAAACCCGATTTTGCAAAAAAGAGCATGAAAGACCTCATAAAAAACCCGATTCATCTTTTTGCTGTTATTTTTCATTGACAAATCTTCTGAAAAGCCCGATTTTTCTTGGATTCAAGCTAGTTGAATTGTTCTTGGCATTTATTTCCTCATTTCATGGAGTTTTGGTCGACCTTGATGCTTCAAAATCGGATTTTAACCAGTAAATAGCCATTTTCTGTCTTCTTCAACGCGTCTAGGGTTTTTATCTCTGCATTTTTGCGTATTCAACTTGTTCCAGGTATGATTCGCACTTATTTCTCTTCCTTTTCAATGTTTTACTGTCATATGACTGCGTTTTTGTCTTTTACATACCACGTTTTTACTTTTTATCACTGTTTTGAAACGCGTTTTTTATTTTTACGCGTTTTTCCTTCCGTTTTTTACTTTTATCAATGGCGTTTATGTGTATTTAGTAGCATCTTTTATAGTTTCACAAAAACGCGTTTCAGTTCTCATTGTTTATCTTTTTAAAACGCGTTTTTCTTTGTCTCAAAGCCCGTCTTCATACTAAAACGTGTTTTCTTGATACATTCTTGCCTCTTTCATTTACTCGCCTTTCTCTTTCATTTACTTTCACTGCCATTTATTCCTCCATTCCATTCGCCCAGCATGTTTTCTCCATATTCCCTTCATTTGCCTTCATTTAGAAATGCGTTTTTCATATATACATTCATACGCCTTCTCCATTTCATTAAAATTTTGCCTTCCATTTCACATATCTCCACACTACCATGCTTGATGCATATTTCTATTTAAATCTGCCTTATGATGAAAACACGTTTTTCATTCTACCATTTCCAGCAATAAACAATTCATTCCATTTTCATTTATCCATCTTTCATGTCGCCTATGCTCATTTCTTTCATTTCATTCATTCGCCATTTCACATATCCATCACTATTTTTCACAAATAAAAAATTTCACTTTGTCTCTTATTTCGGGTTTTTAGCCTAAAGATACAATTTCGGGATTTATATTTGAAATAACAATTTTTAAAATTGCCAAGTTCGAAAATTGTTAAATTTCGTAAAAATCCCGATTGCCTTTGAGGAAATTGTCAAAACTCTGAAAAATCCCGAAATTGCAAAAAGCAAAAATTGCTAAAGTGTCAAAAAGTTCCGAAATTGTTCAAGTCACTCAAAAACCCGAATTGCCTTAAAAAGCACATAAGTTGACCTTTTTGGACGAAATTTCAAATCCAAGTTTTGAGATCCCTTTATCTTGCTGTTTCAAAGAGACAAAATGCCGTTTTCCATTCCACCATTTCATCCATTTCGAATTCATCTTCATTCACCTTCCATTTTTCTTTCAAAGTCCATTTCATTGTTCTAGGGTTTAAGATTCGCCATGTCCACTCACGTTGATGCTGATGATGTGCTGACCTTATGGGATTTTCACCGCAGTCTTGCAGATTCTTGTTCAATGACGGATGAACCAACTTCTCCAGCAGGCAAAAAGATGAAGTATAAGTTCGACAAATATCAAAATGAGATCTCTCCATCTCACGTTGTTTCAAACATCGATGAGATCAAAGATACAGAAATAGGGCATGTTGATATGTCTAATTTTCTTGAAAGGGTTGAGAAATCTACGTCTTCTGATATGCAAAAGTTGCTGAGAAGTCATATCCATCTCGTGGCTTCTTTTCCTGTTGCTGCCCTTGAACCAGAATTCGTCCTTGCATGTGCAGCACGCTTTGATAGACAATCCAGGACAATTAAGGATGATGATGGCAACGTAGTTATCAGACTTGATGCTGAGACAATCAATAGAGTTTTCAGAGTACCTGATGCAACCACTTATTCAGAGATTTCATTAAAGAGTGCTCACAAACATTTTGAGCAGAAAAAGAATGATTGTATTAAACACATCAACTCTAAATGGCTTCTAAAATCACGACCTTGTGCGACCCGTATGCCCAAGTTGTATCGGTCTGATTTTATAGAAGAAGTTAATGACATGATCACTCTTTTGAGCAGAATTGCAGGGTTGAAAGTTTCTAACATGTTTGAAAGCTGGATGTATAAGTTCATGGTTGTCATTAGAAAAGCACAACATCCAATTTTCTGGGGAGAAATAATCAGTGACTGTTTGTGCGAACAGCTTGCACAGGTTCCTACCACTCTGACCTTCTATATGAATTCATATTTGGTCTACATAGCAGCTTCCTTGAGACATTTTCCAGGCTTATCTCCTGAAGGCGACAGATCATTGGTGCCCGTATGGAAATATTATGATCAGCTGACTTTTATTCCAAGTCGAGCGCATTATAGAAGGGTACAAGATGCCTTCTTTGGTTATTTTATGTGTTTGTTTGACAAAGAATTGGTAAATAACAGGGTGTCAGATGCAGCTTGGAATAAGGTAAATCAATATGGCTGCTTATTCCTTCAATTTCCAACATTCACCTATATGAGAGTTGGCTGCTTTGAAGATCAGCCATATATGCTACCGAGATATCCTACTGATAAGATCATTTTGATGGAGCTAGGAAGGCAGTTGATGTCAGTTCATTCACGTCAAGCTTCACAACACAAATCTGGAATTGGTATTTCTTCACATAATCCATTGGTAATTGGCAGGTATTCTTTGACAACCTCTTCAAGAGCCAAAGCAATGGAAACTGAACTTCAGGAGATAACTTTGAAGAGATTCCAAGCTAGAGTAGATTTTGATTACAGGAGGATGAAGGATAAAATAAAAAGAGTCTTCACTCATGTTCACCGCATCGAAGACATTTGGGCAGACCTTCGGACAGAAAGGGATGTATACAAAATGGATTATTGCAGGCTAACTTTGGAGCAAATCATTGACCTGAATCTGACTTTAATTCCAGAGGGAGTAATTGATGATAAGCAGATTTTGGATCCTGAGTACGAAGAACAGGGAGTTGCTAATGCTCCCATTCCTACAATTCAATGGTCTCAAAAGGAATCCGTCTCTATCTTTGATAGATTCCAATCAGTCTTGGCGAACACCAATTTTTGGCTCAAAAGCATAGGTGTCAAGACCATCAAAATCAGAGTTAGAGCTGAAGATGACCCAGCTGGCCCTAGAGGATTGAAATCAGAAATTAGGGAACAATCTAAGGAAGGAGCTTCCTCTTCAAGTACCAGAATCAAACTGAAAGTAAGCAGAGCTCCTGAACAACCATTGGATAGTGAAACATTAAAGGGTAAGGAAGTCAATGAAATGCAGATTCAGGTATTAGATCAGCATGAAGAAAACGAGGTTCATGAGACCTCCACTATCCTAAGTGAGATAATTCCTCACATTGAGGCTCCAATACCAGAATCAGCTATATCCCCTTTGTCTCCTATCGACAGTGATGTTGATTCCTTCTCTACCGTTTTTGTTCCTTCTATTCCACCACAAGAGACTTGTAATCAGCCTTCATCTGTAACAAATGCTCTCACGATGAACTTGCCTAGTAATTTCAAGAGTATTTTTGATATCAATCCAATCTTTTCAGCTATGTCAGAAACAACTCTTCCAGAAATTGATACGTCCGTCACGAACTTTGATTGTTTCATGGCCAATCCTAGTTGCAATTTGTCTTCTGAGCAAAACCTTGTTGCTATACAAACTGAGGCACCTTCAAGAATTTCTATTGTATCTCAAACTGAGGCTACTTCTACTGAAACCGCAGTTGCCATTTCAGATGTGACAACCTTGGATCTTCCTCCATGGCTAAATTCAATTGCTCCTAAGAGAAAGAAACAGGCAGTGTCTCCTGATATTTTTGATTTCCGAAAATTGAAGAAACAAAAACCAGTGATTGCAAAGAAAGCCAAAACAGTCTCACAGGTTTTTGTTGACAGCAACAGGATGAAATATGCTGAGATTGCAGAGCCCTTAGTTGATAAACCGCATGAAGAGATGCAGGTATCTGACTACAGGTTCACGAGGGTGGAATTGGGTAAGCAGACTCACGCTAATATGATGCAGGATGCTCAGAGTTCAGTGACAATTCTGACACAAAGCTATAACGAACTCTTAGCTAAAAAGGAAAAGCTCAAAGAAGACAATGCTCAGCTGGTTGCAGTCATTCAGAGGATTACAGGATCATCAGAAGCAGTTGATTCTCTATCTACAGCTCCTCCAAATGAATCAGTCAGACAGTTAGAAAGAATTGCACAAAAGGCTAAGGCAATTGATTCATGGATAACTCAGCTAATTGAGCAAAGTGTTCCAATGATTGAGAAGACGTTGCAAGTTTTCAAGAATGTAAGGATAGCAAGGACAAAGTTGAATCAAACTTTAGAAGCCTTCAAGCAAAGTTTAGAAACGCTTGAAAAAGATTTGAAGATCTGGAGTGAGATAAATCAAGTTGATTTATTAATCTTATGCAGCAATTTGGTTTTGCCAAACAGAGAAAAGTACATAGAATTTGAGGAACTTATGACAAATAGGTCATTGGTCATTCAAGATCTTATCAAAGATATCCAGGCCACTTTAGAAATGAATGACGAAGTTCAGCAGGATATTCTTTCAAATTTTGAAAAGATCTCATGTACCGTTTTGAATCAAGAAGATGAGTTACTTGAAGCTGATTCAGTTACTTCAGATATGGCAGCCAATCTTCGTCAACAAATGGAATCAGAGCAATTTTCTATGGATTCGATTCAAAAGCTTATCAATCATCAAACAATCCTTGAGAAAATGCAAACTTCTTATGAAGAGCATAGATTGGCAACTATTAGATACTTTGATGTAATTCTGAAGACAGTTGCAGTGGCCAAGAACACTTTGGGTCCAGATCCGAACGAGTTGAAGACCATCATCAGCAAATTCTTATCTTTCAAAGATAGGAATGAAATAAATTAAGTTTTAGATTGTTTTATGTAATTTTACTTTCGACAATATATATGTAAAAACAAATTTTGTAATTGCAAGTGTCTTTTCCTTGCAATTTTCGAAAATGTAATTACATGTAAAATCTTACAAGACAAATCACAATTTGGATTGTAATTTTGAATAAGTCAATCGCAATTAGTTATCGGTTGAGAGATTTTCTCAAGTTTGTTGAGATCCTCCCACCTTTTTCTCCAGACCTTCCTCCTATAAATACTTGAGGGGTCTATTGTAATTTTTATCTTTTTAGCAAGCAAGAAAACTCTGCAGAATTTTATACTCATAAAGTCTTTGAGCTTTATAGTGAAATATTGTAAACTTTCAAGTGATATCAAAAAGCTGGAATTTCAGACTTTGAGCTGAATTCTTGTTTTGTATCTCAAATGTTCTTATGTCATTTTAGATCAATATCATTTTGTGATTACTTGAAGATTGTTGAAAGTTGCTGAAGAGAGATTCAATTTAAAAATCTGCAGTCTTTGTGCTGTAAATCTGAGAATTGAATTCTTAGTTAGTGTTAGAAATAGAGAAGAATTATAAGTCTTTACGCTCATAGTATTTCTCATTTAGAATAGTTGAAAGCATACATTATAATTTCAGTCTTTGAGCTGTTTTATCTTGTATATTTCCATAAAGTAATCGTTCTGAAAAAAGGTTGATAGGATTTCATTCTTTAAGACTTTGTGCTTATCGAATTGTTTTCCCGTCCCGAAGGAAATAACGGAAGTCTTTGCGCTTTCAGGAAACTTTATTTCCTTTCTCTTAATTTCACTGTATAGCTGTTGTAACAAGTTTTAGTAACATTTACTGTGTCTTTTCTGTGAAGAGAGAAGAACGTAATCTTTCCTGAAACAAGAGGAACGATTGCTGTCCTACCCTTAATTTTATTTAGTTAAAGGGGGAGCCTTCCCTTAATTAGGAGAGTTTAACTCACGTGCTGTGGTTGAAATCTCAATTTTGTACGCTTTCACGAGAATACAAAATTTCCAACCAACAAGTCTGATGTAGGAGATGGAATTTTCAGAGGCATGGGTAAATCGGCAAGGAGGACGTCAAAGGGTACCAGCTTCGCAAGGTTGATCAAAATTTTCATGTCAGAGCAATGAAATGCGCCTGGAGTTGAAGAAATGGGTTAAATTTGATGAAAATTATTTTTTCTAAGGTTCAGAATTCAAAAATTAAATGAAACTGTTCATTGTATACCCATGAATTCTACATGTTCTGAAGAAAATTCTCTTCTAGGTATTGAAGATCTTCAACAAGGAGAGGATTTTAAAGTCTTCTGTAGTTCGTCGAGGCCTTCGGGATGAAGATTTTTGATGGGAACAGGATTGATGAGATTTCCTAAGGGAAAATTTGAAAATTTTCTAAGGCAAAGTGAAGAAAATGTGTTTTCAAGGTAAAATGCTCCTGACGATGAATTTGAAAGGAACTGCCTAGGTGAATTTGCTCAAATTCTTCGTGAAGATGATCTTCCTAAGCCAATGATGAACGAAATCAAAATTGTCAACACTTCAGCTGGTGGAATAAATTTCTTGAAGAAGATGCAGTTGAAGTTAACACCTTTAAAAGATGATTTTAAAGTACACTTCTTAAATACGACCTTGAGGAAGTTGAAATTTGGCTAAGGCACGAAGACTTTAAAGATGAAGTTTGAAAATTGATAAAGCCCATCAAATCCAGAGATTACTTAGAACTTGGAGGTCAAAATGCTAGGATCTAGTAAATAGGGTGGATTTATATTGTAAAGTGTTCTGATGCTCTTCTCCTTGCTTGTTTTGCAGGTGGAATGTCGACACTAAATGGTGGTGACTTAAGGAGATGAAGCGAATACTTGGAGAAAATGACTAAGTGTTGGAATAACCTAGTATGTTCCCAACCCAAGTGACAATGAAGAAGTGTTTTCAAAGTGCAAGATGGAGGAAAATGGAAACCCAAGCAATTGAAAAGTTGAAGAACAACATCAAGGAGGAAAATCATCGTCGAGCAGGGGAAAAAAGTTGCGGACTTGGAGTTTCATATTGAGAACGTGCCTGTTGTGCTAGTCCAAGAAGTTGAAGCAAGGTTCACCAGACTTACCCAGTTTGCAGTCAGAACAAGAACAGTGTGAATGCGTTTCAAAACAGGAATCTTCTAGAAGGTGGAGACCATTAATTGCTCATTTATTACGCCACTCTTCTTTGTGGCAGTTTTTAGGGTGAATCTTGTTTAGGGCTGGGGTGGCACGATCTGGGCCATCCAACCAATTGTAATCTAACCCATCCACTGGACTTGGCCAACTATAAAAGGGGGAGTCCCCCTCATTTGTAAATTTAGATAGACATTTGATTAGACTAGAGAATAGAGAAGAGACACTTTAGTTGTAATATCTTAGCATAGCGTAGTTTGAAGGAGAAGGAAAGTTTTCCTTTGAAAACTTTGTAAGAGATTGTTGCAAAAAACTATTGTAATAAAAGATCTTTCATTGAATGGTGAATTCATCTTTGTTATGAGTAGCTAGCAAGATTTCTTCATCCCTTTGACTTCAAGTAGTGTAAAGTAGAGTAGTTTTCATTCTCATGCAAGTAGATGTTAGCTTTAGATTTGTGGTGTCAATCGAGACAACTTCATTTTTATCCATACCACTAGCGGCTTGCTGACGATAATTTTGCCTTGTGTGGTCAATTGGAAAATATTGTGAACTTAACTTTGATTGTGATTCATGTGTTTGTATGCGTCATTCTGATGGTACTTACATGTTGAGTCATAATTTGAAAACCTCTCATCACTCCCTTGAAGATTGCACCGACTTTGTGTAAGTTGCCAAAGTGAGGCGAAGTAGAGTCTGGTTGAAGTTTGTTGAGATTGATCCCACGTCCCATCCTTAGATAGAGCATAAATTTCTTAGGCCCTACACTCATTTTAAATTCAGTTCATTTTTGGTTAGCATTAGGAAATTTGCACTTACTTGCCAAATCATTTGAACCACATGAAAGCCCTTAACCTGTTGTCTATTGTCAGCTGCCGAACAATTGTGTAAGTCCCCTTGAAATACCAACAAAACACATCAATCCAACTAAGGGTATTCTATTGCATGAAATAACCTTGGAGTTAAATGTATGATCTATCTCACAATCTTAGCATGTAGGAAACTTTGTTCAAGAGAGGATAGAGTAGTCGTTGGCAACTTTATTCTGTGTTGGTGTGGTCACAAAAATCACATCAACAGTTGGTTTGGCTCAATTTGTTCAAGAATGTTTCTATTGCCTCTCCCAAATGAGTGTACTTTCATTTAGTTTGATTGAAGTTATTGTTGGTAGGTCTTGATGACCCCCTTAGAGGGTTTGGATTTTGATTATTTTGTTGGTTTTTTGGTGGATTGTTCAATGCAGGTTATATGTTTCGTATGAACTTGGCATCCACTACTCCATCATTCGTAACATTTTTGTTCTTTTCCCATAGATGTGATTTGTCATTTTAGGATTGATCTTTGTTAACTTTGTATATCTTTTCAAGTCCTTTTACGATGAGGGCCTTTTTGATAGTTATTCCTTTTTCAATGATTTTGTCAAATGTGTTAGTACATAGCATGGTCATTTGGAATCATAATTTAGTGTTTAGATTTTGTATGAATATGTCAACAAGTTGTTTCTCGAGAACATGCCACTTACATTTTATTGCTTTATGTCACCATCGTTGCAAGAAAGTGGAAAATGATTCACCTTGGTTTTGTTTTATCTTGTACAAATTGGTTACAAAAATTTCTTGTTCTATGTTATATGAGAAGTGATTAACAATTTTCTTTTTGTGAGTTTGTTGAATGTTTTTATTCAAGGGGCTAAATGAGAAAACAATTCTATAGCTTTCCCACCAAGACTTCTTGGGAAAAGTCTCATCAAATATGTGTCATTATAAGTTATGCCCATAGAAGCTATAGAGAATTCTCATATGTATTCAATAGGATCACCTCTTCCTTTATATTTGTCAAATTTTGGCATCTTGAAGTTTTTAGGGAAGGGGATCATAGCAATTATTCAATCATGTGGATAGGGAAAAATATCTTCCAAGGTATAACTCTTCTTAGTTTTCCCAAGTTGTATGTTGGAAATATTTTGGTTTAGATTTTAGATTTGTAATGCCAACTGATCACCTTGAGTATTTTGAGGTGGATTGTAATTTTGGTATTTCAGAAGGGATGATGAGTTGTAGGATGGGTTTTGATTTTACATGGGATTTTGTGGGATGTTGTATGCATTAGAAGGAATGTTCAGACTTGGAGGGACATTGTATGTGTTGGAAGGAATGTTTGGACCTTGAGGGATGTTGTATTGTTGTTGCAAAGGTACACTTGGACATTGAGGAATAATGTGTTGTTTTTGGGGAGGAATGATTAGATTTTGAGGGATAATGTGTTGTTGTTGGGGAGGAATGTTTAAATTTTGAGGGATAATGTTGGAGAGGAATGTTTGGATTTCATGGGATATTGTGTTGTTGTTACTAAGGTATGTTTGGATTTTTTTCGAATAATGTGTTGGTGTTATAGAGTTTGTGTGTATGAAGAGTTATAATGGTATTGAAGTGTACTTGGATATGGGTTTTGAAAGTGCAAACCTTGTTGTTGATATTGAGCATTGTATAATGGATTTTGATTTTGATGAAGGGGTTGTTAGTGAATGAATTATTGTTGCCCCATGTCTTGAGGAATGTTAGGTGAGGTATTTGGATGTTTATTTGTTTGGTAAGTAGTTTGTTGTCGAGGTGGATTAGGTTGTGTGTATTGATAGGTAGGTTGTTGTTGGGATGGATTAGGTTGTGTATTTGTTTGATTAGGAACATTGTTAATGTATTGAGGAGTAGGTTGTTGTTGGGATGGATTTTGACCTATGTATTGGTTGGATTAGGAATGGTGTAGATGGGTGAAACTGTATATTGTTGATGTGATGGTATATTTGCATGGAGTGATGGATTTAGTGTGAAGTTTTATGGTCAAGGAGGAAGGTTGGACATGTTATGAATGTTGGGATTTGAGTCTTGTTGAGGTGTATTGATGAATGGATCTTGTATAAGGAGGTTTTATATAGTTTCCTTGGTACGTTTGGTTTCCTAGTTATGGTTGGGATGTTATGAGTTACATGTGGTGTGGTGAAAATATTTGATGAAGGCGCAGCCCGAGACTTAGAAAATAACCCACAAACAAGAGAATAATTTTATTATTCAAAAAATGGAGCTTCTTACATGCAGAGGATTGCAAATCCCCAAGTTCTACAACACATGCAAGTTACAGAAAGCTACAGAATAATCCTTTCGCAATATGCGAGCTTGTCCCAAAAAAGTTACCCAAAAATTAGAAACCCACCCATAAATAGAGCTCCTCTTTAGTTTGGAGCCAAAACAACATTCAAATTTGAGTTTAGGTGGTTTGGCGCCGAAAATTTACAATATGAAGTTCAAATTTCAAAAGAGCATTTGCAATTGTATCTTCTAGAAAGTGCACCAACTTCCCGGGGCCATAACTTTTGATCCGGGACTCCGATTCACGAACCATTTGAACCGTTGGAAAGGTCACGAAGTCAATAACATGCTCAAAATCTGCTACACCAATTTTGGCAAGTTTTAGGGCCGATCCAGGAAATCTAAGTGCCTCAAATCTAACTCGAAAGATTTTTTGGTGTAAATCTAGAAAACTAAAACTGCAATATCTTTTCACCCAGGAATAGAAAATAAAAACTGTAAATTGGGAATTTCATTATGACAACAAGGGTATCCAAAAATGTAAAAAAATCTAAAAACTGAGAAACTTGAAATTTAACTATTTTTGGGTGATGCAAGATTTCCTTTACACCACTGGATGCTCCTGCATCAGACACCCAGGGTAATTTGAGAAGTGACCCTATCACGTCTCAGATGGTGGAGGAAAAACCCAAACGGTCAACCTCTACCTTAGGCAACCAAGATGAATCTTCAATAGGCCTTCCTTTCCATTTCACTGGATATTCTTCATACTGCCTGTTCTTGGTACTCCTTCCCACACGACTATCCAGGATTTCTTCAATCTCCTCCTTTTCTAAAGTAAGTGCTGGAATACCACACTATTCCATCATTGGTACTTCCTCTGCGCTACCTTCATGATACTCTATCAAATCTGAAATGTTGAACATAGGGGAAATGTTGAATCCATCCGGTAACTCTACCTCATATGCATTCCCTGAATCATGCCTCTTCAAAATTTTATAGGGACCGAACTTCTTCATCTTCAATTTGTTATATGTTCCCACTGGAAACCTTTCTTTCCTCAAGTGGACCATCACTTCATCACCAATCTGAAACTCCTTATACCTCCTCTTCTGATCTGCCTTAGCCTTATACTGCATATTCATCTTGTTAATATGTTCTCTTACCTTCTCATGTATATCCTTGATGTGTTATGCAAAATCTTTGGCTTCAGCACTTATTTTCTTCTCTTGGTCCATCTTCCTCAATTCTGGAGCTGTTCTGGGGCTACCTCTATACACAATCTGGAATGGTGATCTACCAGTGCTTCTGTTGACAGAATTGTTGTAAGAAAATTCTGCCTGGGGTAAAATCAAGTCCCATCCCTTGGGTTTATCTCCTACCAAACATCTCAGTAGGTTACCCAAACTCCTATTAACAACCTCTGTCTGCCCATCTATTTGTGGATGGTGTGCAGAACTGAACTTCAACTCTGTCTTCAGCTTCTTCCACAAGGTCCTCCAAAAGTACCCCACAAATTTGGTGTCACGATCTGAAACAATACTCTTTGGCAGACCATGTAGCCTCACCACCTCTTTGAAGAACAAGTCAGCAATGTGGACTGCATCATGGGTCTTCTGACATGGAATGAAATGTGCCATCTTTGAAAACCTATTAACCACCACAAAGACTGAATCATTCCCTTGTTGTGTTCTTGGAAAACCAAGAACAAAGTCCATACTTATATCCTCCCATGACCTCTCTAGTACAGGTAAGGGCTGATATAAGCCTGTATTCTGGCTCACTCCTTTAGCCATCTGACATACCCTACAACTTTGTACAAAATTCTTCACATCCTGTGACAATTGAGGCCAATAATAATGCTCACTAATAATGGCAATGGTCTTATCCTAACCAAAATGTCCTGCCATTCCTCCACTATGCTTCTCCTTTATCATGTTCTCCCTCATGGAACTCCTCGGGATACACAATTGACTTCCCTTAAATAACATGCCATCCTGGATTATGAAATCCAGCCACCTTGTCCTGTCCACTGTAATAGGTTCCTTGCAAGCTTTCCAAACTTCTGCAAAATTAGGATCTTCTGCATACAGTGTCTTGAGTTCATTGAATCCAACCATTTCAATTTGCATCTTTGTCATCAATGTATGCCTCCTACTTAAGGCATCTACAACCCTATTTGACTTCCCACTCCTATGTTTCAAAACAAAGGTATAACTTTGCAAAAACTCTACCCATTTCATATGCCTCGATTTAATTTTCCTTGACTATTTAGGTACTGCAAGGCTCTGATGATCAGTATATAGAAAAATTCCTTCGACAACAAATAATGTCTCCATTTCTTTAATGCTTGAACTATTGCATAAAATTCCTAATCATATACAAAATACTTTCTCTTGGCATCATTTAACTTTTCACTGAAATAGGCAATGGGCTTACCTTCTTGGCTCAACATTGCTCCAATGGCACAACCATGGCATCACAATCCACCAAACACCTTGTTGAAATCTGGGAGGGCTAGAATAGGTTGCTCTGCTACCTTCTGCTTCAACAGTTCAAAACTTTTTGCCGCTCCAGTGCTCCACTTGAATTCTTTTCTATCCCCTCTCATTGTTTCAGTCAGGGGTCCACAAATACTACTGAAGTTTCTAATGAACTTTCTATAAAAACTAGCCAAACCATGGAAAGATCTCACCTCGGTAGCAGTTCTTGGGGTAGGCCATTCCAGAATAGCCTTCACCTTCTCTGGGTCCATCTTGAGACCTTCTGCTGAGACAACAAACCCCAAGTACACTAACTCCCTCTTCACAAAACTACACTTCTTCAGTTAATCAACAGTTTCTCTTCTCTTAACTTCTCAAAGGCTCTCTGAATATGCATCAAATGCTCATCCAACATCTTACTGAAAATCAAAATATCATCTAAATACACACAACAAAACTTCCCGTAAATTCTTTTAGTACCTTGTTCATGAGTCGCATGAATGTGCTCTCAAGGCATTGGTTAGCCCAAAAGGCATGACTAACCACTCGCATAAAGCCCCTCTTGGTCTTAAGGCAGCTTCCATTCATCTCCCTTCGAATCCGATCTCGTGATATCCACTCTTCGTGATCAATCTTTGTGAAGTACTGAGCTCCACTCAAACAAGTCCATCAGGTCATCCATCCTTGGCAGGGGAAATTGTACTTGATTGTTATCTTGTTTATGGCTCGGAATCTGTACACATCCTCCACTCCCCATCCTTCTTTGGTGCTAGTACTGTAGGTACTGCACATGGACTCAAACTCTCCCGTATCAAACCCTTTCTCAACAACTCTTGAACTTGTCTGTTCAACTCCTCATTTTCTGCTGGAGTCACTCTATGAGCTGCCTTACTTGGCAAACTGGCTCTAGGAAACAAGTCAATCTGATGACTGATCTTCCTTATTGGTGGTAAACCCTCAGGTACATTATCAAAAACAATATCCTAAAACTCATCCAACATCCTAGAAACTTCTTTAGGAACCTTCTCATTATCCTCCTTACTCACTCTAGGAATCAATGCATAACACACATGCTCATACTTCATACCTTCTAAAAATTTTCTTCCATCTACATAACAAATTCTAGCACTACTGCATACCTTTTCTTCAGTCTCCTTCAGGGGTTTCAACTTGTGACGAACCCCATCCTTTGTCAAGGAATAAGTGTTTGCATGGCCATTATGTATAGCTTTCCTATCGAATTGCCACGACCTCCCCAACAACATGTGTCATGCATCCATGGGGATGATATCACAGAGTACCTGATCATGGTAGCTCCCGATCTTGAACTTTACTAGGCACTGCTCATTGACCAAAACTTTGTGGTCTTTCTACAACCAGGCAATCCAATACGGATGCGGGTGTCTTTCCCTCTTTAGCTTCAACTTTGTGACCATCTCTTTTGACACTAGATTATCGGTGCTCCCACTGTCAATAATGACATCACAACATTTTCCTTCACAATTGCACCTTATGCGAAACTGATTCTTCCTCTATTCTGGTTCCTTTTCCTCAGTCACCAGGGCTCTCTTAATCACTAGGGCTTCTCCCCTTTCAGCATCATCTGAATGTTCAGATTGGGCCTCCTCATTTGCATCGCAACCCTTCCATGACCTTTCGCCTTTTCTACCCTTCCTTGGTGTTGTGGACATTCATAGGCTCGATGCCCTTCACCACCCGAAACACGCCTTTGAAACCACCTCTTCCGGATCCTTGTCCATATCTCCCTCGTCCTCTACCTCTTTGATCACCACTGTTTTGATCACGTAGTTGTCATTCCTTTGGCTTCGGCTGGTACCCACATCTTCACTTTTCTTTTCATCATCATTTCGGCTTCCTGAAGGTCTTCCACTACCCCTTCCACTTTGACCTCCTTATCCTTTTTGCTTGCCATCAAATCTTTTGTTCAGCTTCTCTTCCACCTTCAGAGCAAACTGATACACATCCTCAATGGTGGTCATTCTGACTAGGCTTAACTCCTCCTGAATGCTCGATCGTAACCCATTAAGATATCGTGCTACCTTCTCCTTATTGGCTTCTGTGTGGCCCGTTCTGATGATTATTGTGAAAATATTTAGTACATTCCTTCACTTGCTTCCTTGCTTCAACCCTTACAATTTCTTCAACAGATCTAACTCGTAGTCCACTTGTATGAACTGCTTCTTCAGTTTCTCTACCATGCGATCCCATCTAGTGATATTTCCTTTTCCTTTCTTTCCAACTGGACCTCTTTCCACCAAATATTGGCATGGCCCTTTAGCTTCATTTTCACAAACATAACCCAATCTGAGTCCTCTATTTCCTCATACTCAAAATATTCTTCTAGCTTGTTGATCCAGTCGATCAACTCTTCCGGGTTCAGACTTCTGGAATAACTGGGGACTTCTGCTCTGGGTCTTTTCCCGATCTTTGAAATGGCCCTTATTAGCCGCATTTGGTCTTGATCAATTGCTTTTTCTTCTTCTTCTTCTACATTTGAACCTTCTTCCTCTCCTTCATCCTCACTTTCCTCCCTCAGGTTTAACCCTCTTCTCAACTGCTCTTGTAACGCATCAATCTATCTTTGGAGGGCTGCTAGTGCATCTCTTCCACCAGCATTTCTGAAGCCTCGACCACCTTTGGCACCACCATGCCTACCAGGCATCATTCTTGGAGGCATCTTTCTTGACCTCGACCCACAACCACGGTCCTGGTGCGAACTGCCTCACGATCGGCGATCTATCCACATGCTCAAGAAAACCTGCTCTAATACCACTTGATGAAGGCGTAGCCTGAGACTTAGAAAATAACCCACAAACAAGAGAATAATTTTATTATTCAGAAAATGGAGTTTCTTACATGCAGAGGATCGCAAATCTCCAAGTTCTACAACACATGCAAGTTACAGAAAGCTACAAAATAATCCTTTCGCAATATGTGAGCTTGTCCCCAAAAATTACCCAAAAATTAGAAACCCGCCCATAAATAGAGCTCCTCTTTAGTTTGGAGCCAAAACAACATTCAAATTTGAGTTTAGGCAGTTTGGTGCTGAAAATTTACAACATGAAGTTCAAATTTCAAAAGAGCATTTGCAATTGTATCTTCTAGAAAGTGCGCCAACTTCCCGGGGCCATAACTTTTGATCCGGGACTCCGATTCACGAACCGTTTGAACCGTTGGAAAGGTCACGAAGTCAATAACGCACTTAAAATTAGCTATGCCAATTTTGGCAAGTTTTAGGGCCGATCCGGGAACTCTAAGTGCCTCAAATCTAACTCGAAAGATTTTCAAGTGAAAATTTGGGAAACTAAAACTACAATATCTTTTCACCCAGGAATAGAAAATAAAAACCGTAAATTGAGAATTTCATTATGACGAAAAGGGTATCCAAAAATGTAAAAACATCTAAAAATTGAGAAACTTGAAATTTAACTATTTTTAGGTGATGCAAGATTGCCCTTACACCACTGGATGCTCCTGCATCAATATTGTTTAGATGTTGTGGGGGATTTTGTGATGGAATGATGTGTGGACTTGTTTGGTCTTGATGAGGTGCAATGGTTTGTTCTATTTGGGAGAATTTTTGATACAATCGATTGAAAAATTATTTTGAATAGGGTATGAGACTTGTCTCATTTGTTGGTATTGTTGGTTGTGTAGGGAAACTAGGATTCTTGGTTGTTATAAAGGTTGATTAATATGTTGAACTACCAACATATCCTCATCCAACATGTTAAGTGTCACAACAAAAGTAATGTCTTGTTCCCTAAGAGTTTCAACATTAAATATGTCGGTAACTTAGCACCATGTTGTGCAAGTCTAAGAAAATGAGTGTTTGGATCCTAGGAAATTAGTTCATCAAGTGCTCGAGCTAATAATAAGTCTTGTTGTATCTCTAAAATTATTTCTACGGTAAATTCCTCAAATTTAATGGTTAAGTCTTCTACATGTCCGTCTTGTCCTTGAGAAGGTTGCTTTTGTTGCAATTGTGGGGTAGTATATCCAAGAGGAACAAAGTTAGTGGGCATTCCCCATGTCATTTTTATAGTAGTTTTAGTATTTGTGGCATTGGTAACATTAGAGCTACTAGGATTTGACTCCACGATCTTATTGTGTTGGGATCTAGTAAGAGGCATAAAATCACAATTAAACTTATGAGAAGGAAGATTCAAGGTGATGGTGTGATGATATAATTTTATTTCATGATGGATTTAAAGGATATGTTGTTTAACCTTTTGGACAAAAATGGATAATGTTTGGGTTGATTGAATTATTCTAGATCTCAAAATGTTGATAAAAGTTGGATGACGTGTTCACTTGGACTAGACCAATGAGTACAAGTAAAAGGGATGATGGTGATTTTGCAAACCTAGAGGGGAGACAATTCCACTAAGTTAGCAAGGTCACAAGATAAAGATAGATATGATTAAGATATCTATCAAAGTGATAGGCTGGTTGATAGTTGGATGATAAACAAATGGATTGATGCTTGATAAAGATGTTAAAGATTGGTTTGATAGGTGTTGGTTGACAGATTTTTCCTTTAAAAACTAATGCAAATTGACTCCATTTTTCCCAAAAAGAGGACTTAATCTATCAACAGTAGTTGGAGAGATCACCATTGCATTGGTGATATTCCTTTGAATTTTAGTTGAGGTACAACTTCCTCTTTTGATAGAGTTTTGATTTTTGAGATTAGATAAAATGGGGGTATGCTTTTAACTATAAAGAAGGAAAGGAAAGATAACATCTATCCATAGCCATTAAAATAGATGTGATTTAAAGTGATTTCAAACTACTAACTAATGCTTGAAATGAAGCTGGAAAAAATTCAATACCATAGCTCACAAACTAGATTATCAAAGTTTGTTGACTTGACTCAATAAAATCTTAACATTTGCTACAAATAAATGAACAAGATACCAAAGAACAATGCATCCTCATAGGGAAGGAATATTCAAATGCTTATCTAAGATCACAGACTTATTCACAAAAATTAGCATTTTATTCATAATTCATTACACACAGACAATAAAAACCTACAAAAAGATAATCAAAACTACAAAAATTTGATCCTTCAATTAAGATTGATTCTCACTTTTGCATCACAGTGCAAGGGGGATCAAAATTTTGGACCCTTGCAATGTCAAAATAAAGCATATTTAAAACCTTACATCATAATAGTCAAGATTCCTTGAAAAACTAATTCTTGAATAGTAATTGTTGTTTGTTGAATAAGTAGTTGGCTGGAAACCAACCAATTTTTGTTAGATTATGACAATATAGTCAATAATGACTATTTTTAAGGGTGGTTATGATTGCATCAACATTTCTGATTGATGAGATTGGGGAATGAATCGATGCTTGTTGTAAGTAGGACTTGTGGCACACACTTGTGCAAAACATCTGCCACCTTTCACTTTTGGTGACTATTGGCATGCCACTTGAGATTGCTTCTGTGCAATTTCTTTAAATGCAGAGGATTTTGTTGATGCTTGAATCCAACTTACTAAATTTCTATCACATCACCTTGCCAAATTTGTTGAGTTTAAGGCAATTTGGATGTACTTATAGCATTAATTTCCTTCAAGTGAATTCCACTAGTTTACTCTCACAATTATATAAATTAGCTACACCACTCCTCATTCTACATAATGCTAATATCAGTTTCAAGTATGTTGAGTTCCTCCAGTGATGCAACTTTTGAGGCCATGAGTGATTTCCTCATTGTTGAGGATGTTGAGTGCAATGTCATGCGAAGGCTAGTTGTAGACCAACTTCAGGAGGTCTTCCTAATCCATAGTGATGTGGAGGATGGAGTTATTCAAAATATTATTGATGATCTCTTCTTGTCTTAGGTGCACGTTCATAATTTTGGCCTGTTGGAACACTTTCTCTACAATGTCATGTGCACCTCTAGAAATTTCAAGTGGGGAATTCATGCTACTGAGCACCTGGTAAGGCCTATATACCTATTGTGTGTTGAGGATGTTTTGAGAGCTTTATATGTGCATCCTCATATGGTTCTGGTGGGCAATGCAATTTACATTACCACTGTGTCAAGGATTACTATTTGACTTATCATAGCAATAACGATGTGGGTAAAGTGTTGAGCATATATGAATTTGTGGATTTTTATTGGGGTAGAGGTCTAGATAATCAAAGGTCAAAGGTCAATAATGGTTATGCTTTTATCATTTCTAAATGATTTGTTAGCCAAATTAGAAAACTATAGTAGATAATTATGCTATCCACAATTAAAGAAAAATATATGGCTACAACACATGCTTATAAGGAAGCTATGCAGTTAGAGAGGTCATGTAATAGCATTAGATTTAAGAATCATATAGTTTTGAATTATAATTCACATGGTGCAATTTTTATAGCAAGAAATATTGTTTACCATTTTAAAACTAAGAACATTGATGTGCAATATAATTTAGTAAGGGAGATGGTAGAAAATAGGAAAAATTAAATGGAAAAATTAATACTCAAGTTGTATATTGGACTCATAAATATCAATTGAGATAATGTTTGGACTTGGGTATGTTATTCACTTATCGAGAGTTTCTAAGAAATAATTTATCTACATAATGGTAAGAAACTATAGAATATAATGTAGTATGATTTCTAGATGTTGTGGTACAACATGTAGGTATGGTTACATGTGGTAAGGTTGTGGTTACATGTGGTAATGTTGTGGTAACAACTGCAAGTCATTGGGAAAAGAACTAACAATTGTGTATTGAATTAAGTGTTATTAGAAGCATTAATATTGATGTAGGTACACTTGTAGTAGAGTTGGAGTTCATATGACATATTTAAGAGATATGGTTATGTTCAATATGATGTTCTAAGGTGCCATAAGCAACTAGAAATGATCAAATATTTTTATGTGCTACCTCAAGCTTGGAGATAGTAGTGGTGGCTATAAAGGAAGATAGTCACACTAATAGTTCATAGTAAGCAATCATTTATTCTTAGTGCGTGACAATAATTATATATACATCGTGATTATCCACATGGATACATCATCTTTAGTGGTATGCACGATATCTAACATTATATAGTACAATTAGGATCGAGTTGTGCTACTCTTGGTATTTAATGGGTTGATTGGACAACTAGACAGTTGTTATTCCATGGCCATGCCTATATATATCTTATTGTGTGAATGTGCATAGGTTGGGAAGGTTAGATGTTGGAATTTAGATGTGAGATGTTGGAAGGTTGACCACAAGGGGTAAATTGTAATATAGTATATTAAGACTCTATCCAAGAAATGTTGTATTGAGTCTTTGAATTCTAAATAATGTAATGATGAATATATTTTGTTGGTGGGTTTTCTATTGTAATGGTTCCATGTAAACATTGGTGTCTCATAATATTTTGTTCCTTAATATTCCATGTATTTTTGTCAATGTTGATAGATAAACCAGGTTTAATATTGTTAATTTTTTTTATCATAAAATCTCAAGGTTATTTATCCCATTATATTAGTCATCTATAATAGGGGAAATCCCATCACTCAACAAAAAAAATTGACCTATCTTTTTGGAGTTGGCTAGTGTAACAAGAACCTTGTACCCAATTTTAAATTGAGATTAGATGTGTTCTAGTCTTCTTGTTGTGCTATTGAAGTTATATACATTGTTGATTTATCCTTTTAGCTTGGTAAGTATATATTTATATCTTTTGATGATGTTCAAGAGATTTACCATTTTTAGTGACCGCACCTTGGGTGATGGAAGTTTATATCCATACAATTCATTGAAGAGAGTCACCTTAGTGGCTAATTCATGTGTTGTATTATATCAATATTATGCTAATTACAACCATTTCACTTGCTTTATTTTCCTATGCCCTTGTGCAACCTTCTTTCTTCATGAATCTTAATATTTTATAAGAATGATAATTGAGTAATGCAGATTTTTAGTCATGCAATGCCTAGAGAGTGTCACCATAGTGGTTGAGTGTTAGGAAGTGTTATACTAGTACTATACAAAATCACAACCATTTAACATGCTTTAGTTTTTATACCATATGTCCTCACGCAACCTTATTATGTCATGAACCTCACCATTTTTTGCTATTGATCCTTGGGCAAGGAAGTTTCATAGCTATACAATTCCTTGAAGAGGGTCACCTTGGTGGTTGAGTAATATGTAGTGTTATACCAATTTTTTTTTTCTAATTGCATCCATTTCACTTATTTTCTCTATTTTCTTAGGTACTAATGTAACCTCCTCGGAATTTATCACTATGTATCTATACCTATTGGTCTTAATGGCAATGGGAAAAAAACATGTTAAAGGTGACCTTACTAACCAAATTGTGCCTACCAAAATGATTGATAGGATTGTTGGTATTGAATATAGCCCATTGTTTCTTTACTTTATTTTCTATCTTTAGACCATGCTCTTTGCAACTTGTTTTGTTAAATTTATGCACATCATATATTCTTTATATCTTTATTGATATGCATTCAAGTTGATAAAATTGATTTGTTTTATAAGGATTATCATTTATCCCTTGTTTTGTTGCTTTGTATTTAGACCCAAACCATAATTTTCTATAATTTATCTTAGTAAAATTGCATGGAACTGTTACCTATTTTTAGCTACGCTCAAAATAGGTGGAGCTGAATTCCATTCATCACAGAAAGGTGCAAAATTTCTACAAAAAGTATTCATTGAATTTCAAAATTTGAATATGCAAATGTTTGTAATAGAAGAACTCATAAATTTGTATAAAAGAATGTTGTTTTTATTCATATTGGAAAGACTGAAGTCCCGCACAAGCCGCAGGAGTAACAAATTTGATTTTCATAATCAAATGATGGATACAAGAAAATAATGTACACTATAAAATTGAAGAAAATATAAACATAAGGAAAGGAGTGATTTTCCATGCCTAGAATGACGAATCACCATTTCAGTTATGTGGTGTCTCCTCTTATTCAGCTCCAGTTGGCACAACTCCTGCTCCAGTTCCAAAGGCACCTGCAAAATTGTTAAAATGTGTTGTTAGAGCAATGGAAAATACTATTTTCCTCATGCCTACATTGCCAACAGGAATATAATCTACATCATTTCAAGCATGCATCAGACGATCAAGTTAGAAGAGCACAAATATTCATTGGAAGCTTTCAGCTTTAGTTATTTTTGCTAACTTGTTTGTTTAAATGTGCAAGAACATGTATAATTAGATCATTCCAATTAACATGTATTATTATGAGTGGTGAAAAATGTGGCTCCCACATGGGTTGAGCCCAACTCATAACAATGACAGATTTGACCATAAAAGAATTAAGTGATCATAGCGAGATTGCTGCTACAAAGCTGATAAAAGTGGAATAAGAAATCAAATATTTAGGAAAGCCATGTTTGCATACATATTCTTATGTGCCATTTATTTCACATCATGTTTTCATATCATTTTTCAATTGTATCATCATCATTTCTATTGTAAAGAGTCAAAAGGATATATACAATGATCCTACAGTTCATTTATCAACTGCATAGTGCTATGAGAGGCAATAGATTTGGATACAAGTATAGTCTATCTTTGAATGAGATTATAGTTTATCTCATGAATGGTTCAAGAAAATGTTTAAGAAGGAAATCTATGAAAGGAATCAATTATATCCCCACATTGGCATACAATTTTTATTAGTATAACAAAAATGAGGCTAAAAACGATACTCTTCAAATTTTAGTCATGACAGTTTCATAATAAGAACATTACAACAGGAGCAAAGATTGTACAATAAGATAATTGATTACACAGAAAATTTTGTGTCATCATTATACTGAAGGTTGCATTTTGAAGATGCTTCAAAAAATTCCAAGCATGATGCATGTTCAGATGAAATAGAATGATTGGAATTAAAGGACATCCAAATTCAATTTTATTATTTTATCAAATGATAGTCATAGTCATGAGAACAACATAGTCAATAGAGGAGGAGGCAGTTTTAGGAAAAGAATGCATATGAGCAGTGGCAGAGTTTACACTCCCAAAATAATCAACATGTAATAGGTGCAAAGCAATAACAAGAGATCCTCAGTGAATTCATCCACTATAGACAGTTACTATGATAAGAGGGTCAACAGTCCTTCAGTCATCAAAGCCATAAACAGGACTATGTTTTCAATAGAACAGTCATGTCATGAATGAGATCAATGAGTTGGTCAAGAAGGGTGGTTTAATGGACAGTCAACAGATGATGGCATTATCCTTCAACAAAAGTCATAGTGGTTCATACACGGTAATGGTAACCTGTACAGAATAACAGTCAGATAAAACAGTGAAAGAGGGATATTATCCTTGTTTTCCAGGTTAGTATGTTCATGTCAAGTTCATTAGCGGTATTCAAGTATGCCCAAGGGTTCTCAGGAAGATGGAGGTCATGGCCTAAAAAGATAAAACTGTGATATCGGTTTCCATTGCTTCTTCCAAGAATATATTAAACAAGGTTTCCAGCTTATATAAAACAACATAGAATGGAGAGAATTTAAGAAAATTTCCAGTTTTGGAGACACCAACAAAACCTTTATGTATACCCTGATATATTGAAACCCATGACATCATGGAGGAACCCTTCAAGGAAATGTAATGAATTCCAAACACCCAGATTATCAATGCAGACCGAGCTCCATAACCAGTGTATCATGGTGGCCAAACAATAAAACACACCAATAGAAAAAATAAAGTGTGTTCGCAACCTCATAGAAAATGAAGATAGCAAGATTTCTTTATATTGGCCTTTCCATAATTCAAGCAAAGTGAATATAGGCAGAGAAGAAAATTCAAAATACAAGATGCTCGAATGGTAGAAGGATCTTACCTCATCTTTTGTGGCTTGGCTATCTTGCAATAGCAAACACAAGAAACATAAAATGCAGCTTATCACGTAGTGATCCAAAAAAAATTGACAAAAAAAAAAAGGTTTTTGAGCTCTAGTACAAAATCTTTCTTCTCTCATGGCAGTGCTTCAGCAAGAGTCGAGAATGCAAATGACAAAATCATTAGGGTTCAATTAACTTTGTCTGCCCTAACTCGATAAAAGGTGACTTTTCTCAACGATTTTAAAAATAAATCATTATGTTTATTTATTCCCCTTGGTCTATGGCTTCCTAAGTCAAAAAACGTAATAATTATTAAGGAGTCCATGTGTATTATTAGAGTAGACTGAAAATGACTAAGTCATTTTTTTTATTCCATAAGTGGTGATCACTTGGTCTCATGCATTTTGCATGAATTTACTTGGAACTTTTAATATGTAGTTAAATATTGATGTATTATTACATTAATATTTGAAATGAAAATAAGGAGGCCATTTCCACATTAAATATTAAAATAATCATGCATTTGGTTATTTTCAATATTTAATTACTTATCTTCCTTAAGTAAAATCATGCGAGGGTATGAGTAAAGATAAATTGAGGATCAAGACTTGCAGTTTGAGATCGTGAGTTTGAGTTTTGACTTTCTGTCAGGGTGAAGTGAACTTTTCAGTATTTTTCTTTTTATGCCACATTTTGAGGAGCTGTTTAGAGGGTTTTAAGACAATTTACATTCAGATGGCATAAACTTATGACTTGACATAAGTTGTACAAGGATCAGGGGTAGTTTTACCACTTGTTCTTGTAGATATCATCAGTTGTGAGACTTCCTTTCATGCATTTTCATGTTTACTCATGGGAGACTTTTACGAGGTGATTTTTTGCATGCTTGACTCACTGTTATGGATTTCCAGTTCAACTTGAGTTGCAGTTCAGTTACACACATTATGAGTGCGAGTTTGCGACTGAGTTCACTCATTTTTGCATGAGTTTGAGCTCTTCTTTTGGAGATATTTTATTCTGCTTGGATTTCACATTGGAGATGCACTTTTTCACTTCAATTATCTTTCAGTTCATTTTTGGCTGCTTTGTGCATGCCTTTTGTATATATTGGAAAAAGTTTATCTTTTTCCTCTAGTTCTTGTTTTTTAGCCTTTGCATTCTGCAAAGTGAATTATCATGTAACCTAGCTTTATTTTCAGATTAATATAGCAGCAGGTTTATAGGTTCAAATTGTGTTATTTAGCAGAAGATTCCTTTATTTTCTAATGTTTTCAAAGTTTTCCCTTCAAGATTTCAGGCATCATTATTGTGTAGGATTTTATCGAAGGATTATTGTGTTTTTCAGTTTGGAAACCTTTAATTTTTCTATCTCCTTCATAAGTATTTGTATGCAATTTAATTTAAATTCACTGGTTATACACTGTGCTTGTATTGATTAACTAGTTTAGTCATGAAAACCATGTTTTCCCTCAAGATTGTGTTAAATCAAAGCCTCTGTTTAAAGCATTCAAGTGATTAGATTATCAAATCATGTTGTGCAGATTAAAGTATTGAGAAGGTTATTGTGAATCATAATTGCAAGTCTTTGTCAATTAGGTGCATCGCCATTAATTTACAATTTTACGTGCATTTTTACATACTTCTATCCCTTTTCCAACAAGTTACCAGTTATTAATTTAAGAATCATCTAGGAACCAGCCAAGAATCTGAAGGTCTATCTTCACCATAGGAATACCCATAGCCTGAAGATAGTTCCCATGTTTCAACAGATTACTGAATTTAATCATTCAAGCATTGAGGAGTAATCTTTTTGACAAAAGTTTTTGGCACGCCCAATGTGACTCTGAAGCATGCTTCAGAGAAAGAATTCAAGAGTTACAAGTTGTTGTCCTGGTATATACAGTAGCGCATTTTTACCTTTCAGAGGTACATATTTATACCTGGTGACTCTGAGCATATTTATTGGTTTCAACAGACCCAGTGCTAGTATGTTTCAAACACAAGCTTTATTTCTGATTTCCAACTAATTATATGAGTAAAGATGTCGGGTTTTCATAGTCAGCATGTATACCTACTTTCATGTCATGAAAGTCATACCAACCAATCACCCTATCAGCCATATCAGGCCAATCATGTTGCTAGTTTTATCCCAAACAACCATGCAATAAAATCATATCAGCATGCTCAACATGCTTACCTCCCACCCACCCATGCTTAGCCTTCAGATCAATATTCATATGTCCACAATTAGCTCCAAGAGGTTGATTATATGAAAAGTAACATGAATAACATGAAGGACATACTGTCAGACATCGCAAAGCAGATAGAAGAATTCAAGAGGTAGCAAGAGTACGATCAACAACAGGAAGAGATAGCCTATCAGGCCTACCTCTATGAGCAAGACTTGTTGATGCAAAGGAAACAATATGAAGAAGATCTTGCTACTAAGGAAGAACATATTAGAATATTGGTTGAGGCCCAATTAGTTTCTTCCATAAAACATCAGCCAACAGAGGAGAAGGTTTCCAAGGAGCTCACGAATGAACACAGTTTGTCAAATCAATCAATGAAGCCTCATTTTCAATCATATCAAGAGCCTGAACCAAATAATCAAGGTACTGAACAGCCATGGCGGCTTTCTTGGACCAAGCATCCTAACTTCAAAATGCCAAATCTAATTCAAGAGGCTCCCATTCCAAGTTTCAGAGATTCTCTTCTATTGCAAAGTGTTGGTGTAACAACTAACACCTCTGGAGTAAGTTTTGGTACGAACAACTATACACACTACGCAATGAGTGCTCTTCAAATTAGGAGGGGAAGCTCCCTTGTTGTGATTGAAAAAAGTTCTTGTAAAGGAAAATAAACTAAACCATATCTTGTCTTTTTGTCTCAACTATAAGAGGTACAAGGCTTTCTCGAAAACTATATACATTATAGCTAAGTATTTTTTGGTTTCACAAACTACTAACTACAACTAGGCTAATTACTTAAAATCTATCCAGTTTCCTCAAGAAAATAGATCATGAGGAAATGGAGCAGGGATGACTATCTGATGATAAACAAGTATAGATTCTAACCTTGAAGACAAGGTGGCACATCTATTAGCTCAATCTAAACCAGTTTATTACTCACAAAACACCATACGATAAACAAGGACAAATTCTCAACTTGAAGGAAAGGTGGCACATCTATCTACTCAATCTAAACAAGTTTATTGAACACAACAAATAATTGATCTAACTAAGGAAAGAATTCACCATCATAATTGCATGAAACCCAAGTGGCATAACAATTCATCATAACAGTAAAAATGCATGAACAGATCCAAAATGAGCAATATTAAAGGCAAGGTAGGCACAACATATATTTCTCTCTCGTGCAAAATTTATGTACAAATGAGCAAAAGCTCTTATTTATAGACATCGAAAGGTGTAGGGAACCATAAAATTACCTTCAGTCAACTACAGTCTTGCAATGCATGCAAGATTTATTGCTAAGCCCTAATAAAGTAAACTATATAGTTAACTAGAAAGCTACCATCAGTTAATCGAAACATCTAATCTAAAAATGGACAATGTGCAAGCATGCATGTCCTTATTGAAAGAAAGTTAAATGGAACACTACCATCAGTTAACGTAAACCCTAAATGTAACTCCAAGTGAATAAAGCAAATCCCAGAATAGACATGCATGAGATGAGACAATGAGTTAACTTGAGAAGGTAAAATCAAGTTTAACTCTTGTGTGTAATGTCTATCCTGAGAGGTGGGAACTGAAGTCTACTGAGTGTGATCTCGAGAAACCAATCCCTCAATGAGATTGTTAATTGTATCACTATCTGGAGCTCTAATACTCTGTCGAAGTATGATATGTCTGGGCAGCATGTCTTCACCAGTTGTTTTTTGGGACTGAAGTTCACCTTTTCTCCTTGTTGCTTCGTCAAGTAATGTTGGCATGACTGTAAGCTGACTAATCTTACAGCCAATGGTCTCCCCACTGAAAATAGTATGAACGAGTGCTTGGAGCTCTGACTGAACATCAGTAAGCTCAATGTGAGCACCACCCTCGATCTGATATCGATACGGTAAGCGAAAAACTAAGGTTCTCACAAATCAGAGTGCACTAGTAATGTGCTCTCTACTCTCAACCAACTCTGATGCCATGGTCTCCTCTATCTTTTCCTTGAAAACAAATTTTGTTTTCCAAGAGTACATAGCCTATTTATCCTCTGCATCTATGACTGCATCATATGCCATACTCAAGTGAGCAATCAAAATCTCATCCCAAGGTCTATTAATTTCCAAGTCTTGCTCCTCATCCTGGAGACATAGACAGAGTTCTCATGCATTGTACTGCAACTGATATAAATCTGTAAGCATAGAACGACCTCTAACAACGAACTCCTCCTGCCACTCATCCAAACACTTTCCATATACAACTAAGTGATTAAGTTGACTTTGTTCTACTGGAGGCACAATCATCGGTGGGAGTGTGGTGGTGACATCTGACCTATATACAAGGCTAGAAATATACTGACGAAGCTATTTGATTTCAGCCTTGAGGGCTGCCTTATCTTCTCCGTCCTTCAGCATTCTATCCCTGGCACTATTTGTAGCAACCTATACGAGATCAACCTGAGTCTGGCGTGTGCTACGATCAAGGTTGACTATGATAACCTTGAAATCCTGAGATTCCAACTCATCCAAGCTCTTCCCTTGTGGAGGTATAGCAGTCTCGACAATGATCTCCATATCAGTATTCCTCTCCACATGGACCATGTTCTTGATCCTCTTGTCTGGCGCATCCTGACAAACCTGATCAAAATTTGAATGATTAAGGACATAGGATGGTTTCCTCCTCTTCCTTCCCAGCTGAGCTTTGATCCAAGACTGGTCTCGGCTAATGCTATTGGAAGGATTTGTACTAGCAATAGGAGGTTGTGACAAGAGTGAATATGTAGAGGAACTACTACGATATGGGGAGTCTAAGTCCAATTCAATATGAATTAGGACTGGTGACTGCTCTGGAACTGGGATAGGAACTGGAAGCTGAACCTTAGGCATTGGTGGGCTCTAAACTGGCCTCTAAACTAGTTGTCTGTCGGACTCCGTGTGTATGTTAGTGGAAAGCACCTTTCCTTTTAAATTGTTTGGTGTTGGGCCTTTCTTGGGAGGATTACTCCTCTCCTTCTGCTTGGGTTTTGATGAGGAAGGTAGTGAAGGATCCACCATTGGCGGCTATGCTCTAGGAACACTTACCCTTCTGGTCTTCTTGTTGTAGAGGTAAAGTATACTATTCTAAATGGCTCTACTTGACCTCTCCTTTACTGTTGCATACTCTTTGGCGAACCAATCAACTATTGGTAGTGGTTGTGTGTCAACCTACTCTTTGAAAAATTGAGGAAGGACTTCACCCTCATCATCTAATAAACCTCCCACATCTTCTGACAAGAAAACATAAATTTGTGAGAGAGAGAAACGACCATAGCTACATCTGCGAACCTCAAAGTCATCCACGCAATTGGCCCAATAGTCCTCCATAGAAGGCTTATGAAATGTGTGACCACCGAGGCAAGTTGTGTAATGACCCCAAAGACCATAGTCACGAGCCTCAACAAGATACTTGAGGTGATACCTCTCGAGCTCTTGTCCTGCAGCCTTGGCATCAATTGCTGACTTGCAACAATATATACCAAACTGAAAAGGAAAATTGGTAGTTAGTTTATGCTTGCGACGCAAATGGCGATGAAAATCATGCAACTTCCTTAGGAACTCCATTTAAATTGTCTTATCTAAAGGATAACGTGGAAGCATAGCTATATTTCCTATAAATCCATATACTCATATGTAAGTGTATGTCGGGAACTAAATAAACAGATTTTCCCAACCATCCATCGCTGCTCTAGCAACTGTCGAGATACAAATGTGCAACTCCCGATCCAAATTTCTCACTGTATAAGTCAAAAAAGCCTCATGAACACGCTTGAAATTATGTTCAGTCTTAGTGAAGTCAAGCTAATCATAATAGTGATAGACTTTCTGAACACTGAGAATGCCTACGGTGTTTAATCCTCGAAACTGACCCTGATAAGCAATCAAGTACATGAGATAAGAACACATGTGAAACTCATGAGCAACCAAGAAATCGGTGATCTGCTTGTGGATAACATCACTGATGAAGGACACCCAATCATAATGTTCCTGCCTAGATATGATGTGACCAATGACATAATACATCCAAGGCTAGAAAACATTTGCATGTGATTGACCTGAGACATGATTCAGGAGTGTGATTAGAATCACGTATTCATCCTTATACTCGCCACGTCCCACAATGTTTGGCAATCTATTTTTTGCTTGCTTTAAGCATCTTTCTGCCATCTTGTTCTGACACTTGTCCACATCAGCATTGAATGCATACTTGCACTACTCCATGGAAATAACCAAACTGTTCGGGTGTTGAGGAATACCAAAACTTCTTTCAATGTCCAAAGGCTTGAGACTGCAAATAACTCATCCATCTACTGACACTATCTCATGAGTAGCAGAGTTGTAATGCTTAATACAAGACATCATGAACTTAATACAATGAATGAAGATAGGTATGGAAGCAGCCTCTAATAACCTAGACAGTTGAATGTTCTAAATAATCAAATCTCTGATCTTGACTGGATCTAAAACTACCTCTGGCAATACTTTATGAAGATTCATCTCAACTGTCCCGATGAAGTCATAAGGACAGATTTGGTCCTGTATTCGGGCTGAAACTACTACATTTTGAAAAAATCGCATATTGACTATGAACTCGACTGTGTTCTAACAAGATTTCTAGAAAGCTAAAAATAACCTACTGAGGCTAAAAATAGCCTATTGAAGAGTTATTTTCGGCGAATAATTTGAGATATGGGTTTTGTCCAAAAAAAGATTCTAAGACAACCCAAAATGTTAGAAATGTGAAAATATGACTTCTACTTGACCATGCAAAGAATTTTCAGTTGAGAAAATTAGAAACTCGAGAACGAATGTTCTAGAGTTAAAAATTCCTAAAAATTCAAGCGCACAATTTTAATTCGAGGAAGCTATACAAAAAATGATCTAGATGATCAAACTTGTCAAATTTTCCAACTTCAAGAACATGCAAATTGGATTTTGAGAGAAATTTGAGAATCAAAGAGGAGAAAGACATTTTTTATATGGTCTTTCTTCTATGAAAATTGCCCTTTATTCTTCAAGTTTGCTGATGAATGTGAACTCAAACCTACAAAAAGATTTATTTGATGAAATCACCTTTGGAACTGATGATGAATTCACCTTTGTCTGTGAAAATTCACCTCTACTTAAAGAAATATGAATTTCCTTGAAGTTGAATGATTGATTAATGATGATGGCGCCATGTTTAAATAAAGCGAATTCACACCATATTGTTGACTGCAAGATTTAAAACCTTGACAAAAATAGAAAGCCTCTGATTGGACCCCTTCCAGTTATACTGACATTGAGTCGAAGTCTAGAATAAAAATAATAAAATAATATTCAGTTTCCAACCACATGCAAATTTCATCTTTCAACATAAAGGGACGCCAAAAATAATTATTGGACAAACTCGCGACCTTTCATGCTGTCATGCAATTTGAAAATTTAATATTATTTTATTTAGTTGAAAAACCATTTGGACTCATCCAACAAACCTCACTGATCTCAAAAAGTCCTCATTTGTCCCCATAGGCGTCCATTTGCTCAAGATATTACACTTTTTATTAACTTCCTACTTTGTAGCTGACTACAAAGTTACAACTAGCCAACTTCGACACTGATTTTCGGGTGACCAAATGATGCTAGGATTGAACAGATATATTCATTGCGAAGCCTACAGAACAAGGAAGAAATGTCTATTGGGAGTCATCACTGCAAAGTCCATCATTTAACACCTCAAAAAATTAGGTGCCCTTGATTAAATTGATTTTCAAGTACCAAACTTAACCATTTTCCCAAACTGCCATCTGACGCTTCAAACGGCTGTTGATGATGAACAGTGAACCCTGCTAACTGGCAAACAGGCTCACTACATGACTAGGGGTATTCTGCATCCAACAAATATATGCAAGGCATCTGAAAGCTGCATTAAGGGCCCCAGAAGTAAGGGCACCCCTGGCTTGAAAAGGCTAAAACATAATTTTGACAAAAGTGAAACTCTCAACCAGATGTCTTACTTTGATCTCTGATATCTGGAGCTGGAGTAACCCAATTCAAGCACCGTTTGTCTTGACATGTAGCCAAAAGGACTTGCGAGAGATGTCTCTGGAGGCGACGAAGCAAGAAAATTGCTTCTAATACCTCAAAAAGGAGGGCGCCTTTCCCAAGATGGAATAGACAACCAAACTTAACCATTTTTTGAGTTGTCTTTGTTTTTTAGCATTTCGCTAAAGACCTTTCATGTACGAGCATTTTCCAAATCTTGGAGGTTGATGGTTGAACTCATTGGATAGCTGGAGTAATTAGGCACAAGTCTCGTGAAGACTTTGAAAGCAAACAACCTCATCTGACAGGCCTAAAGGATAGGCGCCCATGGCCTATAGAAACTATAATGAATGTTTTATGTTGGTCCACCCGTAAAATTATGTGCCTAGAACAATCTCTACCATGATCTCTTAGAAAGTCAGGTTGATAGGAAAGTTGGTGCGTTGCGAAACTGAACTAGAGTAGTACAGATGTCAAGAAGACCTCATCTGCAATTTCAAAAATCTCAAGGGTCATTTGGAAGGATTCCCCTGAGCTACAAGGGTGCAATTTCACCATCTAAGGAAGCTCTGTGATATGAACTCTCTTCATAATCTCACGTCGACTACCGAAGCTTTAGACCTCAGATCACTACATTCAATAGCTCGTTGGGCAGGCAGACTAGTTCTGAAGAGATTAACTATATCAACCATCAAGAATTCCAAGATCTTATCCCCCTTAAAGAGGTACGCCCTTAAGCTACAGAGGCACAAAAGCTGGAAAATGACAGGTTTCTACAAACTGCAACCTTTAGAATCTTCAACTTCTGATGCTAGTTGTCAGAGCTACGAGTCTCAGAAAGCCTTGTAGGATAGCTCGTCGGATAGGAAAACTAATTCTAAAGAGATTGACTATATTTATGAGCATACACCACAAAATCTAGGCCTTCAAAAAGAAGGGCGCCGCTAGGCTACAGGGGCATAATTTTGCTTTTCCTTAATAAATCTTCATAAATTAACTACTAAAAACTTCACCTTGGCCACTAAAATGATCATGCGAAAGCATAGTTATTGTCGTGAGATGCTCCTCCATCATGAAATGCTTCATTTTGAGTCTTTGATTCAAGTTCTAATCAATGGATAGTGCCTTTGACTGAAAAAACATTAACAAAACTCCGTGCTTGATATTTCCCAAAAACTATACTTGACATCATTTTAGCAAGGTTTAGACTCTTTTTAAGCAAAATGCTTTGATGAAGCAAAAAATTTGGTTTGAGTACAACATTAAGCTTCATCTGGTGACCATGTCAGATACCTACAACATAGGAGAACCTAAGAATCTCACTGTTATGTAGACCAGTGATTTACAATTGGGCATTGGAGTCAAGACTTTCCCTAATCACCTAAAAAAAATTTGAGTTACCTAAAAAACCTAACCTAAAAATGACCTAAAACAAGACTACCTAAATCACCTAAAACACGACAAAACATCATGGAACAAGGAAACACAAAACAACATAACGATAAAGCATAAAAAATTTTTTTACAAAATATTTACAATATTACTCCTCCCCCGGAGGGTTGAAGTTCTTAAGATACCACCTACTATAAGAAAGCGGGAAGAGCATTTCATCCCAATGCGAAAGAATATATGTGTTCTCTCTTGTGGATTCATGGATCTGGAAGGGCCCTAACCATAAGGAATCGAATTTCCCATGCATTCCTTTTGGCTCATGCCTTTTGTCCCACAAAAGGACTTGATCTCCAACTTTAAAGTCTCTGTGCTGAGCCTTCTTATAAAAAATCTTCTTCACTCTTTCCTGGTGCTAAGTGATCTTATCAATAACCTATGTCCTCTCCTCTTGAAGTTTCATCAGGAGCAACATCCGCTTCTAAATAGGATCATTGAATTCTTCATGCTCTACTACAGATGCCAGCTATAAAGAAAACAGCTCCAAAGTAATGGGCAGAATAGCTTCTATACCATACAAGAGTAAGAAAGGTGAGGTGCCAATAGCTCTTTTAGGAGTTATATGATCAGCCCAAAGGGCGTCATATAACTTGATATGCCAAGCTCACTGATTTGACTCAACTAATTTGCTTATAATTGTGACAATGTTCTTATTGGATGATTCAGCATGTCCATTACCTTGGGGGTAATAATCTGACGAATGAGACAACATGATGCCGTGATCAAAACAAAAACTTATAATCTCCTCTGATGAGAAGTATGTTACATTATCAGCCACAATTTTCTGAGGAATTCTGAAGCGAGAAATAATATTCTCTTTAATAAAGTTACAAACCACTTCGGACGTAGCTCGTTTAGTAGGAATCACCTCAATCCACTTCATAAAATAATTCGTTGCTATAAGAACATAAGAATGCTCCTTGTTGGAACTTGGATTAATTGGACCTACAAAATTGATACCCCATTGTTGAAATGGAGCATCAATGATCATTAGCCTAAGTGGGAGAGATGCCAATTTCACTTTACCAGTGAACTGCTAACATAACTGACATTTGTAAACCCATTCATATGCGTCACAGAACATAGTAGGCCAATAGTACTATGCCCACAAAATCTTGAATGCAGTGACCCTCGATGAAAATTGTCCTCTGCATGCTTAACTGTGATACACATCCAACAACTTGTGTTGTTGGTCTTTATCGATACATAGAAGAAAAGTTTTGTCAAGGCCACGCTTGTACAGAACGTTGTTAACAAGCATGAAATTTTGTGCTTTCAATTTCAGTGTTCTTTTCTCCTGTTTGTCCATGTGACATGGACATTCACCATATGTTGAATAATACCATAGAGGTGTGTACCATTCTTCCGTAGAATCAACTAGTAGGACCAAAGGAAGGTCCTCTTCAATTTCCTATTTTGAACCAATTCCACCATTGCTCTAGAATTTATGATCTTCGTCCTCTGCCAATAACCGACAAAGACCTTGTCCGCGAACAAACTTGGTTGGTTTAATCTCCATACCATATTCTTGAACTTTCGCAATCCAATTCCCTCTTTTTGTATCCATCTCCTATTGGGTAAGCACACTTTTGACCGCTGGATCGGCAACATACATCGTTGTGTGAGAATTCAAAAGATAAAATCTGAAATTTTTGACAGCTCTGACGACATCATAAGTGTTCTTCTCAATATGGGAATAACGCATCTCAACATCTTTAAAATTAGCACTCATAAAAGCAATAGGAGATTATCCCTCTTCGCTGAGCTTCTATGTCAGAATGGCAGATAGTGAATGTTCTAACGCATAACAGTAAAGGATAAAATCCTTTTGAAAGTCAGGCCTAACTAACACTGGTGCATTAGCAATAGCTTCTTTGATTTTAGTAAAGGCCTTCTTGCCTTCTTCTGTCCATACAAAAATGGATGTCTTCTTCATCATTGCTAAGATCTCCTTTGTTAGCTTTGAGAAATCAGGTACGAACCTTCGGATAAAGTTGACTTTACCAAAAAAGGAGTGTACCTGCATTTTATTTGTAGGGAGAGATAGGTTCCTAATTGAATCCACCCGACTCGGGTCAATTCTAGTCCCTTCTTTGGAAACGATATGGCCAAGTAGCTTGCCCTTTGACACTGTGAAGATGGTATTCTTCATATTCAAAGATATTTTATGATACCTGCATCTCTCGAACACCTTCACAAGATGTGAAAAGTGATCATTCCGTTTATCTAAAAAAATGGTTAAGTCATCAAGATAGACAACTATGATCTTATTCCTAAGATCCCCAAATGCTAAATCCATAGCTCTAAGAAATCAGGTACGAACCTTCAGATAAAGTTGACTTTACCAAAAAAGGAGTGTACCTACATTTTATTTGTAAGGAGAGACAGGTTCCTAATTGAATCCACCCGACTTGGGTCAATTCTAGTCCCTTCTTTGGAAATGATATGGCCAAGTAGCTTGCCCTCTGTCACCACGAAGATGGTCTTCTTCAGATTCAAAGATATTTTATGATACCTGCATCTCTCAAACACTTTCACGAGATGTGAAAAGTGATCATTCCATTTATCTAAAAAAATGGTTAAGTCATCAAGATAGACGACTATGATCTTATTCCTAAGATCCCCAAATGCTAAATCCATAGCTCTTTGAAAAGTAGCACCAGCGTTAATATGGCCGAAAGGCATCCTTTCATAAGAAAACGTTCCCCATGACATGGTGAAAGTTGTCTTGATCTGATCCTCCTCAGCCACTGCAATCTGATTGTAGCCAGAGAAACCATCAAGAAGTGATAGCATCTCTGATTTGGTAACTGTCTGCAATGTATGCTCCATGATAGGTAAGGGATAGTTGTCCTTTAAGGATGATTGATTCAATTTCCTGAAATCAACACAAATTTTGATTTCTCCATTCTTCTTGTGCACAGGAACGATACTTGACACCTAGGTGGAGTGATGAATAGGAAATATTATCCTTGAGTCCACCATCTTCTAAATTTCCACATAGATGGTATTCTGAATTCGCAGATTATAATGTCTTTGTTTCTGCCTAAAAGGCTTAACATCAGACTTCAATTGAATTGTATGAGACAATTCGATGGGTATGAAGACATTTAATTCTTCATATGACTAGGCGAAAACATCCTTATACTGCTTGAACAAGGTGGTAAACCTCTCAGTCTCCTCAGGAGTACAACATTTTCCCAAATTCACAAGTCGAGGCTTGTCTTCAGTACCTATGTTAACTTGATTATATTCTGATGAAGTATTCACCCTTGACCTTTTTTTATCTTAGATGTAACGATCATGCTTGTCAAAAATATCCTCTAAGGCTACAAAACCTTTGGGAATCTAATTTCCCTTCAACTGAATGATTCTAGATTCTACAACCTCAGAGTCTTTAGAGATTGACTCTCTGGAAGGAGTTGAACTTCCTTTAAAGAACAATTCTTTGTATTTGTCTCCCATGATGAGAAATTCTTCAATATCCTCATCGTCATTGAAGACTTGCTAGTTTTTTGAATTATTAGGAATAGTTGGTCTGTAAATTAACTCAATAGCAAATGAGTTCTGACGAAAGTCAGAGTTTGGCATGAAAAGGGTAGCTAAAACGACAAGCACATCAACTTTGTTATTTTCCATTCTCAGAATATATTTGATGTTAAATGCATCAAACTAGTTGATTTCATTCCACACCCTCTTCCTGTAGTTTTGGAGATGATTCTTTCTTACGTGAAACTACTCTCTGACCTGCTTAATGATCAACTCTACATCTCCTTCAACTTGAAGCAATTTGATCCCCATATCCTTTGCATTTTTGAGAGCTAATAAAAGCGCCTCATATTTAGTAGTATTATTAGTACAATTGAATTGCAACCTATATGCAAAAGGATATAAATGACCCTCAGGAGAGATAATCACTACTCCTGCTCCGGAGCCTGAAGTCGAACAACTACCATCAAACTGCATTGTCCACATCTTAGATTCTTCATTTGACAATTCTGTGGTAAGTGCAAAATTTTGACAATCTTCTGTCACTTCAGACACCATAGCATATGTTCCTAGACTCGTGTCTTGATACAACACTTGAGCATGTGGGTCCTAGGACTTCACCACTGTGAACTT
Source organism: Sequoia sempervirens (assembly GCA_007258455.2). Classification (NCBI taxonomy): domain Eukaryota; kingdom Viridiplantae; phylum Streptophyta; class Pinopsida; order Cupressales; family Cupressaceae; genus Sequoia; species Sequoia sempervirens. The sequence goes on from VDFB02000009.1 coordinate 13,988,907, forward strand.
TGATTTGGTTTCCGACTGCAGCCTAAAAGTGCCTTTCTTTAATAGAATTGTCACAAACAACCAATCCATCTGAATTTCTCCTCCAAGATCTTTGCAAAAAATTCTACTAAGTAACATTCCATAGCTTGTAGGAATATCAGCCACTAGGATGGTCATCATGATCTTTTTCTCTGGACATGACACTAGCCTTACTTGCACATCTTTGATTTGACCGACCAACGACACCGGCTTGGATTCAAGTGAATAACACTTTTCCTAATTAGGGGTGCATGAAAGTCCTAACACATTCATAATTTGCAAAGGCATAACGTTGTCCGAAGCTCCGTTGTCAATTATACAATTGCTCAACTTAGAAACCTCCTATATATAAAGATATATGGAATGGCTCAAGCTTCTCTTCTGCAATAACGGAGGATTGTAGTAATGTCAACTGAATGATAGTCTTCTTTTTCACAACTTTCAAGATTCTATCCAATTTCTCTAGCTGGTCTTGTAAATATTCTAGTTGATATATCTGTACCTTCATCTTCATCATAGAAGACACGATGTCAAAACTTGTTGAAGACGTATCTAAAGCAGTTGGCAAGATTTTTTCTTGCGAAGGTTTGTGATTGCAAGTAGAAATTACTTCCTTCGCTTTTGTATTCAAATTCCGCTTTTCCTCTTCCTCCTTTTGTGCCTTGAAATTTTGAGCACGTGTGAACACAGGTGAGGTGATATTTTCATGATTTACTACAAGAGAAAAATGACAGGATTCTTCTTCTTCTTCTTGATTTATGTGTTCTTGATCAAAGTATCCCATTGCGGAGTCGCCATCAAACTCGTCTATCTATGAAGAGATGACATTTGAATTGGAAGGTATGAAGTTTGAACTAGGAGCGGAATCGGAAAATCCCATGAGCTGATTCATTCTCTGATTTTCTAGAAAAGTAGCTCCATTGTGCTCTGCTGAATCATGAAATGTGCAAAAGACTGTGGCCTTTTCAGCTTCATTATTTTGTCTTGGTTCTCCTTGTGGAAACTTAGACTTGTAATTATTGTACAGCTGAAAATTATTTCTCCTCGGCTGGTACTGTTGTTGTGGTTGAAAAGGTGGTAGGGGCAAGGCTAGTTGCCCTTGAGGTGGTGACTATCTTTTCAACATTGTCACCTCATTTTCTACCTTTTGTAGCAACGGATCAGTTGACACTTGCATGAGTGGCCTGATTGAATCATCTTTCATCTTTCTTGTTGTAATCATGTTATCTTCAAGCTTGATAGCTTCTTCCTGAAGGTGTTGTAGATCATCTTCTTCGCTTATCTTTAGGAAAAAGGCAATTTTTGATGGCAGCACATTGATGAAAGAACTCATCAAAATCTCATCAGATAGATTCAAGGTATGAGAAAGACGTGTAACAAGGCGATTAAACCTTGCCACGAACTCCCTCATCGGTTCATGTTTCTCCATCTTTGAATTTGAGAGTTGTGCAAATAATCTATGACTGTCTTTGGCAAGCTTGAATCTTTCCAAGAACTTCTTGCTCATGATGGCCCAGCTGATGATAATTCCTGGCTCAAGATTATTGAACCAGTTTGCTACATTTTTTTCAAGAGTTTTCACGAAAAGACATACGACAATGTCTTCATGCGTAACATGAAAAATGGAAAAAGCTGTCGTGAATGCTGATAGATGTTCATCTGGATGTCTAGAACCATCGCAATGAAATCTCAGGAAAAACTTGCGTGAACCCTTGGGTAGTTCATGATGTCCTGCTAAAGCCAATGGTCCAATATTGTCACCCAAAGGAAAGGGGGCTAGACATCTTACGTTTCTTGCATTACAATCATTGTGATTATCATTGTTATGATCACCCATTTTTGCAATTGGAATGGGAATCTCTTCTTTGAAAATTTTTGATTCAGTAAACTGATCAGGAGCCTCTAGGAAAATAGGATTTGGCTGAACGGGAGGATTACCTCTCCTTCTAGTATAGACTCGGTACGCCAGGATGCTTAATTCCATGCGGGAGGTGGAAAAATTAGTCTACTTGCTGTAAGATCTGCTTTATCTTCTTCTTTGTCTAGAGTTGTAGCTGTGTTTCTCCACTGAGTAGTAGATGTATGATTTTCAAAAATAAAAGTGTGCAAGCTACTTATAATATATGATTGTTCTGCTTTGATGAAAACTAAATTCGGTTGTATAACAGGCAGAATTAGTGCTGGTTGTTGTACTGGAGCAGTAGGACGCTAGATGGTCATAATAGTGACATGAATTTTTCGAGGCCTTGTGCCCCACAGTGGGTGCTAGAAAACTGTTGGCATAACAACTAACACCTCTGGAGTAAGAGTTGGTATGGACAACTATGCACGCTACCCAATGAGTGCTCTTCAAATTAGGAGGAGAAGCTCCCTTGTGCTTGAAAAAAGTGATTGTAAAGGAAAATAAACTAAAGGATATCCCGTCTTTTTATCTCAGCTGTAAGAGGTACAAGGCTTTTTCAAAAACTATCTACATTGTAGCTAAGTATTTTCTAGTTTCACAAACTACTAACTACAACTAGGCTAATTACTTAAAATCTATCCAATTTCCTCAAGAAAACAAAGCATAAGGAAATGGAGCAGGGATGACTATATGATGATAAACAAGTATAGATTCTAAACTTGAAGGCAAGGTGGCACATCTATCAGCTCAATCTAAACCAGTTTATTACTCACAAAACACCATACAATAAACAAGGATAGATTCTCAACTTGAAGGCAAGGTGGCACATCTATCAACTCAATCTGAACAAGTTTATTGAACACAACAAAGAATTGATCTAAGGAAACAATTCACCATCATAATTGCATGAAACCCAAGTGGCATAACAATTCATCATAACAATAAAAATGCATGAATAGATACAAAATGAGCAATATTGAAGGCAAGGTAGGCACAACATATATTTTTTTCTTGTGCAAAATTTATGTACAAATGAGCAAAAGCTCTTATTTATAGACATCGAAAGGTGTAGGGAACCCTAAAATCATCTTGAGTCAACTACAGTCTTGCAATGCATGCAAGATTTATTGCTAAGCCCTAATAAAGTAAACTATACAGTTAACTGGAAAGCTACCATCAGTTAACCGAAACATCTAATCTAAAAATGGACAATGTGCAAGCATGCACGTCGTTATTGAAAGCAAGTTAACTAGAACACTACCATCAGTTAACGTAAACCCTAAATGTAACTCCAAGTGAATAAAGCAAATCCTAGAATAGATATGCATGAGATGAGACAATGAGTTAACCTGAGAAGGTAACGTCAAGTTTAACTCCTGTGTGTAATGTCTATCCTGAGAGGTGGGAATTGAAGTCTACTGAGTATGATCTTGAGCAACCAATCCCACAACGAGATTGTTAACTGCATCACTATCTGGAGCTCTGATACTTTGCTGAAGTATGCTATGTCTGTGCAGCATGTCTTCACCAGTTGTGATCTGGGACTGAAGTTCACCTTTGCTCCTTGTTGCTTCATCAAGTAATGTTGACATGACTGTAAGCTGACTAATCTTACATCCAACGGTCTCCCCACTAAAAATAGTATGAATGAGTGTTTGGAGCTCTAACTGAACATCAGTAAGCTCAACGTAAGCACCACCCTCGATCTGATATCAGCATGGTAAGTGGGAAACTAAGTTTCTCACAAACCAGAGTGCACTAGTAACATGCTTTCTACTCTCAACCAACTCTGACGCCATAGTCTCCTCTATCTTTGCCTTGAAAACCAACTATTTTTTCCAAGAGTACATAGCCTCTTTATCCTTTGCATCTATGACTGCATCATATGCCATACTTACGTAGCAATCATAATCTCATCCTAGGGTCTATTAATTGCCAAGTCTTGCTCCTCATCCTGGAGACGTAGACGGAGTTCTCGTGCATTGTACCACAACTAGTATAACTCTGTAAGCATAGAATGGCCTCTAGCAATGAACTCCTCCTCCCATTCATACAAACGCTTTCCATATGCAACTAAGTGATTAAGTTTACTTTGTTCTGCTAGAGGCTCAAGCATCGGTCAGAGTGTGGTGGTGACATCTAACCTATGTACAAGGCTAGAAATATAATAACGAAGTTGTTTGATTTCAGCCTTGAGGGCTGCCTTATCTTCTCCATCCTTCAACATTCTATCCCTAGCTCTATCGATAGCAACCTGCAGGAGATCAACCTAAGTCTAGCGTGTGCTACAACCAAGGTTGACTATGATAACCTCGAATTCCTGAGATTCCAACTCAGCCAAGCTCTTCCCCTGTGGAGGTATAGTAGTCTCGACAACGATCTCCATATCAGTATTCCTCTCCACGTGGACCATGTTCTTGATCCTCTTGTCTGACGCATCCTGATAAACCTGATCAAAATATGAATGATTAAGGACATAGGATGGCTACCTCCTCTTCCTTCCCAGCTGAGCTTTGATCCATGACTAGTCTTGCATAATTCTATTGGAAGGATCTGTACTAGCAATAGGAGGTTGTGACGAGAGTGAATATGTAGAGGAACTATTGCGAGTTGGGGAGTCTAAGTCCAATTCGATATGAATTGGGACTAGTGATTGCTATGGAATTGGTATAGGAACTAGAAGCTGAACCTCCAGTGCTGGTGTGCTCTGAACTGGCCTTTGAACTGGCTGTCTATCAGACTCCGTGTGTATGTTAGTGGCAAGCGCCTTGCCTTTTAAATTGTTTGGCACTTGGCCTTTCTTGGGAGGATTACTCCTCTTCTTCTACTTGGGTTTTGACGAGGAAGGTAGCGAAGGATCCATCATTGGCAGCTCTGCTCTAGGCACACTTACCCTCTTGGTCTTCTTGCTATCGAGGTAAAGTATACTATTCTTAATGACTCTACTTGACCTCTCCTTTACTATTGCATACTCCTTGGCGTACCAATCAACTACTGGTAGTGGCTATGTGTCAACCTGCACTCTGAAAAATTGAGGAATGACTTCACCCTCATCAACTAATAAACCTCCCACATCTTCTGACAAGAAAACATAAATCTGTGAGAGAGAGAAACGGCCATAGCTACGTCTGTGAACCTCAATGTCATCCATGCAATTGGCCCAATAGTCCTCCATAGAAGGCTTATGAAATGTGCGACCACCGAGGCGAGTTGTGTAATGACCCAAAAGATCATAGTCACGAGCCTCAAAAATATACTTGAGGTGATACCTCATGAGCTCCTGTCCTATAGCCTTGGCATCAATTACCAACTTGCACCAATATATACCAAACTGAAAAGGAAAATTGGCAGTTAGTTTATGCTTGCGATGCAAATGATGATGAACATCATGCAACTGCCTTAGGAACTCCATTAAAATTGTCTTATCTGAAGGATAACGTGGAAGCATAGCTGGGTTTCCTATAAATCCATATACTCAGATGTAAGTGTATGTTAAGAACTGAATAAACCAATCTACCCAACCATCCATTGCTGCTCTAGCAACTGCTGAGATATGAATGTGCAACTCTGGGTCCAATTTTTTCACTGGATAAGTCAAGAAAGCCTCATGAACATGCTTGAGATGATGTTCAGCCTTAGTGAACTCAAGTTGATCATAGTAGTGATAGACTTTCTGAACACTAAGAATGCCCATAGTGTTTAATCCTTAGAACTGACCCTGATAAGCATTCAAGTACACGAGATAAGAACACATGTGAAACTCATGAGCAACCAAGAAACTGGTGATCTGCTTGTGGATAACATCGCTGATGAAGGATGTCGAGTCATAATGTTCCTTCCCATATATGATGCAACCAATGACGTAATACATCCAAGGTTGGAAAACATTTGCATGTGATTGACTTGTGACACGATTTAGGAGTGTGATTAGAATTGCGTATTCATCCTTATACTCACCACGACCCACAATGTTTGACAATCTATTTTTTTCTTGCTTTAACCATCTTTCTGCCATCTTGTTCTGACAATTTTCCACATCAGCGTTGAATGCATACTCACATTGCTCCATAGAAATAACAAAACTGTTTGGGTGCTGAGGAATACCAAAACTTCTTTCAATGTCCAAAGGCTTGAGACTGCAAATAGCCCATCCATCTACTGACACTATCTCATGAGTAGCAGAGTTGTAATGCTTAATACAAGACATCACAAACTCAATACAATGAACGAAGATAGGTATGGAAGAGGCCTCTAATAACCTAGACTATTGAATGTTCTGAATAATCGAATCTCTAATCTTGAATGGATCTAAAACTGCCTCTGGCAATACTTTTTGAAGATTCATCTCAACTATCTCGATGAAGTCATGAGTAAGGACTGATTTGGTCCTGTATTCGAGCTGGGTGAAAAATAGCTCGCTGAGGCTAAAAATAGCCTATTGAAGAGTTATTTTCGGCAAAAAATCTAAGATATGGGTTTTGTCCAGAAAAAGATTCTAAGACAACCTAGAATGTCAGAAATGTGAAAAACTGACTTCTACTCGACCATGCAAAGAATTTTCAGTTGAAAAAATTAGAAACTCGAGAACGAATGTTCTAGAGTTACAAATTCCTAAAAATTCAAGTGCACGATTTTAATTCAAGGAAGCTATACAGAAACAATCCAGATGATCAAACTTGTCAAATTTGCCAACTTCAGGAACATGCGAATTGGATTTTGAGAGAAATTTGAGAATCAAAGAGGAGAAAGACATTTTTTATATGCTCTTTCTTCTGTGAAATCGCCCTTTATTCTTCAAATTTTCTAATGAATGTGAACTCAAACTTGCAAAAAGATTTATTTGTTGAAATCACCTTTGGGAACTGATGATTAATTTTCCTTTGTCTGTGAAAACTCACCTCTGCCTAAAGAAATACGAATTTCCTTGAAGCTGAATGATTGAGTAATGATGATGGCGCCATGTTTAAATAAAATGAATTCGCACCATATTGTTGACTGCAAGATTTAAAACCTCGACAAAAATAGAAAGCCTCTGATTGGACCCCTTCCAGTTATACTGACACTAAGTCAAAGTCTGGAATAAAAATAATAAAATAATATTCAGCTGCCAACCACATGCGAATTTCATCTTTCAACATAAAGGGACGCCAAAAATAATTATTGGACAAAATTGTGACCTTTCATGCTGTCATGCAATTTGAAAATTTAATATTATTTTATTTAGTTTACAAACCATTTGGACTCATCCGACAAGCTTCACTGATCTCAAAAAGCTCTCATGTGTCCCAATAGGCATCCATTTGCTCAAGATATTACACTTTTTATTAACTTTGTACTTTGTAGCTGACTACAAAGTTACAACTGGCCAACTTCGACACTGATTTTTAGGTGACCAGAAGATGTTGGGATTGAACAGATATATTCATTGTGAAGCTTGCAGAACAAGGAAGAAATGTCTGTTGGGAGTCATCACTGCAAAATCCATCATTTAACACGTCAAAAAATTAGGCGCCCTTGATTAAATTGATTTTCAGGTACCAGACTTAACCATTTTCCCAAACTGCCATCTGACGCTTCAAACAACTGTTGACGATGAACGGTGAACCCTGCTGACTAGCAAACAGGCTCACTGCGTGACTAGGGGTATTCTGCATCCAACAAATATATGCAAGGCATCTGAAAGCTGCATTAAGGGCCCTAGAAGTAAGGGCACCCTTGGCCTAAAAAGGCTGAAACATAATTTTGACAAAAGTGCAACTCTCAACTAGATGTCTTACTTTGATCTCTGATATTTGGAGCTGGAGTAACCGGATTCGAGCACCATTTGTCTTGATGTGTAGTCGAAAGGACCTGCGAGAGATGTGTCTGGAGGAGACGAAGCAAGAAAACTTTTTCTATGACCTCAAAAAGGAGGGTGCCTTTCCCAAGATGGAATAGATGACCAGACTTAGCCATTTTTTGAGCTGTCTTCATTTTTTAGGATTTCACCAAAGACCTCGCACATACAAGCGTTTTCCAAATCCTGGAGGTTGATGGTTGGACACATTGGATAGCTGGAGTAATTACGCACAAGTCTTGTGAAGACTTTGAAAGAAAACAACCTCATCTAACAAGGCTAAAGGCTAGGTGCCTCTGTCCTATAGAAACTATAATGAATGTTTTATTCTGGTCCGCCTGTAAAATTATGTGGCTAGAAGAATCTCTGCCACAATCTCTCAGAAAGTCAAATTGACAGGCAAGTTGGCACATTGAAGAACTGAACTAGAGTAGTACAGATGTCAGGAAGACCTCATTTGCAATTTTAAACATCTCAAGGGTTATCTAGAAGGGCGCCCCTAAGCTACAGGGGCACAATTTCACCATCTAAGGAAGCTCTATGATATGAACTCTCTTCATAATCTCATCTTCTAACATCGACTATTGAAGCTTCAGACCTTAGATCACTACATTCGATAGCTTGTTGGATAGGTAGACTAGTTCTGAAGAGATTAATACTATCAACCATCAATAATTCCAAGATCTTATCCCCCTTAAACAGGTGCACCCTTAAGCTACAAAGGCGCAAAAGTTGGAAAATGGCAGGCTTCTGCAAACTGCAACCTTTAGAATCTTCAACTTTTGATGCTAGTTGTTGAAGCTACAAGTCTCAGAAAGCCTCAAAGGATAGCTCGTCGGATAGGCAGACTAATTTTGAAGAGATTTACTATATTTATGAGCGTACGCCACAAAATCTAGGCCTTCAAAAAGAAGGGCGCCCCTGGGATACAGGGGTGCAATTTTGATTTTCCTTAAGAAATCTTCAAAAATTAACTACTGAAAACTTTGCCTTGGCCACTAAAATGATCATGTGAAAGCATAGTTATCATTGTGAGATGCTCCTCCATCATGAAATGCTTCGTTCTAAGTCTCCAATTTAGGTTATGATCAATGGATAGTGCCTTTGACTAAAAAAACATTAACAAAACTCCATGTTTGATATTGCCCAAAAATTGTACTTGACATCATTTTAGCAAGGTTTAGACTCTTTTTAAGCAAAATGCCTTGATGAAGCAAAAAATTTGGTTTGGGTACAACACAAATTCAAGTACAAGTAACAAATCAAGACATGAATCTTCATGAACAACCGCCTATTCTTATTCAAGAGATCCAACATGTGTATGCATGCCCTGATACCATTTCTTTGTTCAAAGGAGAATCAATTGCTTGTCAAAATAATTGGTTCGATGAGCATGATCAGTTGAAGGAAGATAATGCAGGAGAGGAAAAGGTTTTTAAAGAGAAGCAGGTAGAATTTTTTGATATTGATATGCTTATACCTGACGAACAAGATGGCAAAGCAGACTTGTAGCAGGAGATGAATGGACATGATCAATCAGGACAACAAGTTGAGGAGCTTGAAAAAGGTATGAAAGGTGATGATTTCATGTTCTTATTTGATGAATTACCTTCCTTTTTTGAGCAAGAATATGTCAAAAAATGTGACGAGTTGCTGGTTGAGGTCAACAAATGTGACAAGTTGGAAGTTGCTCATCTAATTCTAGAAGGTAATGCAAATGATGATTGGGAAGAAGCCATATTTTGGAATGATCTTGAGTCCTTTGTTTTAAACTTAGATGACAATCAACATCACGTTGAATCTTTGGATTTAGCTTTTTTTTTTGAGAAATTACTTGAATTTGTTAATGAAAGTGAAGACGACACATGTTTACTAACATCAGTGTCTACCTTTGAGCAGGAGAGTGATGAGACTCATCGAAATCCAATTAAGGATTAATGAGAATATGTTTTCAGGTATAATAGATTTTTTTTGCTCTTACATTGATGAAAATTTGATGCCATGTGAATCAACGGTATATGATCAGCCTATTCAGATCAAAGAGCCATACTTTCCTTCATTTCATTTATGTGAACCATCTCTTTCAGATTAGATTGAAATTGAGGCAAAAAGAAGGAATGAGGAAAATCTTACCTACAAGTGGAGTAGTCTAATCAACAAGATGGAGTGCCAATAGTATATAAACATCAAGGCAGGAATGAGAGGCCAAGTTTTATGCTTTCAAAAGGGTGTCTGATTAGGTATTTATCCAAAGAGGAGTTTACATAATTACAACAAGACATGATTATGCAAAAGCATGTGATTGCAACTACGAAGCAGCAGGTTAATCTTAGCTATATGCCTCAAAATAACATCTTTGGTGGTCAATCAAACAACGAAGGCTTTCCTTTTGAGATGTTTCAGATTTTTATTCCACAATTAATCAAATTTTTATCATTTACATATCTCTTTTTGATTGATCTTAAGGATTTGCAGAATCCTCTGTTGTTAAGAAAGGGTAGCTACTTCTCACAGCCAATAAATGGTCACGTCTGATCACTGACACTGTTGGTTAGTGTATGGGTAGGGTAGAGTTTTCTATTTTGCTTTCAATAAGTGCCATGTCACATTTCCTTCCAGTATTGCTTCGCTTTCAATAAGTGCAATCAGCACAAGGGTTTCAGACTCTGTCATAAATAGAGTTGCAGTAGTTTCTTTCAGTATGCTTGTTATGAAGCTGAGTTACAAAGGATTTCAAAGGTTAAGAGCAAGAATAGACTCCATGCCCAATGGATATTGGAGGCAATTGGTCTATAGTGTTTAGCAGACAAACACTCTGCAAAGGTTGCCAAATTGTTACCTATTTTTAGCTACAACTCAAAATAGGTGGAGTTGAATTGCATTCATCATAGAAAGGTGCAAAATTTCTACTAAAAGTATTCATTGAATTTCAAATTTTGATTATTCAAATGTTTGTAATAGAAGAACTCATAGATTTGCATAAAAGAATGTTGTTTTTATTCATATTGGAAAGACTAAAGTCCCGCACAAGCCGCAGGAGTAACTAATTTGATTTTCATAATCAAATGATGGATACGAGAAAAGAATGTACACTATACAACTGAAGAAAATATAAACATAAGGAAAGGAGTGATTCGCCATTTCCTGGAATGACAAATCATCATTTCAGTTATGTGGTGTCTCCTCTTATTTAGCTCCAGTTGGCACAACTCCCGCTCCAGTTCCAAAGGCACCTGCAAATTTGTAAAAATGTGTTATTAGAGCAATGGAAAATTACAATTTTCCTCATGCCCACATTGCCAATAGGAAAATAATCTACATCATTTCAAGCATGCATCAGATGATCAAGTTAGAAGAGCACAAAGATTCATTGGAAGCTTTCAGCTTCAGTTATTTTTGCTAACTTGTTTGTTTAAATGTGCAAGAACAGGTATAATTAGATCATTCCAATTAACATGTATTGTTATGAGTGGTGAAAAATGTGGCTCCCACAAGGGTTGAGCCCAGCTCATAACAATGACAGATTCGATCATAAAAGAATCAAGTGACTATAGCGAGATTGTTACTACAAAGTTGATAAAAGTGGAATAAGAAATCAAATATTTAGGAAAGCCATGTTTTCATACATATTCTTATGTGCCATTGATTTTACATCATGTTTTCATATCATTTTTCAATTGTATCATCATCATTTTTGTTGTAAAGGGTCAAAAGGATATATACAATGATCCTACAGTTCGTTTATCAACTGCTTAGTGCTATGAGAGGCAACAAATTTGGATACGAGTATAGTCTATCTTTGAATGAGATTATAGTTCATCTCATGAATGGTTCAAGCAAATGTTTAAGAAGGTAGTCTATGAAAGGAATCAATTATATCCCCACATTGGCATACAAGTTTGATTAGTATAACAAAAATGAGGCTAATAATGATACTCTTCAGATTTTAGTCATGACAGTTTCATAATAAGAACATTACAATAGGAGCAAAGACTGAACAATAAGATAATTGATTACACAGAAAATTTCGTGTCATCATTATACCGAAGGCTGCATTTTTAAGATGTTTAGAAAAATTCCAAGCATGATGCATGTTTAGATGAAATAGAATGATTGGAATTAAAGGACAACCAACTTTCAATTTTAATATTTTATCAAATGATAGTCATAGTCATGAGAACAACACAATCAATAGAGGAGGCAGTTGTAGGAAAATAATGCATATGAGCAATGGCAGAGCTTAAACTCCTAGAATAATCAATATGTAATAGGTGCAAAGCAATAACAAGAGATCCTTAGTGAATTACCCACTATAGACAGTTACTATGATAAGAGGGCCAACAGTCCTTCAGTCATCAAAGCCATAAACAGGACAGTGTTTTCAACAGAATAGTCATGTCATGAATGAGATCAATGAGTTGGTCAAGAAGGGTGGTTTAATGGACAATCAACAAATGATGGCATTATCCTTCAACAAAAGTCACAGTGGTTCATACACGATGATGGTAACCTGTACAGAATAATAGTTAGATAAAACAGTGAAAGAGGGATATTATCCTTGTTTTCCAGGTTAGTATGTTCATGTCAAGTTCGTCAGCAGTATTCAAGTATGCCCAAAGGTTGTGAGGAAGATGGAGTCCATGGCCTAAAAATATAAAACTGCGATATCAGTTTCCTTTGCTTCTTCCAAGAATATATGAAACAGGGTTTCAAACTTATATAAAACAACATAGAATGGAGAGAATTTATAAATTTTTCCAGTTTTGGAGACACCAACAAAACCTTCATGTATACCCCGATATATTGAAACCCACGACATCATGGAGGAACCCTTCAAGGAAATGTAATGAATTCCAAATACCCAGATTATCAATGCAGGTTGAGCTCCATAACCAGTGTATCATGGCAGCCAAACAATAAATGAAATATGCCAACCAAATTTTTCGATAGTTTTACACAATACAAACCAACACTACGCCAATGGATTAACATTAGCATCAAAACTGAAATCCAAGCTTGAAAGAACTCAATGCCAAGAATGCACATTCAATCCCAAGGAAGGATAGGTGTTGTCATATGGCGGAGAAATTAAAGAACAGTACTTGAAATGAAACAAACTCAACATCAAAAATGTGCACTCAAGATCCCACTGAGGGCGAGGTGCTAACATATGACAGAGTTATTAATTAAAAACTGAAATAAATAGGCGGTGAACCAACCATAAAGATTTCCACTCAACCACTTAAACAGTGGGGGGAATACTACAAACAATTCAACTAATTCATCCGCTGTGGCGGGCATCCACTCTTGAGTGGGAATTCTCCACTTTTCAGTGGGTACAATGAGAGTTACAAAGTTTATTCTCCACACTGGTGGTAAACCATCTAGGGGTAATTAATGTTTTGCATTATAATTCACAAGTAAATGCAGCAATAATAATGACTAGATTAGTACTACTAATTCACAGCCTTACAATGAAATAAATATGCAATTTACAAGTGTTACAATAACATAACCAATGCAATTACTTCAAAGATGATTTTTCCAACTTCTAATCTTCCCAACTACGAAATTACAAGTCAAAATCTGTACTATTGATAAGCTGATATGATAAACAACAAACTGAAATAACATTACCAGCAACTATAAAACTCATAACCAACAAGATGTAACATAAACCAGTAATGGAGAAGATCAACCAATGTCATATCTTCATCAAAACAGCTCCAAACTTTATCAAACAAAGTGCCAAATAGCAATGGAGGTTAGGCATCCAAAGGCAAGTGACAAATCCCCTCCAAGAAACATACAACTTCATGGCACGATTCCCAATACAAGATAGCAGCAAAGGGGCAGCTTCTAAAGGAGGTCGACCTGCTCTAACAATTTCAAACCAGCACTAAAAAATCTGGAAAATTGAGAGATGAGGCGCCTAGTGCTAGGAATTGCATTGATTAAATACCCAGAAAGATTTTAAATTCATACAAAGAGTTGTAAATGAAAATCTCCTACAACCATAACCAAACCAGCAAATACAAAACTGGAAATTATTACCAAAATATTCTACATTGATGCTCAATATGCACTTCTGAATGAAGCACACTCTCAATCCACCATCTAGGGAACCATAGTTGCAGGCTCGAAGAATGGAGTAGAATTGCTAAGCTTCCCCTTAGCCGGGTTCTGGATTCATTCCAGCATTGTAACTTTACTCTTCAAAAATATGCATAATTATCTCTTCAAATAACAACAATATATAAGCTTCAATTGGCAAATGAAGCAACAAGAACTCTTCAAACTCCAAGAAGTTGAATCACTTCAACTTCCAAAAGGGATGCCACCTTTTTGCATTTTACTTTTTGAAATAATAAAATATTACTCAACCTCCTTTAGGCATCCAACTTCACTTTGCAACAATAAAACATTTAATAAATCAGTAAATGCACAATTGAACCCCTTAATGGCCCCTCTTTTAAAACAACATGATGTTATCATTCCTAGGCGTGGGGTAGAACTAAGTAACACAAAAATTGACTAAGTATAAACTTAGTCTATTGAGATAACCAAAGCCAAACTGAAACTGAAGGATAGCAAGATGACTCGAGTTGAATTGCCGATGATGCTACTGCCAAATTTAGATTTACTAAAAATAGCCAACTACTATAAATAGTAAATTCACATCAAAACAATAGAAAGCCAAACTAAACATTGAATTGCAAAGGATTGAACTGCTGCTAGACAGATACTGCCAAAAGATAGACTTGCTAAAAATAGCGAACTGCTATAAATAGTAAGTCTGCACGACAACCTCTAAATGCCAACTGAGTAGTATCTGAAAGAGGAAACCCTAATTTTCCACCTCAGCTTAGCCTATGGATTTCTGAAAATAGGCTAAATCCAAATGAAGAGTGTAGGGCCAAAATGGGAACATTACAGTCCGCCCTTCCCAAAATTGCTTGTCCTCAAGCAATGCCACCACACTCCAAAGAAACAATTTGATCCTTACCATGCCAAATAGGATCCCAGGGTCCCAATTCATCCTAGGAGAAGGATAGCACCAACTGGTGTAGGCACTGCATTGTTGGATGCCAACACAAGAAATCACCAGATTAAAATTAAACTGAAACATCATGGGAATAAATTCTAGAATACCATCATTGGCTTCATCATCTTTAACTATGGAATCACAAACCTAAGTGATTCCTGGATTCCAAATCATCCTCAGGAATACTATTCCTCTAATCTGTTGCGCTACCCTGATTAAACCAACTGAATACCCAAGGTGGAGCAACATATCATGGTCCCGAAAAAACAATACACCAAACATGTCAATGCCTGGGTCCCATATCAATCTGTAGAACCTGCAAACTTCACTGTTATAATTTAGATCAACAACATAAATATTTTCAAACATTCTTCTAAACCAATGCCAAACCAAGAGCAACGCTCCACACTCCATCCTTATCCAAGAGGATGCACAATGCTTCCTTTGAAGCAAATTGATTTCATTGAAAGAAATCCAAGAAATATTCTCATGTCTCACATCAAGAGTCTCAATTTGACAAATCAAATCAGCTAATAACTCGCTATCCCAAAAAGTAATGTATGAGTTGGTACCACAAAATTCACTGCCAACCATCAATGAACAATCCATACCTGAAATTTGACCATATTGAATCATTCCCTTGCTCATTTGTGGTAGAAATTCAATCCAAATAGGAGGTGGAGAGGCCTAGAAATAAAGTAACCAGCTTCCTAAGAGGTCTGAAGCATTCATCTTGAGATCTAATTTTTGGAAAATCAGCATCCAAGAAGATAAACAGTTGCTACAACATAAGATTTTTTCATCAAAATGAGCATCATTGCTCATGAACCGAGTTGGTGGCACCTTTAGCAAGAGACCCCATGCCACCACAAACCAACTTGTGATCATATTTCCTTCACAAATCATCAATTTATGATCAAAAGCAATAAACCAATGACATAAAAAGAAGATAGCAGCAATCATAGAACTGAAATTTAGACACTTATTTCTCCATCCAACCTTCTTTTTACGCATTCCATTCTTCATAAGAAAATACTTGAGATCCCAAATACTGATTTGCAATTGAAGACATTTTCCAACACAAATGAAAATGGTCACAACTACATTTTGAATATTATATGCTGGTCTATCTACTTTGAAATTGCCTACTTCCCAAGTAATGCCAGGATCCCAAACTAACAACCATGAAGAACCACTTCTCAAACTGATAACTGCTCTCACACAAATCCTTTGATTCGCTCGTTCCATCTGCAATGCCACTTCTTGAAATTCCAAGAAATATTCAACCAACCTTTGTTCGTTGAAGAAATCTAATCTAGAATCTTGTGATATGACTTGCCGGAAAAATTCCATGAATCCTTCATCAAATACAATTCTGAAATCTATCACTCTAAGAGAAGATGGTGATGAACTAAAATTTGATATGAGCCTCACAAGCATCCTCATCAAAAAATAAATTAAACCTTCATCAACAAACCCATCAACTCTTTGTTGATGAACAATAAGAATGCCTTCATTTCTTTGTGTTTCAAGAGTTACCAATTCTTGCGAATGGTTGCACTAGGAGTAGCAGTAGATTCAACTTCGTGCAACTCATGTATTAACTCTCCAATGCTGGAAGACAAACTCAAATCCCCTTCTTCAGTAATCTTTGAAGCAATTTCTTCGTCATTTTCAAAAAGAGGATTTACATAAACCTTACTAGCACCTTCTTCATACAAGAGATTGTCAAAAGCTTGATAAGCTTGAGAATTTGAATGCTTTGGTCTCTTAGGACAGCATTCCAAATCATATGTTTCTTGTATGAGATCAAGCTCATCAAGAATTTCTTGAAGCTCCTCTGCTCTTCTTCTGTTTTCTTGCTCCCATGAATATTGAATAGCAGAAATCTGATTCTCTGCTTCAATTAGAGTCTCATGCACTTCTTGCAACTTTGTTTTGGTAAGCTCATGCCACTCCAATGCCTTGTCAGCAATATTGGCCACTATGTCTTTGTCACGAATGATGTGCAAAAGACTAGATTTAATTTCCTCCAAGGAAAATTTAATGGACTTCATGTCATCAATAGAAATGCAACATACAACTTCTCCCCTAGGCACATCATAAATCATTGTTCTACAAGTCTATGAATTCTATCAAGATTTGACAAAATTTGAATTCCATTATCAACAATGTGTGAACTTGAGCTACAATCATTATATATTGGTTGAGATGATGTAGAACAACTTTTATGGATAAAGATTTCAAAAATGGTTTGAGTTGTACTCCTCAACTTGTCTCTCACATGATGAACACTGTTCATCATTCCATCCATAGTTCCTTCCAATTCCTTAGCTTTTTGCCTTAGCTTGATTTCTGGTGAAGAAACATCTGCCTTATAACTACTAGAAATTTCATCTTCCATGTTGTCTCCTACACATGATTCTAGGGAGTAAGTCAAATCAACTTTGGAATAGGAAGTGATTACTGCTTCCTCTATCTCTTTCTCCTCTTTAGCTTGACTTTCAAATGAGCATCCTTCGGAATTGTGAAGAAGCAATTCCCTGATTGAACTCATAACTTCTTCCATCCCAACTTCTTCTTCATTTGGATTTGCACTTATGGCCTCTTCATGCATCTCCGATTCAACTTTTGTTTCCAAAAGTTCTTTCTTTGAATCTTCAACATGAGGCTTCTTAACACAAGTCAACTTACTGTTCTCTATAGGAAACAAGAGTACCTCATTAGTCTTCAAAGCTTCCATTGCCATATTACCTTCTTCTATAGAATGCTCGGATGAGTGCAAGTCCGTAGATACCCCTTGAACCTTTGCAATGTCTTCAAAGGGATTCCAACTTTCATCCTCCTCTTCAACTTCAGAAATCTCCTCTTTGTTCACAACAGTCTTCTTCAAAAATGGTTTCAACTTATCTTCACATTGATTGAAAATTTCTTTAACTAACAAACCAGCAGTGGGAGAAATCTGCTCTTCATGTTTATAAGCATCCAAGAGAAGAGTTTGGACACTTTCAGGAAGACTATCAACTTCTTTAATTGTAGAGACCAGAACATTTATGACAGTTGCAAGCATACTCTCTTCTTGCTCACTCCAGGTCGATGTGAAAAGATAATTAAACAAGTGATAAATCCGATTCTCCATCTCAAATTCTATCAATAAGATGCAAGCACCAACTTCAGAAAATGTTTTTAAAACAGCAGCTCTTCTTGAAAACAAGCTACTACTAGTTTCATCTAAATCTTGAAAAAATTCCACTATCATATTTAATATGATCTTCATAATTTCATCATCATAGGGCAACTGGGGAATTATAATTCTTATTATCTCCATGAAACAAGAAGAAATTAGCAGCTTGGTTTCTTCATCAGGATGCCCCAACCAATAGGGTTGATTCAAGGAATTCACTGCAGGAGCTAGTGCCAACTCCATTTTCTTTGAAGGTGATGGCTTTACTTGTCTCAAACATTGTTCTAACAAATGAAGAATGTTCGCTTCATTTTCTCTTGACTAAAATTCTTTGCCAAGTCTTTTTCCAACAATAAAGAGTCTCTACCAACTTCATCTCTTCTTCATTAGCCATGCCTAATTGCCAACTTATAGATACCACAAGGAGCTGAACTAGAATTTTCTCTAACTTTTGATGTAGTACCAGAGATCTTTGTCACGTTTTTGCCTAAACATGAAGCACTGATCAACAGGATGGTAGGATCTTCTGCTTTGATACCACTGAAATATGCCAACCAATTTTTTTGATAGTTTTACACAATACAAACCAACACTACACCAATTGATTAGCGTTAGCATCAAAACTGAAATCCAAGCTTGAAAGAACTCAACGCCAAGAATGCACATTCAATCCCAAGGAAGGATAGGTGTTGTCATATGGTGGAGAAATTAAAGAACAGTACTTGAAATGAAACAAACTCAACGTCAAGAATGTGCACTCAAGATCCCATTGAGGGCGAGGTGCTAACATATGACAGAGTTATTAATTGAAAACTAAAATAAATAGGCGGTGAACCAGCCATAAAGATTTCTGCTCAACCATTTAAACAGTGGGGGGAATACTACAAACAATTCAACTAATTCATCCGCTGTGGCGGGCATCCACTCTTGAGTGCGAATTCTCCACTTTTCAGTGGGTACAATGAGAGTTACAAAGTTTATTCTCCACATTGGTGGTAAACCATCTAGGGGTAATTAATATTTTGCATTATAATTCACAAGTAAATGCAACAATAACAATGACTGGATTAGTACTACTAATTCACAACCTTACAATGAAATAAATCTGCAATTTACAAGTGTTACAATAACATAACCAATGTAAATACTTGAAAGATGATTTTTCCAACTTCTAATCTTCCCAACTACAAAATTACAAGTCAAAATCTGTACTACTGATGAGCTGATATGATAAACAACAAACTGAAATAACATTACCAGCAACTATAAAACTCATAACCAGCAAGATGTAACATAAACCAGTAATGGAGAAGATCAACCAATGTCATATCTTCATCAAAACAGCTCCAAACTTTATCAAACAAAGTGCCAAATAGCAATGGAGGTTAGGCGTCCAAAGGCAAGTGACAAATCCCCTCCAAGAAACATACAACTTCATGGCACGATTCCCAATACAAGATAGCAGCAAAGGGGCAATTTCTAAAGGAGGTCGACCTGCTCTATCAATTTCAAACCAGCACTAAAAAATCTGGAAACTTGAGAGATGAGGCACCTAGTGCTAGGAATTGCATTGATTAAATACCTAGAAAGATTTTAAATTCATACGAAGAGCTGTAAATGAAAATCTCCTACAACCATAACCAAACCAGCAAATACAAAACTGAACATTATTACCAAAATCTTCTATGTTGATGCTCAATATGCACTTATGAATGAAGCACACTCTCAATCCACCATCTAGGGAACCATAGTTGCAGGCCCGAAGAATGGAGTAGAATTGCTAAGCTTCCCCTTAGCCGAGTTCTGGATTCATTCCAGCAGCATAACTTTGCTCTTCAAAAATATGCATAATCAGCTCTTCAAATAGCAGCAATATATAAGCTTCAATTGGCAAATGAAGCAACAAGAACTCTTCAAATTCCAAGAAGTTGAATCACTTCAACTTCCAAAAGGGATGCCACCTTTTTGCATTTTACTTTTTGAAATAATAAAATATTACTCAACCTCCTTTAGGCATCCAACTTCACTTTGCAACAATAAATCATTTAATAAATCATTAAATGCACAATTAACCCCCTTAATGGCCCCTCTTTTAAAACAACATGAAGTTATCACTCCTAGGCGTGGGGTAGAACTGAGTAACATAAAAATTGACTAAGTATAAACTTAGTCTATTGAGATAACCAAAGCCAAACTGAAACTGAAGGATAGCAAGATGACTTGAGTTGAATTGCTGATGATGCTACTACCAAATTTTGACTTACTAAAAATAGCCAACTGCTATAAATAGTAAATTCACATCAAAACAATAGAAAGCCAAACTGAACATTGAATTGCAAAGGATTGACCTGCTGCTAGATAGATACTGCCAAAAGATAGACTTGCTAAAAATAGCAAACTACTATAAATAGTAAGTCTGCACAACAACCTCTGAACGCCAACTGAGTAGTATTTGAAAGAGGAAACCCTAATTTTCCACCTTAGATTAGCCTATGGATTTTCGGAAATAGGCTAAATCCAAATGAAGAGTGTAGGGCCAAAATGGGAACATTACAATAAAACACACGAGCAGAAAAAATAAAGTGTATTTGCAACCTCGTAGAAAATGAAGATAGCAAGATTTCTTTATATTGGCCTTCGCATAATTCAAGAAAAGTGAATATAGACAGAGAAGAATATTCAAAATACTGTTAGTGTAATTAATATTTAATTACGTTTGCATAAGTTTACTTAGGCTTTATTTAATTCCTAAGTTATAGGATCTTATCTTTATCTTTTGAGCTCTTGTTGCTTAAGATAAGATTAGGGTTATGCATCTTTTCTTTTATAAAGGAAATCATTATCATGTAATTATTGAATTCCTGAATAATATTATGTTGCACATTCTTTTTTAACCTCTCTGCTTTTTTTTTATTTTCTCTTTTGTGGAAGGCCTTTTCGGTTTGCAAATATGATCTTGGTTTGTAACATGGTATCAAAGCCTTGATTTGCAACCCCTTCTCATATTTCTGGAGAGATTCATTGCAGAGTTCGTTCAGGATTCCTCAAGGGTTTCATACCTTGAGTTTTTCTTTCTATTTAGGTGCTCTTGCATGGTTACTTTTAGTGCATGTTGGAGGAAATTTGAGCTCATATTCGAGTTTAGGCTGTCGAAAAAGTGAAGATTGACTTTTGTTTCACTTGAATCTGACATATTATGCCAGAGTTATGAGGGTTTGAAGATTTGTCAGATTTTGGAATTGTGACACTTCTGGTGCATTTTCAGGTAGATCAGACCTCACCATCAGATCCAAAGTGTCTGAGAGACGAAAAACAACATATAATATGCCCTATTTTGGCATTGGGAGCTTCTGAGGAATTTTTTTTTCTTTCAGAGGTCGTACGGTCTGTGTATGACCCCTGTTCACGATTCTTGAAAAAATATTTAGGTTTTGTAAAAATATTTTCCTGCAATATAAAAAAAATATACATTAGCTTTTTTTTCAAAATAAAAAATAAAAAAAATTATTACAAATTCAAAAGGGTTTTTGTTTTTAAAAAAAAAACACATTTCAAAAAAATAAATTCAAAGGCTTTAAAAGCTTGTGCAGGGTTTGTACTACGTAGGCCACCGGTCACATCAGGGCGAGGCCCATCCAGCCCACTGGCGGCATCCACTTGCCAATCGATGGGCCTTCTAAACCTGGTGGCCCATTCATCACTAGCCGGATCTTTCAATATCGGCCCACATGCAAAAATCTGGCAGATTCTATTAACCGGCGGTAGCATTTCAAGCAACTCCAAATAGCAGCCGAAATATTCCAAAACTGGCGAGATCCTCCCACATCCGGCAACAGAATATTCCTATCTGCAGTGAGTATTCCGATGATATGCTCAACTGCTGATGGCCGTCAATTTTTTTGTAGGGGGACATTTTTTTGCTGCGACGACTAAATGGCCGTAAATTTTTTTCCATTGAAGTACTGTCATTAGCATGACATCACTCTACCGTACGACCCTCTTTGCCCCCTCCTAGCCCTGCTTTTTCCTAAAAGAGCAGTTTTTTTTCTTTTGGTCATAACTTGGGCATACGGTATCAAAATTGGGCAAACAAGATATCGCCGAAAAGCAGGTTTCGAGCATTTTCTAATGGTGCTGTTTATTTTCCAGTATTTTTCTGTTTATCTGCATTTATTTCTGTTTGAAGTTAGATGTTTATTTTGGACTTTCGAGCTCATAACCTTTTGCCACGATCTCCGATTTTCATCTTCTTTGCGGCATTGAAAAGGTATTGAGGAGCTCTATCTTCTAGCCATGCACTTTTTTCTATATCTATCCCAAGTTTTTCGTTATTCTAGATTTGTCTTGATGGGTGTTTTGGAGATTATTTGGATGTTTTGGCAATTGGAAAGGTGAAACCTGAATATTTGTACTTCATTTTAGTACCACACCATCATATTTTCTGTTTATGCATGTTTAGGATTCTCTCCTTTTACAATCATTGGGTTATTGTAATAAATGAACTAAGATAAAGTTCCATTCAGGGGGTTTCTTGCATAATAAATCTGATTAGAGTGTGCATGCACTTTGATCTCCATATCCATTTTGTTTTGATGGCAACTCGTATGGGTTATCTGGTCTCTTAGTTTCTTTTGGCCACTTTTTTGCTATAGCTTGACACATATCGGATTCATTAGTTCACACTTCAGTTGAGAGATTATGTTTCTTGATCCTCATTAGTTCAGATTCTTCTCAGTTTGAGGGCCATGTTTTTATGGTTAATGTTCCAGACTCTTTTTTGATACTCCTTCCCATGGAAGAGTTTCAGTCATAGTTTGGCATCGACATCGAGATACACAGCTTCCAGATTCAGTCATCATCTCATCTACTGTTGCTTCATAGATTCCAGGGTTGTTCTAGTTTGTGAGTTTTCGAGTGTTTCGTGGCATCGGGTCTGTTGTCACATTATCATGATTTCGGTTTCGGTTTCAGTTGTAGATAGAAGTATCTTTCCTTGCTTGTCAGATTGCAGTTCCAGTGTTACTCCACAGTGTTCTTCCAGTGCTTCTTTGCAATAATCATCTCATTGTAGGGGGGTTTTGTCCCACTGGGTTTTCCTTCTCTACCTCATATTTGCATTTGTAAATGAGTACCTGATCAGGCCTTGTTGCCGAGACTCATATTTGCATAATAATCTACTTCTCCCTAAGTTGTACTTATGG
This sequence comes from Sequoia sempervirens, assembly GCA_007258455.2. NCBI lineage: Eukaryota > Viridiplantae > Streptophyta > Pinopsida > Cupressales > Cupressaceae > Sequoia > Sequoia sempervirens. The sequence goes on from VDFB02000009.1 coordinate 14,012,094, forward strand.
GGGGGTGTTAGTGTAATTAATATTTAATTACGTTTGCATAAGTTTACTTAGGCTTTATTTAATTCCTAAGTTATAGGATCTTATCTTTATCTTTTGAGCTATCTTGTTGCTCATGATAAGATTAGGGTTATGCATCTTTGCTTTTATAAATAAAATCATTATCATGTAATTATTGAATTCCTAAATAATATTATGTTGCACATTCTTTTGCAACCTCTCTGCTTTTTCTGATTTTCTCTTCTGTGGAAGGTCTTTTCGGTTTGCAAATCTGATCTTGGTTTCTAACAAATACAAGATGCTCGAATGGTAGAAGGATCTTACCTCATCTTCTATGGCTTGGCTATCTTGTAGTAGCAAACACAAGAAACATAAAATGCAGCTTATCACATAGTGATCCAAATTTTTTTGACAAAAAACAATAGGTTTTTGAGCTCTAGTTCCAAATCTTTCTTCTCTCATGGCGACACTTCAACAAGAGTCAAGAATGCAAATGACAAAATCATTAGGGTTTGATTAACTTTGTTTGCCCTAATTCGATAAAGGGTGATTTTTCTTAATGATTTTAAAAATAAATTATTATTTTTATTTATTCCCCTTGATCTATGGCTTCCTAAGTCAAAAAACCTAATAATTATTAAGGATTCCATGCGTATTATTGGAGTAGACTGAAAATGACTAAGTCATTTTTTTTTTATTCCATAAGCGGTGATCACTTCGTCTCATGCATTTTGCATGAATTTACTTGGAACTTTTAATATGTAATTAAATATTGATGTATTATTACATTAATATTTGAAATGAAAATAAGGAGGCCATTTCCACATTAAATATTAAAATAATCATGCATTTGGTTATTTTCAATATTTAATTACTTATCTTCCTTAAGTAAAATCATGTGAGGGTATGAGTAAAGATAAACTGAGGATCAAGACTTGCAGTTTGAGATCGTGAGTTCGAGTTTTGACTTTCAGTCAGGGTGAAGTGAACTTTTTAGTATTTTTCTTTTTATGTCACATTTTAAGGAGCTTTTGAGAGGGTTTTGAGACAATTTATGTTCAGATTGCATAAACTTATGACTTGACATAAGTTGTACATGGATCAGGGGTAGTTTGACCACTTGTTCTTGTAGATATCATCAGTTGTGAGACTTCCTTTCATGCATTTTCATGTTTACTCGTGGGAGACTTTTACAAGGTGATTTTTTGCATGCTTGACTCACTATTATGGATTTCCAGTTCAACTTGAGTTGCAGTTTAGTTACACACATTGTGAGTGCGAGTTTGCGACTGAGTTCACTCATTTTTGCACGAGTTTGAGCTCTTCTTTTGGAGATATTTTATTCTACTCGGATTTCACATTGGAGATGCACTTTTTCACTTCAGTTAGCTTTCAGTTCATTTTTGGCTGCTTTGTGCATGCCTTTTGTATATATTGGAAAATTTTTATCTTTTGCCTCTAGTTCTTGTTTTTCAGCCTTTGCATTCTGCAAGTGAATTATCATGTAACTCAACTTTATTTTTAGATTAATACAACAACAGGTTTACAAGTTCAAATTATGTTATTTAGTAGAAGATTCCTTTATTTTCTAGCGTTTTCAAAGTTTTTCCTTCAAAATTTTAGGCATCGTTATTGTGTAGGACTTGATCAAAGGATTATTGTGTTTTTCAATTTGGAAACCTTTAATTTTTCTGTCTCCTTCATAAGTATTTGTATGTAGTTTAATTTAAATTCACTAGTTATACACTGTGCATGTATTGATTAACCAGTTTAGTCGTGAAAACCATGTTTTCCCTCAAGATTGTGTTAAATCAAAGCCTCTGTTTAAAGCATTCAAGTGATTAAATTATCAAATTAGGTTGTGCAGATTGAAGTACTGAGAAGGTTATTGTGAATCATAATTGCAAGTCTTTGTCAATTAGGTGCATCACCATTAATTTACAGTTTTATGTGCATTTTTACATACTTCTATCCCTTTTCTAGCAAGTTACCAGTTATTAACTTAAGAATCATATAGGAACCAGCCTAGAATCTGGAGGTCTATCTTTGCCATACGAATACCCATATCCTAAAGATAGTTCCCATGTTTCAACAGATTGCTGAATTTAATCATTCAAGCATTCGGGTGTAATTTGTTTGACAATAGGAACATCACACACTCCTAACCTATTCCTTACTACACAATCAAATTGGTAAAATTGATTGCATTTTGTAGGGAACTTTACATATTTAAATGTAGTTATGATATTATAATGTTGGAGCTTGAGAAGGCATTTTTGAAGCTAAGAAACATGAGCAAATCACTAGTCAAGTATGAAATTAAAAGCAAATACAGTCTTGCAAACCCATAGCTATATAGATTAGCTAGCATGAGTAATCCCTAAGGCTTGTTGGAAGGGGTGGCAATAGTAGGCCTAGTTGGTATTTTTGTTATTTTATTGACCTAGTAGAGTGAGAATTTTATCTTAGATACCTCTTCACTATATATGTATTTTTATTTCATTTATAAGTATGTTTCCTTTATTCTAGACTGCATTTGAATTTATAACTTTGTACTTGTTACTTGTTGATATGAGTCATTAACCAAAAGGCCACATCAAGACTTTTTTTAGCAAGGTACTCACTTCCCTTATTCTTTATTCATGCACACACCCAATAGATTTGAATAGAATTTTTAGAGAAAATTGAGATTTTCCAAGCTTTTGTATCTTTATCTATTCATATGGCAAGAATATGAAGACGAATAATAGATACAATCCTCTCTTAAACTTGATGTTAATTTGCCAATAAACAATCCCACTAGAAAAATGTTTGCAAATCATTGGATTCAAAGGGGTTTAATTTAAATATTTAATGATAACTAAGATTATAGCCCAATGAAAAATACACCTTATTTTCTTTTGACTTGAAATAAAATTCAAGAGCTTGTAGTGATTTAATTAAAATCATCAAAAAAATTTAATTTAATAGGATGGAAATTGAACCTAGTATATGGTAGTAAAAATAGTAAAATACTTTGAATTTTCAGAATAGATATGCATAGTTGCACCTATCTCAAACTTTCAATTGTTACATATCCATTAATATGCTCGAAGGGAAAACAAAAAACCAATACTTACTTCATTAAAATAAGAAGAGACACTATTTTCTTTTAACTATTAGTTTTTGGGATGCTATCAAATTCGCATGATTTCTAACCAATTATCTATATGTTTAAGTTCTTTTAACTTTTATATTTGATAAACCATGCAAAGGTTGAAAATGTTGTAAGAATAATTGTAAACGAAAATTTATTTGACAAAATGAAAAAGGTTTTAATGGTAATTTCATTAGAGGGAAAATAAAGGTTTTTCTTGCAATGCATATTAGGAAACTAATCATTAGGGATAATTTTGTCTATAAAATTGATGTATCTAGTTAGATTTATCAAAGGCTATTTTTGCTATCAATAAATTAAAAAATAATTTTTGAACATAAAAAATCTAATTTTTGTTCATATGTAAGCATTGTCTTTTTTGGTGAAGTTTAAGAAATTATTTAAATTGTTCAATTGGTATCAATGAAAAAAACCTTTTCCCCACAATTTGGACAATAATGTTCTTGGTATCAAAGACAATCCATTCCCATGCATAGAAAACATATCCCAAACATAAACGACATCATACATGCTACACAAGCTACAATATTAGACTTTGACTTGTGAGTATAACTAATTAATTGCTTAGAAATTTGAAAGTAAAATACATTAAAAATAATTATATTGATTAATAATACTCAATTATTGTCAATAAATACATACATATATTAAAAAAAAACCCAAATGACAACCAACCTAGTAATGCAAAAGAAAGTTTGGCGGGCACAACCATTGAGCATATCTATATCAATTAGTGGATAGTTTCTATAAAAAATGAGCCTTTTATTTAATAGATAAGCTAATAGTCCAACTTGTTATTTATTTTCCTATAATCCCCTTAAAAACATGCAATTATTAGAAGCTTCATAAAAACTTGGTTTGACTTACTTTTTGTATTGGATCATAGTGATTTCTTTTTAGAAAAAAATGTTGAAAATTGTAGAATTAGTACAAATTTTTGATAGCCGGTTGAGAAATTTAGATCAAGAAACCCCATCCCATAGTATGTGATAAAAAATGTGAGTTTATTCTAGAATATCATTTAAACATGGTTGCAATGATCATTATGGGGTTTATGACTCGGTCATTTATGTGAAAATGAGATAGTACTTTTTTTTAAAGATCTTAGATTTTTAATTTGGTTATTTCTAAAAAATAGAAAAAATAGAAAGCTATCATCTTGACTTTCAGATAGGCCTTAAATTTTTCAAAACATCTCTATGTATCAACAAACACAACAATGCCTATAAAGGCATCAAGTTTTGAGGCGAGTTTTTAGGAAAACCCTTAGAAAGGTCAACAATTTGTCCTTTAAAAAAGCTTTGAGCACCTTAGTATATCAAAAACACTACAAACCTCTAAATGCCTCAATTAGCACCTTAATGTATCAACAAATACAACAAACCTCTCAGGGTCCCATTAACACCTTACTACATTAACACACACAAGAAATCTCTAAAGGCCTCAATTTTTTAGTAATGTATTATACAAAAACCAAACCTTCAAAAAATAATAACTTCCTTTCCAAGAGCCTTAATTTTATCCCGATTGGAAATATTATAAAGCTAGAAATGAAATGCATTAATTTTAATACAATATTATATATGTATCTATCTTTTAATTATATATATATATAAAATGTTTTGTGAACATAAAGATTACTTAATGTTATGATTGCACACTAACATTGCATGTTGACCTCCTGATGAATTTGTACCTTACACGCCAACATAATATTATTTTCAATGACATCAAGATTATTAAAAGAGTTGAACATTGCATGTTGACCTCTTGATGAATTTGTACCTTACATGCCAACATAATATTATTTTCAATGACATCAAGATTATTAAAAGAGTTGAACATTGCATGTTGACCTCTTGATGAATTTGTACCTTACACGCCAACATAATATTATTTTCAATGACATCAAGATTATTAAAAGAGTTGACCTTTTAGGATAATAATTTATTGCATGTATTTAAACTTCAATGAAAACATAAGTAGTGAAGATTAACTTTTATTTTATTGGTCTTTTATTTTATTTTTATTTGAAGTGTCATTTTATTTTGTATGTAACTTTTAATTTTTGTGGAAATGTCACCATTCATTATTTCACAATAGACCAATAGAGACTTGAACCTTGGTGGCCACCACAAGAATACCACCACTTAACCATCACATTATGAGATGAACCCCATTATTTTTTAATAGTTTTATTTGTATGCATTAATACATATTTTAAAATTTTGATGTCTTTATATTTAACAAATAAATAATATTTTTTCAATATAATAAATAATAAATTTTTTATTATATATAATTGAAAAATAAAATAAAAAATATGTTTATTTTATTTTCTATGTATTTTATTTTTATATTTAATTATATAGATTATTATTTTAAATTATAATTTTATAAATATATATAATTTGATTGTTTTTTCTCCGGCTTTGTACATACGGACTGTGTATTGTCATTCATAAAAATTTAGAAGGTAAAAAAAGAATAATAAAATTATATTAGAATAATTAGAATCTAATAAACTGTTGGGTGAAAATTATGTAATCAGCTTTCGATAGATTACACAACTTGGACTTCAGCCACAGCTATGTGAGATATGAATCTCTCCTCTCGGAAAGGGGAGGCGCCCTTCTTACTGCTAAGAGAAACAATAGTAAATCACACAAGTAATTACAAAATGTACACGAAATTCATGGAGTGGGGTGTGTTACATTCATCCTTCTTTCTTTTTTCAGAGAAGATGTTTACAATACTTCACGTGTTGGAAGTTCAATTTTGATAACTTGAAACGAACAACTAGCAAGTAATACCAATATCTCTATCTCACAAAGCGGGCGTAGAGATACCAGAATTAACAACAAACAAATAAATTAAAAGGAAAGCTCACGAAGGCACAAAGTCGTTCCGTAGCTTTATCAATGTTGGATCTGATAACGTATCGTTTGCTACATTAGAAGCACAAAGTCTTCTTAGACGCAACAATTCTTCAAAAGCATGAACGATTACAAGCACAAAGTCTTGTAGATCATCCAACAAAAGTGTTAATAGCACGAACGATTACAAGCACAAAGTCTTGTAGATCCTTCGACAAAGTATCCAAGAGTATGAATAATTACAAGCACAAAGTCTTGTAGATTATCCAACAAGAACATGCAAGAGCATGAATGATTATAAGCACAAAGTCTTATAGATCATTCAACCAATGATAAAAGAAATACAATGCAATCTAAATAACGAATGTAACACAAAGTTTACATCAACTACTTAGAGTCTTTCAGATTCCTCGAACTAATCACTACCAAATCAGATCAACTTACAAAAGTATCGAATCCAACGCAAAGTTTGGCTTGCAATCCTTTTCTTTATTGATTGAATCTCATTCACAAAGCATGAACGCAAAGTTTCACAAATTTGCTTACAAAAGGGCAGCACTTCGTTGCAAAAGGCTAAAAGATAAAATTACAATGAAAATCCCTCACATTATATAGAAAGAGGGATGAGCAAAAGAAGGAAATAGATGGAGGAAATCAGGGAAAGTTAGGTGAGCGATTTTAGGAGATCTCACCTAACTTTGACCAAAGTCAAAGTGTAATTTGTTTTGAAAATATTACATCTTTGGACTTGGTGTAATTACAATTTACAAAATGACATTCGAAAATGTCGAGAAATATTTACAAGATGCATAATGGGATGCACCGGAAATTTCTAACACTGGAGAACAGGAAGCTTCTTCATGTTTCTTTGCTTGGGCGAAGTCTTCATACTTCTTCCTGGTCTCCTGCATGAACTTTTTATTTGGAAGAACCACGATCAAAGGACATCACCTTCGGAATCACTTGACGAGATCTGGAGAGAAACTGCAAGGATGGTGAATCAACGCGTTAGCGAAAAAGCAGCATTGGGAAGCGTGAAGCGAGAAACGATGTTGAGCAAGCGTGAAACGAGCAACTAGGCACGGAAAACGATGCGGAGCGAAGAAACGGGGTCCGGAATGGAAATAGAGCGAGTTTGAAGAGACTAAGATAAAAACTGCCAAAAGTGTAAAGGTGTTAAAATTCAGCACCATTGCACAAAAAATGACTAAGTCTGGAAGAAAAGTGCAAAGGTGTGAAAATTCAGCTCCATTGCACAAAAAATGACTAAGTCTGGAAGAAAAGTGCAAAGGTGTGAAAATTCAGCTCCATTGCACAAAAAATGACTAAGTCTGGAAAAAGATTGTGAAAAGTGTAAGGGCGCTAAAATTCAGCGCCCTTACATCTTAGGAAAATTGACTTTTGATGCAAGGGCGCTAAATTTTAGCGCCCCTGCACTTTCAGAGTTAGAATTATTTTGACATGTTCAACATGTCAGGGCGCTAAATTTTAGCGCTTCTGCATCTGAGACATGATTTTGGAAAATGGATGTAATGGTGAATGAAAACGGCGCTCGAGGTTTGCAAAGTGTTTGTCTGCATGGAGTTGCCATTGAAATTGGAGAATAAAGAGAAAGCAAGGGTAACAACTTACAAAGATGAAACGCGAAAAACGCTGGAGAGGGATGTCGAAAAACTCAAAAAACGTATTTGCAGTTTGAAGAAAACTCGCCCAGCATGAAGAGAGGAAGAACAAAAATCATAACAATGAAAATGGCGAATTAAAACACCTTTAAGCAAAAGAGAAAATCGAAAACCTAACTCAAGTCGAGCAATAAATTTAGGCACGAAAAGTGGCACGATTGACGAAAAACGCGAAAAAGATGAAGAAACGCGCCAGGGCCAGAAAAAGTTTAAGTGTCAGGAAAAAGTGTAATGGCGCTAAAATTTAGAGCTATTACATTTTGGAAAAAGTCACTTCATGCAGGGGCGCTAAATTTTAGCGCCCTTGCATTTTCCAGACTTAGCCAATTTTGGCTTCAGGGCAGGAGCGCACTTTTTCAGTGCCACTGCATTTTTCACAATTCGCTAAATACGAACAGTGAGACTTCTCGAAGGAGCTCGTTTCGAAGGTCTTCGCAAGGCGAACATGGGGGAATGCTCGAATTGACTATTCGAGACTTTGGAACGCATTTTGAGGTGGCTTGAAAATCACTTCGTTATGCGTACTTGAACTTCACGAATCCTAAGAAACGGACAAGTTTCGTAGGGGGGTTATCCGTGGAATGAGCGCTGCTAGATTCCGTGATAACATAACTCTTCATTTATATTTCATAGATTGTTTTAAGATGTTTGCATTCATTATTTTATTCTTTTCAAATTTTATAAATTATTAAAAACTTTCACTTCACTTCACTTCACTTAATTCATAAGTTCTGTTTTATTTTCCTGCGCTGTCTCGCAAGTCTTTCTTAATCTTTTAGTCATGGTGATTAAGCTGGCAATGATATTTTGCTGCCTTTCAAGAGTTCTAATAAATATTATTCCAACCATAGATTTTTAGTACCCAAAAATCTAGTATGATTACTCCTTTCCTTCACATTTATTGGATTACGACACATTAACGTCAAATCCCAACGCCCAGAAAAACAAACACAATTGCAAATTTGCAAAGCACTTATTGGTTTGAACACACGGATTTTCCAAGGTTCCAGGGCACAAAGTGACTGATAGACAAATCTTAATGGATTGAAAGCGAAGTAATGTTAACCGTGTTAACTGTATCATGTAACTGTGGAAATATCATTTGTCTTATAGAGAAAGTCAAGCATAGAAGGCGACTCCTCGCTGCAATGCAGTGGTTTCCAAAGCTCAATTCTGATAATCACGTTGAATAAGTCTTTCGATCGGTACGGGAACCTGTCCTGAACCCAATATCATTTATGGTTTTTGGAGTTTTATGCAGAATATCTCACCAAAATGCATTTGCCTGGTCAGAAACAGAGTCATTGACGCGACATGGAAGACCGGTAAATCTACAAATTGTCTTCTAGACTTTCAGACTGTTTATACTTACATAAGTGGGAAGGTAACAGCATAAGTTTTTGGGTTGGGTAGAGCCTTCTTAAGTTTCGAGGGAGCCAAGAGGAGAGATTGAGTACTTTTAAATATACAATGAAGAAAAAGGCCACCTTTCTGTCTGTTCCAGTTTTGTTTTGGTCTTTGGCATTAATTTCTGCAGCACAAACTACACATCCTAATGAAGGTACTCTAATTAACTTCAATTCAGTTACAGATGGGAAATCAACAAAACCCTCCTGGATTGTGTGACAGCCACCAGAACTAGAAGGGAAAACAGGTTCATAAGCTTTGGTGCTCAAAATTAGAGCCTAAAGCTATGGTTAAACATTTCTTTCAGTATTAATACTAAACAGCAGGGTATGGGGATTTTACTGTCAGCACCAAATGTCTATGCATGCCATGAAGCTAACAGTACACAGATATTAATGCTCTTTAATAGATTACGCTGCATGTGTGACACAGTATCAGTATTGCCTAGTGTCTGCAAGTTGGGATGGAGAGTATTGGGGTTGCAAATTTTAATGAGAAGATGGATGGATCATGAGATATTTTGAAGGATGATATATTTTAAGCTTTACTAGTAGTGCTTGTAAAATTGGGTTAATCTAGTGGCTGCGCGTAGATTAAATAAAAAAGCTTGGCTGATTTGGTTTAGCAAATTTGCTAGTTGGGAAGATTGGATTTTGGGAAATTTAATTAAAAAGTAACCAATTGGCCAAACTTGTTCATACAGTTTTCCCTGATGGAGATTTTTGTTTGTTGTTGGGTGCAGTTAAAGCCCTTGACAAAATTAGGAAGAGTCTTGGAGACTCTTTCGGGAAACTAAATAGCTGGAAGCATGGTGATCCATGTAACTCGAAGTGGACAGGAGTTATCTGCCATGACAATGCAAGTGCTGATGGGTATTTCCACGTAATGCAGCTGTATGTCTACTGTTACTTGACAAGTTGTAGCTTTCAGTGCCTCAATTTGGATTTTTTTTCTTTTACATATAGTTTCTTATAAAGCTAAAAACAACAATTCCTTTTAAAATACAAAAGTTTTCTATTACTACAGCGCCAGTTGCATAGCAACCGTACCTCATAGGAACTTTGAAGTTTGAACTACAAGAATAACTATTCAAATTTCATGGTAGGGACTACGTATAGGATATTAGAGATCTCTCAGCAGTATTAGGAAGTTCAGCATATCCACAAGTGCTCGGTTGTAGTAAACCCCCTAAGTATCACTCCATCACAGGCCTGTGGAACTATGTGGTGAAATATATATGTACAAAAGTTCAAAGTTCTGTTCGGTTACAAAGTGAAGCTAGAGATGAAATTCCAAAGACTTTATGATTCATGCCCACTGGGGGCATTGAAAATAAGAGGTCCAAGCCTTCAAGGAAGTTCCTTCTCGATGATCATGGTTTTAACTTCTGAGCTGTGATAGTTAATTACTGAATCTGAACATTATATGTTATATGTATTATTGATAGGAATTGAATCTAAATGTCTTTAGATATTTCATCCCAAGCATCCCAAAAGATTTGAGACTAGAGCTTTCCAAAATCCTAATTGGGCTTGTGAAACACATCAAAGAGATCTCACAAAGAACTAGGTATGGCCAATCATCATTGGTGCATCATCAAAAGGTGAAGGCTAATTTTTTGGTCACAGCCTAGAAAGTATACCTTCTGTTTTATTGGATCTTCCTTGTGGGATAATGGGGGCACACATGCACACACTTAGAAATATGAATTAAGAATAACAACATAAAATGCATAGAATACACAAAACAACCATAAAATACTACTTTGATGTCAAATTTTCAAACTCAAATGTCACGATAGATATTAATTGTTCAACATTAAAATCATAGTTTGAAGACTCAGTGAGTAATATGCAAGATTCTCCAATCTCCCGAGTCCTTAAGCTGGCCGTGCCAAGTCAACCAGACTCTAGCACTGAGTTTGGCCGAGTCTTGGAGAGTACTTGACTGAGTCCTACTCCAAGACTCTCTGAGTCTTAGGCTTGGAATTTCGAATCTTGAGCTTAGATTCTTCTATCTGGTTCTTGGACATAACATCTGTGCTTTTTTAAGTGAAATTTTAACTTTTTTTGGTCTTTTTTTGCTCTTATTTGCCCATCTCACCCAACCAAGCATCAACATAGGAAGAAGATGATTTGAGAAGAGAATTTTTAAGGATTTAAAGTTGATCAAATCATCAAATAGAAGTAGCAAAATTGGATGCAATGGAGGAAAATGAAGACAATTTTTTTGAAGAAACAATCCATCATCATTTTGATCATAGTTTGCAAACTTGGACTTGGAGAGTACTCGGCAAGCCAAAAAAAATTGACTCAAATAGTACTTAGGAAAAACTTGACACCTTAAAAAACACTTAAATTTTTGAAAAAAACATAATTTTTTGAAAAAAAGATAAATTTTATGCAAAATATAGCTACAAAATGAATCAAATAAGTTTGGTGGGGGTTTAGGAGCAACACCTCCAACGGGGTCGGGGGGTAATGCCCCTTGTAGGGGTTTGGCGATTGTGCCCCTCATGGGGGTCTACATCCCCAAAGGGGTCGAGGGGTAGCACCCCTCATGGGGGCTTGGAGGCAACACCCCTAGTGGGGTCAAGAGGCAGCACCCTAGGCACGTTCCCTGCCATGATACAAGGTAGGGTCGAGGGGCAGAGCCCTTGGCCACCAAGCCAAAATGAAGACCTTTAAAGCCATACAAACCTTCATGGCACACACAATTTTCATAATGCTTTAAAAGGAAAAAACAATGCTTAGAAAGCTAAAAAAAATAGAGTTTAACATGTGAATGATGCATTTCAACCCACGTCAAAATTGCCAAAAATAGTTGTATAAATTATTGAAAAATTCATTGTGTTTATTGTAGGGGTTGAATGAGGGTTTTTAAAGCGAAAAATTCATGTCAAAATTGTATTTGTCCTACATTTTACCCACATTGCGGATTTACCTGCATCTTTTGTCACATTTTTACCTTGCATTTTTCACACCTGTTTGCGTGTTTGGCAAGTTTTTGTGATTTTATGGGCAAGTTGTCCAGGGTTTTCAGCGAACTTTTGAGCACTGGAAACGCGTGAGTTACTTGTGCAATTTTCAAACCCGGGAGTACTTGCCGGGTATTCCATCTATGATTTTGATATTGACTTACCTTTTAGTTCAAGGCCTAAAAAGTTGAAGTTACACTAGGAGGGGAAAGAGGAAGATGTAGATTGTATTTGGTTGTTTTTTTCATTTTGACATTTCATCATATGTAAGCAATTAAAATGCTATTATAAATTTGTTATTTATAATTTTGTTGTATTGCAGTGTATTGTTCGACTTTGAAACTATGAAATTTAAAATTTTGAGAGTTTGGGGATCATATGACGTGTAATGTTTGAATTATGACAAATTGATAGTGAAATTAGATTTTTATGTTCTCTAAATGTGTTAATTTCTTTTTTTGTGTGTAATTATGAGGCTTTTTTGTTGATTTTGTGTCGAGTCCATGCTGAGTCTCGAGTTTGAGTAAATATTTTGGGCTGTCGAGTTTGAGTTTCCAAACTATGATTAAAATAATAAAACTAGCAATCATCATCATATTTCTCTTCATAAATAGCATCATAATCATCATTGACATGAGATGATTGAGGTAGAATAGAAGAACCAAAGGGTTGCAAATAACACTAAAACTTTGTTGACTATATGTTTCCTCAAAAAATGAAGATTTTTGGGCAGTGTGTAATGTCTCCACTCTCAGAGTGACATCATGGTGGCTCGACTCTAGCCCATCCAGCATTCTCGTGGGTTAGAAGGCAGGAAAACGGAATGAATTTTGGCAATAAGGAGCAAATTTTGGTAAGTTGTATCTGGGGAATTAAGAGAAAGTTACCTTAATCCAAGCTAAGCATAATGCTGATCTTATTTTCCACTTGAAAAGTCAAAGCACACAAGGAGGTCAAAGTGAAATATTTCGAACCAATTTTTTCAATTTTTGATTACAATAAGCAATGCAACACACATCGGTTAGGGTTAGCACTTAAACCAAGACGATGCGGAATTCAACTCTAACCAAGGATGTACATCAGGATCCCAAGTTGGGCAAGTTGTGAGCATATGGTCAGAGGATCTCAATGCAATGCTGATAAAAGAACTCTAACCAAGAATGCGCCAGATGACGACGAGCATATGGTCAGAGGGTCCCTACCAACTACAATGCTGAAAGTAACTCGATGCCAAGAATGTGCTTTCCAACCCAAGGTGGGAATGGAGCTACCATATGGCGGAGATTCTAATGAGCTACAATGCAATATTCAAAATAAGATAGGCGGCAAAGCCAGCCTCTTCCACTTATTCAGTGGGAAATACAAAAAGTAAAGAGTAGAAGAGAGAATGCTGATAGTACTATTGTTCAGCTTACAATGTAGCAGAGAATGCCGGCCAAACAATTAAGATTAGAACTGATTAATGCTGCAACAGTATAGAAGACTTTCCCTTGCTTAACAAGAATGTTAAGACCAATAACTCCACTCAGAGGATCAATCTTGGTATTCTGATTTGTGACAGACCTGCACTTAAAATGCTTAATCAGCAACACAAGGAACCACTAAATTGCTCACTACTTCTCCAATACTCACCCAAAATGCATAAGACCTAATGCAAAGTGCTCCTAGGATGAAGGCGCCGAAGAATGCATCCTAAAACTGACCCCAAAGCTGTTATTTATTTTTTGCACAAACTCCAATAGAACCCAAATGGTACGGCCCTTAGTGAGGGGCGATTTCTTCTTATCAAATTCAATTCTTTATCATAAAATCTGAAACTTGGTAAATAAGGTTGCCCTTGTCAAGGAAATGCAATGAGACAATACCCAGAAGGAGATAAATTTTATTATGAAAGCTATGACAAAAACTTACAATCAGCCATGATGTTCAACAACTTCAGAATTTGATACAATATGCAAGAATTCAACTCCAACATGCTAAAAGACCACTACAATGCAAAATCTCACTACAAGAACACTCAACTTACAACTAACTCACCACTAGTTGCTATCTTTTAAGCAAGAAGCAATGCCAAGGCTAGGAGGCATTCATTCCTCGAAGCAATCCCAGTACCATTTCGACAGCATAACATTACTATAGACATAAGATGTCCAAATGAAGGGGAGAGGCCTCCTTTTATAAGTTCAGCAAGAAATCTCTAGATGCTTCTAGAAAGTGCGCCCTAATTTCAAATTTGAAATTGACTTCATTCCCCTCCAAAAGAAGGCATCCCTTTTCTCAACGCTTTATTTTTTGACTTTATTTTAATTCACTTCTCTCCACAAAGTTGGCGTCCCATTTCCAAGCAAGATTTTGGACCTTAGAAAATATTCAATCACCTCAATGAGGCGTCCACCCATGAAGACCACCTTTTAAAACAACTTGAAGTGAAGCACTAGGCCAAGGGGGGGTCAACATTAAAATATAACATTAAAATATAACATTATTTAATTCAACTTGACTTATCTCTCCAAAATGCATCCCAAGGCCAAGAATGAACAAACCAACTGAACAAACAAACAATAGGACCACTGCCAGAAATAGAATTTACTAAAAATAGTAAATTCTTGAAGGTGCTCGGAACGCATAGCAAGTCACACCACTGCGAAGCTCTCTAAAAACCCAAAAAGAATCCGCAATTCAATCAGCAAATTTCGAGCAACAACAACCTCCAAAATAGGAAACCCTAATTTCACCCTCCGAGTAGCCTACGGGTCTCCGGAATAGGCCAACGGTCAACTGAATTCATCATGCTTAAAAAGGGGACATTACAGTCCGCCCTCCCCAAGATTGCTTGTCCTCAAGCAATCGCAAGTCTAGATGCTGTAGAATCTCCTCATTCTCCCAAGTCGCATCCTCCATAGGCAAATTTTTCCACTTCACCAAGTACTCTCTGATTGTTCTTTTTCTCAAAGAACGCTCTCTAGAATCAAGAATCTCTTCTGGGATCAAAACTAATTGTCTTTCTTCATCCAAAGGTGGTAATTGTGATGAAGCAACAACATTGTGTCCAAGTGCCTTCTTGAGGCGAGACACGTGGAAGACATTGTGTACTCTGCTATTCGAAGGTAGCTCCAATTCATAAGCTACTGCTCCAACCTTTCTGATAACCTTGAATGGCCAATAGAAATGAGGTTTGAGCTTCTCAGCTCCACTCTTCTTGAGAGTAGATTGTCTGTAAGGCTGCAATCAAAGATAAACCATATCTCCAACCTCAAAAGAGCGCTCAACATGGTTGATGTGTCTCCTTATTTATTAATCCTTAAAAAAACATAAAAAGTATAGATGAAGGAATACAATGTATTTTATCCCAAATTAATTTGTTTATGTAAATTGCTTTAAAGACCTCTACACATTATTGAAATACAGTAAGCACATAATTTAATGATTAGTTTATTTCAGTTTTGCACATTTTAAGACTAAGACCAATAAATGCATTGTCATCTAGGGTATTGACATCTTGATCAGTATGACTTCTTACCCCAAGCGGAATAGATCTTACCTCATTCCTCTTCCTAACCTCGGGATGGGACATTTATCGTGCAAGGGCGTGTGCATGATCTTATGTTGGACACCCTCAAGGTTGTTACTCGTCTTGGGCATTATTGTGCTTTGAAATAACATCAATTAATCTGCATATTGTCTTACATAGTATAGTAATTTTGATAAGTTGACATATATGCTATCTTGTATATATTGTATGTGCAAAAATTATTTACGTTGTATCTATATGTAAACACACGTATGTGTAATCTACCATCCATAGTTGTGATAAGCCTACTACAGAAACTCGTAAGCATATATCACAAGCATGACAGAGTAATAAATTCAATAACCAGTTAGGTAAATATATATTCAATAACTAACAAATCACATACCTCATTCTGCATCGTTGTCTTACCTGTGATTCACTATTTCTCTTCTTAGTTGACGATTCTGAGGTAACTTCAAATCTAACTTCACCCGACTCAGCTGAAGGAATTCGACCTATCTGCAATGGGCATCAAGATCCCATAGAGTGAGTTCTCTGTGTCTGAATGGTACTGTTTCTTACTCAGATTATATATGTCTTACTGCATAGCAGCCGGTGCGTCTTTCTTATATTCCCTCTTCCATCTCCTATGCGCGTCATGCACCAAATAGCTAAAGCCACCAAGTGGCACTCATGGCAAGCCTGTCTAAATGTACATATCTGCTTAATACTTTGATGAGTTTACATTATTCTTTAATTACCCATTCAAATCTCCTCTTTTCCTCTGTATATATCCCCTTTATGTATATCCCCCATTCCAAGAGATTCCAACGTAACTCCTAGACATATCGATAATATGATATTCTTCCTTATATCTGCTTGATCCGCGCGCACAGATGCAAAGTCCGTTCCCTGGGGATGGCGCTGCATATAATTCTTGGGCAAGATAAGAATGTTGTTTGTCTCCTGTGGAGGACGTCTTTCTTGATAGCCATGTCTCACTGTGCTAGATACATTTCTTCCTCCGTATCTAATAAATGTAATGGAAGCATTTTACAATTGTGAAGACCTGATTTTATACTCCCACATCATGTTTCATTTTATCCTTCCTTCCATCCATCGATGATTAGCTTTAGGGAATAATAAATGATTTTGAATTCGGTTACCATAAACCCTAATCTTCCCTCGCTTGAATGATTTTATCCCCTTATTTATATCTGCATTATCTATTCTATTCTAGCGATGGTCATCTCCCTTTATTCCAATGATTTCTCTCGAATTTATACTCCCTTTCAAGACTGAAAATATGAAGAGAGACAACTTTAGGAAGAAAGGTGTCCCTTGCTAAGAAATTATTAAATATAATTTAGTTATTTATTTTTTATTAGTCATTATTATTATTTCATATTTACATATTTTATTTTTAATTTGTATTTAATATTTATATTGGTATATTAATGATAAATCAATTATAATAATTTCAAATTGTTAATATTTATAATTGTATTTTAAATTGCTAATATATATTTTGATATTCATTTTGTATACTTTAATGTTTATTATATCATAATAACTTTATGATGATTTTATAATTGTAATATTGTCTTGGACAATTACAATTATGCGATATCACAAGATTAATTATCTTAGTTATGTTTCTAAATGACACAAAATCGGGGACATGACAAGCAGCGTACATCTTCTGCTGATTCTGTGCAATCTGAAGGTTGTTCTTCAAGGATTTCAAGATATCTTGACTCTGCTGCAACAAATCCTTGGCTTGAGGGGCTTTGCTATCACCAAACACCAAATCAGCAAAACTAGGAGCCTCATAACCGTAAAGAGCCATGAAAGGTGACATCCTTATTGACATGTAAAAGGAAGAATTGTAATAATACTCGCCTATGTGAAGCCATTTCACCCATGCTCTTTGCTGCTTCGAAACATAGTTTCTCAAATAGCCTTCCAACCACTGGTTCACTATCTCTGTTTGCCCATCAGTTTGAGGGTGATAACTAGTGCTTGGGGTAAGCACCGTACCACTCATCCTAAAGACCTCTTGCCAAAAAGTGCTTAGGAACTTGTTGTCCCTATCACTCACAATGTTTTTCGGCAACCCATGCAATCTAAACACCTCATGGAAAAACAAATCTGCAACTTGAGCTGCTGAAAATGAGCTAGTGATGGCAAAGAAGTGAGCAAACTTTGTTAATCTGTCCACTACAACATAGATACAATCTTTGCCTTGGACCTTAGGCAACCTAGTGATGAAGTCCATTGATATGCTTTCCCATTTTTGGTTGGGAATGGGAAGAGGTTGGAGCAGACTAGGCTGGTAGAGAATGCTCATTTTAGGCTCATATCCTAATAAGTGGGCACTCCTAGATGTAGCTTGACTTCCTTTCACTCTTTCCAAGAAATTTTTCCCCGGACCCGTTTATATGTCTTGAAAAAACCCCGATGACCAGGCAAGTGGGAATGCCATGGAATGTCATCAAAATATTCTTTTTGACCTTAGAATCAACCACCAAAAAGATCCTTCCCTTGTAGTGTATCAAACCTTCAACCACCTTGTACCTTTCATTATGAAAAGTACCTTCAATGATGTTACACCTCTCAGCGCAATCTTCGGCACCATCCAGGAGAGTGGAATACTTCAAAGAGATCCTAGTATCTGCTCTCCTTCATGGGCGTCCAAACCTCCCCTCTTATGAATTGCAGGGAACAGTCATAGTTTGATGATTTTTCTCTCTTAATAAGAAGTATCACTGAATTATGTTATATTGCTAAAGCCATTTATACTTAAGAATTCAATATTCTCTACTATATTCGCTGGAATATTAATTCTTTGTTATTATATTAACAATGAACAAGTAATTAGGTTGGGTATGGCTTCATCATACCATATTTTGTCCAATTATTTCAGCCTTCACCGTATTTGGATGAATATCCTGTTTCAAAAGTTTCTTCCCAATCCGCGTTTCTGTATTTCGCGTTTTTTGTACCTCCCGTTTTTGTATTTCGCGTCTCTGTGCTTTTGCTATCATCCAATGTGATGCATTTCTCCTGAAATCGTGTGTCTCCATTCTCAACATCGTGTGGCTTTAAGAAGGACAGAGAGAGCATTAAGCGAAGTGTCTGTTTGTAGATTCACGTTGCTTCAGAGAAGCCCATCCACGATTCGTGGTGCTTCAGGAGGCTGTCTTTTAGGGTTGTCGAAAAATGACGTTAGAGTCACTTCTAGTTATCAGGTTTTTTTCTTGCAAGAATGCGACCATTACATTTTAATGAAATCTTTGAGTATTTTATAAATTCAACTCTTTTGGGGTTAATTAAGGATAATAAAATATTAATTCGGTTTAGAGGGGTTTGTAAAAATAATTTATAACTATTGATTATTTTAAATGAATATGTAACTTAGTCATTTATTTTTTGTTTGTCTATTTTAACTTAATAATATCACAATATTTTCATTATAAATGCCTTGGTAATAATGACTATTTTATTATATTTGTACAAAGAGAAAATAAGGGTTATTACAATCCACCCTCCCTAAGTTTGCTTGTCCCCAAGCAATTTTAGGTTTGGATGATCCAAGATACCTGCTTCCTCCCAAGTAGCGTCTTCGGTGGGTAAGCCTTTCCATTTGACTAAATACTCCTAGAAAGACCTGCTTCTTAATCTTTTCTCACACATATCCAAGATGACCTCAGGTTCAAGAATTAACTTCCCCTCATTATCTAGTGGGGGTTAGTTCTATACTAGGAACCACATGTTGTCCTAAAACCTTCTTGAGGTGAGATACATGAAATACGTTATGCATCTTGCTTTGTGTGGGCAACTCTAATTCATATGCCACTTCTCCTATTCTTCTTAAAATATTGTAGGGCCCGAAGAAACGGGGCTTAAGCTTTTCTTTTCCACTGACTTTAATGGAAGACTGTTTGTAAGGTTGTAGTCTCAAAAAGACCAAGTCACCCACTTCAAAAGTATGTTCCTTCCTTTTCTTGTCAGCATACAATTTTTGTTGATTGTGTGCTTGATGGAGGTTGTCCCTAAGTGAGTTCATAATGTCCACATTCTGTTGTACAAAGTCTTTTTCCCTTGGGACACGGCTCTGCGCTTTGATTAAATCCCCAAAGGAAGTAGCCTCATATCCGTACAATGCTTGGAAAGGACTCATACCAATAGACATATGATGAGTAGTGTTGTAACAATATTCCCCTAAGTGAAACCACTTGATCCATCCATTTTGCTGTCCTATGACATAGTTCCTTAAGTAACCCTCCAACTATTTGTTGACGATTTCTGTTTGCCCATCCGTTTGTGGGTGATAACTGGTGCTTGGAGTTAGTGTTGTTCTAGCCAATTTGAATAATTCTTGCCAAAATAAGCTGAGGAAATCGCTGTCTCTATCACTTATGATATTTCTTGGTAGGCCATGCAATCTGAAAACTTCTTTGAAGAACATATCAGCCACCTGAGGGGCCTTAAAATCTGATGATATAGCCATAAAGTGAGCATACTTGGTTAGACGATCCACCACAACATAAATGCAATCTTTGTTTTGAACCCTTGGTAGGCCTGTGATAAAGTCCATGGAAATACTCTCCCATTTTTGATCTGGTATGGGTAAGGGTTGGTAATCTGCAGGGAAGCCATGTTACGATCTTTGCTGGGCCTTCAGCCATTGCTGTGCCTTGGCATCCCTTTTAGCCTTCTAGAGCCTCTCTGTTTTTTGATTTGATCATGAGTGCCCCGCCAAAGTTATCCGTAATCCTTCAGTGCGCACACTTTGATCTGGTAACCAGATATATCCTATTTTTAGGGATGAGTTAATCATCTTTCAGTTTCCATCTTGTACCTTCCATGGTACTACCCAGGTACGGTGTCTTTTGGCATATTCATTCTATGTTTACTTTCCATTCGGGAGGACATGTCGTGCAGATTCAGTGGTCTTCGTGAGGCATACATGGCATTTTTCCTTTCCTGCAACAATATCAAGTTATTGACTTGCCTGTTTGTGTCTCATTTGATCTTTTGGTTAAGAAGATACAGGCTGATCCGTCTTCCATTGTTCTACATGATAAATGCTGCAATTTTCCAAAGCATGCATTATTGCTAACATTTCTTTATCATATACTGAATAGGCTCTTTCAGATTCATTAAGTTTCCTACTCTCAAAGGCTATGGGGTGCCTTTTTTGCATTAACACTGTGCCAATTCCTTCTCCTGAGGCATCACAACATAATTCAAAAGGTGATGAAAAATCTGGTATTGCCAATACGGGACATGAACTCATGACCTCTTTAAGTTTCTCAAAGGCTGATTGGGCTTCTTTTGTCCAAGTAAAAGCTCCTTTCTTGGTTAAGTCTGTCAAAGGTGTAGTGAGTTTTGAAAAACCCTTCACAAATCTTCGATAGTAGCTACACAATTATAGGAATCCCCTAAGATGCGTAAGGGTTCTAGGCTTGGGCCAACTTTTAATGGCCTCTATTTTTTCTTCATCAACTTTTACTCCTTTTGCACTAATCTTATGACCAAGATACAAAATTTCTTCCATCCCAAATTCACATTTGGACATCTTTGCAAATAGTGAGTTTTGTTCAAGTATTCCCAATACTTCTTCTAGGTGTCTTAAATGTTCTTCCCATGTTTTGTTGTAGATCAAAATGTCATCAAAAAATACTAGTACGAATTTCCTCAATTGTCCCCTGAAGACATGATTCCTACAAGACTGAAAAGTGGCCGGGGCATTTGTGAGGCCAAAGGGGTCAGACTAAAAACTCAAAATGCCCATAATGACACCTGAAAGCTATTTTGTGAATATCTTCCGCTCTTACCCTTATTTGATGATATCCTGAGCGAAGATCTATTTTTGAAAAGTATACTGCACCATGAAGCTCATCTATCAATTCATCAACCCTTGGGATAGGATATCGATTCTTGATTGTTTTCTTGTTAAGTGCTCAATAATCTGTGCACATTCTCATTGTGCCATCCTTTTTCTTTACAAGCACGGTTGATGAGGAAAAAGGGCTAGAACTAGGCTGGATGTGTCCCATTTCCAATAATTCTTTTATGGTCCTTTCAATTTCCTCTTTATAAGCCCTAGGGTGATGGTAGGGTGTGGTAATAATAGGCTTTGCCCCTTCTTCCAGTTCTATAGTGTGTTCAAATCCTCTTTTCGGGGGTAATCCAGGAGGTATATCTTCAAATACTCTTTTGTGTCTTCTAAGGATAGGTTTGATATCAACGTGAATGGCTTTCTTTTGTGAAACAGATTTATCAAGTATCATGCATTGTGCCATCCATTCACCTTGCCCCTTCCTAGACATCATGACAACTAAAATCTTAGAAACATGGTAAAGTTGTTGCTAATGAATATTTACATATATGATTTATCAAAGTTGATATTATTCTTACCTTACAATTTTTTCCATTTTCTTGGACGAAACCATCTTGGGTGATCCATCAATTAATCCTCGGAGGAGGACCTCTTCTCCTTTATGTGAAAAACATAGTTCCATCTTTGGAAGATCCAAGGAAAATCACCCTAATGAATGTATCCATGGGGTACCCAAGATTATGTCTATATCTCCCAAATTAACCATGTAGAAATCTTCTGTAGTGGTGTGCTTTCCCAAGGTTATGTCTAGTTGCAGAATCTTCTAGTTGCAAGAGGTAGTGGAACCATCAGCTAAGGCTACTTGGAAACCCTTAAATTCTTGAGTTCCAAGTTTCAGCCTTGATGCTAGGTTTGTGTCAATGAAATTGTGGGTTGCCCCACTATCCATAAGAGCAATTACCCTTTTCCCTTTGATTGTACTTTTAATTTGGAAAGGGTGATGTTTTGAGGCTTTTGAGATGGCTGCCAAGGTTCCTTTTTCTTCTTCACCATATCTTATCTTCTTGTTAGGTCTTTTAAATTCTTCTGGTTGCTCACTATCTTCTTCATCGGAATGGGCTCCCATGTTGTGAGCTTGACTTCTACACCTATGGCCCTTGAACCATTTTTATTTACATCTAAATCATAAATCTTCTTTCTTAAGTCTCTCCCTTTCTTTCGCAATGTCCTCTTTTTTACATTTATGCCCCTTATACCATTTTTGATTGCAAATGTAGCATTAATCTTTCCTATGTATATCTGCCCTTTTTCCATTTGGGAGGTCCTTCTTATGTTTATCTTTTTTGTAAGGGAAAGGCTTAGATGACTTTACTGGTGTAGATGTATCTTCTAAGGTGAGTGCTTTATCAATGGCATCATCTAGAGAATTAGGTTTAAAGGCACTCACCAATCTTTTGATGGAATCCCTTAATCCCTCAACAAAAAGGTAGGTGAGGTAGTCTTCATCAATTCCTTTTACCCTAACAGAAATTTGTTGAAATTCGGAAACATAATCCCTTATGGATCCTTGCTGCTTTAGGAGGGTCAATTCCTTGAAGTCCCTTTGATGATGTTTCCTATCGAACCTTTTAATAAGTTTTTGAGTGAATTCCTCATAAGACATTTTATTGTTATGCCCCTGTGTGAGGGTGCCATGGAGCCACCATTCATGAGCCAACCCCTCAAGATGTAATATATAAAATTGTACCGCGTCCTCCTCGGTCATGGGACTTAGATTTAGATAGGTTTTCAACTTTTGTATCCATGAGTAGGCTGTGATTTTATTTGATCCATCAAAGCTTGGTAGAGTTAATTTGTTGACTTTTTGTTTAAGATATTTACTTGATTGTCTATCCTCTTTATGGGGAATTTCTAGTTTCTTGGCTTCTAAGAAATTTCTAAAAGATATGATCTCTCTTATGTTGGGATCTAATCTTGCATAGGCTGCAACGGTATTTTCCACATTTTGCAGAGGGGGATTGTTCTCACCTTCCATCATGGTTTCCTTCCTAGGTAGGAAGTTTGGTCTTTGAATCCTTGGGTTTGAGGAAGTATTGTTATCATTATTGTTTTCAAAATGGTTTGAATTTATATCCCTCCCATTTGAACCATTATTCCTGAGGTTACTCATAGTGGCATTCATATCCTGCAAGGCTTGAAGTAAGGCTTGGCTTGTTTTTTCATTTTGCTCTATTAGTGCTTGTGTTTTTCATTCCTTGCTTTCCATGAATGTTCTAAGCTCATTCCCTAATTGTTCACCCATGATGTCAACAATTTTAGGGTTCTTTCTGTGGTAGACTTTCATGTACTAATTTTCCCACAAGGTGGCAGGAAAGAGGCTCTGATACCAATTGTAATGTTCCCTTTTGAATGAAGTTCTAGAATTAACCTATAATACCAAAAAGTTTCATGAAATAAGGAATTCAATCAGATTTAATTATTTAACGATACAGTGGAGCAATACTATAAACTTTTATTTAAACCATTGTTCCTTCAAGATTACATGCAATCTAACACTAATTCCACAGTTTGCCAGATTAAATTAGTAAAATACCAAGTACTCCAAACTATCCTCTATTCTCCTCTAATCCACAAAAGGGTAGGAGTGGACCACGCACAAGGAAGCCCTTAGCGCCTCTCTTCTCAGCCCAAAGGTAGTCAACAAACACCTGTTGTACTGACCCCTTTGGCTCCCCTGGGCAGACCCGCAATCATCTAGGAGAGTGGAATACTTCGAAGAGATCCTAGTATCTGCTCTCCTTCATGGGCGTCCAAACCTCCCCTCTTATGAATTGTAGGGAACAGTCATAGTTTGATGATTTTTCTCTCTTAATAAGAAGTATCACTGAATTATGTTATATTGCTAAAGCCATTTATACTTAAGAATTCAATATTCTCTACTATATTAGCTAGAATAATAATTTTTTGTTATTATATTAACAATGAACAAGTAATTAGGTTGGGTATGGCTTCATCATACTAGATTTTGTCCAATTATTTTGGCCTTCACCGTATTTGGACGAATATCCTGTTTTAGAAGTTTCTTCCCAATTCGCGTTTCTGTATTTCATGTTTTTTGTACCTCACGTTTCTGTATTTCGTGTCTCTGTGCTTTTGCTATCTTCCAATGTGATGCATTTCTCCTGAAATCGTGTGTCTCCATTCTCAACATCACGTGACTTTAAGAAGGACGGAGAGAGCTTTAAGCGAAGTGTTTTTTTGTAGAGTCACGTTGCTTCAGAGAAGCCCGTCCACGAGTTCGCGGTGCTTCAGGAGGCCGTCTTTTAGGGTTGTCGAAAAATGACGTTAGAGTCACTTCTAGTTATCGGGTTTTTTTCTTGCAAGAATGCGACCATTACATTTTAATGAAATCTTTGAGTATTTTATAAATTCAACTCTTTTGGGGTTAATTAAGGATAGTAAAATATTAATTCGGTTTAGAGGGGTTTGTAAAAATAATTTATAACTATTGATTATTTTAAATGAATAGGTAACTTAGTCATTAATTTTTTGTTTGTCTATTTGTAACTTAATAATATCACAATATTTTCTTTATAAATGCCTTGGTAATAATGACTATTTTATTATATTTGTACAAAGAGAAAATAAGGGTTATTACAGCCTCCCTAATAGTTGCCTCTCCAAATAAAATTGTATCATCAACAAACTGAGAGTGTGTTACATACTCCATACCCTAGACAATGATGATTCCTTTCAAAAATTCGATAGTTCTCAAGTTTTTGAAGTGGTGCCCCATTGCTTCCACCATGATTACGAACAAGAAAGGGGAGTGGGGGTCTGCCTAGGTTTGAAGTCCATTTGTTGCACTAAAGAAACCACACCAAGCCATTAATCAATACCAAAAAATGGGGAGTTGATATGCAATAGCCAATCATTTTAAGCCACACAAAGAAGAAGCCAAACCTTCTCATGATCTCCAACAAGAAATCCCAATGGACCCAATCACATGCCTTATTAACATCAAGTTTGATTATCATACTTTTTAACATGTCAGTGTTGATTGTATGAATGGTTTCTGCAATGGTTATGATGTTGTCAATAATTTCTCTACCTGAAGTGAAACCACTTTGCTCCTCAGAGATGAGCAACCACATAATCCTTCTTAGTCTATTCGCCAAAGTATTCACCAAGATTTTATATATCATGTTACAAAGTGCAATCAACCTAAAATATGCAAAGGTGGCGCATTCTTTCTTTTTTGGAATCAGGGCAATTGTGGTATTATTGAAGTCCTTTAAAAACTTCCTCTTCTTCTAAAAATCTTCCAGAATGTTCAATATATCTTGACCCATGAAATTCCAATAGTTATGATAGAACTTTGTTGGCATCCCATCAGGCCTTGATGCCTTATCTAGGTGAAGCTTGAAGATAGTCAGGAAAACTTCCTGTAGCGAGAATGGAGCACACATCTTTTTTTCCTCTTCACCCAAACAATTGGGAATGCAAGATAAAAAGGAACCCCAACCCGATTCCACATTGTGTTTTCTCTCAGTGAGCAACGCTTTGAAAAACCTTATAGCCTTGCCTTCGATGTTATCTCTATCACTCACAACAAAACCATTTGAGCAAGCTATACTATCAATACGATTCCTCTGTCTCTGAAACCTTACTGAGTTATGAAATAACTTTGTATTTACATCTCCATCTTTGAGCCACATTCCATGCACGGTTATGTACAGGATCATCATGGAAAAAAAAGGCTCTTAAGTGGCAAAAAACTAAAAAAAATCAGAGTTAGGCAACTTGACATAAAAATTTGAATAAGTTATCTATATTATTTCAAAAATATGTAAGAATAGAATTTGTAGAAAAATTAATGTAGTTTCTAAACTACTAGGTTTGTTTTAAAAAAAGAAATCTATTGGTGAAATTTGAAATTTCAGTATTAGTACTTATATTTAGGGAAAAATTAAAATGGGTGTTTGTGACACCTAACCTACAATAAATGATAATATTTTTTATTAAATTTTAGATATAAGTAGAGACTCATGTGTCTAATGAAGTACATATTTTTGTAATTTTTTCAAGTAAATACAATTAATTATGATTTTTTTATTACAAAATTTTAAAAATATATATAAAAAACTCGTATGTCTGACCACCTTAACTTGGTCAAAAGTTCATGAAATTCATTTTTTATTTTTTTAATCCTATAGTATGAGAAGCATAGAATGTAACACATGTTTTGGACTCAAAAAATTTGATATCATTTGAAAGCTATAGACATTTTTCAATCAGCCTATCAATTAGGACTTTAGTCGTAATTTGAATAAAAAATGAATAATAATTACTTATTAAATTAAAAGTAAAGTATAATTTATATTGGTGGAAAGCTGAGACTCTCCTTTAAAAATCCTTTTTGTTTCATCAATTTTGGGTAAAAAAAAGTCGTTAGCCACATACCCATCCTATTGCCACTTTTTGCCCCATCATGATCCTGCACATACCTGCACTTTGTCTCTCCAAAATAGCTCCTCCCTAGCAAGTAGTTCCACATGTTTTTTCTTTTTCTTTAAGACCTTCTCCATTTGGTATTTAGATTGGGACATTCTGTGCTTGATGACTTGTTCATTTAAAGCCTCTAGATCCCTTTCAACCTGCTCTTTCTTAGCAAAGATATTCTTGAATACCTCTTCATTCCAAGTTTTCAATTTGTTCTTAATATTTTCCAGTCTCCTTGCAAAACAAAAGCTCACCGCTCCTTTTATCTATGTGTCTTCCTACCACCAAAGTTCCAAGTTCTTGATTAAGTGATTGTCTCTCCACCACATTGATTCAAATCTTAAGTAGCTTTTTAAAGGCTTCTCACTCAAACACAAATTCACCATTACTGGGAAATGATTAGAATCCACCATAGGGAGAATGGTAGAATCCCAACAATATTCCACACCAAGCCAACCTTCACCAACAAAAAATCTATCTAAGCTCTCGACAATATCAGAGAAACCCGTCCTACGATTGGTCCATGTGTAGGACCCATTATTAGAAATGCAATCGATGACCAATATTGACCCAATGAATTCCCTAAAGTCCACTATCACCTTAGTTTCTTTGCTCAGCTCACCACTCTTATCTTTTAAATCCAAAATGGTGTTGAAGTTGCCACCCAAGATTATTTTATTGTCACCCAAACTCACAATCTTCTCTTTCATGTTGTTTTGAATTGGTATCTTGTCTTCGGTTTTGGTGGGACCATAAATATTGAGTACAAAAAAAGACATATTGGATTGCTTTCTTCTTACCAAGATTAGGAGCTAATTTTGGTGAGGTTCATAGATGTTGATTTCTACCAAGGCCGGGGCCCACAAGACCCCCAAACCCCCAACAAAATTGATAGCACCATTGAAGTTCCCAGACCATTTCCTATAGTAGCTAATGAATCTGTCACCTTCCATAGAGCTTACTTTTGTTTCTTGCAAGAGGACAATGTATGTAGAAAGCTTGTCTAGGTGATGTTTAATCAAGCATCGTTTGTTAGGGGCATTTTAAAATCCCCTGATATTCCAAGTGAGGATCTTCATTTCCCTCCAAGGGACACCTTTGCTCCCTTTTATAACAAAAATTATTTGATGCTCAGGAGACCCTTTTCTTTAGCCTCTTCTTCTTGCTTTTGTTTGAGCATTTTCCACCCTTTCCATTTTTTTCTATGTTCATTATTTTGGCAACCGTCTGGCTTATGTGTCATGGGTCAATGAGATCTAGCTCATCTTCCTTAGAGAAGTCTTCCTCCAAAAACCCAGCCCCCAAGTCATCACCTTTTGGATCTATAGGTGAAATGTTTTGCCACCTTTCCCATCTCATCCACATTTGAATCCCCCACCATAGGGTTGCAAGTTGCATGACCAACAGGGAACCCTTAGGCATCCAATGGGGCTAGTTTCTCATAATCATCTTGTGCAAGACCCACCCTCAAGGTTACCACCATTTTTAATGGGTCTAAGTTGCTTACTAACAAGGCAAGGGAAACTAGAGGATCCACCTCCCACGTAGCTTCCTCATGATTTGCATTCACTGAATGGGTCAAGGCCAAATTTTGCACTGTAGGGGTGGCACGAGGCTGCCAGATCTTCTTAAACTTCAAGTGCTTTTTGAAATTGGCCTCCATATGTTTTTTTCTGCCACACCTTAAGAATAAGATTTGTCTTCCTCTCCACCCGAACCAACTGGTTCCAACCACGAACACAAAGTAGAATCTCTTTTGGAACCTTTGCAACCACAACAATTTGAAGTCTTGCATAGAGGTACAAATCCCCTTCTATGATTTCAGAATCTACATTCATGATGGTTCCTAGCATCCTTCTAATTTTAGCGATGCATTCATCCACCCAATAATCCAAGGGGAGATTGTAGTGATAGATCTAAATGGGATTTTCATATGGATCAAGTTTGAACAAATCAAAATTAGGGCACCATATTTGCATAGAGATTGGATTTTCATGCATAGCCCAGAGAACCCCTTAAAGAACCTTCTCCCTATCCTCAGCAGAGGTAAAAATTGACACAAAAAAGCCCTTCGATAGAAATTTGATAATGGCCATCACTTTCTAATTTGTAGTCAACCATTCCCTGATTGTCTAATGATTGCACTTTGGTCTAATAATGCTACAGATGATTGCGAGATCCTTTAACATTACCACATCCTCCTACACCTCCTTTGACAAATTTATCACTAAAAAATTTCCATGATCTACAACCAGGCATCCTACAACATCCTCTAATCCACCAATTGACCCTGATTCACCATCCGCCTGCTCTGTAAATTTTCTCTCCATTGCGCCTTAACACTTTACTTTATTGTTATATATATATATGACATTATATCTATTTAATATGTTATATAAATAAATAATAAAATATATTTATATAATATAAGTAATATAATAATTATTTATGTAAATATTAAAATATTTACATAAATAATTTATTGTGTATATAAAATCATATTATATATTATATTATATGTAAATAATGGATGTAAACGATATAATATATAATAGAATATTTATAAAAATAATTATTCATATTAATAATTATATATTATACTATATATAAATAATATATATAAATGACTAAAATATATAATATATTTATATAATATTGAAACATAGATTTTTGGGACCCTAAGACTTCTCATGCACTTCTAGGGGTTTTCACCTAAAAGGAGAGAGTGAGGGGCCAAAAATGCTAATGATTCACTCAAATTATGTTTTATGCAATGTTTTATAAGAAAATTGAAGTTAACTAAATGCAATTGACTGATCTAAATGAATGAAAACGAATGCAAAACTAAGATTTATGCCTTGTTTAAAAACACAATGTTGTTTCCAAAAGATTGAAATAATGAACAAAAATGCAAATTAAACTAAATAGAAAGTTGTTTCTCAGAATGTGTGCACCTGAAAAACTGTAGATGACTGGAAAACAATCTAGAAAATTGATGAAACTTGAACTTGGGCTGACTAGGACTCATTTGCCACCTTGGGAAAATTAGTACCAGATGAAGACTTTTTTGCACAAAATCTATTTTCTGACAGTCAGGGACTGGGAACTGCATCTGACTCAAATTTTCACCTCAGGTGGGACTCATTCACCATGCATGGTGAATCATTCCACTTTTTTTATTTTTGCAATCTCAAAACTCTCTCCTGCACCTTGACACCTGCTCAACAATTTCTAATGGAAACCCAATTCTAGATCTCAAAAAATTCTTACAAAACAACTCAAAATTGTTTGTCTAATGGGGGGTTTTCCTTGGTCAAACCCTAGTTGGGTAATTAAACCTTGAATAGAGAAAAATCTTCATAAACCCTAGCCTTAGATGTGTTAAAGACTAGGAAAAGCTAAAATGTAACAAAGGTCTTTCTATTGCTCTAGAACAAGACATGCAAGAGTGATTAATATGATGCAATATATCAACCCTAGAAACCTTACAACACATGAAAAATATGAATAAAATGACATGCAAATTTTAAACAAACACAATACAAACCTTAATCTAAAGATAGAGTGAAAATGGAAGATGGAATCAATAGGAAACTAAGTCCTTAGGTGTGATTGGGTGGCTAGTTGCACTTCCTCACCCTAGATTTCTTCATGATTCACCATAGGAATCCATCATCAACCCTTTACTATGTTGGATCTTGACAAGAGAAGTGAGCTTGAAGACCTACAAAAACCCTAGTTTGCTTCCCTAAAACTTCAACTTTACCTAATGAAAACTTGTTGTGGAAGACTTAACTCTAAAAATTGCTCTTGAAAAATGATAAAAAGATGATAAAGGATGTATGGAATGACTTAAAATGAGTATTTATAAGCAACAACACCTTATTTTCCCATTAATTAGACCTAAGAGGTTGACATTCACCAAAAATAAAAGTTAAGTTGATTAAATTCCTACTTAAATTTGAACTTTCCCTCAAAGGGGACTCATTCGTCACCCTTGGCGAATGGGTCCCACCAGAGGGGACTCATTCACACAAGGGGGTGAATGGGTCCCACTATTACTATTTGAAGGTGGGTTGTCGAGGTATGATGTAATTAAATGTTTTTTTTGGGTTTTATGTGATTTCTCGGGTAAAACAGGCCTCTAGATCAAAATTAATGGGTCTAAGGGGCCTATAAATGCTATTTTGAAGGGGAAATGATGTAAAGGGGCTCAAAAGTGGGTCCAATTATGCTTGAAATTGTCTCTTTTCTCAAGAGGGTCCAATTTTCTATGACACATTTAGCCCCCACTTTAGTGGCCATAAGACTCTATGTGCATATCTAAGCTAAAGGACTCTAAACAAAGCACCTTGCTACAAAAAAGGATACTCATTTAGAAGATGGGAGAACAAAGTCTCCAGTGTAGTTATCTGCACAACCACAACATTAGTAACTACATCTTGCAACACACATTCATTAGTTTTCCAAGAATCCTTTTATCTAAGTCCTAGGAATCCAATTTGAGGGTAGATGTATGCTCCCCCTTGATTCTGCTTTCTTTACGGAGGTGGAATCAAGGTAGCAATCTAGCCATGTCGAATAAGAAACATCATATTGTAGGGAATTTCCAAGTACCATGCCACATAATGATAGACAAATGATGATGTCGGGTACAAAATCATGATTCCAATGCATCAAACGACATGGAAAAAAGATTACCCTAGCTCTCATTATGTTGATTTGAAGAATGGCTACATTATAAGTTCTTGAAAAGATGATAACATTAGGTTACTATATGTAAAAGTAAAAAATAGATGAAAAGTGATTAAAAGTAGTGGATGAAAGTACTTGGTCACTTACTATTCATTTTACCTTCATGTAGCTTGACAGTGATGAGTAGGAGAAGAACATGTTGAGCAGACATGATTACACACCTTCGTGGTTGGATGATCTCAGTGAGCAGGTGGCACACAACAAGCTGTATCATGAGGTAAGTCGATTATGCAACTTTCGCTTTGTGATTTTATGATATTTTAATGATTTTTTATGCATGGATAGGTTAATTTAGGGTTCTTGGAAAAAGTTTGCAAAGTGTCCCCTTTTTTTGCAAAGTGTCCCATTTGTTCGCAGAGTGTCCCTTTTGTTTGCAAAGTGTCTCGTTTCTTTATGAAGTGTCCCATTTATTTGTGAAATGTCCTAAAAGGGTTATAAAGTGTCTAGGGACATTAGAAAAGCACACTAGATTGGATTTAGCACACTTGCTTGATGAATAATGTGAAAATTGAAAATGTTAGATGAAATTTATAGCATTTTGTGATGATTTTGATAGGTCCCCACTCGGTTATGACAACAGCTAGGCGGAAGACAACTGACATTTTTGAGTGATCATGCACTAGCGCTATCAACAACAGAGGTGGAGCATTTACAGTCAGTGGGTATCTATTGGGCATACTTGATGCCACCCATGAGATACCATGACACCATGTTGATAGCTCTATGCAAGCGTTGGGATGTAGATACCTATACCTTTCATCTTCCCACTGGGGAAATGACTATCACTCTCAAGGATGTACACTGAATTCTCTGAGTTCCCATTTAGGGAGCACAAGTGTATATCTAGGGGATCGTCCATTCCAGGAGAAGAAGAAAGATATGCTGTATTGTTTAGGTGGACAGATACATGATGAGAAGGTTAGAGTAGAGATCGAGCTTCCTATTACTGTATTCACGAGCTCCTGTGGTGAGATGAATTATGATGCATACAGTGGCACTAGTTCTCAATCCATATGGAGGAGTGACACACTTAGATGGGGGATTGGTACACTTGATATGGGGGATGTATGAGCAGAGGATATCCTATGTATGGGGTCATTGCATTCTAGCCCATTTGTATTATGATCTTGGTAGATTTATATTTTGAGAGATCGACAGTATGGTACATTGTATGATTCTATAGGTGTGGTGCCTTGAGCATATCACATGTACCAGGCCTATTAGATACCCTTGTACTATAGTGGCAAGATACCCACGGGCATTCAACTACCCTTTGCGATGCCTATGGTAGTATGGAGATTTACATTTTTGGAGGGTGAGATTCGATTGACTGGAGGAGGACGAGATCCTTTGGAGACCTTATCTACTCACTCTATAGTGGCTAAACCCCAACAAACAGCTACAAAGGATGTAGATGGATAGGTATCTAGCAGGGAGGCATGACTATGTCGTACGATCGTTCTATTATAGGTGAGTCATGTGGCAATTTGGATAGGTGTAGACACCACTCAGGGCATGCCCCTTCATTAGACGATTAGTGCACAGTGCCCAGAGGCCAAGTGATATTGTTCGGATGACTATAGATCATGTTCGTGAGAGTGATTCTGATGATTCAGATCATGGCCAGCCACCAGCATTCGACACTGATGATGTCAGTAGCATAGACGAGCACGAGGAGTGGTGTTCATATGCATGACCAGCTCCTATGTTCCCCATGTATTTCCCTCTAGGTGATGTAAAGGTATCAGTAGATGAGGGTGATGAGCTAGAGGAGAGAGAAAAGGAGGTATGGTATAGGCCAACAAATATTTTTATAGATGTGATCGATGAGGAGTACCAGTTTGAGGTTGATCCTGATTATGAGGACTAGGATAGAGGAGAGGATGAGGAGGAGGAGCAGGAGGATGAGGAGTATTATTATTACGAGGAGGAGCCACCCTTGAGTGAGGGTGATGAGGTAGCTATTGAGGATTGATACGAGCATGGAGATTCCTCACATATTTATAGGACCAAATCACAGGAAGTATTACAAAAAACATCAGCACACAGAGTTAGAGAGTGGCTAACACATCCTCCATGCCCCCCAGAGATGAGGAGGTTGACATTCCTCATGCATTTGGAGACATAGGTGATGATATTTAATTTTATGCATGTTCTTTAGTGATTTATGCTTTATTTGTGTATATATATCATGATGATGTGTTACTGATTGTGTACATTTCCTATCTTGTAGGAGCAATGAGAGGCTGGCAAGAGTTCTATCATCAGGCTACCACAGAGATAGTGTCAGAATCCCTTGAGGAGGAGGAGATGGATCCTAACTATGTGCCCCCACCAATCATGGAGGAGGAGCTAGAGTCACGTCTCAGACCATTTGCGAGGTTATGGGAAACGTACTAGAGTGTGAGGAAACTTTGTCAGGCTGAGAGTGCACTATAGTCAACACAGACCTCGGCAGAGGTAGAGAGACTATGTGCAAAGCTGGCATAGGCACGAGCAAAGAGGGATCAGATGGTAGATGAGCATCTTATAGCTGTTGGTCAAGTACAGGGTCTGGAGTATGCACTTAGACTTGACATTTCATGATCACGGTCACACACAACCATCTCATGACGTCCAGGCACTGGATTGCAAGGACCAAATCCTGAGGGGTCTAACTTCAATAGACCATTATGATACTGTATATAATTTTGAGATGTATATAAAAAATTGATATATATATAGACATGCACATTTTGATATTATGATGATGTATCTCTTCTATGTGAATGTTAAATGCTATGATTAATTAAATGACTTATAGTAAAAATATTTAATTAATGGCTACATGATTTTAACAAAATTGACGTGATCTAATGTAAAACACATTTTAGTTTTAGCATAGATACAAAATTGATAATGTTAAAATAATATGTTAAATTAAATACACTAATAAGGATTTAACTTAACACAACAGGAAGGTGAATAGTATGAAGCCTAAAGAAATTATAAAATGAACTTAAATATTTATCTTAGTGTTTGAGACAAAAAAAAATTTAGTTGTCAAGAACGAAGCAATGTGAAAGTTATTTAGAATAGCATCAAATAAGTTTAAATGACACTGCTATACCAATCATACTATTCAAAGGGGATTAGAGATAACACTGATGCAAATGTGTGGTATTAATGGGTTCCCTAAGGGGTGTTCTATCAAGATCCATTAAGAGATAAGCACTAGACCCATAATTGGTATCAACTATGTAAGGTCCCAACCAATTAGGGATAAACTTATATTTATCTTCGTTGTCAGCACTAACATTCCATTTATTTTCAACAAGAACAAAATTTCCCTTAGAAAATGATCGAGGGATAACATGAATATTGCGTTTACATTGTAAATGTTTGATGTGACTTTGGAGATGTTTGAGAGCATTAATGCATTGTTCATTGAGAATCTTGAGTTGATGTAATCATTGATCTTTTGAAGTGTCATCATCAAAAAGATCTCGGAGAGCAACTCACAAGGTAGGAATTTCTAACTCCAAGGGCATAATCGAATCAGTTCCATAAACAAGGCTATAAAGGGTATTTCCAGTGGATGATCAAACATTAGTTCTATAAGCCCAAAGTGCATAAGATAGTTGTGTATTCTAGTCTTTATGATTATTGCTGATAGTTTTCTTAAGGATTTTTTTGAGAAGCTTATTAGTATTTTTAGCTTGTCCATTGGATTGCAGATAATATGGTGTAGAAAAGCAATGTTGAATGTTGAAGATTTGAAGAAATTGCTGAACTTCGTTATTCTTAAATGGTGTTCCATTGTTTGAAATGATTGTGGAAGGAAGTCCAAAGTGAGCAATTATGTGTTCCAAGATGAAATGACAAATTACTGCAGCAGTTGTTGAACGAAGGGGAATAACTTCCACCCATTTTGTGAAATAATTTGTTGTAGTTATAATAAACGTATGTCCACACTAACTCATTTGACTACAAAATATGATGAATTTTTTTTATGAAATATGTATAATTTGATGTATTGTCAAGTGCTTGTAAAATTTGATGTGGAATTTTCAAAATTTTAAAAGTTTATCCTTGACGTTCATCAAAATTTTGACTAGCAGTTTTGTCAAAATTTCAACAAACATGAAAAATAAGAAAATAATCAAATTGTGGCTGACATAAAGAAAAGTGAGTTCGCTAATTTATTGCGACAATGTTTTTCTATACTTGCGAATTTTCTCTACTTGAGACAGTTTGTGGAGAACTAAGGATGATTTTCTTGGGAAAAATAAAAAAAAAATCAAGAAGATATCGTCAAGTTGAGGGTAGTCATTGTCTTTTTGTAGAATTTAGTTATGAAGTTAGATTTGTAGTTCCAAGTTTGAAAATCATATTTTAAAGCAACATGTCATCAGATTTCATTTTTAGAGGTTTAGGGTTTTGAGAATTTCATGTCCAAATTTTTTTGTGTGGAATCACCATAAGATCACAACCAAGGAACAAATTCTTGTGACTGTAATTATGTGATCCATAATTCTATTGGTCATGTGGCACAATTGTGCTATAACAAATACATGATGCATTCATATGTGACCCAAGTTTAATGTGGCTATGTTGTGATAGAAATGGAGGCACTCATATAATGTAGTTAATTCAGGTTGTATAATGTAGGTGTCAATCATCATTGGGTGCATTCAGGTTGTCTCAAGTTTAATAGGTTACGATGTAATTATAGCATGATCTAAGAATGATTACCTCTTGCTACAATAAAAAGCCTATAACTTTGGTTGATATGTAGAGTGGTTGTGTTATATCAATTATGTAGTGCATTCAAGCACAACCCATGTTTAATGGGTTATTTTAGAGAGTGATCAATATTTTCTAAACCTTATGAATGTTACTTAAAAGTGTATAGCTTAAAATACAAACCAAGTTTGTTACATACTTGAATGCAATCTTAGGTTACCACAAACTATAAAAATGTGATCTGCTAATAACCATTATGGAAAGTATTAAAGCAAGACCCATGCTATATAGGATACATTTCCCTGATTAGGTTTACATACCTTAATGATCAAACACAAGCTTCCCACACACTCTAGGATACAATCTAAGATCATACCACAACCCTGTCAAGACAACTAATTTTCTGACCCAAGATTTAAGGTTGTTTTTAAATAACAAAAAAAACATTGGTAAGAGCATGATTAGGGTAGAAACCCTAGGCTTCCATAGAAACATAAACAATAACTCTAGCGAATTAATGAGGTTGCAATACTAGAAAGATTGAGACACTGTAGCTAATAACAAAATCTTGCAATCTAAAGCTTGTAGCCAATAACAAGCACACTATGTAGCTTAGTAACATTTGTAAATGCAATCTATGGTAAGAAGAATGACAGTCACTTGAGATGTGATAGTCAAAAAGAGGCTGAGCAATGACAAGATAATAATGCTCAAAATTTGCATAGTAAAGTGGATATTTTAATAGTGAGTTTCCTTACCCCCTTATTGACCTTAAGGGTTTTTCAAATGCTTTTGGTAGTGTTAGACAAGGCAAATGAAATTAGGGAATGGCTGTCCAAATGAAGTAGCAGTGGTAATCATAGGTTCAATGTTTCTTCTTAGCCATTGTATAATGGAGGTAGTGGATTGCATATTTGAGCAATGTTTTGAGACTTATCAAAGATGGGAAAATAGTGAATAATACCTTGTGGACTGTGAAGTAGTGTCAATAAGGTTGAAGGATCTTAAGATCTACAATACCATGAAACAATGAGTCCCTTGTAGTAAGTAGGCAGTCTATAGGGCATAGTTTGATTTTATAGAAGGATGCTCATGAAAGGAATCTTCAAGTGATAGTGAGTGAGTTGTTTGAGATTGCAGCTGAGGGTGCAATACCTAGTCTTAAAGGAAGTTAGCAAAGAAGTAAATGTGCAAGAAAATCAAATGTACACAACAAACAATTCACAATGTTATCTTGCATAATGCCTTGAGTTTGAAGACAAAAATCTCATTGTATCTTGATGAAAGTGGTGACCTTAATGGTCAATCACTGGCAACCATGATTTTAAAACATGCTATTGTGCTTATGGAGGCAACATTTTAAGCAAGGTAGTGAGGGGCGGTTTGGAACAATGGAAGGTATGAAGGACTTGCTTTATATGCATACTATGCAGTCTAGCTTAAGACAACGTTCTTAGAAGAGATTGAAGGTGGATAATGGAACTCAAAGGTTACCATGAAAAGGATTAGAGGAAAGACTGAGATCTATTTAAAAGCCATGGTCATGAAGATATTAAAGATGTCACATGCAAAACCCTAGTAGCTGGAGTAATGAATACAGTGCCAAAGAGGATAGTGTGCTATGGTAGATTTAGGAGATCTCCACATTATCTAATTATAGGGAAATACATTATTTATTTATTTTTTTAATTAAAAGAAATCATTATAAACCCTATATAGGATACATTGATACTTCAAAAGCTTTTGAAGGAATTTGAGATTATTCAAATATATGTCAAGTAAATACCTAGATTACAAATAGCAGTGGGAACAATGTAAGATTTGTTGAGCAGAGTAGGAATGAGATAAGCAACAATGAATCCTATGCCTCTTTTCACGCACATCTCCTCACCATTCTCTGCCATTTTTTACTGAAACACTTCTCCATTTTAGCGGTCTATGCTTGAAAATAATATTTTGACGAAGGTTTTAGAGTATGTTTATTAAAATGAAAACTCTATTTTGGTGGGCTATGCTTGAAAATAATATTTTGAAAAAAGTTTTAGGGTATGTTTATTAAAGTTTTAGAGTATTTTGGTGGGCTATATTCTTGATTCCTTAAATGATTTATTCAAATGGACCGTGACTAAATAAATGACTAACTATTTAGTCATTTTTATTTGTGTGACTAAATAATTTTTAATCAATGATCAAACTAGTAATTTATTTACTCATTTATAGTTGAGTTGCAAAAAATGAGCATAATTTAGTCATTTTTAGTTTTTGTGACTAAAATTTGTAGTCATCTAGTCATTTATTTGCCAAATTCTACTAGTGTGTGCTTCCTTGTGCGATTAGGGCTCTCTCAATATTGAGGGCCCCAGGGATAAGCTTGTCATAAGAAGTGATACATTGCATCTTTAACTAAAAGGATAAATTTGTATTGACATTAGCAATGATGATTTCGACTTGTTGCTCCTTAGGAATGGGTCACTTGCTCTTACTAGCTCGCTACCTCCATCATTGTAGGAAGTTTGTGATCAAGTTCAATATTCTGATTTTAGGATTCTAATGGTTGGAAATCATAGTAAAATTAGACTTTAATAAGTTTTGGAATTAGCATTTTAAAGTTTTTTTTGGGGTCATTAACTTCATACTATCTTCTCTTTTGCAAGGGTGGTTGTATGCCAAATTTTTTTGGTGTAAAATATCAGAATTATTAGATTTTGTTATCTGTCTATGAATAAAAATTATTGGAGTGTGAGTTTGATATTTTTTGAAGATCTAAATAGTCAATCTTGGTAAAGAAAAATCATGTCAGATAATATTATCTAGAACAAAATGAAGAGACACTTGATAGATTGTGGGCTAGATTGAAAAGAAAGGGTGATGGGAAATGTTATTATCCTTGCAATAATTGCAAGGGCTTAAAGATGAGACAACTTTTAATCACAACAACTGAGAAACATTGTAGGCAATAGGGTCACGTTGAAGGGGGCATGATTATCGTCCATTGGTAAGTTGTTTATTATATGTGTCTATATTGATTGAATTTGTAAATGTTTATATCATTTTAACATTATATATATATAATCACTTGATCATGATCATGATTTATTTGTTTCTACCATTATTATAAAGGTGGGGCACCCTAGGGCACATGATGGATTATCACAACCCGAAGAATGTGGTTTTGCAAGCGAACGAACATGAAGCTGTGAATATCGAAGATAAAGTTAATGATCCTATGGAAGAAGATGATCATGGGCCAAAAAACATAGTTGAAGATGATGGTACATATACATTGATCCATGACACATTTAGTGGTAGAGCTGATCATGATGATTGAGATGACTTTGATGATGTTCATGATTTACCTATACTTGAGAAGGCATACACGCGCCTTTATGAAGGCTCCCAAACAACTCTTCTCTCTGCTGAATTGCTGCTATTGAACTTGAAGGTTATGAATGGTTTATCAAACATAGCAATCTCACAGATGTTAAGGTATGTCATATATGTCATCTTTTTTCATTTATTTTAATTGTTTTTAGTTCATCACTAGTAAATAAAGGATGAAATATGTACCATTAATGTTCTTTATATTAACAAAAAAAAATTGTTGTAGATTGATTGGTGAATTTTTGTTACCACCATCAAATATTTTACCTCGCTCATACCAAGATTTATCTGGCATTATGAAAGATATCAGAATGGAGTATCAAGCAATAGATGCATGTCCCAATGATCATATTATATATCATAAACAACATGAATTTGCAACAGAATACACGGAATGCCATATCAGTAGATATAAAACATATCAACTAAAAAATAAGGTGCCTCACAAGGTTCTTCATTATATTCCTATTATTCCATGTATGCGATGATTATTTAGGTGTGAAAGCTTAGCGCAATTTATGGATTACCATGCACAGAATAGAAGTGGAGATGACATTCTTTGAATGCCTGTGGATGGTTCTACATTTAGGGACATGGAGGAAAAATGGCCACACTTTAAAGAAGAACCTCATAATCTCAGGTTTCCATTGGGAGCGGATAGTGTCAATCCATTTGGAGAGCTGAGATCTATTTACTCGGTGTGGCTTGTTTTTGTTATCAACAATAACATTCCTCCATGGATGTCAATAAAGAGGGAGCACATAACGTTGTCAATGATTGTTCTAGGTATTTGTTTACATCAATTTTCTTTAACATAGTAGCATCTCATTTGTCTTATTTGTTGCATAATGACATATTTTTTTTATTCAATATTCATGTACATTAATTTATATATATTGTAGTAAAATGGTTATAATAATTATGTAATGTTGATGTTTATTCAACTAGGTAAGTACCAAGTTAAAGATATGAATGTATATATCGAGCCTCTTATCGACGAGTGGTATGTTATAACATTCGAATGCACTTTAACAATATTTAATTTTATGAAGTAGATATCATGCATGTTTTTAAAATAATCTATTCATTATATATAATTATAAAAATTGACATATTTAATCCAATTATATATGATCTTGCAGGTCTTCAAACAAAGGGAAAATTTGCATGTCCAATTTGTGGTCCAAATATGAAATCTCATCGTTCAACAAGTTTAGGAAAGCAGGTGTTTGATGAGTATAGGAACTTCCTCCATAGAAATCATAAGTATCGGACTATTGAAAAAATCTTTTCAATGGGAAAGAAGAGACTACATCAAAACCACAAAGAATGACACCTCACCTATGGAAGTTGGAATATAATAGAATTAATCATCAAGGTTATACATCGGATCAAATTTTTTATCTATCATATATGATATTTTTGAATTTATATTATTGTGTTGTGTTTACTCATGTTGTAATTGACAATGATTGTCATTGTTAATTTGTTTAAATTATATTCTTCATGAAGGAAGTCAAGGCATTAATGGCCGGCTTCCACAGGGATTGAAAAGTTATCCCAAATAATTTAGTAGGTTGCCCTACTATGAGCAACTACAAATTGTGCATTTGTTTGATACAATGCATATCAGAAAGAATATAACAGAAATGTTATGAAAAATATTGGATGGAAGGCATGACAAAGAAAAAATTGTCAAAATTTGTAGTGACATTCAGGAAGCCAATCATGCAATGAAAAATGTCATTCAATTAAATAGCGATGGAGAAAAAATTAATATAAGTTCCCTTCCTTGGTTATTAACAGAGCATCAAAGCAATGCTATAAAAGAAGTCATACAAAAAATTTGATTTCCTACAGGATTTGCTACGAACATAAACAATATAATAACAAAGAAAGGTGAATTTGGGTCAAGGATGAAAATGCATTATTGGCATACCTTCATTAAGGTAATTATTCTGGTATATTATATACACTTGTATAATGCATGTAATTTTTAGTGTATTATGTTTACTACTTTTGGAAAAATAGTGAAAAGATCATTTTATAATTGTTGCAGTACGTTCTACCTCTATCTCTCCCAGACAACTTCGACAACAATG
Organism: Sequoia sempervirens; assembly: GCA_007258455.2. NCBI lineage: Eukaryota > Viridiplantae > Streptophyta > Pinopsida > Cupressales > Cupressaceae > Sequoia > Sequoia sempervirens. The sequence continues at coordinate 14,054,014 of VDFB02000009.1, forward strand.
TCAAGCAAGTTATATATGATCTTGGAAAATACATGAGGTAAGTATCAATATTTTTTCAATTTGTTGTATACATGTTATAATTTCCATTTGTTTTACTTGTTATGTAATATAAGTTGTATATTTTTGTTAAATCTCATTAATATATTTGCACCTTGAATCACTTGTAGATGGCTATCATCTAAAGAAATCCATAAAGAAGATATAAATTATTGGAAGAGAAAAATTCCTCATCTAATGTGTGAAATGCAAAAGTGTCTACCTTCGACATTTTTCAATGCACAAGAACACTACCTCATACACCAAGTTGAGGAGATTTAATTGTGTGGACCTGTACACACAAGGTCAATGTGGATGGTTAAGAGGAACTTGAAATTTTTGAAGGCTTTGGTTAGACAAAGAGCACATCTCGAGGGTTCTATGGTGGAGGGATATATGGTATACTAGACCATGGTGTACATTAGTGAATATCTTCCTAAGTTTGCAACAAAGATCCATGTAGATCGCATTTGGGATCCCAACTCCATTAAAAAATTCAAAGGGGAGTACCTGATGGGGAAAGGTAGATTGAGGAAAGTGAGAGGTAATTATAGGATGGTCATGGAGATTAATTGGAATAAATTTTACATATGGTTTTTATGTATATTGTACTTATTTAATTTTTAATCTTCAATATACATCAATTATAAATTAAGGTCATATACTATGGTATTTAACTAATTATACATCATTTGTGAATTTCAATTTTTTTTGATACAGCTGGTTGAGAGTGGGATGCACTACATTTGTACGTCACAAACAATCTTGATTTGATGACGGTATGGATTGAATGATGTCAACAATCTGGACGCGCATTAACATGGGAAGTTGTGGCTTCATTGGTTAAAGAAGCTCATCATAATAGAGATTCCAATCTTACACAAAAGGAAATTGATTTAGCATATGGTTTAAGAGATAAACAGGTACGTATAAATATATTAATCATCCATATTATTTAATTATTTTCAATTATATTGATATATATATATATATGTTGAGATTGTTTTCTTTGCATACATTTGGCCAAGAATAAATATGTTTATCAACTAACAATATTGCAATAAGTTTTACATGTTTGACATACTGTAGGTGAAACACCACAAGGCTATGTGGTGCAATGGTCATAAATTTCTAATCAAAATGTTGGATGACATGAAGAAAAATTGTGATTCTAGTATAACTGCAGTCTTTTAGGTGACTAATATTTCATCTAGAAATGACATACATCCAGAAGTCTCAAAAAATTGATACTATGGGATTTTGGATGATATACTTGAGTGTGACTTTAAGTCCTTTAGATTAATTATGTTTGTCATCCTATGGTACAAGCTACAATTGAATGAAAATGATCCCGAGAGAACTGTTATTGAACATGATAATGGATTTACCATGGTTAATACAAGGTTGATCGAGCGAGCTGGAAATGAACCCTATGTTCTTCCAAGCCAATGTGAGTAGGTATTTTACTCAGAGGTTCTAGGTAAACTGGGTTGATCATTTGTTGTTAGACATGATCCAAGAGGAAGGTTGGTAAAGTATAATGTGGAGGAAAAAGAAGATACCAAAGAACTAGAAGATGGTGTAGATGATGATCAGGATCAACAGTTAGTTGATGATGTCCTTGACAAAGATGTCAAAGAGGAGGAACTAGATCATGATGATGTAGGAGTTAATGTTCATGAAGATGATATCTGTGTGGATGATGACATTATCGAAACTGATATAAATGATAATGATGGTATGACCAATCCTTACAATGTCGAATTTGGATTGGATGATATGGACAAAGAGTTGGATGAAGAAGAAGATCAATGGCATTGAAATGTATGAGTTATGCGATTATATTATCTATTTGATATTAATTTATTGATAGAATCATATTTGACTTATGTGGTTACATAATTAATTCATGATGTTTTTAATTTTTATGCCATTACATAATTATTTTAATGATATACATTTTAATGCTTGAAAGGTCAAAAAATTAAAACATTTCAATAGTGATGTTAACAACCTTGAAATTAGTGTGTTTTATGTTTCATGTGATCATAAAAGATTAAAAATTCAGTTGTAGAGGTGGTTGTTCAGTGGTTGACATGTAAAGGCCTTTAAAAGGCATAAAGTGATTATTGTAATGGTTGTTGATGGTTGAGGATTTAAAATACAAGCTCTTGACATTTGAAAATTTGTGTTTTTCTTCAAAATTTATGTATTTTTCCTGTTACACAGCACTATATGGTCACATGTAGCCATATTTTGATGTGAAATCAATTCCAGGTCGTGAAGATATGTGTTAGATTTGAGGGATTAAGACATTGATTTGAGTTAGAAAGCTTCATTTCTTTGCATACAACCCGATTACCCTATTTTTGAGGGTTTTGTAGTCCAAATATGATATAAAGGGGCTCTTACACTTTTTGTGATTACTATAGCTTGTGTAAGAGGCCCTATGGATACTATTGTAATTGTAGGATGCATGAATAGGGCGTAGAATGAGAAATAAAGAAGGTATAACTGCTATCCTCAAGAGTTTTGTGAAGAAAAACATGTGAAATAAGAGGTTTAAGCCTAGGTTTCAACAAAATATGTACTAGAGATTTGATTTTATGAATTTTTATCCATGTACAGACCTAATGGGTTGTTTCTAAACACTGAATATAAATGATACACACACACACACAGACATATATATATGTATGTATGTATGTATGTATATGTATTTTTAAATGTAAATTTAAATGCAATTATTGGATGCTCTCCTAGAATAATAAATGCAACATATCATTAAAGAAATCTATATCTATGTATATAAAATTTTATTTCTAAATGCAAGTGTAAATGCAAAGAGCATATGGTTTTGTAGTGTTATAGATACAAAATATCCATAAATTAATGTAATTGAAATTCTAAAGTCTTCAACACATATAATATGAAATTGATCAAACTATTAAACTACATGAGAAATAAATGAAAACAATAAATTCATATGTATGTGTATTTGTAAATGTAAGTGTAAAATAAATAAGAATAATGAAAATTATAAAAGAATACAAGGGGAGACCAGTGCCTTATTGGGTATATGGCATCTAATGAATATCTACAAATGTGGATTTCAATAATGGCAATAATTCAAACCATCAGGCATAGAAATTGTTTACAACTTGTGTAAACGTGCAAGTGAATAATTAACAAACTCTTCTTTAGATAGAATGGCAATTCTAGTTATGTGATTCTTCTTATTAATCCAAGTAACACTTCCCAATTGTTGTGATTGATTAAAAGATTTTAATCCCTACTTTAGACAACCAAATAACCAGATCACATATATATAGCAAATGTACAATGATAAACTAAGTATAAACTTGTTATATCAATTTAAACAATAGAGAAGCATCAGAATGGAGACAATCAAATAACTGCATAAATTTAACAAAAAACTGATACCAAAATCTTAATCCGCAACTTAGATTTCTTCATTTACTCCATCAAAATACATGCATTTGAGTCTCTATATATCAAAATTCATTTTTTGCTACAAATGACCTATATGCCATTTGTCTGGTGTCTATATCTCGGCTCTCTTCAACACTTAGTTCTCTAGGAGGGAAGTTGTAATATTGAGTTTTTAGTTCTCTAGGAGGGCTAAACAAAAATATGAAATTACAGAATAGAACCTTGTACTTGCATTTTATGTAGATTCAAATACTAGTCGTTGATCCTTCACTTTGGTTAGATGATCAAATGAATTCCTTCAAAACAAATTGACATGATCTCCATCATGGAAATAAGGACCCACCATACTATGCGTTGCCAAGGAAATCCACGTGGCGCTCGCTCGCGATATTGCGATTAATAAAGACCTTGAAACTTCAGATCACACGATGGTGGGAAACCGTGGATCTCAACCATTGGAAATCTTGTTCATTCAACACAGTCACCATCTTTGTCATTAACCATCAAACACCTTTCCTACCGAGATTATAACATCTCCATTGATTTGAAACATGTGCATCTCATAAATGCTTTAGTAACCCACCACATAATGTATTAAAACTAGATAAATGTATCAAAGTATTTATATCATCTCTTCAACTTCATTAAATGAGACACGCGGTGCTCACCCATGATATTACGATCAACCAAGACAGTGTGGTGGGGTCATCACGGGATGGAAAGGAACAACTAAGATCAAATGATAACTGATCTACGGTCACGCAAACTTGTCCCTCTAGAAAATATAAAGCATCTATTAAAAGAACCAGGGGACATCACTAGGCCGATGATAAATAATGACATAAGTTGTTTTTTAAATGAGGGAGCACGGGACCATCCAAGAATTATGAAATAATAAAGTTAGGAAAAGGAAATAAAATGATAAATCAAAAGGGGCCCAACCTAGATGAAGTGATGGGGCTTAAGTTGTTTTAAAACCCTCCCCAAAAAGTAAAGGCCCAAAAGATCCCACCCAAGGCATAAGATAAACACTAGGGTTTTACATGAAGACAAAGGTAAGACCCCAACCTTAGGCTTTTCCAAAACACCATAGATGACCAAAGACATAAGGCAAGATAAAAATGGAACACAAAGAGAAAAATTTTGAAGTTCCATCACAAGGAAAGGTCTCCTCCCTTCTTGGTAGTGATAACCTCCTCCACACACAACCCTTAAAAATTATGAATAGAGGAATATAATCTTTGAAGAACTCAAAGTTAATTCTCTCCTACCTGATGCTTTTAGTCATTTTATCCTTACAAACATTTATATTGATTACTAGAGGCACATAGACCAATTCTTCATAATAGAAGAACTTGATTATACTTTTCCAATGATGGCATTATGAGAAAACTTTAGGTTAAATGAATAATTCCTAGCTAAGTTCTTTAAATCATGTCCAATTGTATAAGAGAAGATCACTACTATGTGTACTTGGATACCATGGAGAAAGGCTCTTTGGGCTCTTTCATCAATCATCCTACCTTAAAACATACCAAAAGTCTCCTAGCAATTAGACATAGGAAGATTTAAGTTTATTGCCAAAGCATAAACTTATGATGACTTAACCAGGCCTAGTACACACTCGCTCCCTGTTAACCACTTAGACATATGGAAATTAAATGTAAACTTTCTACTATTTTTAGTCATGTAGGTGTCCAATAAATCACTTGGTGGTGTTTCCCTTCAAGTTTATTTACTTGAATGAAGAGAAAAAGTCCTTTGATTAAAATTAGAGAATACATTTGAGGCCTTGGTTGTGCAACTGGCGGACCATAGTCACATTTAACATTTGTTACAAAGTTTGGGAGTTAAAAAATTTAGTAGATTTGATTTTTGATGGACACATTTTTATGGTATTAACAATAACTTGTAATCTACCAAGACTTGATTACCTTATAACCTATGAAATTCTAGCGATGAAATGATAGATTAATCATAATGTCACCTTGGGATCACATCACAATGAAAGAACTTCATCCAACATCCTTATGAGTCCAGGTACCACCAAATAGGTATTTGTCAGATCTATCTTCCTCGAGTGAGGGAAATTCAAGAAGAGAAGAGGAAAGCGAGACATGTAGTATGTCTAAAAGAGAGAGATCAACTAGAGTTCAAAAGATTAGAAGAAAATTATGTAAAAGCATGGAATTTTTTCTTGCTGAAGGGGGATCATTATCTTATGATGATGAGAGCATAGGAAACATTGAGGTTCCCTTGAGGTAAAAAAATCTACAAAAACAATGGGTACCCAAGGAACTTCCTCTCCCTTTCCCTCTCTCCCTCTCCCTCTCCCTTTCCCGCTCTCTATCATTCTTCCCCTCTCCCTTCCCCCTTCTAATTCTCTCTCCCTCTCTCTCCCCTTCTTCCCCTCTCCCTTCCCCCTCCTAATTCTCTCTCTCTTTCTCTCTCTCTCTATCATCTCTCCCTCCTACCCCCTCTACCTCTCTCAAGTCTCTCTCTCTCTCTCACTGACTCACTCCTATGTCTCTCCACTCTACCCTTAGCCCTCTACCCTTAACCCTTAAATATTTAAACCCTTAAGCCCTCTATCATCTATCTCTCTTCCACTCCCTCCCTCTCTCTCTCAATGCTCTCCCTCCTCCCCCTCTCTCCCTCTCTTAGGTCTCTCTCTCCTCACTCCTCTATCTCTCTCCCCTCTACCCTTAACTCTAAACCATACAACCTTAACCCTTAAGCCATATACCCTCTATCTATATAACACTTTGTCCTTCCCTCCCTCTCTCTCTCAAGTCTCACCCTCCTACCCCCTCTCCCTCTCTCAAGTCTCTCTCTCACTAACATCTCTCTCCCCTCTACCCTTAGAACCATCTACCCTCTATGTCTCTCCCACTCCCTCCCTCTCTAATTGAATCCATCTATCTCTCTCCCCTCTACCGATAACCCTAAACCCTTAACTCTTAACCCTTAAACCCCAAACCATTGAACCCTCTACCCTCTACACATCCCAATTGTTGTGATTGATTAAAACATTTTAATCCCTACTTTATAGAACTGAATAAGTAGATCACACATATATAGAAACTGTATAATGATAAACTAAGTATAGTAGATCATAAATATATAGAAACTGCATAATGATAAACTAAGTATAAACTTGTTATATCAATTTAAACAATAGAGAAGAATTAGAATGGAGACAATCAAATAACTACATAAATTTAACAAACAGCTAATACAAAAATCTTAATCTGCAACTTAGATATCTTCATTTACTCCATCAAAATACATGCATCTGAGTATTTGTCTATCAAAATTCATTTCCTGGTACAAATGACCTATATGCCATTTATCTGGTGTTTGTATCTTGGCTCTCTTCGACACTTAGTTCTCTAGGAGGGCAATTGTAATCTTGAGTTTTTAGTTCTCTAGGAGGGCTAAACAGAAATATGAAATTATAGAATAGAACCTTGTAATTGCATTTGATGTAGATTCAAATACTAGTCATTGATCCTTCACTTTGGTCAGATGATCGAATGGCTT